>CM051458.1:13212257-13349345 GCA_028274465.1 Plantago ovata
GCATGAGAAAATTGCAAAATCAGTTGAAGTGATCATCATTGTATTATTGGTTAGTTTGCTTCATTTCCTCTATAGCTCTCTCTCCTTATAGCACCCACTCATGACTTTCCCTGTCGTTTTCATGTTCTTTATTGATTTCTTTTATGTTCGAATTAATATGAAATTATTCCCATGAGAATCTTAGGCAATTAATGGAGTAATAGTAATACTTGAACAAACTAGTTTATAAGAATGAGACACATGGTGACAGATAATATTCAACCATTCAGGCTGTACGTGTGTAATGTATATAAGAAATTAATTAATTCCGATAATGACAAATTGAATCCAAAAATTAAATTTATTAGAAAATACTATAGTACTAGCTAGGGAGTACTATAATACTGAAAGATTGACAAACTTTCCGAAAAGGAATCAAAATTTCATGAGCTTGGGGGGTGATTATTAGATCGGACATTCAAACGGGACCGGACCCCAAAAAATGTTTGAACTTGTTCAGCTTGTTTGGCTTAGAGTTATGGAGAGGGCTTTTGAATAGTAACCCGAGAGGTGAATAGTATTTAATGTTGAGAGGGGTTTGTGAAATTAGTTTTGGGTTTCAGTTAGTAAAAGATAGTAGGATATAGGGGGAATATTAATAGGAGTGATGATGAGAGGTGATGATTGGATGATTAAATGATTGCTTAGTTATAGTTAGTTAAGGTTAGTTGTATTGGAATTGTGGGAGAATGTATTGAAAATTGAGTAGATTTGGTTGGGAATTGTATTTTTTATATTAGATGAAATAATATGAAAGGTAATAGAGTAAAAATAAAATCTGAATGTACAAAATATCTGTTCTAATTTCCCTTTTTTTACTATTATTAATTTTTTTTTTTTACAAACTGAGGATGGATAAAATTATTTAATTGCTTACGCAAAAAATTATTTCACACGAAATATGAATTATTATATATGATTACATTAATCATACAACAGTATGTCTGCTACAACACGTTGTCCAACAATACATATACGAAATAGTTTGACTCGTCCGAACCAGAACAATATATATATATATATATATATATATATATATATATATATATATATATATATATATATATATATATACTGCAAGAATGATTTATTCCGATGGTCAAATGTTATTCTCGTTCCGGCTACTTATAACCGTTCATATAATTAAGCAAGTGAAAGAGGTTATTCAAACACACAACACATCTGAATTTGATTGCAGAAAAGAGATGATATAAGCTATAAGCAGGCACCAGCAGAGCAGCATGGTAGTCTGCAGTATGCACAAGCTCGATCAAAAACTGTCACCTCTGCTCTTTGGACTTCTACGTCATACATACTTGATCAACCAAAACAGCACATCACGTCCCCTGAAGTTACATAAGCAAAAAACTGAGATTAGTATCATAAATCACGAAGAAAAAAAAAAGGTACAACCTTACAAATATGAGCTACACGAATTTTTGGGTAAAACGATGCGTAATTTCACGGTTCACACATACAACAACCACAATAATTCATCTAAATAATTGCAAGTGTGAAATACAACTTGTCACAGTCACAGACTCACATTAATCAAACACTTATTAGTAACCACTAACCAAGTTGCAACCACTACAGTACTAAACCAAGGGCTAAATTCAAACACAAAGACACACAACAACTGATGGACCAACCAAGACTGTCTGGGCAAAGCAAAACTCTGGACAATAAAAATGCTTCAAATTACTATGGACCATAAAGATGCTTCAAATTACTCTCACATAAAGAAAAAATATCAACAACTCAAGTGAAACAAAATTTCAGCTTCAAAACATAGAACTAAGAGCACATTAACTCTAAGAGCAGTTGGCTGACTTGGCTCAGATTTAATAAATTGAAGGTTTAGTCACAGAAAACTTCTTCAAACACCTCGATTGGAGACCGCCATGGCTGCAAATAACCATAAGACTTATCGCCAAGCCAAGATACGGTTATGCTCAAACGAGTGGAAGCCATTTTTGCATAAAATTGCTTGCTAGAAATATAATCATCATCGCCACATGTCAAATAAGCATAACTCAATAGAAATCACATGACCACATTATAAAACAAGTAACAAGTTTGGTCGTTGGAGTTTCCGTTCTGTCAAGACCGATGCACCGCCGAGGCGACAGTAAGAGCCACGCATCATGGCTGCGTATTGATCAGGTGATCAATAGCCCCGCCAAGATACGAATGGACTGTTTCCTGGGAAAGAAGCATAACAATGCATTAGTGAAGGGTGTGAGTAATTAAATTAAAAAGAGAAGATTGTCACAAACAACCAATTTCTAATGAAACTGAAACTCAAAATACAAATCAGAGAGTTATTCCTTGCTTTTAATTTTATTTCGACATACTGTTACAAATTAAATTATAAATGAATTAAGATGTGAGTAATTTTATTCTACATATTGTTAGATAATCAGCAAATCTGAACAGAGTCTATCAACATGAATTAAGACTAACAACGCGATGCAAGAAGAAAAATCAGTGTAGTCAATGCACAACTGCAGTTCTATTATTTTCCAAAAATTGTTTCAAAATCATCTAATCATACAATCACAGTGTACGAATTCAACATGCCAACTACTAGTAATAGCAAAAACCAACAAACTGCTAGTAAATTAACATCAACTCGACATGAACACACAAACCACAAATTTCATACACCAGACAACAACTCATAGAGCAAACTGCTCGTAATTGCCAAAAATATTGGGGGGAAATAAAGTACGCTCTGTTAAACATAGATAAGAAGACATGAATACGAGTAACAATTCGCACCAAACTCGAAACATCAAAGCCAAGCAAAATGAAGAAAATAAGGTTTAATCGAAACCCTAGTTCGAATGGCCATATGCCCACATAAAACGAAAAAGAGTAAAGATTCAACGAAACCAAGTAATAAGGAACGAAATTACTCACCGGATTCGAAATCGGAAAAGTTATCGGAAAAAAAGTCGACCAAATCACAAATCGACACTGAAAGAATTGTAGATCGGAGTGAGAGGATCACTAATATGGTCTCTGATTCGTTGTACGGTGCCGGAGTAGGTCGGAAATTGGCCTGACATGACGGCGGCGGATAAGAGGAGGAGAGAATATGTCACGGACAGAGAAAAATGGAGAGCCTAGAGAGATATATTTTTTTTTTAATGGAGAAATGGCATTTGAATAGTGTCTACAGTGGGTGAGGCCTCTTTAATTGAAAGCCAAATGTACATGGGCTTCCCAACAGTACGAGAGACCTCTCTAATAGAGAGCCAAACAAGCCGGTTAACTTTTTTCATGCTAGAAAATCATTTTTATTTAATGGCATTACTTATTAGGGGTCTTCAAGGAAGGACAGGCAGGCTTCGCCTGTCAGCCTGTCTGATATCAGGCAAACTGATCTAGACCATTAGATCTTTAATTTAATGGTTCACAACACTTCGCCAAAAAATATTTGGCGATCGCCTTTCGCCTTATCCTCCGCCTTGTCGCCTTATTAATATTTTAATTAATAAATTATAATAAAAATATTAATATTTTATAAAATGTCATTTTTACCCTCCAAAAAATAAAATTTTAATCTTTTTTTATAATTTTGATTTATTATTATTTTTTGGATGATTTTTTTATTATTTTTTATTATATTAAATTATTTATTAATGATTTTGAAAATATTTAATTATAGTTACCAAAAATATTCAAAGCTAGGATTTGAACCTGAGCACTTTGGCTAAATAGCACAAGACTAAACCACCAAGTTACCAATTAATTTGTTCATTAATTGCTATTACTTTATACAATATCATAATAGAAAATTAGTAGTCAACCTAAATTTAAAATTAATTGAACACTCATTCACGTCTCTCTCTTACTGCTGCTACCTCTCTCAGTCGACTTCTCAGAAGAAAAAACAGTGACAGGTCGCTCATTCCCGTCCATTTTCCCATTCACATTCCCATATAATTGACCTGTTCCAACTCATGAATTAGAGTGGACAAAGGAAGCTAAAAAGTGTTCATGGTCTTCCAAACACAAGATTATTCACAAATAGAAATTATTTAATTTCTTTAATTTTATATAAATGGGTGTATGTTGTTAAAATTGATATGCCAAAATTCAATTTAGTCCATAAAGGATCAGAAATGTATCGGTTAAATATCTAAATTTAACCCGAAATTTGATCTGACAACATAATAATAATGTTGACAACAACATAACCGATTCCAAATTGCCCAAATTAATATTGACACAAATTCATCAGATCAAAAATATATTTGAACTGAATAAATCGAATCAAATTTAACCCGAAATTTGTTATGATAAAAAATAAATCGAATCAAATTTAATCCGAAATTATCCGAATTGAATTTGAGTGGGATACAACCATTCCTATTTAAATTTGGCTTGTATTTACCCAAACGAAAAAAATCAGAATTGTGCATACAGATGACAATAATGGCCAACAAATATTCACATATTTATTTTATATGTCTAAATTTAAAATCAATTTAATAGATTATATTAGGGTTATTTTAAATGGGCTACATCTCTCTTAATTTTATTATCCGATTAGAATATTATTCACAATATTAATAGAAATGTCTATTAATTTTAATTGTATATATAGGTGTAACCTTAATCCGACGACTCATCATAAATATATAGGTTACTAATCGAAGAGTCAATTCTACAGAACAAGAATAAAATTGACCAAAAGAGAATCTGATTCAAAATTTTATTTTCACATAAATTCATTCGATCCACTTATACTTGACCATAATTCATTTCATCCGATAACCCAAATAAAATTTATTATGGAACTACACGAATTGAGTTTGAGTTGGATTCAATAAATTTCACTCTAACTCACCCAATAAATGATAATCAACATTAAAAACACAGATGACTAAAAGGCCAACATAACGCAAGTATGACCATAAAATGAATCAAAATACATTTGTATGGATACAATATTGTTTTTTAATTGTTTTTTTACTTTAACTTTTTTGCAAATTTAATGCACGTGATGGATTATAAACCTACAACTCCAATGTTGCATTTGTAATAAAAATAATTCATTTGTTCTGAAGCATAAAGAAGAGGATGCCCGTGGCTAAAAATTTCGCATAAGACTTCTTTTAAAGTTCTCGGTTGAAATGAGATGACTTGATGTGGAACATAAAATGCGCTTTTGAAGTGAATCCCAAGAAGTCTTCTTCTGAGCTTTCCTCTTCACGTTCTGAATTACTCTGTAGTATATATATCGAAATATATTTGTTTATAAAATAATGTGACGGATAAATGATGTATAACATTGATATGTAGCGATCCTATCCGAATTGAATTAATCAAGAATAGCATGAAAATGTCAAAATATGGATAAAACATAAATTAATACTCCTCCCGTTATCCCATAAGCTTACTGATTTCACTATTTTCGGTCAACAACTTTCAGTTTTGACTTCTGATTACTCTTAAACTAGAATGATAAAGTATGTAACAAAATTATATTATGAAAATTTAGTATCTATATTTTTATAATATAATTTCATTAAATATTTTATTATTACATTTTAAAAGTAATTTGAAGTCAAAGTTCAAAGTTGTTGACAAAAAAAAGTCAAACTAGGAACTTATGAGAGAACAGATGGAGTATTAATTTTATTTCCACGCCCTTGAGGAGTTATTCAACTCTCTACATATGATTCAATATTAGAGTCTACACACGGTTCGACACACGATTGGTACTTAAGTCGGTCCAAATAAAGCCAATTAACTCAACTCAAGACCACACACTCGATGGGTATCTCATATCTCTTTAGCAAGTACTAATAAAGTCCACTCCGAACAAGTCCACAGCAAATTCTAAAATACAAATTAAACAAAGCCCATCTCATAGCTGTTGTGACTCAGCATTCGGAGGCTCCTCATTAACAACACCCTCCGTGAACTCTTGACCCGCAGCGTTACGGACCATCTCTTCCATCCGGTCCCCTGTGGCATCATCATGATTACAGGCACCTGGTGTAGCACTACTCTCCTGCCTTTTCCTACGCTTCCCCGACAACATGGAATAATCCCCCAACAAACGAACTGCCTCACCATGATGATTCCACACCTCATATTTAGGGACAAAACCATTACGCTTCAAATGGTCTACAACCACCGTAGAGGGTAAGTACTGACGGTTCCTACATTTCTTATGGTTGCAAGGACACTTCATCATCCCAGTACTCAAACACTCGGGTTTTGACAATGCAAATTCGACAAATGCATTGACCCCTTGTACAAACGTAGGCAAAAGTATTCCATCTGCAATCCTACTGTACATCCAAGTACGATCGGGATTCATAATTGAATGCTAAACCTGGCCAATGAAAGTTTAGTACATTGCGGCTAAAGTTGTTTTTCACCAAGTACTCATTTTAATTATCAATTTTTTACATTGCATTATATATACTCCCAATATTTCTACATTAGAAATAAAAATACTCATATTATCTTCTAACTTTAATTTATCAATGAGTTATTTCCTTCATACTTACAATTTTTTTAAACAATAATTACCTATATTTATCTATATTTCCATTATACTTGTACAATTTTCATTATAATAACTACTTACAATACACTATAATTACATATATTTTTCATTATAATTATGCAATTTGCATTATAGTAACAACTACCAATACACTATAATTACCTATATTTATCTATATATTTCCATTATACTTATGGAATTTTCATTATAATAAAAACTTGCAATACACTATAATTACCTATATTATCTATATTTTCATTATATTTATACAATTTCCATTATAATAACCAATTACAATACACTATAATTACTCATATTTCCATTATAATTATACTTATGCAATTTTCAAATCTAATTAGTATATCCCAAACAAACTACACTAATTTAGTTGAACAAAACTAACTACGTAGATAATCCCAAACATAATCGAACCAAATTCAAATCCCAAACATAATCAAACCCAATTCAAATCCCAAACATAATCGAACTAAACTATAAAATACCCAATTCATACCAAATCTATCAATTCACCAACTAAAACTTGTTCAACCCCCTAATTTGAGTTACACAACATGATAGATACTAGTAGAATGCATACAATTCAATGAATTGAAAAAAAATGAAGAATACTAAAATTTAGACAAGTTAGGGTTCGAAATATATACCTTTGATTGCGGAAGAAATGGGAAAATAATCACACAATTGAATAGCTACACTTGTTCCTTGATGGAAGAGCTTCGAAATGACTATAATATTGATTGAAATGGTGAAGAAACGAAGAAAATAGGGGATGAGAGCTTGGAGCCGCGGAAATGGGTGTGTGTGTGTTGTGCGTGTTCTGCCGATGAGGCAGCGGAGAAGATGAAGATAAACAGTTCAGCGACGGATGGTGGTCCGTCGCTAATATAGCGATCGGTCGCCATATTAACGACGGATGCAGTCCGTCTCTAATATAGCGATCGGTCGCTATATTAGTGACGGATGCCACCATCCGTTGCTAACTTATTTAATGTTTTTTTTAAAAATACTTTAGCGACGGATGGAGCCATCCGTCGCTAATATGTTGACCGGCCTAAAAAAAAATAAAAAACATTAATATCCTGCAACGGATGGTGTAATCCGTCTCTATTTAGCAACGGATGGACCCATCCGTCGCTACTTAGCGACGGATAACCCATCCGTCGCTAAATTTCGGCCGCTCTAAGGGCGATTTATCCTTTCCGTCGCTAAAGGCTCCGATCGGTCGCTAATTTTAGCAACCGATCGATCGGTTGCTAAAAGTGGTTGCTATTTAGCTGTTTTCTTGTAGTGTAGACTCATGACTCCAAAGTATCTTTCGGAGGTTGAGGAAGGACACAAATGGATACTCAACAAACTAACAAATGATAACAATCACTGAGATACGAGATAATGGATAAGTGCATTAATCTTCTCCAATGAAACATTCACTATAAAATGAGTCAAACCTTCATACTCATAGATAGCAACTTACATTGTCTTAACTCTATCACAATTATAGAAGCAACTTAGTAGCCTCATATACGTAACAAGTCATGATATATGTTGTTTTATCCGTTCTTAGTGTCAATTAGTTTATTATTTAATATAAATGTAGAAAAATTCATAAATAATAATTCAACTAGACAACACGTTTACAAACTAGTCATTATGTGAGTCTTAGGGTAAAGATGGACATTGGTTAGGTTAGAATAATCAGTAATTCCGTAGGTCAATCTACAAGAGTAAAAAAACAATGAGAAATAATTTATTGTAGTTTAAGATTAATACTGATATACAGTGAAGTGAAATGAAAATTCACAATTAAAATGTTAAATGTTTACATTATACAAAATACATTATTTATATTTATAACATCATCAATTCAACCAAATTGGAACTTTCTCCTGTTGGTTAGATAAGTTGACTTTCATTGTTGTTGTTTGGGTTTGAATCCTACATCCAACATTGAAATTACATTTTTTTATAATTAAATGCAAAGATCAGATATGGATCCGGGCCAAACCTTACGCGGTCCGTTTATGACCTGCTGCATGTGCTCGGGCCCAGCCCGGTCCGTTATCAGCCCACCCATGGGCGCACAAAAATAATAATAATAATAATATATGTAAATATTTTTATTTTAATGTATTTTTTAATAATTGTATTTATTATTTTAATTCAAGGTTATTTAAGTAAATTTGTATTTAATTGAAAAAATAAATAAGAATAATTATTTTTACTTCTTGGCGAAGGGTTGGCGAAGACGAATGACGTAGCGCCTTTTCATTGGGTGTGTATTGTTAGGCAGGGCGAAAGCCTGCCGGATCGTAGAGAAAAACCCTACTTATTATTTATCTGGACCACTTTGTTCGAGTTTGTGAAGCATATCAACCATCAGAGGGACTAAGATATTATGTTAAATATATATAACAGTCTGAATATTAAAAAAAGAAGACCAGCATGCATATTGAGTTATCATTAGCAATAAAGCTGCATTGAGCATACACAGAGATAATCAAACTATAGTTTTCCATGCCTTACATTAACTTATAAAAATTCAAAATCCAATTATAATATAACTTCTGAAAGAATAACCAACCTAAACATAACCAAGTACTGTGCATGTAGAAATACACAATAACCATGCATGAGGTGATTGTCAACTCAATAGCCCCAACCTCAATCATCCAATAATTAAAGATCAACTTGAGGTCAAGGCTCTCGATAGCATGTACCGTGTTGTTTTCAAATTTTATTAATCGAAGTATTAGTTTTATAATAGGACCCGCAGGTATGGGCCGGTGAGGCCGTGGTTCAAGGCCATGGCCCGGTCGATGGGCGCGGCAGCCGACTTGGGGAAGGGTTAGAAATTAATTGTTTTCCTTTTATTATTTAATTACCTAGTTAGGGTCAGTTAACTTATTGGACAAGCATAGGTTAGGAGAGAGATTTTCACCTTTCTGCCTTATCGGATAAGAGCAGGAACTTGTTCAACAAGTCATATCTTATTTTACTATTTACGCATTGTACTATTTTCATTATTTTCATAGTTGAATATTGATTGAGTCGAAAGCTCTGGTGTTCTTGTGCACAAACCCCGAGGTAATTAGTTCTTGTGTTAGTTACTTCATGGGCAGATTATTCTTGTGTAACTGCTTGTCTAGTGCGTGATCCTGTGATCGTGCTAGAGATTTACTCTTTTTTTCTTGCAAAATCTCCATCTTTTCTGTCCTGTGAATCTCGGGGCCTAGCAGTTGGCATCTAGAGCCAAGTTGAGAAACCTCTGAGACCTAGCTTCCGCAAACAACCTCTGATCATGACAACCGACAAGTACGAACGAATGATCTTGGAGAAGATACTGAAGAACATGAAGAGGCTAACCAACCGTTTAAATTCGCTGGAAAAGGCACGCAAGGGCCGCCGAAGCCATCGCGAACGAAGCCGCGTGGAGACACGACATCGCACGCATAGCGCTTCACGGCAACCGAGCCTAGGGCAGCAACATGCGCACGGTGCATCACTACGGCCACGCATGGGCAACAAGCCTGTGATGAAGGAGAAAGGGCTTGAGCAAGGATTGGGCTACAAAGAGCATATGCTTGGCTTATATGAGCCTAACGGAGAAGATCACTACCATGGACCTAGGCTTAGAATGCTTGACTTGGGCACAAAGGAATCTGATGGGCTTACCGTTGACCACAAAGGCGGCAATGAGCTGAGGTATGGGACAACCGGGTATGCAAGTCCGTATGTGGTGACACATATGGAAGGAGGATCCGGGCTAGGGTTTGGTTATGGGCTTGATCCATATGCGCCCATCATGGAAGAAGGCCCAATCTAGAAAAACATTAACGCAATCTTTGCGCTTTATGAGGCTATCTATCAGGATGGGTTTGGAAATAACACTAGTTCCAACAGCTTTGCGAGTTCGTACCAAGGCGACAACCACTATGGGGATATGACAACTCTGCATTGGGGTGGCACCGATCCGGGAGACAAGGTGACATTCGATGTTGACCCATATGAGGTAACACATGTGGTGGTAGAGGCACCTGAGGGCAGCTGGAGCTTGAGTAAGAAGGACTTGGGTAAATCTAAGGAGAAAGTTTGCTTTGGACCAAGGTGCCATTCAGGTGATGTTAATGCTGAATGGGCTCGAGGAATGGATTGGTCGCATGTGTGTTCAACATGCAAAACTGATGTCGATGGCCTTTTTAATGTCATGGGAAAGCTTATGGAGGTCAACTGGTTGCCGCAACCTAAGTGGGATCCTGAAGAACCCTTTAAGGACGATAACATGATCCGGTTGAACTGGGAAGACGGACAGTGGAAAGTCGAAGAACCTAAGAAGGGCGCCGAGATATCTGAGGGTTGGGGAACCAATACTGAAACGAGTGCTGCAACATCTAATCAAGTGCTTGAGGTGAGTAAGGAGGGGTCATCGGAAGAGGAAACCGAAGAACAACTTCAAGAGATCCGCAAGATGATGCGCCTAAGGAAGCCAAAGTCTTACGTGGACTACGTGGTTTATGGCACCTCCAAGGGAAAGAGAGGCTCATTGTCTAAGAGGGGCAATGGAGGCAAAGCATTTCTATGCTACATGGGAGTAGGGAATGATCCCGATGCTTTTAGGTTGCCTGGTCACTTATGGTTTCGTAAGCAACCGGTGAGCGTGCTACTTGACAGTGGGGCATCATGGAACTTCATCACAGCAGCTTATGTTCATCGGTATGGGTGGCCATGTGCAGGACAACCCGTCAACATCACTGTCACCACAGCTAATGGACAGATTCTGGAGAGCCACTGGAGGTTTAACTCAATCAGGCTAGTCATGCATGGTAGGACATGCAATGTGACCTTATACGAAATCCCTGAATTGCAGATTGAGGAGCATGTGGTACTGGGAATACCTTGGTTGGCGAGTCACAAGTCAGTAGTAATGAATGCTAATGCCATGAGCATTCAAGTAGGGGATGATCTTGTCAACATCCCATGTCTAGGGTTTGATGAAAGGAAGTTGCAGGAGGAAAGGGCCTCCAAGGCTAGCCTGGTAGTAGGGTGTGGACGCCATTGTGAGCCAGGACCACGAGTGAAGCCGCCTCTTATCCAGCATCAGAAGTTTGCATCTGAGCCGTTGACATTCACTGGAATGATTGGTGGAACGACAGTTTCTGTTCTCATTGACTCCAGAGCCAGTTTGAATTTCATCACGCTAATGGTAGTGGAACAGTTAGGGTGGCCGAAGGGTGAGCAAACTGAAGGGCTGAAAGTAAGAACTGCAGGAGGTGGGACCACGACAATAGGGGACAAGTATGATGGAGTTAACTTGATGATACAACATGTTAACTTTGAGCTCACTGTGCATGTTATGCGAGGGGAACAAGAGGACATAACCTTGGGTATGTCGTGGCTTCGTTCAGTTAGGCCAATAATCTTCGACTTCCGAACGCGAACCATGTCATTGTTGTCTGAAAAACGCCTGTGCCGCATACGTGCCATAGGGTTCTATGGGACTGGTCTTCCGAATGATAAGGAACTATGTGGTGCTAAGCTGCAGAAGCTCATCGAATGTCGGTTGCTGGAGAAGTGCTCTCTGAATCTCCTGAAGTAGTTGTTCATGGACCCACTAATTCTAATTTCTTGTATCTTGAAAGTGTCTTCGAACCACATATGAAGCTCAAGGTAGGACGGTAAGTAGTGGAGATTCCGGAAATTACAGAGTTTATCCGAGCTTATGAAGCGCGCACGGCGGATTACGGCTTGGGAGTTGAGAAAGGCATGAACCTTGAGCACAAGGTTCGGTTCGAGAGGGGGCGGATAATAGGACCCCGCAGGTATGGGCCGGTGATTCCGTGGTTCAAGGCCCATGGCCCGGTCGATGGGTGCGGCGGCCGACTTGGGGGAAGGGTTAGGAATTAATTGTTTTCCTTTTATTATTTAATTATCTAGTTAGAGTCAGTTAACTTATTGGACAATCATAGGTTATGAGAGAGATTTTAGGACCGATTAGATTACCTAAATTTCACCTTTCTGCCTTATCGGATAAGAGCAGGAACTTGTTCAACAAGTCGTATCTTTACTATTTAAGCATTGTAGTATTTTCATTATTTTTATAGTTGAATATTGATTGAGTCGAAAGCTCTAGTGTTCTTGTGCACAAACCCCGAGGTAATTTAATTCTTGTGTTAGTTACTTCATAGGCAGATTATTCTTGTGTTACTGCTTGTCTAGTGCGTGATCTTGTGATCGTGCTAGAGATTTACTCTTTTTTCTTGCAAAATCTCCATCTTTTCTGTCCTGTGAATCTCGGGGCCTAACATTTTAGTGATTTTAATCGTTATTAAACTGAGGAACCTCAGTTGCTTGTTTGTGAATCCTGATCGTATATGTATGTTTATTCTAAGGTGTTTTGATCTATTTTGTCTGATCTACAAATCAACTCATGGATAGCATGTCTAATTTTTTGCAATGTTTTGATCACCAATGAGATAATTTTTGCGTTGATTTGTTGTTGTTTTCGTTGACAGACAATGTTTGATGTTCTTAATAACCTTCAAATCCAGTTTCGATTTTGCTATTTCCTGAAAACTAGTGTGATTATAACAGTTCTTAGACTGAGGAACCTAAGCTGCTTAGCTTGTGTACGTGTGAAACCTGATAGTATATGTATGTTTATTCTAAGATGTTTTGGTCTATTTTGTCAGCTGATTTACAAACCAACTCAAAGGATAGGCTGTTTAGTTATTGCAACTTCTTATTGCCCCCTGCTAAATCACCACTTCTTATTGCATAACGACAGTATTATTACAAACTTTCAAAATTAAATTTTTGCACTTTGATAAGATATGTAAGTACATTTTTAATTATTGATGGCAAAAGTATATTGTAATTAATACAAAAATAATCTGCAGGAGGAATATGAAGTAGATCGATCAGTAGCTAGCTAGCTACAGTATTGGCTGAAAAATCATGGTTGAAATGTTGTCTTTGACGGAGCGACCTCCATAACCATCTCCGTCCTGGTACACATTGTGTGACATTCTAGCAAGACCAGTGGCACTTCTAATGAAATTGGCATGAAACCCTGCAGAATTATTATATAATTCTTTGTTCATCTTTTTCCATGTTTCTCGTATCAAACAAGTTAGATACTGTCGAGCCTCATTTTCTGAAGCACCGGTTTCATTCATGTAGCATTGGATCCACTTAGGTACGTCGCCTCTTTTCATCTCTTCTGGTGATGTTCCCTTATCATCCATAACTCTGAAGATCATTGAGGAAGACCAAACAATGTCGTGATACTTGTACAAGGATTGAACAGCCTCCTCCTTTATTGGATTCGCAACCAAAAAAAATGCATGGGTTAGTACAACTGGACCGGATACTGATAGCCATGATACTTTCATGTACTCTTCCACTGTTGGTGTATAACCGTGGTGATACCATGTTGCCTCTTGGAATAACATTTCCGAATAATCTGCCCACTGCAAAAATTGCACATATTTTAATTATTCATGAGTTAGGATCAGATCAGATCGACGTACGACCATCTCTATATAGCTAGCGAGCTAGCTGAGTATAAGTTAGATAGTCTTACTGATTTTCTCAAGTAAGGAGTGATGTCGAATCCTTGAGCCTTGAGAACATAGTTTACGGGGTCATCGATGAAGTTGTTAAGTGCTGACCAAAAGACTTGAATATATTCCGGGAGCCGCTCACATGTTTCTGTATCCCATCTGAAGGATTAACAAAACACAACACGCAGTATATTTCAATGGCTACAAATCTCCAATAAAATTAAATCAAACCCTACACTCAATGGTCGACCACAATCAATATAACTAAATATTAACTTTTGTCTTTATTTTTTGTACGCAAAAGTAAATGGTACAACTACATGAAACTTCTCAATGTTGATTATGCAGTAATTGAATTTAATGTAATAAATAACCGCGTACCCTTGTATGACTCTGATGAATTCTTGAAGTTCTTCTAATGTTCCGTAGATATCATATATGTCATCCAATAGGGCAATGAAGTTTATCGACTTTGTGATCATTATTCGATAATATCCATATTCAGGCTCATATAGAAATCCAACAGCCCAGTAGTAACCTTCCACCACCCGATCCCTTGCAAACGGCAGCTTTTCAATTAGGCCTGTTCTTTCCCACCACCTACGTACATTTCAAACAAAATTCAAAACAAAGTACTTTGATTTTAAGTACTCAATTAGCATCTGTAGTAAAATGAATCATCATAGTTTTTCAATTACATTTTAGTCCATGAATTTAATTAGATTGAGTGGGGCTCTAAGTTCCAAAATTGGATTTGACTCATCCAAACAACCTTAGTATTTAAAAATAACAAATAAACTTTATAAATTGAAAATTAAATAAAAAACTAAAAAAAAAAAGTTTTTACTCTTTTCCTCCTCCTTTAAACTCCATGCCAGAGCAAAGCTACTCCGATTGGAGCAGCTTACGCTCCGATCAGAGGAGGTAGTTAAACTGGTGGAGCAGCTGCTGCTCCGCCGTTTGGTGGTGGAGCTCAGCTATGGTCGGAGCTTTTGCTTCGATCGAAGCTGATATATTTTTTTTTAATATTTTTGTTAAACAAATTTGTTTTTTAATAAATTAATCTTTGATTTTCAAAGAATCTAACCTATTTTTCGTAAGGACTTGTTTGGTGAGCATTTTTTATCCAATGACAAACTTGTAAATAAGTGTCCATTAACGTCAAAATCAATATGACTAAAATGTATATAATTGCTAAACTAAAATTATCCTTATTTGGAACCACTCTCATAACAACCCCTAAAAAATCAATTTTATCTTCAAAACAAATTCATTTTCCATGAATCTACCTATCAATATGCATATGCATGCAGTGCTACTTTTATATAATTAATTAATTAATATTTGTCTTGTGGATGTGCTTACTTAATTACCTGGAGACAAGTTTTAGTTCTTGTTGATATGTCGACTGAAGAATATTGAAGTCTAATTTAGCAAACTCAAGCACGATTGTGTTCGTGTCTTCAGATCGTCGTCCCTCATATGCTTGTATAAATGACCTTGAGTTTGGCCTATCGGCTTTCCAGTGGAATGGAAGCTCCAGAGTATGTCTTATGGTTGATGCTGTCATTTCATCTATTCGATTGTCATCAAGTTTTTGCTGTAGCGCCAGGGTTGTGAATTCCATTGCATGCTCCAAGCTAGTCTCTCCTTCTGCTAGAGTGTAACAAGCCTCGCACAGTTGCAGTAATCCTTTTGTGTCATTTTTCATCTTTGAATTGAATTTCCCATCGTCGTCCTTGAAATAATCGAATGCCTCTGAAATATATATATAGATATATCAAAAGCAAGTTAAAAACAAGATTATATGTACGTATACCATAGTCTATATGAATTTTAATTATCAAACACATTACAAGTTTTAAACTGGTAGATTAGACCAAATTTATGAATACGTCGATGTTAATTAGTACCCGTTTCTCAGTTTGGATTATTTACCTTTGCTTTCTTTAACTTTTTTTAGTCCCATTTAACTTTTAATATATCTCGAATCACAACAAAAAAATCATTAATGAATTTATATATTATGAACCGATATGCCCTATGTTTTAATAAAATAAGTCTTTTAAAACTCGTGATTTTCTAAATAATATAAAAATCAACACCTCACCTCATTTATAAATTAAGAGAGTATGTCAACTGGTATTTTCCTCATATTCAATATTAAAATCATACTTTTTACAACAATTTCACATTTTCGTTATGATTTAATAGTAGTTGGAAATTAAATGGAGAGAACAAAAAATTAACAAAACAATCATTCATTATACCTTGAGATACCATAAATCCGTGTTTCCTGAAGAGTCGGAAAGCGAGAGCTTCAGTATACAAATCTTTCTCTTTAGCAAGCACATTATCCTTGCTAAAATATTTATCCATATATATACGAGACAACATTTGCTTGATTTTATTCTCAAAGTGATAGGATATTCCTAGTCTTTGCAATTCATCAATGAACTCCAGTTTATCAACTGCTGGAGCTGCTGCATCCTCCAGCTCCACCATCATCATCGATACCTTCTCCTTCAGCTCAAAACGCCGTGATGAGAAACTAATTTTCCCTGCAGTAAAAAATATTGATCATCATATATGTGTGTGTGTGTGTGTGTTTGTGTGTCCAGCTTAATATAAGAGTGATATATCAATTGATATTTGAAACATAGAAATGCAGGCAATTAAATTGATCGTATATACTTACAAAATATTCACTGTTGAGCGACTGGATATCCTGGAAACCCCAGTAAGGAGGCTCATAATTTCCTGATCGGCGTTGGATTATCGAGGCTGCCTCAGAAGGCTTCCAACCTTCAGCATGTCGGGAGGGATCAAATAGCATCTGTCTAGGTAAATCAACATTAGAAGTAGAGTCAGAACATGCAGGTTTGAAACCTTTTTTGTAACTTATAGTCCAAATATTATGACCATTTGACTTTCTAGGAATGCTCATCGAAGGCTTTGTAGTGATCATGGATTGAGGGTAAGTGATGATATCTTCATAATGATCAGGCTGTTTTGATCAAGTTTTTGTTTCTTGGATCAACTTCTATCTTATATATAATGATCATTCTCGGTATGGTGGGTTTTTATATAGCTCGCTTATGATGTGAGTGTGAGTTAAGGGCTAGCTAGCTAGTTAGTTTAATTTAATTACTTTATTAACCTCAAAGCTTAGGGTTAATTACACACACATATCACGTGATCATGTATTTGAATAGCAGATCTTCTAGAAGATGTTACAATATTTGTTCTGAAAGATTGAATAAATGAGTCATATTGAAATGATCATGTTACTTTAACCGAAAATCACTACGGTGAAAGATTAAATTACAAGTAATTAATGATGATTAGCTCTAACTCAGAACTGTCATTATATTTTGTAACCCTTAATGATCGGTACATTAAAAGAAGAAGACAAGTGCTAGAAATTAAGAGAGAATCTGATGAACTTCGAAGTTTAAAACTTAAACAGTTTATTGTTAACTGTCACATTTGAACTCTTGATTCTTCGCTAGTGAAGTGACATACTAGATGCAAACGGTGGCCTTGAATAATCTCATTCATAAATATTATTGGGTGTTTAACATTATGCTTTAGAGTATCATTGCAAATTTTGGAGTAGGTAGCCTTGTACTTTTCTGTTGTGCAAACCCGGTACACAATTTCTTGTCTTTGTTTTCTTTTATTAATAAATTCTACCGTTAAAAAAAATAATCTTTTCAAAGTTGAAACAAGCTTTGAAGTTAAAATACGTACGCTTCTTGATTGAAAACATCAAATTCTAAATCAAAACCCTAAAGTAACATTAATGATTAATCTAGTTGAGAAAGTTTAAGCTCAAACTTAGTCTTGGTTGGAAGCACGCAAACACATGAGGTGTTGTGATTTGTGAAGAATCAGCCAGAAGAACGTGCCAAAAGTACTTGCACTGTTCGTGTAGGAAGAAGCAGAACATTCACTTAAAAAAAAAGGTTTTAGGTGATGATATTTGTTACTTCCTCATTTAATTAGTAACTTCCTCTTTGATCAACGGGTGTCATGTTTGACTCGTATATTACACATAAATTATATTGATAAAAATATTAAAAAAAATATTTAAAATACTACTAACTTATGAAATTTAATTATATAACTTTAAAAAAGAATTGCATCGTATAATTTAGGAGTAATGTGCGGTCAAACATGAAGCATGTTGACCGAAGAGGAAGTAACTAATGAAATAGAGGAAGTATCATTTAAAGTAAAAAACTATCACCGAAACGTTTAGGTGGCAATTTATTTTTTTCATCGGGTTGTCATATTAGAGTCGTCATATTAGTATTGTGGTGACAAAATGTTCGTATTGTATGAGTGAATCAGCACCATTGTCACTTGTTTAGTATTAGGAATTTGTAATGTAACATCTCTCCACATAGTAAATTCTAATCCTCGGGGATGAAAGTTAATTATATATTTATACAGTAGGGATATTATGCCACTGCCATTTTTTATTAGTTGGGGGATGAAAGTTAGTCAAAGAAACTAGCTAATAATCACATGTCAAATTAGCTACTATACATAATCGGTGAATATATTGTTTATTAGTTTATGACAATTACTAGGTGGAACTTACAAGCGTTATACAGTATAGTGCCAAAGATGTAACTAATCTCCAATATTGTGTGCTATAGAGTTTGGTTGAAAAGAAGAAGCAAACATCGTACATATAAGAAAACGAGAAGTCTAGTCAGATAATGTTAACCAGGGGTGATGTACCTTGATTAAATAACACAATTAACACGATCGTCATTACCCCCTGATTAACACAATTAAATCGGACTATTTGTTATGCACGATGTTTGGTTTTTCATTGCTAAATTTGAAAGTTCTGAGGATTGTTCAAGAGTCATGGATGGTGGCCCTTATTTTCTTAAGAATCATCCATTGATGTTAAGTCACTGCACGGAGGACTTTGAATATAAAAAGGTGAAAGTAACAAAAGCTCCTGTATGGGTGAAACTATCTGGGTTGCCGGCTAATTATTGGAGCAAAAAGAGCCTGCAAAGACTGGCAATTGTTCTTGGTACTCCGTTACACACAAATGAATGCAGACTGAAACAAACCAAGGTGATTTTTGCGCGTATATTGGTGGAGATAGATATTAGCCAGCCCTTGAAGCATGAAATAAGAATTAAGAAGGGTGATGTTGTTAGGCTTAAACAGAAGGTTGAATATAAGTATGTACCTGATTTCTGTCAAGTCTGCCAGGAGATAGGACATGTTTCTGATCCCCAGCCGCGTCAATCGTGCACCACGTACAACATGTTCATCAACAACAGCCTGTACAAGTGCATCACATACAAAGAGGGAGATCTCGAATTAGACAGCAATGGGTTGAAGTTGGGGTGCGCAGAAATGGTAGACAAACTGATTATGCACCTACCCATCGTGCTACCACTGGTCCTGTTAATAAGAATGTCTCTGTCACAGGCTCAGAGAGGGATAATATTAATCAATTTGTTGTGTTAGAAAATGATGAGGAATTTCAAAATGTGGTTCAATTTGGATTCTTGGAAAGACCTGTGAGAGTAAGAACTGACCCTCCACCCCAACTTTAATCATGTTAATCTCAATTTGGAATGTCTGGGGCTAAATCAGCTATGTAGGCAAACTGAGTTAGTTAGGTTTGTACGTTTGAATAATATAGCTTTGATGAGAGTATTGGAAACTAGGGTGAAGCAAGGAAAAGCTCATAAAGTTAGGAAATTATTTGGTACAAATTGGAAGTGTGTAGATAATTACATTTCTGCTGCTAATGGCAGAATTTGGGTGCTGTGGGACACCATTTCCATGTTATTTCGTCGACTGATCAGACTCTACATGGGTATGTTACCAGTTGCAAAGGTAATTTCTCTACTTTTGTTACTTATATCTATGGAAGAAAACAGGAAGAGACTCTGGAAGGAGCTTCGGGACATCTCTCCTATGATTTGTGAATTTTGGTTGATTTTATGAGGTTTTAACAATGTCCTTTGCACACAAGATAGAATAGGGGGTGCTTTAGTGTCAGATGTAGAATGTAGTGAGTTCAGGGAGATGTTGTGTGAATCTCAACTTCAGGAGGTAAAGTATATTGGTTGGTATTTCAAGTGGTGCAACAAACATGATCACAAACTGATCTATACCAAGATAGATCGATGTTTTGGTAATCAGAACTGGTTTGAGAAATTACTGTGTTGTTGAACTCATGAATGTCGGGGATTCAGACCATTCTCCTCTCTTATTGAGAATGGGAATGATTAACAATAGAGTGAAATCTCAATTCAAGTTCCTTAATTGTCTAGTGGAGCACCGTGAGTTTATTCCTATTGTGACTAGAGTTTGGCAGCAACATATTGATGGGGTGAAAATGTTCTCTGTCTGCTCGAAATTAAAGAGACTTAAGGAGCAGTTTAAGGACCTGCAACGATCAGTTTCTCATGCTAGTGAAAAGGTTAATATAGCTAGACAACAGATGGACACTCAACAAACTCGTCTCCAACAAGATTCCTTGAATAGAGAATTATATACTGCTATGGTTGCTGCCCAGAAGGTTTGAAAAATGGATGCTTGTTGAGGAAAAAATTTTGAAGCAAAAAGCAAAAATACATTGGCTAAATTGTGGAGATGGGAATAATAAATTTTTCCATGCTAGATTAAAGGCTAGAGTAAGATCCAATATCTCAGTTTTATATGATGCCAATGGAAAGAAGCTAACTGAAGATGAGGAAATCAAAGTTGAGATTTTCAATATCTACAAAAAACACTTGTTAGGGACTACAACTAATACTACAACAGTTGTTGATATGCAAGTTTCTGTAAATGGGGTTGTTCTTAACCAACACCATAGGGTGAAACTCTTAAAACAAGTGGCAAAGGAAGAGGTGAAGGCAGCATTAGACTCTATTAGTGATGATAAGGCCCCAAGTTTGGATGGGTTTACAACAAAATTCTTTAAAAAAGCATGGATGGTTATTGTGAGGAAGTGACAACAGCTATACAAGATTTCTTCCGTTCTGGTAAGCTGTTAAAGAGCATCAACACCATTCTTATCACACTTATTCCTAAAATTAGCAATTCCTCTTCAATTAATGATTTTAGGCCGATTTCTTGTTGTACTATCTTGAAAAAACTCATCACTAAAGTTCTGACGGCAAGATTGAGTGAGGTAATGGGTTTTCTCATTAGTGGGGAGCAGGCAGCCTTTGTCCTTGGGAGATTTATTCACGACAATACGATTATGGCACAGGAAATTATAAGAGGCTATGGGAGAAATATGATGTCGGCTATATGCATGATAAAAATGGATTTGAAAAAAGCTTATGACTCAATTCAATGGTCTTTTGTAGATCAAATCCTACGAGCATTTGGCTTTCCTTCTCAATTTGTGTATTGGTTATTAGCAGGACTCACTTCAGTTCATTATCGGATTAACATTAATGGACAACTTACTGATCCTTTTATTGGAAAGAATGGGCTGCGTGAAGGAGATCCTGTCTCTCCGTACTTGTTTGTGTTGAGTATGGAGTATCTCAGTCGACTACTCAACTCACTTCAAGCTCATCCAGAGTTCAGGTACCATCCTTATTGTGCTCGTTTGAAGATTACACATCTCACTTTTGCGGATGATATTCTCTTCTTTGCAAAAGGGAATTTCAAATCAGTGAGGGCGCTTCTTGAGAAATTCGATCTGTTTAGCAACACCTCAGGTTTGATTGCTAATAAGCGTAAAAGTGAGATATACTTTGTGGGCGTTTCTGATGTGACTAGGAGAGAAATCTCCAAATTTGCCCAATTGCAAGATCATGGAAGGATCTTTGCCATTTAGGTACCTTGGTATACCGTTAAATGGGAAACGACTTTCTATTCTTCAATTTCAACCACTATTTAAAAAGCTGACTAGCAAAATCCGCCATTGGACTGCTCGACTTCTGACATATGGTGGAAGATTGCCACTTGTGAGGAGTGTTCTCTATGCAGTCCAGAATTACTGGAGTCAGCTCTTCCCTCTTCCTAAAACAGTTATCAAGACTCTGAACACTATCTGTAGACAATTCCAATGGTCAGGTGAGTATGGTGGCAGGAAGTCTCCAGTGGCCTGGGAAGAAGTATGCAAGTCAAGGGAGAAAGGTGGACTGGACTTAGTTCATTAGAAACTTGGAACAAGGCTTGTCTCTTGAAACTACTTTTGGCAAGTCATACGAAAGCCGATAAATTGTGGGTCAAATGGATTCATGCGTATTACATAAAAGTGAAAGACCTCAGGGATGGATTTGCCTTTGGATTCATCCTTCCTATTTAAGAAACTTCTGAAGTTGCGAGCTCTGACAACACAGTAACATGGATTATTCAACATGTACATAAATCGAAATTTGGCATGTTTGCTGCCTATTTCTTTCTCAGGCCTTCATCAGCAAAGGTTCCTTTGAGAGATTGTATCTTAAATAACATTGCTACCCCAAAATCCAAATTCATTTTTGATGAACGAGATTGTCAGACTCGAACAATCAAATGAATTTATTTTAGCCAAAGGGCAACTCACAACTACACAAAACACGTAGTGCAGTAGTGCAGAGGTAAGATGACCTCAAGTGTCGATCTCTAGGGACTTAACTAGCTTTAACTACAATAACTATTATATAATTCAGTAAACAAACTTAACTTACTTAACAATATGCGACGAGAGTTGGTGATAGTAATGCTCATTCTAAGCATCGGGTTCTAATTATGCATGAAAGTGCAATACGTACTGCTTTAAAAGTAATTCGAACTGATCTTGCTGTGGGAATTATTTTCACCATATCAGACAACTCTCCATTCGGAGAGGATACTGTCGCAAGGTTTCCACCCAAACGCTCGATCAGAACAAACACCAAAAGACAGGTTTTGACATGTATTTTGAAAGCCTCTTATCTATACTAATACTTGGCTAAGGTTGTCAGGCTTAGTGCAAGCAGTACTTGATAATTCTAAATATTGAAAGTGATGATTTTGAATTGTCCTAGTGTTTCTAACACTTTATTACGAAGATAGATGGCTTAGTCGGACCAACAATTCATATATCACAAATCTACAAGCAAAAGACTCAGAAACTCAACCATGCACAATATATGAACCCTAGCTACGAATTTAGATACTATCACGAACTAGATATTTAGCTACTCATAGCAATAACATAATCAACAATAGCAATCATAGGTGAAAACATTGTAGAATCAATAAATAGAGTACGAAAAATAGTGAGATACAAAGTTACCACCGAGAGTTGTCAATCTCCGGTGAATTGCTAAACTCACAAGTTTCTAGCAAGGTGAGATCAAAAGATGTCCAAATCTCTACCTTGATGCTTCAAATCGCTATGGAAAAGTAAATCTAAGTCAAAGAAAACCCAGAAGAAGTTCTAGGGTTTATGTATGCAAAAGTATGAATCAATAGATGAAAATTCGACTTTTGTATAAAATAAATCGTGGACTTCCGGAAAGGCACCAGGCTGACCGCCTGGTGTGCCAGGTGGTGCGCCTGGTACGGGCAGAGAGTTGCCCGTGCTTTTCTTCTCCAAGTCTTCAACTTTTGGTCCTTCGGCACGACTTTGAGCTCCGAACTTGGTCTTTTGGCCTGGAAACACGTCCCGGTACTCCTTGACACACCATGGGTGATCTCGTTGCACCAAAACTTCAATGTTTCGCCATAATTTACATCCAAAAGTGCGATTTTCACCTAAAACATGAAAATAACAAAAGAAATGGAAACGTGACACTATTCTAACAATATTCACTAAAAATGCATGCAAGAGGATAGATAAATAGGTGAAAAAGAACCAAATGAAAGAGTAAAAAACACTGTCATCAATTTTCTGGTTGGCTTTACAGGCGCTCTTAGCAACAAAATATAGGCTGGCTATGTTCTCCGTCATACTAGATCCATGTTGTGTTTTCTATGATGTAGGCATTGAATTTGTGCAGCATATTACCATTGCTTGTCTTGTAATTCAGAATTTATGGAAGAGCCTTTTGAGTTGTATTGGCTTACCGGATTTGGTCATGAACTGGCAAGGTGATGTTAGCCAGCTTTGTGTGAACATGAAGGGCAAGAAACTGATGAACGTGTATTTTACACTTTCATTCGAGTCTTTTTTCACCAATTTAGCTATCCTCTATGATAATTTAGCTATATTATAGTGCATTTTATTAGAATAGTGTCACGTTTCCCTTTAGTTTGCATTTTACAGGTTTTAGGTGAAAAACGTGGTTTCCGGGCAAATATATTGAAGAGAACGAAAAATCGGTGTTTCGAGGACATTTTTGGAGTATCTAGAAGATTCCGGATAGGATTTGAAGTCTAGAGGTCGAGTCTGAAGGCTAAAAGGTCACTAGAAGGCAAAAACCGAGTCCGAAAAGGAAAAGAAATCCAAAAACGCGTCGAAAACGCGTCCTTGGCCGGATGGAACTCCTGGGCGATTCGCCCCACACCAGGCGATTCGCCCGGTGTGTGGGGCGACTCGCCCCACGCGTCCCGAACTCCTATATATAGTTGCTCAGTTTTCTCCGTTTTTCATACTTTCTCAGACCTTTTTTCATACCTTTCTCATTAGTTTTAGGTAGGAATTCTCCAAAGCCTGTTCTGGGAATTCTTAGCATAGGAGATACTTTTTCTTACCGATTTGGAGCTTGTGAGATCGCGATTCTTCGGAGATTGACAACCTTCGGTAACATTGTATCTCAGATTTTTCTATTTATATTTATATCTTTCAACATGTTTTGATTCTATCTTGCTAGATTTCTGTTGATTGCATGACATCTATGAGTAGCTAAATCTATCGTCGGTGATAGTATGTGATTTCTTAGCGAAGGGTTAGTAATTATGCTGATGGCGGTAAAGCGAATCAGACTTCGAGTTATTGCTTTATTTCTTTGATCTATCTAAGCCCTCTATCTTCGTAGTGTTGAATAAAACGGAACACATTGGACAATTCATGATCAAAGATCTATATGCAAAACGATCGGGTACTTCATGCATGATTATTAACCCACTATGCTTTGAATGATCATACTATCACTAACATCCATTATCTTGATAAGAAAAACCTGTGCTAAGTCATTGTTGATTTTATAGTTTAAGTTAGATTAGATAAAGCTAGTTATAGTCCTTAGAGATCGACACTCGAGGTTATTTTACTGCTACGCTACGGTTTTCGTTGTAGTTGTGAATTGTCTTCGGCTAAAAAACAAATTTATTTGATTAATTAGAATCTGACAAATTCCGGTTCATCAAACTGGCGCCGTTGCGGCAGATACTCTTGATCTTGACTCCTACGCTCTGGTCCATGCACCCACCTAAGATTCAAAAGGAGTTTTGATCCTCTTTTCTCTTTTTATTTTCCATCTGATTCCCTTAGTTATTTTTAGATTTTGTTTCTATTGGTTTTGTTAATTTTAGTTTTCAGGGAATCATGGACTTGCTTGAGCAGATACGGAGATGAGCCAAAGATGGTTCCCAAGATGCGAGGAGTATAGGAACGGATGCACAAGATTTGTTCCCATTTGATAATGGATAAATTACTGGTAATGGTAGCAAGTAGTTTAGTTTTATCACTTTCTTGCATTGCATATTGTGTTTTATTTTATATTTTCGTATCTTTTTGGTGATAAAATAGGTCTCTAGATGATAATTTAGCAATTTAGGAGGAAAACCGACACCTCCAGGAGTCTGGAGGTGCCGGGCGAACCGCCCCCCACATGGGGCGATTCGCCTGGCACGACCAGGGAACCTGAGGCTTACTGGAAGCCCCAGGAGAATCGCCTCCCATGTGGGGCGGTTCGCCCCGGGCATCCAGTAAACCCGGAAATCCCGATTTTCTCCTATTATGCTAAATTATTGATCTTTTTACTTCTTTTATCGCCCGTTTTGGTTTTTCACGAGTTTTCTTGAGTCATATAGGTTACAGGTACAAGTTAGCTCTCACCTTAAATCCACTTTCGACGTTCGGGACGAGCGACGACGTTCAGGTTTGGGGTGGGGGGTTATTGCTGGCTATCTCTATACTTGTTTTGCTTATGATAAACTCGTGAAACCCTTTGTTTGCATTTGCATTGCACGTTTACCGCTTTCTTATTATTTAGTTGCATACACTACATTCATCCTAGTATAGTCTTGCATGTTTTTGTGTGGAGTTTATTGCCAAAATTTTTGAACTTTTTTATTGGGTAGATTAACTAATTATGACATTAGTCATATGCTTCATCTCTATGAATTTGTTTGAGGTTTCTCTCGCTTGGCTTGTCACATTATGTTCGCACTTAGTTAAGATTGGTGTCTCGACATCACTTAGTGGTGTTTTCTCTGCTGCGGTTCACGAAGGCCTTTATAATAGGATGATGCATGTTAGAATCTTATGGTTATTTTTCCGAGTAATTATGTATCTAAGAGGCAACAAGTCTTCACCTTGCTTTGAGATTGCTAAATGCCTAGGAAGGAGGTAGTGTGAGTTTGTGTGATCCTTTGTTTACATCCTATTCTTTCGAATAGGTTTGGGGAGGGGGTTACGCTATCATTAGACTTGTTTTTCTGTTTTTCAATTTTTAGTGTGAGTTGTGAGCTTATTTTCCTTTTTCCGTAAAGTTTGTACTCCAACCTATTCTTTCGAATAGGTTTGGGGAGGTCGTTTGTGTGTCATTTTAATTTCTTTTCGTTATGCTACTGCTGGCTAGAAAATAATTCGAAAAAAAAGAAAAGAAACATTCCAGAAAAAAGAAAAAAACTGGAAAAGAAAAAGAAATGAAAAAAAAAAGAAAAGACCCCAAAAAAAGCAAAGAAGGGTCCCCAAAAAAAAAGCCAAAAGCAGTTTAGCAAAGTGTTTGTCCCATTTTTCAATTCTTGTAATGTTCGTAAACGAGTTGTAATTTTTTGTCTTTTGTTTGTTTGAGTGTCATCTGTTCTAGACCAACCTCGTCCTGCCATTCAGGAAGTGGTGAATAGCTTAAGGCTTTGCTTGAGAGATGGGTAGAATAGGGGAGTGTTATCTTTTTAGGGAACCCTCCTTCGTTTGATGAGAGCCAGTATTGGTTCGACCTCTTTGAGGAAAAGTCTTAACATGGTGAACAGTAGTAAGTCCTCAGTTTCATAGGCACGGGACAACCATTCGTATTTTAACATGTTTCATTACGTCGTCACTGACTAGGTCCAGGTAGAGAATGTTACGAGAGACTATCTTGTTTGACATAAGTGCTTATGTGAATGTGTATGGGTCAATCGAGGCATTCTTCAACCTATATCCATGTTATGATTTGTATGGTTTTTGTTCCTATGTTTTTTGATAGATTCAATAGATTAGTTTATTTCATTTGGCATGAGACTCCATTTTTTGTGTTGCATTGTTTTTTGCATTAGAGTCTAGCTTAGTTGCTTGAGGACAAGCAAAGGTTCGGTTTGGGGAGTTTGATGAACGTGTATTTTACACTTTCATTCGAGTCTTTTTCACCAATTTAGCTATCATCTATGTTAATTTAGCTATATTATAGTGCATTTTATTAGAATAGTGTCACCTTTCCCTTTAGTTTGCATTTTACAGGTTTTAGGTGCAAAACATGGTTTTCTGGGCAATTATATTGAAGAGAACGAAGAATCAGTGTTCCGAGGGCATTTTTGGAGTATCTAGAAGATTCCGGATAGGATTTGAAGTCTAGAGGTCGAGTCTGAAGGCTAAAAGGTCACTAGAAGGCAAAAACCGAGTTCGAAAAGGAAAAAAAAATCCAAAAACGCGTCCTTGACTTGCTGGAACTCCCGGGCGATTCGCCCGGGACGTGGGGCAGTTCGCCCCACACCAGGCGATCCGCCCGGTGTGTGGGGCGACTCGCCCCACACATCCCAAACTCCTATATATAGTTGCTCAGTTTTCTCCGTTTTTCATACTTTCTCAGACCTTTATTCATACCTTTCTCATTAGTTTTTGGTAGGAATTCTCCAGAGCCTGTTCTGGGAATTCTTAGCATAGGAGATACTTTTTCTTATCGATTTGGAGCTTGTGAGATCGCGATTCTTCAGAGATTGACAACCTTCGGTAACATTGTATCTCAGATTTTTCTATTTATATTTATATCTTTCAACATGTTTTCATTCTATCTTGCTAGATTTCTGTTGATTGCATGACATCTATGAGTAGCTAAATCTATCGTCGGTGATAGTATGTGATTTCTTAGCGAAGGGTTAGTAATTATGCTGATGGCGGCGGTAAAGCGAATCAGACTTTGAGTTATTGCTTTATTTCTTTGATCTATCTAAGCCCTCTATCTTCGTAGTGTTGAATAAAACGGAACACATTGGACAATTCATGATCAAAGATCTCTATGCAAAATGATCGGGTACTTCATGCATGATTATTAACCCACTATGCTTTGAATGATCATACTATCACTAACTTTCATTATCTTGATAAGAAAAACATGTGCTAAGTCGTTTGTTGATTTTATAGTTTAAGTTAGATTAGATAAAGCTAGTTATAGTCCTTAAAGATCGACACTCGAGGTTATTTTACTGCTACGCTACGGTTTTCGTTGTAGTTGTGAATTGCCTTTGGCTAAAAAATAAATTTATTTGATTAATTAGAATCTGACAAATTCCGGTTTATCAGAAACCAAGAAACAAGCTGCTTAAAACCTTGGTTACTGAACTGGTATATGCAATTTGGCTTGAAAGGACAGGCGCATATTTAGACAAGAAACTGGGAACCTACAACAAATGTTAATGCTGGTAGTAAAAAAGCAATTTCCCACTGCTCTATACACCATAAGATGTTGCCTATATGTCACTCCTTCGTGAACTACCCTCAAGTTTGATACTTTTTTTGGCAAGTTTTCTTAGATATGATATAGGGTGTTAGAACTAGTTTGTTCTATGCATTTATTTTGTAATTGAGTTGATGTACTTAAACGTTTATTGGAATAAAAGCTAATTTGTTCCAAAACAAAATAGATGACAATGTATAGAATTATGTAATGGGTCAGATTGGATAATTTAAAACACTATTATGATGAATACTCACAGGGACAGCTACATAACTTGGCGCCCAAGACGCAGCCGACGGCCAACCATTAGGGTTAATTAGTTTATTCCTTTATTTTCTATGTTTTTCAGAAGTTTCTAGTGTCGGGCCTAGCCCATTAGTATTACTTGGTCAATAAGTTAAGTTAGCTTTTCAATTCTTATTTAATCATTTTGTAAGATATTATTTTTCCTATGTTGATTATTGAGTTCAGTTCATTGAACATTACGAGCCATTCGTCTTTACGAGTAGATATTATAGCCTACCGCCTTTACCGGGAAGATAGTAACAGTAAGCTCTTTGCTCCAAGGCAAGTCGCTTGGCCTAGTACTCCTTTCTGCTAGAGGATCCTACACCGTGATCGGTAGGAGCTTTTCTATTTACTTTGTTGTTCAATTCGCTGCATATCTTTGCTATATTCCATTCTATTGCTGTTTTCCTTCGGATACGCGAGGATATTAGATGTAGTATCCATCAGCTTGGTATCTAGATCCAAGTTTGAAGATCCCTAATTCACGCTTCGGAATAAATAGATCGAAGACAGCGGATTTACTCTGTCGAAATTCGAATTGTCTTTTGTATCTGGAATTTCCGCGTAGATCTGACAACATTGTGCACCGTACCAAAATGGAGTTTCCCGTTGATTGAACCATTAGATTGCCACCAAAGTTTGGGAGGATCTACCGAACTCACTGAAATTCGATCTGAGCGGTGTAGATTAGAAGATATTTACAATTTCTATACCAAATCTGTTACCAACCATAGGCTGTTGGTGAAGATCCGAATTCGCGCTTCCAAAGTAGGCAAGATGCGATCTAGACAACGGGAGCTGAAGAAGACGAAAGATGCTGCAACGGAATTTGAAAATTCCTATAATAAGATCACAACTTCAATTGAGCAGCAGGCGGCGCACCAAAAAAGGGAAAGCAAGTAAAACTCGTCTAGGGTTTTGGTCGAACAAGAGTCGAGGACTAGGAGTAAGACAATACCAACAAGCAAAGATGAGCCATTGGGTCATTCAAAGGGGCATCATTTCTCAAAAGATATATCTTCGGACTTTCCCAAGTTCTTCGGAAAAACTCCATACAAATTGTTCAATGATATAAGTGCATACTTCAAAATCCACATAATTAAACATTGAGATCAAGCTGAATCGGCCCTACGCTATATAAGAAGGAGAGCAAAGGATTGGTGGAGGACGTACCACCATGATAAGTTCCCGATTACTAAGTGGTCCATATTTGAGGATTCGATCTTGTGAGAGTTCGACAAATCTCAGCTAAGGAATTAAAATACCGACAAGAAGCAATGCGCATAGAGAGAGACACGCTTCAGCTAGAATTGGCGGAGACCATACTAGCAATATGGAAGACGCATATACGACACACTCAATGAAGGACGAGCCCATGCTAATACTTGAAGAAGAGTCTCGAGTTGATGTTTAGGATGACGAGGAAGCGGACCAATATGAGCATCCAATTGATGAATTCAGGTCCCAATCTACTTCTTACTCGTATATATATTCAGATTTTAATTGTGCTAAATATTATAGAATATATAGAAGGATGTGTGAAGTTGATTGTGTGCAAGAGATCGATTTGAAAGCTCATCCATGTGAGCATGATACACATATAGTTTATTTCCCGCCTTTTGATATTCGTGCTAGAAAGACTCGTGTGTGGTACCCCCATGAAACTTGAAAGTGTAAACGGATCTAACTTGGACTTGTACGTACTAGGCAGAATCAACAGTGTTGCGACTTATGTTATGAGAACACAATTCACAACACGACTGATCAGAGACTGTAAAACTTAAAACAAATATAGCGGAATGTAAAGAACACACATATATCTTTTCTCAGGCAATATTTCTATTGATAAAAGGTTACAAAGTATGGAACACCTTGAAAATAACCAAACTAATTTAAACACAAGTAAGATCAGATTGATCTTGTCAAGTCTAAACCTAACATATTGAATATGAAATACAGTAAAGGCTAGACTATACAGCTTGTGAAACACTATAGAAGAACCCTAATGAATAATCTTCTAATCTCGTTATTCTTCCTTAGTTGTGAAGTCGATCTCTCTTCAATATATATAGCGTTGTGAAGAGTCCTCAAAATTTACTTCTCTTTTGGTAAAACGCGTCGTCTGGTAAGATCTTCTACTTAAGAGTTTGAGACGCTTCCACCAAGTCAGTGTGTTTGCTAAGATCTTTCCATATCATTTGTTATCTTCATGAGATCTCCAATATATTTGTATCTTTTCTTCAAATCTTTCCTTGTAATGAATCAATCCTCAGAAAAAGCAAAACTTATATAAAAATACATAATGGCATAATACATATATATATGGCACCAAATTGGCCTTTAGCTACTTTACATGAGCTAAAACAGGAGTTAAACAAAAGTAAATCAATCTTAAAAGACATAACTTTGAAAATTCACACAAATCCTACCCTTTACGGTCAACTAGACACCAACATGAGAAATTATATAAATAACTTAAGACATCAAAAGAGCATCTATTGGGCTCAAAGATCGAAAAGAAACTGGTTAACTGTAGGGGATGCTAATTCAAAAAATTTCATGCTTATGCTACAAATCAAAAAAGAAGAAATTATATACATGGAATCAATAATGAAGCAGGCATATGGATAACTGAACCTAAACTCTTAACTACACAATTTTTTGATCTCAACACAAAGCTTATCTCAAAATACCAATATTGATAAATTCAAAGATTTACAGCTTCCACAAATAAATGAATTTTACCAAAGCCAACTTCTTAAGGATGTAACTGAAGAAGAAATCTGAAAAGCTGTCCTTTCTATAGGTTCACAAAAGGCTCCTGGACCCGACGATTTAAATGTTTTTTTCTACCAGAACAACTGGAATCTCATAAAAATCGAAGTCATAAAGCTAGTTAAAACTTTTTTTACTAATGAATTTTTGGATCCTAGATTGAATGAAACCACAATTGTCCTAATACCTAAAAGACCTAATCCTAGGTACACTAGCCATTTTAGGCCTATCAGCTTATGTAATGTAAGTTACAAAATAATTTCAAAAATCTTAGTAGATAGAATTAGGCCAATTCTTAATGATATAATATCACCTTACCAAAATGCTTTTGTACCTGGGCGTCAGATAAGTGATAATGTCTTGCTTGCTCATGAACTCCTCCACACAATGAATTGTAAAAAAAGATCCAAACAATATTATATGGCGTTAAAATTGGATATAGAAAAAGCTTATGACAGACTTGAATGGAATTTTATAGAATTAGCTATTCGAAAATTCGGTTTTCCTCCAAAACTAATAATGCTAATAATGACTTGTATAAGATCAGCTTCCTTTAAAATATTAGTAAACTCTAATTTATCACAGGATTGGAAACCAACTAGAGGAATTAGACAAGGTGATCCTCTATCACTTTATATTTTTATTATATGCCAGGAACTTTTTTAAATTATTTATTAAGAGAAGAAGCAAGAGGAACCTTTCAAGCTCTAAAATCAAGCATGCGGGGAACCAAAATCCCTTTATTATGCTTTGCAGATGATTCTATGATCCTTTGCAAATCTACTAAAAGTTCAGTGAAAGGAGTAGAGAGTTGCTTACATGATTATGCATCAGCTTCTGGCCAAAAAATTTGTTGGGAAAATCTAGAATACTGTTCTCCCCAAACACATCTACAAACATAAAACAAAAAATTGTTCAAACACTGGGAGTAGCAACTAATAAGAGATTAGATAGATATCTTGGTCTACCCTTCTTATTTGGAAAAAATAAAGTGGATATGTTTGACCACATCATAGATAGAGTAACAAACAAAATAGACATATGGTATAATAGATATCTTTCTTATGCGGGAAGAGTTGTACTCATTGCTTCAGTGACAAATATAGTTCCCTCATATTGTATGTCAGTAGCAAAAATGCCTACTACTTGTATAAGCCAGATTAACACATTAAACAAAAAATTCTTTGGAATGTTCAGAAAAATACAAATAAAAGAGCTAGAATTAGCTGGCAGACAGTGTGTCTTCCAAAAACTAATGGAGGATTAGGAATAAGAAATCTGGAAGAAATGAATAAAGCCTTCCAGCTTAAACTTATTTGGAAACTAACACAAGGTCATGAATCATTATAGAAGTCCGTCGTGGAGAAAAAATATTATCCCAATGTATCCTTTTAGGAAGCAGAAGCAAAACCAAATCATAGTTGGTTATGGAAAAACCTGCTTAGACTGCGGGCAACAATGCAGGAAGGATTAACATGGGAAATAGGAAATGGAGAAAAAATAAATTTTTGGACAGAGAGGTGGCTCAACAACAAAAAGTTGATGGACTACACTTCTTCATCTATTAATCCAGACGAGAAATTACAGCAATACATACAAAACAGTTCTTGGAATATCACAAAGTTGCATAGTGTTCTCCCACCGGAGATTGTGGAAGAAATCGTAGCTTGGCCCCTTCCAACCACCCACTCACCTGATAGACAAATTTGGAACAGACACAGCTCAGGTTTATTCACATTAAAAAGTGCCTATAAACTTCTCACCCAACAAACCCAACCAAATCTCCCCTCGAATAGACTTTGGCAACTAAACCTTCTACCCAGAATCAAATTTTTTCTATGGACCGCCACTCACAATAAACTACCAACTGCAGAACGCCTACACAAACAAACCGTAAGCCAAAGCCCTGTTTGCTCTTTATGCAACCAAACCACAGAAACACTACATCATCTCTTCTTCGAATGTAATGCCTTCACAAGACTTAGAAGCATAGCCTTTACCCCACATCAACATACCTCTTTATTCTCACTTATATTTCATACAGAAAAGAACACACCAAACCAACTTATAGCCCTAAATGCATTATGGATCTTATGGAATGCCAGAAATAAGAAGCTATTTACGAACGAAGATATTAATTTCTACAAAATGAGACAGGAACTCTATAAACTTTGTAAAGACACTTTCTTGGGAACAGTCAACCTCAAATCTAAGGGTATTGAAATAAAAATTCCATGCTTATGGAAAAAACCACCAGAATTGGGTATGCCTCAACACAGATGGATCATTTATTCAAGAAACTTTCAGAACATGAATAGGATGGATAATAAGCGATCATCATGGGAAACTCATTAGAGCAGCTCATGCGTATATTGGAAGAGCAAGCAACAACACAGCGCAACGGACAACTATCAGAATGGGACTAACCATGTGTATCAAGTTGGATTTAAACAACATCATCATACAAACTGATTCTAAATATGCCTTGGACATCATTCTTGGAGACAGAACAATGGCTTGGCAACATCGACCTCTGATAAATGAGATCAGATCACTAATGGAAGGAAGAACAATACAGATCACCTTTGTTTACCGTGAAGAGAACCAAATTGTAGATCATCTAGCTAAGATGGGAAGCTCATCAACAACAAGAGAATCATCAGAACAGGAAGCACAAAGAGAAAGAAATGATAATGATAGACTAGATACTTTATATACCAATGTTAGAACTTTGTACAATAGTATAAGTATATGTAACTTTGATCCTTATGTGAAACTTATGGTGTATGATGTAGACTCTAGCCCTGCGTGGCTAAGGACTATGTTAAACAAGGATGGATCAATTCCATTGTGCCGGACTATTCGCCAAGATAGTTCCATGATGTAATATTTTCTGTATGAATAAATTGGTTTTCCTAAAAAAAAAAACAAATAGCTATCACAAGGAAGAATAGTCTATGTTGAAAGCTAAAATCCAGGTCAAGAATCATTATACCTAAGCAACGTACCCTTCAAAATAAAAGCAAACATGCATCTACGAACTTGAAAAAGAGCACTGGGACATGGATGCCCGACAATGACACATTTTCTTCTCTTGCGCCATAATCCTTGCTAACCATAAATCCTAATCTTTGCAAATAATTGAACCCAAGGCAATTCAAACATTTACCAGTTGCACCATTTCAACAAGAAAAACATCCCGAAACAACAGAGACCAACTATTTCTCGAAATTACACTCCTAAATAATAATAATAGCACATGACAGATTTTACATTAAATAATGAATTGGATTGAGGCCCCAAGAACCATAACCTTCAAATCTACTCCTCACTGCCATAATTTAAATTCAATTTTCTCATGTTTCTTACTTTCGGGAGACAACAATCTTCAAATAGTATAACTAACTTCTTCATGTTCCTATCGCTGAGAAACTCCTAACCAACCATATATATTTCTCCAAACTACCTTTTCCATGTTACACTCAATGGATATATGCTTTTCATCTTCAATATTATTCTGGCGCAATTGGTAATGCACATTTAAGATTGCTCCGAGGAGTGTTCTCATTTCGAAGATTAAAATTGTCTATCACTTGGCAGCCTCTTAAACAATACGGAGTAATCTGTAAAATCACATTTTTATTTGAAGTTTAACAATAACCCTCTCTCAATATGTGCAAGTGTCACATTTCATCCCATAGAGTACTATGTCTTATACTCCACCACATGACATAAGGAAGGATTAATTGGCAACATGTAAACATTTGACAACCAAGATGATCAATTTCAAAATTCAAATCTTGGGTGCGTTTATATGAAGCCCACAAAGCAGCAATACGTACCACTGCATCTTCATGAGTACAAGGCTACTGATCAATGAGATGATTATGATTTTGCACATGCATCCCTATAAAACCCGGGCTGAAAAGAGCATCGACCGGAATATCTTTAATGTCAATGAATTCCTTGCCGGTACAAACCAGATGAAACAAAAATTCTCGTCAGCTTTAAGCTTCTTATTATGTACTCCATATCACTGCAACAAAACAAACCGAAAGAAAGCAATAACTGCCTAAGCATATAGCAAATTTGCCTAACTCCCTAATATTTGTAAGGAAGGGACAAGATGAAGTTAATCTGCCTAACTGCCTAAGCATATAGAAAATCCATCAATCATTGCTTAAGCTCTGTGCTATTTTTCTTATTATTTTTACCAACAAAGGATATACAGCATTAGAACTGAAAATAAGTAAAAGAAGGCATCAACAACAGCATGGACTATATGAAACAAAAGAAAGCATGCAACTACCAACACCCATTGTTATGCCTGATCAAAAAAAAAAAAAAAAAACACCCATTGTTATGCAGTTTAACGAACCATTCATCCGACAGAAGCACAAAGTAGTATATCTACACAGACATCCATATTACTACTAATATATCAAGCAACTCCTAACCTATTGATGTCCCAGCGATACTGTGTTACAAGGAAATTTAAGAGGAAGTATATCTTATCCTAAAATAATCAAAAATCGGCTTGAGGATTGAGGGAAAGCAAATTTACTCTGTATCAATTATCTAAGACGGTTGGTGGTGTGTCAAACGCATCTCTGCATGGAAGAAACAATGTATCGGATTGCATCGAAAACGTAAATAGAAAATCATGTCACAGAAGGAGAGCATCTTCTCATCAAGGCAAGGCTAGACAGGGAAACAATTAAAAACCACATCCTTTCATCCATATAAAAGCGTCAATCCAATCATCAAGCAGAGTAAATGTAAGTCCCAGAAACAGAGCAAACAGTTCCTAATTCGTCTGATACAATGACGAACTCATGATAACTGGAGGAAAGCAACCAAAACCAGATAACGAAAAATTGATTATGATTGGGGAAGACCAGCATCTAATTAAGATTTGAGGAAGATGAAGAATATGAAGTGAAATCAAGCAGCAATGTATATGTATTACTTGAAGCCGTGTGTTGATTCATGAATGGACACAACTAACGAAGAGAGAAAGCAAAGCAGTGACCTGTATAGAAAACGCGCTAAGAGAACTGGCACGAACGAAAAATTACACGTCTGTTGGTGCCTAACAGATGCGACGAAAGAGTTTCAAAATAAACCAAATCGACATGAAAAACAAAACCATTACATGTAGTAAGAGTTGAACCGGAAAACCGGACTACCACAAAAACTGGGATTTATTACTGCGTGCTACTCTGATGTTTTTCCCCTTACGCTATGCATTTTGTTTTTTTGTTTTTTCGAAAGAGCAAAATATATTAAACTGATAAAGCGTTAGATGTTACAGACCACGAGTAAGTCAAAAACTTGCCCGAATCTAATAAATTACTTAACCAAAAGGGGCACAGGTCCCAAACAAAACGTAGACTACTCAAAATAGGTTGTGAAGTATTGCCAAAAGTCTTCAACCGAGCTTCATTTGCAAGTTTGTCTGCTACAGCATTACTTTCGCGGTAGATAAAAATATGTTCCACTTCTTCTAATCTGCTGATGCTTCTACTGATTTCATCCAACAATGTCTGGTGGTGGTGCTTTGTTGCTTGGCCCCTGTTAAGACAAGAAAACAACACTTGTGAATCCGTTTGTATTATTAACTTTTGACAGTTAATTTGTTCACACATAGAAAGCCCAAATTTTAATGTGAAAAATTATGCCGTAGTAGCATCAGTTCTGCCCAAATGTTGGGCTCCAGCAAGTACAAAGTTACCATTGTGGTTTCTAATTATTGCTCCTATCCCAGCTTGGCTTGTTAAAAAATCAACTGATCCATCCACATTTAAGCACAAAGTGCCCGGATTCGGGGGTTGCCACCGGAAGTGTAAACAAGATTTCTACGGTTTAGACTTAGCAGGAAAGGCAGCCAAATTATCTTGAAGAGCTAATTGAAACCTTCTTTCAAAAACAGCATTAACAACAGGTTTTTGCGCAAATAAAATCTCATTTCTAGATCTCCAGACCAACCAACAGAAGATAAGCCAAGACTTTTTGCCTAACTCCGACAAGGAGCTAGTAAACATTAAATCAGAGAAGGAGGAAGGTTTTGGACCAGAAACAGTACAAGCAAAACTAAGACGAACTGAAGAAAAAGCAATACAAGAGAAAAAAAGGTGATCAATGGTTTCAGATTGTTGGTTACAAAGCTTGCAAACATCAGAGTTAACCACATTAATTTTGGAAAGGAAAGCAGCTGAAGGTAGTTTATCAAGACACGCAAGCCAAATAAAAAATTTAATTTTTGGTAACAGTTTTAGTTTCCAAATTTTGAGCCAAGGCCAAGATGGGCCTGTAACAGCAACACTATTAATTAATAAATTATAAGCACTTTTAACCGAGAAGGTGCCGTTTGGGTTAAACTTCCAGATAATAGTATCATTCCCAGGAATAGTGGGTAGGGGGATCCCTAAGATTTCTTCCCCTAATTCTTGATGAATTAGATGTTGAAGTTTGGAGATATCCCAAGCACCATTTGAGATGACACTACTTACTGGAAGGTTTGGGTCTGAGTGTTGATTAGTAAAATTTTTCAGCACTTTATTGTTACACCAAGCATCATTCCAGAAGCTCGTATTTGAACCATCTCCAATTTTCATAGCTAAACCCAAAATGAAGGTTTCTTTAATTTTATAAGATTTTTCCAAAACCAGCTGCTTTGGGGTTTAGAGGTTGCTTCAAGAAAGGGGGTATTAGTAAAATATTTTGTTTTATAAACCTTGAACCAAAGAGAGCTTTTGTTTACTGTTAGGTTCCAAAGATATTTCAATAAAAAGGCTTTATTAAGCAAAACAAGGTTCCTAATACCCAACCCACCACAAGCTTTTGGAGTACAAACAGAGGACCATTTAACTTTTCCTTTCTTTTTTTCCTCCTTTTTGCCATTCCAAAGGAAGTGACGATTTATATCATCAATTCTTTGTAGAACAGCACAAGGGACTTTAGTAATTGACATGCAATAGGCCGGCATTGTGTTTGTTACAGAGCTAATAAAGTAAGCCAGCCAGCATAAGACAGGTACTTACAGTACCATACATTTATTTTTCTAGAGACCTTCTCAATTGTGTTGTCAAAGATATCTCTTTTTTTCTTCCCAAGAGGAAAGGCAAACCAAGATATTTATCCTTTCTCTTGTTATGAGTAACTCCCAATATTTGGGATATTGTTTGCTTATTGTGAATATTTGTATTGGGAGAGAATAGAGCTCTACTTTTCACCCAACAGACTTTTTGCCCAGAGGCTTTTGCATAAATATTAAGAAGATTTTGAACTTCAAGAGTAGAAGATCTATTTGCTTTTAGAAACAGAAGACAATCATCCGCAAAACAGAGAATTGGAATGGTTGGCCCATTCTTTGATGATTTTAAAGGACAGATCAATTTTTCATCAACTTTTTGAAGAATGAGGTGGACCAAGAGTTCCTGACAGAGTATAAAGATATAAGGAGATATAGGGTCTCCTTGTCTTATTCCTCTTTCAGGAATCCAGCTTTCAGAAATCCCTTGATTAACTTTAACTTTAAAAGAAGCAGTAGTTATGCAAGTCATTATAAGCTTAATCCAGAAGGGAGGAAAGTTGAAAAGTTTTAAAGTGAGCTCAATAAAATTCCAATCCAATCTGTCATAAGCTTTCTCAATGTCTAGTTTCAAAGCCAAATAGGCCGTCTTTGAATTTTTCTTTATTTTGTTCATAGTGTGGAGGAGTTCGTGTGCAATCATCACATTATCTGTGATTTGTCTTTTTGGAACAAAGGCATTTTGATAAGGCGAGATTAGTTTTTCAAGAAGGGGTCTTAATCTTGCCACTAGTAATTTTGAAATGATTTTGTAGCTAACATTGCAAAGGCTAATGGGTCGAAAATCTGAGGGTAGGTTTGCATCAGTTTTTTTGGGAATGAGAAGGCTTGGTTTAGATTTGGATCGATATATCCAGAAGCAAAAAAATTATTTACAAAATCTAAAACTTGATACTTAATCACTGACCAATGCTTTTGAAAAAATTGGCTATTTAATCCGTCCGGCCCAGGGGCCTTATCTGTTCCGATAGAAATCAGAGCATTCAAGATTTCATTTTCTTTGTATGGTTTGAGTAAACCTTCTTGATCTTCCAGGTTGATTTTGGGCACATTCAAGTTAATGAACTGAGAAGTGTCTGTTTCAACCTTTTTTGATTGAGTCGAGAAGAAAGTGTGGAAACACTTAAGAATTTCATCTTGATTGTGCAACCAGACGCCCGACTCATTTTTAATAACATGAATGTGTTTTCTTCTTAATTGGTGAGACGCAAAAGCATGAAAATATTTGCTATTTGCATCTCCTTTTGTTAGCCAATTACGTTTTGCTCTCTGAGCCCAAAAAGGGTTTTTTGTATAAAAAGCCTATTTAATTGCATTTTAATCTCAACTTCTTGGGGACCATACATGTTGGGATTGGTATGCAGTTTTTCCACCACTGATTGAAGTGAAATTTTAAGCTGGGAAATGTTTTTGTTTAAATCACTCAAGGAGGCCACCGGCCAGTTTTGTGCTTTGTGTGCCAAGTTTTCAACTGCTTTTGCAAAACTAAAATCAGATTTCCTGCATTCCTCAAGCCAAAAATGTTTAAACAGTGGTGCAAAGATTGGTTCCTCATCCCACATGTTCTCATATCTGAACACTCTCAAATGTCGTATGTTAGAGGGGTTTAAATTAACTAGGACCAAAGAATGATCAGACACACTATTTGCTATATGTCTTATGCTACAGTTAGGAAACAAGTTCATGAACGCTTGGTTACCACAAACTCTATCAATTCTGCTACAAACAAAATCATGCGCATATTGGCCATTTCTATAAATAAAAGCAGACCCACAGAAGCCTAAATCAGAAAGCTGGCAGTAAGACAAACAATTTCGAAATTTTAAAATAAGAGGCCAATTAGGGTGCCCTTTACTAATTCTTTCTGCAGGGTGAAGAATAGCATTAAAATCACCTCCTATAAACCACAGATTGTTAACAAAACGACTGAAATTACAAAGGTCAGATCATACCTCATCTTGTCTGTTTGGTTGGGCATAGTTGTAAACTCCTGAGACATTTGTAGTCTGTCCAGTTTTCCGGATTTTGCAAAGGAAATGCGCCATCCTTTCTGTAGTTTTTACATCTTCCACTTTTATCTTCGTCTCATTCCACAGGATCCAGTAGCCTCCCATTTGAGGATGTTCAGCTGATGGAGTCATTATCTTCTTGTTCGAATAACCTAACCCAGCAATTCTTGCTTCTGAAGTCTCCAGATCTGCCCTTGTGTCAAACAGAAAGACCATCAATGGTCTATATTGATTCACATAGCTAATAATAGCCTGTTTTGTTTCATCGCCTCCACTTCCTCTAAGGTTCCAGAAGATAAAATTCATGGCTGTGTTGTCAATTACTTTTATCCACTCCTTGGATTTCTTGCTTTGAAACTTCCCGTCTTTGACGCTTCTGAGGGGAATCGGTGTTATCTGTGGAATTATTCCGCTTATGCTGGGCTGGAAAATTACATTGTGGAGGTATGCTAGCTCCGATGGTTGCTGCACTAGGTTTGCAGTGTATTGTACTGTCACCTTCCTTGCTGCTCGATTCGTTTGCACAATTACCGGTTCCGAGTGACGGGGTCTGATGTTGAACTCGTTTGGGGCTACTCTTGTCATTAGAATGTTCGCCGCCATTTCTTTGTTGAGGGAAGCAATTAAGAGGTCCGACATCAAGCTCAAGTTGAGGGGCAATTCCTCCTTCCCATCCCACGCTCCCGTCCCAATTGTCCCCGGCAGCCTGGAAATCGATGGCGCTGTTTCTGGAAAAAGTGGGAGCATATTCTGGAAAATCAGATTCTTGCAAAGGATCATCATCTCCGTAATACTCATCGAAGCATTCATCGCCAAGGGGGTCGTCGGAGTATAATTCTGGGTTCTCGTCGTCTGCGTCGACGAGATTTGCCCATCTTGTTGGGGTTGAAGGCTTGGGGTTTGGTTGAAAATTGCTCTCAGAACTTGTTCTAGGTTCAGATCTGATGCTTGAGGTTGGTTTTGGGGGTAAGGTTTTGGCTGATTCGGTGTTGATGGGAGAAGAGGATGGAATTGGGAATTTAGGGATTGGTTTTGCGAGCTGATTTGAGGGGAGAAAAAGTTCGGCATCTGATGGTTTAGAGGAATCTGGTCCAAGTTGTAAGTTTGGTTCACATTGGGCTGGGTTTGAAAAACTTGTGGGCTTGATTGTTGGTTTTGGGTTGAGTTCAGAGCTGGGCCTATTAATGGCCAGCATGGAAGTGGTTGTTGGGCCATTCCTTGGGTTGAGAATGTTTTCAGCGGGTTTAGGAACGGGATGTTTGGGCGGGAGTTTAAGACCTTGTCTCTGATCATTTGGTCCCGTCGCCGAAGCATATTGTTCAGAGTTTTGTTTTCCAATTTGTAGGATTGAGGTAGATGGGTTGTGTTCCCCCATTTCGGAGCTTGGTGTCTCACCCCCAGATTCTCTAGGGCCGCTCTTCTCTGGTAGGTTTTTATTTCTTGCTCTCTGTTTTGCATCATTTCCATCATCTGTGGAGGCTGGTCTAGAAATTCCATCGGGTCTGAGCTGAGAGAGGGTTCGATCAGATTTGTTTGAGATGCTGGTGCCGTCAAGATGTTGATCGGATTCTCTCTCGTTCCGCGCGTTTCGTTTCTCCAAGCCTGGTTTTGATTGATTATTTTGTTTATCAATGCTCTTGATGGGGAAACTTGCATTTTTGCAGGTGGAATTGGGGATGGTGGCCGTGTTTGGCTTGTCGGTGATGGGGTTCTTGTTTGCTGGTTTCTTTGCGATGGGCTCTTGCATCTTGATGCAAGATTCGACTGACTTGGTTTCATTCTGGAGGGGTGAAAGTGATTTGCTAGAGTTTTGTGACTGGGAGAGTAAGTGAGGTGATTTTTGGTTAATAAGGGGATTTTTAGCTTTGGAAATGCTTGCTTGTTTCTTGGAATTATGAAGGTTTTGAGCAGCTAAAGCAGACTGCTCAACTGACCGTTTTGCCAGTTTCTGTTCGGGCGTCTGTTCGGCTTCCTTCTCTGATAGGTTTGTTATTTGTTCCATGCTTCTCCATTGGTCAGCTGGCAAATCATTGGCAGCCTGCATCTTGTCAAGTTTTTGGAAACTGTTTTTTGCAGGTGTTATAGATTTGGCATGGGTAACATTAGTATTAATCTTGTCCAGATTAATAGCTAAATTGGTACCCCTACCACTTATTTGGTTTTCTGGATTTTCAAGTCTCAAATTTTCAACACTTTCTTTGCTAGAGTATTTTTCATGGTCTGAGTGAAGGACACTCTTGCCCTTACTCGTATAATGTTCCGATTTTTGGTCTTTTTAATTTCCTTCTTATTAAACTGGCCTTGTGCCTTTTTTTCACCTCCTCCATTAAGGTTGGAAGATTTTGATGATCTTCTATTCACCACATGCCATTTGTCACTCTTGGATATGGGGCGAGACTCTGTATCTTGAGTTTGATCCCTTTGGTCTTGGCTTTCTTGATCTTTCGATCCCTCTTTGCATTGATCTTTACTTTGATCTTTTTGTTTGTCCTTCTCACCGTTCTTATTGCATTTCAGGGAGACATGTCCTACAATGCCGAATTTATAGCAGAACTCGGAGCTGATCTCATAAGTTATCAGTTGGTCTCTGTTTCCTATTTTTATTGACTTTGGTAGTGGCTTGGTAGTATCAACTTCAACGCATATTCTTGCGTATTTTCCTCGTTTTGCTTGCGATGTATGCCAGTCCACTTTTATTGGCTTACCAATTCCTTTTCCTATCTTAAGGAGAGCAGATTTGTCGTAGTATTCCACTGGAAGCTCCGGTAGCTGAATCCATAATGCCATGTTTGGGAAAGCACCTTTTGTAGGGATGAAATCTGGTTTCCATTGTTGTATGGCTAAATAATAGTCAAACAGGAACAATGGACCACCTGTTATTGCCACAAAATAGTCGTCTTGATCTGAAGTTCGAACAATATAGCATCCCTTTCCCATATCAGTTGAGGTTATGGGATTTGAGATCTTCCAAAGACCTTGTAGATGCTTATCTATGCCCGGGATTGATTTTGTGTAGCCAACCGTTTGGATAATGAGTGTTTTCCTCCATGGCTTATACAGCGCTTCCAGCTCTTGTTTGGAAAAGGTGATTGGAACATCTTGATTCTGAGCTGGATTTGTATGGTCCTGTTCCATGCTATCAACATCATGTGGGTTGACATCCGCAAGCCATTCATTAAAGAAGTCATGTGGAGAGTTTTGCTTTAGAATGTCTTTGAATGATTTTTGCGTCTTTGTTTGATCATTCTGTCTCTCTGCATGTATTTCTTCCATTAAGGCTCGGTTCTTGTGTGTCTACAGAGCAAGTTTGATTGATATCTTTCTCAAGTGACTGGCTCGATGAGGCCGTTTTGTGCATGGTGGGAGTGCTCCTTACTGCTTTAGTTTGAGCGCTTCTTTTATGTTGGTCAAGGATTGCAGATTGTTTGTTGTTCAAAGGAGGTGTTGGGCAAGAGTTTGTTGATCATTGATGTTGATGAGAAGTATAGTCAGTATGTTCTTGGGTAGAAGACATCTTATTTGTCAAGAGAGATATAGAAGAAAGGAAGGGGATTTTAGGGGGGAGGAGGTGGGGATATTTCTCTCATTGGAAGTGAATTGCGACCGTACTTCATGGAGCTTTCTGATTACGCTATGCATTTTGTTAGCAATGTACAATAGAATTTTAAAAGAAAATAAGAACCTACTATCACCAATTTTTTAAACTTAATCACCAATTTTTTAAACTTAATTTGTCTACTGCCAGTACAGTTGCAACTCATTTATCAAAATTTCGATCAAATGTGGTAATCAATCGTTGCAAAAATGGTCCAGAAATAAGGAACTTGTAACTTGAGGGTTGACGTTTCAAAAACTTGAGGGTTGAGACTCTTTCAATAAGAAAGAAATTAATGGATTGGTAAGATGAAAGAGCTCAATGCAGGACCTCTTTGGCAAATAAGCTTCAAGCCTTCAACAAAACTATCGCTATTTTTTTTGTAATCGGCAAAAAGAGGATCAATAATGATTTCCCATTTACCCCGTGGTGAACACTATCACTATTCTCGAGAAGCGGATATGGATTGAATTTTTTTAAAAAATAAAAGCAAAATTGTCTTATTTCAAATCAAACGAGATTGCAGAAATCTTCTCAAATTCATCATCGCATAAGATATGATCAAGATCCAATGCTACTTCGTAAGCATATTAAACTGGAGTAATATTAGAACGAGAACCACAATGGAGCACATATTCATTACTCCCTCTGTCCATGAAAACATTACCCAGTCACTATTCACATACGCATTTTCAAATATTCATAAGAAAATGATATAATGTTAAAATATTATGTGGTAATTTATTCAAGATGAGAATGTACTAAATAATGACAATTTAATTTAGTTGAGGTAAAAAAATATATTAAGTCATACAAGTAGTTTTTTTGACCAACTCAAAAACTAAAGCGGATAATAACATCAAAGCATAAATCTTAGAGAAACAAAAAAGAAAGACTTGAAACAATAGCCGAAACAATAGCTGAGCAACATCAAAATAACAACTACAGCCGAGCAACATCACGATAACAACTGAAACATGTCAAGCTCCCCACCAAAAGGAAGAAAGAACGGTGACCTTCAAATTCAGCTCTGTGGCCTCACTATATTGATGAGTGAATGAACATCAAATTGGAGTCATCAATAGTTACATTTCAAATGAAATGATTGATCACGTTTTAATGCATCGAAGGTCTATAACACTTCATGCAAACTGAAATATTCATATCCAAATGTACAATAGACTGATTCAGTAACTCATCCAAACAAAGATCAATAGGCCGCAACTGGAAACAGAAAAAGATGCAAAATTTGATGAGATTCAGTCCCTTGTACACGCATTGTCAATGTTTTGTTTCTTTTTTATTTACAAAATTCCAATCACACACTTTTCAAAAATTTTACATTTGGGAACTACTAATAAGCAAGCATATTTACCTCCCTCTGTAGAGCTTCATCAAGCTCTTCTTTATCAGCAGGAGTAATGTCTATGGTATATAGTTGCGCTAAGCAATATTGAATTCTGAAAAGCAAGAATCACCTAGGCAGAATACAAAGTTGTAAACACAAAAAATATGATGTTAAGAACTGCGAACTAACCTCCCATCTTCTGAAGCAGTGATCTCCTAACAGACTGCGTAGTTTGAGCAATGAAGACCAGATCCACAGTCTGATTCTTCAATGCATCAAAAAATGTGGAGGACAAGACCAACGATAAGACCTATTAAATGACCCACTACACGAAGAAATAATCTGAAAGCATGCAAATCATTTTCAGGACAACCATGGCAGTCAGGACAAATAGCTACATTTACTACTTTCTGCTGCATAAGATTTTGGGACAGAGGGAGAGCATTTTTAAAGACAGACTACACGAAGACTTTAATATTATTTGGTAAATCAAGATTCTATACAAAATTGCAAATGTGAGTTACCTCTTACAAGAACAAGGCAGACAGAAGTGAGAAGAAACGACTCTCCACACGTCAAGTCTAAAGCAAGTCAAAGTTGTGATATTTTGGTCTAGTAAATAGTTTGAGCCAAGATTAAAAACAACGCATTCCATTACTTGCACAATCTCCTAAATCCACCAGTTTTGTTAACCATATTTTTATTAGATAGAGATTAAATTGTAATCAACTCAATACTGCTGAAATGACAAATAACCTTGGAGTAGTAGTCTCAATCAACACATGAAGGCACGATTTCAAGCTGCTCAATCCAATTATCTTTCAAATAAGAAGTAACATCCTCAGCATCAGAAACTCACGCAGATCACATCATGGGCCTGAATGCAGTTACAATATGAAAAATAAAATCAGAGTCAATAAAGATTACATCATAGATTCAAAAAATTAAAATTGAGTTATTTTTAATCACACGTTCCGGTTTAAGGATGGATGTTCCTCTTGTAAAATAGCAGACTTTTCTATGTACTAAATTGAGCAGATACATCATCAATCAGCAAGATGTTTGAAGCAGAGTACTTTTTCCCAGAAGTCACTGAATTTCTTCAGAAACATGACAGAACCTGTCAACCTGGATTTTTTTTTTTTTTTTAAACGGACGGAACCTGAATCTTAAATTGAGTACTCTTCATCTCCTTGTACTCCACTTCGTACCAGCTTGATTCTACATTAAATTCATATGGTCAAGTAGTCTAATCTCCAATGAGATAAAAATAAACCATTAGTCTACATTGAACATATCTTGCATGTTAAACATTAGACAGAACATGCAAAGAGCTAGATTACCACTCCATCAGCGATATTATTTTTTTGATTGATAGTCCACATCTCCTTAGGCTTCTTTGCTGACTCCCTAAAATCCACCTGACATTTAATATTATTCTTATAAAGTGAAAACAAGAAATGTTCTATATAAATTCAGCATAATCACATAAGGGTATCTGGAACCAAACACAGAACCTGAACAACGTTTAACCTTCAGAGCATCCAATTTGAGTAAAAAACTTGATTCTTGAACAACATATATCATAATCAGTTCATGTACTTCAGGAATCTACTTTGCAACATGGTACTTCCTCCGGAAACTTTAAAGAATCCCATTTGATTTTGTTGACTCATGATTTAATTTTATCAAGAATAGGTCTGATAACATAATACCGCAGCATATTCACTCTGTGAATGCAGTAATCAATATGCCTGCAAAGACCCAATATAAACCACGTTAAGTTACTTTTTCTCCTCAATGAGCCGTTGGTACAACAGTTGTCATGGTAACCTATTGATCCTAGTTTTAAGCCTGTAAACACCCTCTTTCTAAACATTGCAAGAGTAAGGCTCGTAGTTTACTCCCACCCTCTCCTTTCCACACAGAGCAGGAAACATTAAGTGCACCGAGCCACCGATTCCTATTCCACCTTCAACACTACTACACTAAATAATCTGCTTTTCTCTCAGGTCAACAAGAAGGGTTTCATTTTTAGGACTAACTACACAACCACAGAACATTACAAATCATATTATCTGTTTATATGATGCTGACTTGATACAACAAAACAGCGAACAACACAAACCCCAAGTGAAGAAAACAACAAATCATCCCTGTTGATAGGTAAATTATCAAGTCCTTCTAATACGTTCTAAATCGTTCCTCTTAACTTCAGCCTCCTTCCATTGCAAGTGATGTAACTTGAGGGGGAGGTTAGTAACGGTTTTCCGGTTTGTCTAGTGATCAAACCGGATAATCGAGTTTACGGTTAGAGGGTTGAAAGCCACTCTAGTGTATATAGTATAAAGTAAGTTAGATATTGATTACCTTTTGAGTTGAATGATGTCCACTATTTATAGTGTTTCCCAAATAGTGATAGGACTCCTGGGATTACGCCAAGTGTACGGCTATGATTGTATCTCAAGTCTAAAAGCCCATTAGCTGGCTTAATGGGCTTGGCCCACGTACCAAATTAGGGTTTTTCCAGGGCCAAGTAGGTAATTACACGCTTTAAGGAATGTTCCAGGATTCTGTCCTGTTCCTTCGTCCGACAAGGTGTCCGATACACGGCCCGATGTCCGAGGTATCGTCCGACATCCGTCCGATATCGTGTGACCTTGTTTACTTCAGATGGGCCACATAAAAACTTCCGTAGGGTCCGATAAGATTGTGTCTTGCGCGTCATGTCCGATACCAAGTTATATGTCGGACATATATCTTAAGGTATCGGATCATGAGATTTCGCCCGCAGCCCTGGCAGACATGCTTCTCGCGCAGTATGTCGGACACGAGTTCTGAGTCGTGCCTTTCTAGGAGTAATCTCTTTGTCGGACTAGGGCTTATATGTCGGACATGTGTGCCTAGCCGCCGAGGTAAGTCGTCCTTTAGTTCGTACAACGAATCCGGACATAATCCAACATTAACATATGTCCCCCTAGTTTCCAAGTATCTTGGAACAAGATAGTTGCGTAACTATCAATGTAGTCCGAGTCCCTTGTGAGTCGTACTATTATTTGTGGTCGAAAATTTTCTAAGTTTTCGTCCGAGTTCATTAGTACTCCAACCCTCCTCTTTTCATTCCATTCCCCCCCTCCCCTTTTTATAGTCCGAGTAACATAATACTCGGAGTATAAGAAGGAGATATTTTGAAATTTGAAATGTCAAGATCCGGATTTTAGTGTTAATTCTCTCGCCCGACTTAGGGTTTCCTCCAATCCGAGTAAGTCAACAATTTGCTCGACTTGATAAGCTTTCTCTTAAGGCTACTTCCGAGTGTAGTATCTTCCTTGTCCGAGTAAGTCACATCAGTTATTAGCGACACACAAATAGCGATGTTTTTCTCGATTTTCGTGAAGTCTGGGGTCAAACTGTCTTTTCATCAGAACTTTTAATCCGATCCGTTGATTCCGACTCATCTAACGGTCAAGATGATTGCTGACGTCAGCGACGGTTCGTATTCCGGGGTTGCCCTTCTATAAATAAGGGTTGATGAACTCATTTCTTCACTTTTCGCATACTGCAAAATTTCTCTCACTAGAAATTTGCTCCCTATCCGACAAAGTTGTCCGATATTCTTCCGAGTTCCGCACTTCGAATCCCAACTTTCGCTTCTTTCAAGTAAGTTTCCTCTCGGATTCTGTTGCTTTACTTTGCGTACTTTTTTTTTTCTTTTTTATCTTCCCCCTTTTTCTTTTTTCCCCTTCCTCACAACGTGCTCTTTAATACTTCGAGAACTTTAACAAAAATACTAAAATAACCTCTCGGACGAAACCAACCAGTTGTCTGATTATGTTTTATTTCTTCCTCCCCTCTTAGGATGTCCGAGAGAAGAAACGTGAGCGAGTCTACTATGTTGGAGAATGTCGACATGTCGGACATTGACATGATCGACCTTTCTTTCCTTGATGAGGGCCATGTTGCGCCCCAACTTCTAGTTTGCCTTCGAGTTCTGCTCCGACGCGAGAGCTTGCCAAATCGGATGGGCATCTTACTGATGCGTCCGAGGAGGATGATCTGGGTATTACCCGCCCAGATCGTCGAGATCTCCTTCCCCAGTTCCTGCCCCCCCCCCCCCCCGACACGAATTCCCCACAATATCATGATGGGGGCAGCGCGAGTCGCTGGACACGCCTATCGGACTTCACAGCGGGTCCCTATGCCACGCTCTCCTGAAATCACTGAACTCTCGAGTGACTCGGAGAGCCCCCCGAAAGCCTTGGAGATACCGGGTTTAAGTGACCCGATTAAAGTTCAATCCGTGCACCCTGTGCGGAGCGTCCTCCCGAAAGGGTTTATATCTCACACCTTTTTGGAGAGCGATGAGGACGATGACACCTTGGTGAGCCGGTCAAGATGGGCCCCGAGTTCTTCTCGGATCGGTCAGTCATCCGAGGCTGGTCCATCTAGTGCTGCTGGAACCGTGCCGCGCGACTTGATCGGGCCTGATCTCCTACCTGGCAATCCAGATGAGGACGAGGAAGACAGTGATGATGATGATGACGACGAGGCCGAGGAAGAAGAAGAAGGGCCAATACAAGATGTTCGTCCGGTTGGCGTAGAACTTGACGCCAAGGGCCGGGTTATAAAAAGAACCAAACGCGGCGAATTGAAAGGTACTGAAGCGAGGCGGAACAAGTTTCCTCGGGCCGTTTCTGCAGTAACTCATCCCGACCCAACCGGTGAGTTGAATGAACTCGGGACTACTCCTACTTGTGCTTCGATTGTTCATGAGTCGGAATTGAGTCGAATCCGATACGAGTACTCTATTCCAGATTCTCTTGAAATAATCGCTCCCGATCCTAAGCATGCTTTTTACAATCCCCCTATGGGGTGCATGTCGGTCCACTTGATGTCACTTGAACGGGGGTGGCGAGTACCATATCATGAGGGATTCAACGACATCTTCAATAGTCTCGGGTTTAGCCCGAACCAACTGATTCCGAGTGCGCTAGGCACTCTCATGTGTTTCGGAGTTTTCTGCCACATTCGAGGTATAGAAATAAATTTTCGGAATTTCAACCAAATTTTCCGAGTTGCAATGAGTCCGGGAAATGATGACTTTTATTTCTTCAAGGCTCGGGCTGGATACGCCTTTATCTTAGATGCTCCCTCGTCGGCCGGTTGCAAGTGGTGGAACCGGTTTATCTTCGTTAGGAAGTTAAGGACCGAGAATATGTCGGATGTCGAAGCGTTATCTCTCTTAGATTGGGGTTTCCCGAAAAGATTCTTCAGAGGTATGTACTCGGACTCTAGGCCGCTACTCAGTCGAGTAGACGATTGGGTAGCGAAGTTCAAGAAGGAAAACCAGACCACTCCCATCCGAAACTATTATTTTGGCCTTATACTCCAGCCGTTGCCTTATCTTGCCGGGCTAACGGATCCGGTAAAAACTGGTGTGAGTAACATTTTTGGTAAGTCTCTTTTTTTTTTTTTTTTTTTTTTTTTTTGCTTTATTCGTCTCGGACCGTTTTGTATATCGGACTAACTTTCTTTGTTTCCTTTGCAGATGTTTGGCTTAAGTACATCATGGGTCGTATCGCTGCCGTAGCTCGGGCTAACAGGGAGAAGCAGAGACAGATGGTTGAAGAAAACTTGTTAAAACAACAAGTTCAGACTCCTGCTTTCCTGCCCGGCCTCTCTAACCCCAAAAATGCGGCCGACTACCACGAAATGGAGAAAGAGTCCGAGAAGGAGGGGACTTCCATGCCCGCGATCCCTACTCCAAGGCCTAATGTCGGCCAGGCTAAGGGGCAACAAGCTCCGACTCCTTCTGCTCAACAGGGGAAAGAGCGGGCGGACCCGAAAGGCAAGAGGGTTGCCTCAGACCCGACTGAAGTGGATGGTGGTAGCCCGCAGAGGAAGAAGGCCCGGGTTGATGAGGTCGAGTTTGTCGATCTTGCGACAAAGGAGGGCCGAGATGCTGAGGTCTATGTCCATGGATGAGTACGACCGTGCTCATGCTCTCGGACAAATAAGCCGACAGGTAACTGTTCTTTCTGCATTATCTTACCAGTTTTCGTATCTCTTGTTTCTAACGTTTCTAACTTGTTACTTTTCCTTTACAGCTCAACTGCTTCGTCCAGGCTATTAATGACCTGGCTGATAAGAGGCTCGAGTCTGAGTCTCGGACCAAAGAGCTCGAAAAGAAAGCCGAGATGGCCGCCTCTAAGGTCGAGTCGTTGGAGGCCGAAATACGAATGCTAAGGAGCAAAAATTCAGAACTTGCCAAGAAAGTGAGCACGGAGGCTGCGAAGCACCGGTCGTTTAAAGACTCGTTCTTTGGAATCGGGGCTACCCTTCATCGCTTCCGGGAGAAGCTTGTAGAGAAGCTGAGATTTGCCCGTGTTGAGGCGGCCGAGGACTTTTATAACTCGGGCTCCTACTTATTCGGAAAGCAGCAGGCGCAGGAGGAGGGCCGCGAGGAGGGCTTTAGGTCATGTCTCGGGCAAATGTTGCGTCTCGGGTATGTCAAGGAGGGCCTGACCCTTAATCCTAATAATTTGTCGGCCTCCAAGCTTGATGATACCAAAAGGGGCGACTTCACCGACTACCCGGACCGGGACATTACTGATGAGGAGATCGAGGAGGATGAATTCGGAGCCATAGTCTCAAAAGACGACCCAAATTTCCCGGTAAGGCCAGGCTCTTACCCGGCTTGGTTCCCGGACGTTTTTAGGAATGAACTCCTCGCTCCGTTCAAGGTGAATGAGGCTTGGAACTGCAATTTCCTAACCCTTCCGGGACCTGTCGTCGGGCGTGCCTGTGCTTTTGTTGAGCCGGAAGTCTGTCAATATCAGGCTCGGCTGATCAAGGAGGCCGAGAACATAAAAGCAAATGGTGATCAGCGCGAGCTCACGGCTATCGTTCAATCTCTCGATTCTCGGTTTTTCCCTCTGCAGACACCTGTCGATGCCCCGGGATCCAGCTCTTCTACTGCGGTTGCTTCGACCGAAGAATCTTAAAGACCGGGTATGTGATGAATGTGTATTTTACACTTTCATTCGAGTCTTTTTCACCTATTTTAGCTATCCTCTATGTTAATTTAGCTATATTTTAGTACATTTTATTAGAATAGTGTCACGTTTCCCTTTAGATTTTATTTTACAGGTTTTGGTTGAAATTCGGAGATTTACGGGCAATTATATTGAAGTCTACAAGGAATTGGTGTTCCAGAAGCCTATTTGGAGTATCTGAAGGTTTCCGGATAGGATTTGGAGTCTAGGGGTCGAATCTGGAGGTTAGAAGGCCATTAGAAGACTAGAACCGAGTCCGAAAAGGTGAAGAAATCCAAAACCGCATCGAAAACGCGGAAATTCTGCGTTTACACTGTGGGGCGAACCGCCGGAGTCACGGGGCGAACCGCCGCGGGGAAAAATCAGGCCTATATATAGTTGCGAGTTTTCTCTCCGAAAATCATATCTTTCCAAGCCTACTTTCTCACCTCTCTCTATAGTTTTAGGTAGGAACTTCCCGGGGCCTGTCCTGGGAGTTCTATGGCTTAGGGGATACTTTTTCATAGCAGATTGGAGCGCGTAGGATCGCAATCATCCGGAGATTGACAACCTTCGGTAACTTTGTATCTTACAACTTTTATCTACTTATTTTATATTCTTTCAATATGTTTTATTCTATGATTGCTATTGATTGCATGCACATTATGAGTAGCTAAATTTATCGTTGGTGGTAGTATGTGAATTCTTAGCGAGGGAAGATAATCATGCTAATGGCTATATCGCGCATTATACTCCGTGTCATTGCTTTATTTCGTTGATGAGTTGAACACCAAAATTCTCGTATGTTGTATTGATCATTATGCACACTAGGACACTTGTCGGCCAATCAGACCAAATTATCTTCGTAGTGTTGAATGATTACGGAACACAATAGGACGTTAGTTGTTGACAGGTCAGACCCATATTATCTTTGTAGTGCACAATACTTACAACAGGACCCAAGATTCATTCAAAGATCTCTATGCAAGACCGAGGAATTTATGCATGATTATCGACCCATTATGTTAAGAAGGACCATACTATCACCAACCTCCATTATCTGCTTGAAACCCCCTATTGTTTTTTATCTGCTGTTTTATATTCTCTTGATTAAATAGATAAAGGTAGTTATAGTCCTGAGAGAACGACACTCGAGTCATTCTACTACTACACTACGGTTTTCGTTGTAGTTGTGGATTGCCTTTGGCTAAATAACAAATATTATTTGCTGAATCGAGACCTGACAAATCTCCGTTCATCAAATTGGCACCGCTGCCGGGGACTATACTCCTTTTTTCTGTTTGATTTGTTTTTATTTACAGCTTTAGATTCCTAATTCTTTTAGTCTTAGTTTTCCTTTTTAATTTCTCTCTCTGCTTTCCTATTTGTTTCTAATCACCTTTTCTAGCCTTTCACAGATTGTGTATGCCGCATACACGTTCTGCAGGAACACCGCTTGCTAATTCAATTGCTGAGATCGATAGAGTCTACCACCAAAGAAGGCGACTACTTGAAAAACGCGCACTAGAGTAAATAGAGGAACCCGATTTCTCTGAATCTCTAATTAGTCTATTCAAGGAAATCGACGGAATGGCAGAAGCTAGACCACTGAAGGCATGGGTACAACCCACAAAGGATCGTATGAGGGGGCCGGCGATTGTTCTTTCGCCCGCAACCCGAGATCTGGAGATCAAGAACCACGCATTCCAACAACTTCCGAGGTTCTATGGCTTATCAAGGGAAGATGTGATGGGGTACTTGAACGATATCGATGATTTCGTCAACCAACTCCCACGACCCGGAGCTGACATAACAACGGATGAGTTGAGGATGAAGGTTTTTGCTATGGGACTTGGCGACAGAGCCAAGTCATGGATGAGCTCTCTTCCAGCAGGATCACTGGACACTTGGGAAAAGGTTTTTTCAGCTTTCATGGAAAAATACTTCCCACACACTCTGACTACCGCGCTAAAGGCGCAAATCACTGGATTCAAGCAGGACTATGATGAGACCATCTACACCGCGTTCGGGAGGTTCCAAGATCTCACGAACAAGTGCCCTCACCATGGTTTTGAACTCTCCGACCTAGTCCAACACTTCTACAATGGACTAACCTTCGAGAACCAACAAGTGGTGGATTTCCAATGCCGATGCAATATTTGGGAGGAAACCGCAGAAGCCGTCTGGGCAGTTTTCGAAAGGCTTGCTAAGGGTTCGCAGTTCAAGGACCCAAGAGCAATGGTTAGGAGACATGGACCTGAAGCTCCACCGACTCAAGAAGCCCCTATGTATAGGGGGAATGGGGATCAATTCGAGTGCTTTACCAACGAATTGAAGCAAGTCCTCAAGAGCGCCACTAGAACAACTGTTTCGAACGAAGTATGCCGAATATGCAAGAACTATGGGCATGGAGCTCACATGTGTAGATCGGAGTTGGCATACGATGATGGCAACTGGACTCGAGGAGGCGAAGAAGAAGCCTTTGCTACGGAGTATGGTACTCAAGAAGTTAGCTACGGACAAGACGGTAGGAATCCTCGAAGTGGATTCTGGAGAAGAGGATACCGTAACAATCAAGGATATGCACCGGCTAACCAGACTTATGGACCTAACCAAGACCGTAGTAGGCTGAACTATGGTAATGATCACTGCGAAAACCCCGCTCCGAAAGAGCCACCGAAGTCGAAGACGGCTCTACTGATGGAGAACTTACAGAAGATGGTCGATCACACACAAAGTTTTCTCAAACGGTATGAAGAAGATTTTGAGAAGACTAGGGCAAGGCTCGATAGGTTGGAAGAGAGCACTAGGCTTACCCATCAAAAGATGCAAGAGTTGATCGACCGAGGAGCAAGTAGGGAACAAGGCAAACTGCCTAGCAACACTGAGAAGTCATTGTCCATTAACTTAGTGGGTGATCTACCTGTTGAAATCACCATCAAGAAGGTTACTAAGTGCGAGAGTTGCAAGAGGGACCTACCTCCACAAGCTGAAGAAGAAGGAAAGTACCTTGGTACCAACAAGAGTGAAGAGAAGCAAGAGGATTCCGAGCCACTCCCTCAAAGTTTCGATATTAAGGTCGGGATTGGGGAGCTTGAAGATGTCCAAGCCACACTAGACACTGGATCCTACTCTAATGTGCTTCCTTTGAACGTTTTCGAGAAGAGTAACCTTGGAGAACTAACTGTGCATAAGGCTATTGTGCAACTGGCGGATGGATCCCTTGTGAAACCCGAAGGCGTTGTGAAGAATGTATTAGTCAAAATTGGTGAAGCTTCTGTCCACACCGATTTTGTAATTATGCCAGCATCAGCACCAGGAATGGGGGATGTCATACTCTTAGGACGAACATTCTTGACCAAAATACGCTCAGTGATGGACTTCTACCGAAGGACTTGCACTATCGAAGTGGATGGCAAGCAACACGTGTTGCAAGCCATAACTGATCCACCTGATCCACCCGATACTTCTATCACTATTGATTACAGTGGTCTTAACGTCTATGTTCACTCTTATTCACAGGATCAAAGCACGGGAAGGAGAGTCATGACGGGGAAGTCTAGTACCCACAGAAGGAAAAGATAGGCGAAGACAGGGGTCGAGTTAGAGACCTTAAACAATGGCGCTATCCGGGAGGCAACCCGGGGTTTTTATCGCTTTCTTTACCGCTTTATTGCATGCATTCATACTTGAACAATTTACTTTTCATATGTGAATTTGTTCAATTCTGTGTCGTATGTGCTTATGTTGTGTTCGAGTGCGACTTTTCGAGTGATTTTATGAGGAAAATAATTTTTCGGGGACTTAAAATCGCATTTTTATTTTTCAAAAAACGTTCGTCTCCCACCTAAAAGTGGGCCCGCACGGGGCGGTCCGCCCCAGGTGTGGGGCGAACCTCCCCACACCTCCAGAGACTTCAAATCGGGGGTTTCTTCCCCAAACCCCCATTTTTCTCCATTTTCATCCTTCAAACTCCAAAATTTTCTCCATATTCAAAATATCTTCAAATCTTCATAACTTCTTCATCTCTCCATCATTTTGTGTGTTCTTTAGCTTCATTCGAAGCCCGTTACTTGCTCTATCATTCTATCCGAACAAATTTCTTCCTAGCTCACTCAATTTTCAGATTTGAGGTATTGTCACATGAACCCTAATTTTTACAATTTGGGGATTTTTTGATTTATGTTTCAATTAGACTTGTTTGATGTATGGGTTGATGATTTATGTGATTAGATTCGTTATTCATGGTCAATTACATGTTCAATTAGACTTGGTTTGATGATTTAAGATTTTGCTAATTTGATGATATATGTCTTGTTAGGAAATTGTTGCTTTGACTTTCATTCCTTGTTTAAACATGTGTTTATTGATATGAAATTGATGAATGTATTGGTAGAATGCATGATAGTTGAGATTAAGGATTTATTCTAGAAATTGATTTCTTTGATATGGATTGGACCTTGTGATTCAAGGCATATGTTGTTAGCAAAAGCATAGTGTGATATTTTATTGTAGTAGGTACATTGATATGATACGTAATGAATTAGCTAGACTAGGCTTTGGGATTTTGAGGAGTTGGATTTTTGAAAATTTTACTCGTTAGCTAATTGCTGATTGTAGGAATCATGGCACCGAGGACAAGGAGAGCCGGCTCTAGCAAAAAGGGGAAGGGAGTGGCATCAAGCTCCCAACCATCTCACGACTTGTACGAGTTGTCTGCCGCTGCAATGGAGGTGCGACAACGGTTAGAAGAGGAAATGGCTGACGGAGGAAGGTCTATCATTCCCGACAGGAGGATTGACATTCCTGTGTCTGCAGCGAATAGAGTGGGGTATAGGACACTTTCCAGTTTGGGGTCACAGAGGAATTGGGCATGGTACAGTTCCGACAGGTTCAAAGGCTACGACGAGAGCCTCCTCAGAGATTTCTACACCGGGTATACAGATTTCGACGAGAAGAATGGGGTGTTAGTCCGAGGCCTAATTATACCATGGAGCCCAGAGCACATTTCTTCCTTCATCCACTTCGGAAACTTTGAATTCACAGAAAGCGCACACGCCTACTTGTATTCGAGGACCGCTAGGGGGATAGGAAGAGACATCACCGAAGTGATCTGCAACAGGGGGTACAGATATCCGGGAGTTGGGGGAGCACCTGGACGGATCGGTTATGGCGACCTTAGCATCGAAGCTAAGGTGATGATGAAATTTTGCATCTCCGACTTGATCCCAAGGAAGAATGACACTTGGATTCAGCCCTACTACGCCGAGCTCCTCTACTGCCTCATTGACGGACATCAGGTCGACATAGGGCACATTATGTATGAGGAGTATGAGCGCCACTGGGAGAAGAAGAGGAAGCCTTTCATCTTCCCGAGTTTCATCACAGCTTACTGCAAATATCATGGGGTCGACGATATTGAGGAGGGAGATTGCGAGGTCTCTGCCCTTTCACCCTCGACCATTGAGGTACAGCTCAACAGGTATCAGTTGAGGAACCCCACTGCAGCTGCTGCTGATGTAGGAGGGCCAGTCCAGCCAAATGATTCCGATCATGAGGATGCTATGGAGGCCGATGTTGGTGAAGCCCCGATTCCAGATATTCCATTTGTCCATCATGCACCGCATGCACCAGCTGGAGCACCACAGGGGTCTGGAGGATTTGACTTCTCCGAATTCCGTACCTACCTCGACAACCGTTTCGACAGGATTGATGCCAACAACGCGGCCATGCGACAGGACATTGACAGGCACATTGTCCAGCACAACCGCGATTGGGAGATATTTGAGGAGCACCGCCGAGAGGATAGGCAGCACATGTGGGAGCAGCAACAGCAGGAAGCTCTACGACAGTCCAATGAGCTCATGAATGACATGTGGAGTGACTTTTATGGGGACTACCATCCCGATGATTAGTCCTTCCACTTGTCCACTCTCAGCCGACCGAGGCCAAACCCTTCGGTAACATCTAGTATCACTTCTTATTACTCATTCTCTTTTGCTAGGGGGCTAGCTTAAGAATCGTAAGGGGGATGGGATGTGAACCATGATGTTAGGTTTTGTTTGGTTTTGTGTCAATTAGTATCTTGTTCTATGTTTGCATTTGCACGTTTACTGCTTTCTTAGATTTTTTAGGTTGCATTCGTCCTAGGATAGTCTTGCATGTTTTATATGGAGTTTATTGCCGAATTTTTTTAACTTTATTATTGGGTAGATCAACTAGCTATGCCATTAATCGTATGCTCCATTTCTATGAATTTGTTTGAGGTTTTTCTCGCTTGGCTTATCACATTTATGTATTGCACTTAGTTAAGCATGGTAGTCTCGACATCACTTAGTGGTGTTTTCTCTACTGCGGTTCACGAAGGCCTTTATAATAGGATGATGCATGTTAGGGTCTTATGGTTGTTTTCCCGAGTAATTATGTACCTAAGAGGCAACAAGTCTTCACCATGCTTTGAGATTGCTAAATGCCTAGGAAGGAGGTAGTGTGAGTTTGTGTGATCCTTTGTTTATAACCTATTCTTCCGAATAGGTTTGGGGAGGGGGTTACACCATCATTAGACTTGTTTCTGTTTTTCATTTTTCGTATCGTGAGTTTATTTTCCTTTTCCGTAATTTTGTACTCCAACCTATTCTTTCGAATAGGTTTGGGGAAGTCGTGTCAGTCATTTTGTTTTCTTTTTGTTATGCTACTGCTGGCTAGAAAAAATCGAAAAAAAAAGAAAGAAAAATTCCAGAAGAAAAAAAGAAGAAAAAGAAAAAAAGAATCTGGAAAGGAAAAAGAAAAAAAGAGAAGACCCCAAAAAAGCAAAGAAGGGTCCAAAAAAAAGCCAAATAGCAGTTTAGCAAAGTTTGAGTCTTTTCCATTTTTCGTATTGTTCGTAATCGTGTTTTTCTTTTTTTTTTATCTTTTTCGTCTTAAGTGTCATCTGTTCTAGACCACCCTCGTCCTGCCATTCAGGAAGTGGTGAATAGCTTAAGACTTTACTTGAGAGATGGGTAGAATAGGGGAGTGTTATCTTTTATAGGGAACCCTCCTTCGTTTGATGAGAGCCAGTACTGGTGGAACAGCAGTAAGTCCTCAGTTTCATAGGCACGGGGCAACCATTCGTATCTTAGCATGCATCATTACGTCGTAACTGACTAGGTCCAGGTAGAGAATGTTACGAGAGACTATCTTGTCTTGACATAAGTGCTTATGTGGATGTGTATAAGTCAATCGAGGTATTCTTCAACCTATATTCATGCTTTGATTTATATGGTTTTTGTTCATATGTTATTTGGTAGATTCAGTAATTTAGTTCATTTTATTTGGCATGAAACTCCATTTTTTGAGTCTTGCATGTTTTTTGTATTAGAGTCTAGCTTAGTTGCTTGAGGACAAGCAAATGTTCGGTTTGGGGAGTTTGATGAATGTGTATTTTACACTTTCATTCGAGTCTTTTCACCTATTTTAGCTATCCTCTATGTTAATTTAGCTATATTTTAGTACATTTTATTAGAATAGTGTCACGTTTCCCTTTAGATTTTATTTTACAGGTTTTGGTTGAAATTCGGAGATTTACGGACAATTATATTGAAGTCTACAAGGAATTGGTGTTCCAGAAGCCTATTTGGAGTATCTGAAGCTTTCCGGATAGGATTTGGAGTCTAGGGGTCGAATCTGGAGGTTAGAAGGCCATTACAAGACTAGAACCGAGTCCGAAAAGGTGAAGAAATCCAAAAACCGCGTCGAAAACGCAGAAATTCCGCGTTTACACTGTGGGGCGAACCGCCGCGGGGCAAAATCAGGCCTATATATAGTTGCGAGTTTTCTCTCCGAAAATCATATCTTTCCAAGCCTACTTTCTCACCTCTCTCTATAGTTTTAGGTAGGAACTTCCCGGGGCCTGTCCTGGGAGTTCCATAGCTTAGGGGATACTTTTCATAGCAGATTGGAGCGCGTAGGATCGCAATCATCCGAAGATTGACAACCTTCGGTAACTTTGTATCTTACAAATTTTATCTACTTATTTTATATTCTTTCAATATGTTTTATTCTATGATTGCTATTGATTGCATGCACATTATGAGTAGCAAAATTTATCGTTGGTGGTAGTATGTGAATTCTTAGCGAGGGAAGATAATCATGCTAATGGCTATATCGCGCATTATACTCCGTGTCATTGCTTTATTTCGTTGATGAGTTGAACACCAAAATTCTCGTATGTTGTATTGATCATTATGCACACTAGGACACTTGTCGGCCAATCAGACCAAATTATCTTCGTAGTGTTGAATGATTATGGAACACAATAGGACGTTAGTTGTTGACAGGTCAGACCCATATTATCTTCGTAGTGCACAATACTTACAACAGGACCCAAGATTCATTCAAAGATCTCTATGCAAGACCGAGGAATTTATGCATGATTATCGACCCATTATGTTAAGAAGGACCATACTATCACCAACCTCCATTATCTGCTTGAAAACCCCCTATTGTTTTTTATCTGCTGTTTTATATTCTCTTGATTAAATAGATAAAGCTAGTTATAGTCCTGAGAGAACGACACTCGAGTCATTCTACTTCTAGACTACGGTTTTCGTTGTAGTTGTGGATTGTCTTTGGCTAAATAACAAATATTATTTGCTGAATCGAGACCTGAAAAATCTCCGTTGATCAGTATGCCCATGCAAGGTTGTATCTTTATACATTTTGAAACAATTTGTTTATTTGCACAAGTGTTTTGTATTCGGCCCTTTGTGGCAAATGTAACTCGGATAATGCTTTTGTATTTCGTTCATATTTTTATTTAAACAATGTCGAATGATTCGTTTGCTTCACTATTCTTAAGTAAAAATAACCAAGTGTTTACATCTCGGAATATTTTTATGTGTAGTAGTGATTTAACTCGGACAACAACTTTGTCTTACAAAGTTTAAAGTTGTAAAAATTAAAGGTTTGCTCACTAAAAATAGTCCCGAGCACATCATATGTCGGCCTTATCAAATGTTTTTGTAAAATTAAAATTTCACAAATTGATAATTTTCTCAATAGATTATGTTCCGAAGCAATTATATCTCGGAACTTGTCAAGTGTTTTTGTAGAAATTGAAACTTCACAAATTTAACTTTTAATCTGAGAAATCAATTCCGAGGAGATTGTATCTCGGAAGAGTCACGTGATCTTGTAAATTTGAAATTTTACAACAACTTTTTAATCTGTAAAAAGTTATTCCGAGGAAATTTCATCTCGGAACTATCACGTGCTCTTGTAAACTTGAAATTTTACAAGTCTAACTTTTTAATCTGTAAAAAGCTATTCCGAGGAAATTTCATCTCGGAACTGTCACGTGCTCTTGTAAATTTGAAATTTTACAAGTTAGTAACTTTATTCCGCAAGAAGCTGTTCCGAGGAGATTTTATCTCGGAGCTGTTACAAGTTCACTGTAAATTTGAAATCTTTACAAGTGTTAGTAATTCGCTTTTTGCGGAAATTCTTTCTCGGAAGAAAATGTGTCGGACGCACCACGTGCTCTTCTTTTTGAGCCTGTGATTCGCTAGTCTTTGTACTCGGACTCTATAGGTCCGATACCGAACTTTTTAGCATTATTAGACCTTCCGAGATGTTTGTTTCTTGGAATAAAAAGTTGAGAACTTTTAATATTTCGACTTTTTCTCGACTTTGTACTCTCGTCCTCGTGTTCTGCATGTTCAGAATTCCTTCCGTTTCAGCTTTCTGCTCTCTATTCTTCTTTTAGTGTTCTATCCTTTCTCCGGTTCTTTAACCTTCCCAAACCTTAGCGGTCTGTTGAGTCTTATAAGAATAAAATAAATCATGCGAGACTTATGAAATCCTAGAAGAAACCTTAACAAGCTTCATTGTACCAATTTGACGGAAATTCGAATACAACTACGACAGTGGGCTTTATAGCCGATTACAGACAAAATAAAAGTCCTTGCACAAAATAAACTGAATTGAAACAGTAAAAGTGGGCTGAGTTCTTGTCGCTTGACCATAATTTCCCCTTAAGCGTAAAACTTCTGCAGGTTGATGCCATTCCAGGTGTTTTTCAACTCTCTTCCCTACGAGTCCTTAAGGCGGTAACTTCCGTTGGAGTAAGCTTTCACTATTTTGTATGGTCCCTCCCATTTGCGATGCACTTTTCCAACATTCTCCAGTATTTCCGCCTTCCTTTAGAAATAAGTCTCCTACTTGGAAGTCTCTCTCCTTCACACCCTTGTTGTAGGACTTTGCGATCAACGCTTGGTATCTCAGAATGTTGGCCAATGCAGTGGTTCTCGATTCCTCCAATGTCTCAAGGTCATACATCCTTGCCTCGTGATTATATCCCGGATTGTATCCTTGGATCCTTATGGTCTCTACAGCGATCTCCGCTGGTATAACAGCCTCGGAGCCATATACCAGTGAGAAAGGAGTCTCCCTTGTAGCAACTTTTGAAGTGGTTCTATAAGCCCATAGAACTCCATCCAACTCGTCCACCCAGTCTCCCTGGCATGCCTCAAACCTTCTCTTCAAGAGATCAACAATTGTCTTATTGACAGCTTCGGTTTGTCCATTGGCTTGCGGGTATCCTACTGAAGTGAATCTTCTCTCAATCTTCATGGTCTCACACCATGCTTTGAACTTGGCTCCAGAAAACTGTGCGCCATTATCAGAAATTAAGATCCTTGGCAATCCAAAACGACAAACGATATTTTTCCATACAAAGTCCATGACTTTGTTCTCAGAGATTGTTGCCACTGCTTCAGCTTCTGCCCACTTGCTAAAATATTCCACAGCTACTATTATGAATTTCTTCTGGCCTGATCCCTTTGGAAAAGGTCCTACTATATCAATTCCCCACTGATCGAAAGGACAAGTGATCGTGGCTGGGATGAGTGGTCTTGCTGGGGCGTGAGAAGTTTTGGCGAAATATTGACAATCTTCGCACTTCTTTGCATAGGATGTTGCATCTTCTCTCAAGCTTGGCCAATAGTATCCTTGCCGGTAAATTTTCTGGCCCAATGCCCTTCCTCCTCAATGGTTTCTACAACTTCCCTTGTGTACTTCATCCAAGATTGCTTTTGCTTCTTCCTCATTTGCACATCTCAAGTGTGCCCCTTTGAAGGACCACTTATACAAGTAATCTCCTTGGACAAAGTACTTCAATGATCTGGCTTTTAGCCTCCTTGCTTCACCCCGATCTTGTGGAACGTTCCCTCTCAGGAGATACTCTGTTGGGTGCATCCAACTGGTTCCCGGAGTTGTTGAGATTGAAAAGATTGGAAGAGTTTTGAGTCCTTGGTTCATGACGGATGAAGCTTTGACTCTCATCAAGATAACGTTTCTTGTGTCTATTCCCCCCGAGGTGGATGCATATTTTGACAAAGCGTCCGCTCTTCCATTGAGGTCTCTCGAAAATTTCTCAATCTCACATTTTTCAAATTTTTTCATTTCCTCTTGGATCTTAGACTTGTAAATGGATAGTACATCCTCTTTGTACTCCATTTTCCGGAAATCTGCTTCTCTGCTAGCTGAGAGTCGGTGAAAACTTTGATCTTTTTCACTTGAAGGGCCTTCGCCATTCGTAGTCCTATGAGGATAGCTTCGTACTCAGCCTCATTGTTAGAAACACTAAACCCTAGAGTAACCGCATACTCAAGTTCAGCTCCTTCAGGACTTCGGATATAAATCCCTATCCATCCATTTGTTCCTGATGATGATCCATCTACTTCCAATATCCAAATCTCTTCTGGGTTGGAGGGTTCCTTTGGTTCTGGAGAGACGGTCTCCTTTTCCTTTAGGACCTCCTCAGCATGTAGGATCATCTCCCTTGAGTATGTTTCTTCTCTCCTTTGCGCCTTTCCTGGTCTCTGAAGGGTGTTTTCTTCTATATCCTCTCCTGGTGTTTTCCTTGTTGCCTCTTGAAAGGCTTTTAGGGCAAACTCCAAGTCTTTGAAACGCTGACTAACTAAAGAGTCTTGGTCTTCTATGACCAGCATGTTTGCCTTTGATGATTCTTTGGGATCTTCTTCTGCTGATTCCTTCCTTGGATACTCTACTAGGAAGTCGGCTATAACCTGAGCTTTTTTGGCTGACGGAGCCTGATAGTCAATTTCAAATTCACTGAGCTCGATTGCCCATCTAGCTAGTCTTCCTGACAACTCTGGTCTCCCCAAAACTTGTTTGAGGGGCTGGCTAGTGAGTACTACCACTTTGTGAGACCCAAAATATGGTTTAAGTCTCCTCGCTGTGTAAACCAAGGCAAAGGTCAATCTTTCAATGTCCATATATCTCGTCTCCGCACCCGTAAGTGCCTTACTCAAATAATAGATTGGCATGTGATCATTCCCTTGGATCCGTACCAAGACGGAACTTATTGCCTCTGGAGTGGTTGCAAGGTAGAGATATAATGGTTCTCCGTCGACCGGCTTGGATAACAAAGGTGGCGATAACAAGTACTGCTTCAGTTTCTCAAAAGCCTCTTCGCATTCCTTTGTCCATTCGAACTGATTACTCTTCCTTAGGATTTTGAAGAAAGGCAAATTCTTCTCGGCCGATCTCGAGATGAAACGGCTTAGGGAGATTGATTTCCCAACCAATTGTTGCACCTCGTTGAGCGTCTTTGGCTGCGGAAGGTCAAGTATGGCTTTGATTTTCTCCGGGTTTGCCTCAATCCCCCTCTCAGTTACCATGTAACCCAAAAACTTTCCTCATTTGACTCCAAATGTGCACTTAGCAGGATTTAACTTCATGCCATATCTCCTCAAGATGGAGAAACATCTGTCCAAGTGAGCTATGTGTTGATCTTCTGTCTTGCTTTTTACCAATATGTCATCAACATAAACCTCCATTGTCTTTCCCAGCTCTTCCTTGAACATCTTGTTTACCAACCTTTGGTAGGTTGCTCCCGCATTTTTGAGACCGAATGGCATCACGTTGAAGCAGTATACATTGCCATTAGCGAAGAAGGCGATCTTGGGTACATCCTCTTTGGCCATTTTGACCTGATAGAAGCCTTGGTACGCGTCCATAAAACTTAAGAGGGCGCATCCAGCAGTGGAATCGACTAGCTGGTCGATTCGGGGGAGCGGATAGGGGTCCTTCGGGCAATACTTGTTGAGTTTTGTGAAGTTGTTGCACATCCTCCATTTGCCAGGTCCTTTCTCCACTAATACTACATTGCAGACCCAATCAGAGTATCTTACTTCTCTAATATGTCCAGCCTTAAGCAACCTTTGTACTTCTGCTTCAATGATGGCATTGTCCTCCGCACTGAAGTCTCTTCGTTTCTCCCGAATATGAGTAATTGACGGATCAACGTTCAGACGGTGAACAGCGACCCTTGGATCAATTCCTTTGAGATCTTCAGTACTCCATGCAAAGATATCATTGTTCCTTTTGAGGCACTCAATAAGTTTCATCTCCACCTCCAAGGTCATTTCAGTGCCAATCTTGGTAACTTTTTCGGTACTTCCTTCTACCACTTGAATCTCTTTCAGAGTTTCTTTTGCTTCTATCTTATTTTCTTCGAAAAACTTCTTCTTTTTGGAAGTAGCAGGGATTGGTGGTATGACTTTGTAGTCCTCCAGTTCTTTAACTTCCCCTACTAACTGTTCCTTTGCCTTTCTCTGTAAAGCTCTCCTTCTCCTTTGAATGGGGCTTGGCTTCTTGGACTTTCTTTTCGAGTGACGGACTGAAAAGAAAGTATCCATAGGTTGACCAATCCCATTTGCATCTCCTCTTCTGGTATGGGGGCTTGAGACAGCCTTTGCTGAGAGACTATAGCATGCCCAAGCCTCTTGAATATTTCCTACCTCTTGACCGACTCCTCTCTTTGTAGGAAACTTCATTCTATTATGAACGGTTGACACCACCGCTTTGAATTGAGACAACGCTGGTCTTCCTAACACCACAAAATAATCAAAAGGAATGTCGACTACTACAAAGGGAACATTCTTGGTGATCCTCTGGGGGTTTTTTCCCATTGACACCTGCAAGGTCAGGCTTCCCAGTGGAATGATTGGCTGTCCTCCAAATCCGACGAGCGCACTTGCAACTTCTCTGATTCCTTCCTTCCGAGGATCTATCCCCATCCTCTTCAAAGTTCCAGTGAATATTAAGTTGGCGGAACTTCTTGTATCCACTAGAACTCGTCCAATGGTGAATTTCGCAATGTCCAGCGCGACAACTAAAGGGACGCAAGGGTCATGGATTCCTCCCATTCCAGCACTCCTCAGTGGCAGCTCACTGTCGTCAAAGGATATGATGTTTGATCCTGGGGAAGCGACTTCTCCATACTTAGAGTTGTACTCTAAGAGGTCCCTGGCCGTTTTGTCCCTCGCGCTCCTCGAGTCCCCTCCAGCTGGTCCTCCTGCTATGGTGAGGGCAAAAATTCTACCATTCACTGGCAAGTTCTCAAAGTCTTGGTCATGATCTTCTTGTTCTTTCCATCCTCCTTGGGTGGGAGGTGGAGGAGGTAAGGAGGCCTCTCCTCTTTTCGCTTCTGTTCTCTCATGTCTTGAAGGTTCATCCTTTGCCACATAGTTCGCAAGCTGTCCTCTGCGGACTAAGGTCTCAATTTCGGTCTTGAGAGTGAAGCACTCTTCCGTGGTGTGGCCCTTCCCTTTGTGGAACTTGCAAAATTTATCAGAGTTCTTATTTCTCCTTGTCTCTTGAATGGGAGGAGGCCATTCAACATCTATATTTCTGATCATAATAGTATGCAAGATGTCGGATCTTGGCCTATTAAGATCAGTATATGTGTCGTACCTCTTAGGTGGTCCCCCTCTCGGAGGGGATTTCTGATCCCTGAACTCATTTCTTTGGATACTCCCTTTGAGTAAATTGTGTCTTTGCTCGGGTTTCTTTCCCTTGGATTGGTTGTGATTCTGAGCTTGTTTTTTATTGTCTCTTTCTGCTTTCTGGTAATCCTTTTCCTTTTCTCTAGAAGAATTTGCTCTCACCTGAACCGTTTTCTGAAATTCTTCCGCCCTCAAAAAGTCTTGGCAAAATTGTTCGAGCTCTTTGTAATTCTCTGTCCGAGAGTAGGAAAGCCTAAGTCTGAACTCCTCATTGGAGGTATTTCCATAGAGGTATTCCTTTCTCTCTTTTATGGTGTGCTCTTCCACCTGACAACATGCCTCGTGGAATCTATCCAAAAAGGTTCTCAAGTCTTCTTTTGGCTTCTGTACTATCTCTGCTAAGTACTTCACTCCTCTCCTTCTTCTGATCGCCTTTTCGAACCTTTTGGTGAACTCCTGGCTGAGTTGTTTGTAACTCTTGATAGAGCCATTCTCCAAACCTGTCCACCACACCATTGCATCTCCCGAAAGAGTAGCGGGAAAGATTAATGCTTTGGTCCTAGAATCATGCCCATATGCATCCATTTTGGTTCCAAACTTAATCAAGTAGTTGGTTGGACATGTAGTTCCATCATAGGTGTCAAGAGTAGGGAATCCTTTTTCAGTGTTAACCCGATGGTTCCGGATCTCTTCACATAAGGCACTAGGCTCTTGCTCTATCTCTTGCTCTTTTTCTTTCACGGATGCTCTCAAAGCCTCTATTCGTGCCTTAAGTTCAGCTTCTTGAGCCCTCATTTCCCCCAAAGTAAGTTCCGATGTCGGAGGCGGATCGCTCCCCACTAGAGTAGGGAGTACCACTGGACCTCCAACTTGGTTCTCCATTCGGGTTTCAGGCAAGGTTTGTGTAACCATTTGATTCAAGGGGATTTGGTTCTGAGTCACCATCTGAGTTCGTGGTAACATCTGAGTTTGTGCCACCACTTGAGTTTGAACCATTTGAGTATGAGGGATATTTTCATTTCCTTGCGCTTGGGATGCTCTGACCCTCTTGTCTATTATCTCCCTCAAATCATCTGGAGCCCCATGGGGTCCTAATCGTGACTAAACACGAGGAGGTCCAACTCGATCTTGTATCCGCCTTGAATTAGCTCGAGATTGTGCTCCATCCTCTCTAGGTTGCACCACCTGATTTGCTCTTCCTTGTGCTTGTTACTGGACTACTTGTTGTTGTATCCTCGCAACATCATCTGGTGCAAAACAACCTTGGATCGTTAAGAGGAGCAATCCAAATTGTTCTTCTCCCATACCGTAGTCCCTTGGTCTCACAACTTGTCCATTAGGCAAGGTGAATTGTAGTGCAGCTGGATTGATGAACGTATTTTTGACGCGTTCATCTTGTCTTTTTTACCTTCTTTTGCTATCTTTTAGCCTTGTTTTTTGGTTAGTTTTGTAGAATAGTGTCACGTTTTGTGTTTTCTGCATTTTCAGGCACTTAGGTACGAAACGGCGTTTTTGGAGCTAAAAACGAGCTTTTTTTATGGAAAAGATGGCCCCGTTGAAGTTCCCCAATCTCCGTGTCTTGTTCGTGAGTGTCTGAGCCCCAATAAGTGCCGAGAAGGACGAGCCCAAGGCACCCGAGGGCCGTTCGTGGGCAAAAGATCGAGTTTCGAGGCCAAAATCTGCCCAGGAGGTAAGCCCTTCGCTTGGAATTGGAGAAGCGGGACGCTTGGAATTGGAGAAGCGGGACGCTTGGAATTTCAGGAGATTTCAAAAGAGGAACAGGAAGCAAGCGCTTCGCTTGGCTCTGCCCAAGCGAAGCGCTTGGCAGCCGTTACAGATCCAGATTTTGCCTTCATTACTTGATTTTGGAGTTACTTTTTGATATATAGAACATTGGAGACGAGTTTTGGACAGCCCTAAGCCCCAAAAACTCAGAGAAACTCATAGATTCATTGTAATTTAGGTTGGGATTCGAGATTTTGATTGGAATTCATCCTTTGTAATCATCTACGGAGAGGTTTTCTTTGCTTTCCACCGATTAGTGATAGCTTTGGTGGTAACTTGTATCACTCTCTTGTCTTGTAGTTTGATTTGATGTATTCTGATTATTATTCATATGAATTGATGTCTATGTTGATGAATATGAGTAGCTAAATCCTTTGTGTTGGTGGTAGAATCTAGAATTATGCATGTTATGGATTATGCTTATGCTTACATGAGGTTGTGAGTCAATCTTGCTGCAAATTGCTTCATATGATTCGTAGTTGCCTATAAAATATATTCGAATAGAGTATGTGACAAACTCGTTGGTCAATGAAAGCTATAGGATTGTATGTTAGTGGTTTGCAGCATGCTAGATAAATGGTGTTGGTGACAAACACCTCTAAATTATTGATAGTGGCCTTTCATGATGTGTGTCTTGAAAGTTACCTAGACAAGTTGCTTAGCAGACTTAGTTGAAGGTTTTACGCACTGAACTTGTGAGCATATTCGTAATCCATGCATGTGTATTCGATTTCTACCACCGACCGTTTTCCAAACTTGTTTACAAAAACTCTTGATTTCTCACTTCCTTTGTTCAAACATCTTTCTCAAAAATCATCATCTAGTTGACAGAAATTAGCTAGCAAAAACCTTGATCAAAGCCACGTTAGGTCCGAGAGAACGACACTCGGGGACAACTTGCCATTGCACTCTGTTTGTGTAGTGAAAGGTGTTCTTTGGCTTTTTAAACAAATTTAATTGGTGAAAAACGACATCATCATGGATCCTGAGGGACAATGGGTTGTGGTGGTTGTGGTGGCAGTGCTACAGGAGCGAGTTGTGCTGGTTGAGAATGCACTCGAAGAGCTCCAAACCCACTCCCAGCGGGGATTGCATTCGGGTTGTGATTACCCGAGCCTTCATTCCTCTCGGTTACACTTGCACTTGCTCCATCCTCCATCTCCATATCAACATTATCATTTCTATGTGTCCTTGTTTCTGCGGTTCCTCTTCCACCTCCCCTTCCTCCTAATGGGGGACGGCCCCGAGGACGGGTGGATTGAGGGTTTCTTGCCGCTTGAGCAATTCTAGTACTCTTCCTATTAACCATCTTGTAGGACTCTTGCTAGTAGGATAAAGGGTAACTTTTTGTTCAGCTTCCCACAGACGGCGCCAAATGTTGATAGGTAAATTATCAAGTCCTTCTAATACGTTCTAAAGCGTTCCTCTTAACTTCAGCCTCCTTCCATTGCAAGTGATGTCCTGAAAATAACTTGAGGGGGAGGTTAGTAACGGTTTTCCGGTTTGTCTAGTGATCAAACCGGATAATCGACTTTACGGTTAGAGGGTTGAAAGCCACTCTAGTATATATAGTATAAAGTAGGTTAGATATTGATTACCTTTTGAGTTGAATGATCTCCACTATTTATAGTGTTTCCCAAATAGTGATAGGACTCCTGGGATTACGCCAAGTGTACGGCTAAGATTGTATCTCAAGGCTAAAAGCCCATTAGCTGGCTTAATGGGCCTGGCCCACGTACCAAATTAGGGTTTTTCCAGGGCCAAGTAGGTAATTACACGCTTTAAGGAATGTTCCAGGATTCTGTCCTGTTCCTTCGTCCGACAAGGTGTCCGATACACGGCCCGATGTCCGAGGTATCGTCCGACATCCATCCGATATCGTGTGACCTTGTTTACTTCAGTTGGGCCACATAAAAACTTCCGTAGGGTCCGATAAGATTGTGTCTCGCGCGTCATGTCCGATACCAAGTTATGTGTCGGACATATATCTTGAGGTATCGGATCATGAGATTTCGCCCGCAGCCCTGGCAGACATGCTTCTTGCGCAGTATGTCGGACACGAGTTCCGAATCATGCCTTTCTAGGAGTAATCTCTTTGTCGGACTAGGGCTTATATGTCAGACATGTGTGCCCTAGCCGCCGAGGTAAGTCGTCCTTTAGTTCGTACAGCGAATCCGGACATAATCCAACATTAACAATCCCAATAATAAAATCCCAATTACTTCCACCAGGAATCCCTCAATTAGAGATACAGAAAACCTAAAAGATGAGAACTGACACGAACCCATTATTCTGTACTCCAAAATGTAGGGTTTGAATCCTGTTGGCGTGATTTTTCTCAAATATTTTTATTATTATTTTTATTGAAGGTGTTTGGTTCGAATCTTGTTGGCGTGATTTTTCTCTATTATTTGTATCATCATTTTAGTTGAAGGTGTTGGGTTCGAATCTTATTGACGTAATTTTTTTCTTTTTTATTTATTCTCTTCTTAAATTTTTATTTTTTAACATAAAGTTGTATGACGTATTATACTTAATTTTAAAAATAACCATAATATGTTCTTATAAAAAAAGACATACTTTCTCCGTCCAATAATAAATGTAACACTTGATTTTGTTGACTTTTCGATGGTTATTTTGACCTTAAATTATTCTTAAATCATACGATAAAAATAACTAAAAACATCATATTATGAAACTAGAATATTTATATGAAGCACTTGACAATATATTCAACTGATGAAGAATGTCAATTAACATGCGAAAAAGATGCATTGCAGACTTTGAAGTTGAATGTTTCCAAAGTCTAGAGATGTATCTGATGGTTCTTAACTCATCGGAAGAATACTTTCCGTATGTCTAATATAGTTCATTCAAAACCATTAATTGCATAACTACAAAAACTATATATATTTATAGCACACCATTTATATTAAGTTTAATTACTCAATTAGTTATTTTTTTATTACGTTTGAAGTCATTATGTGAAGATTATATATTCACTCAATTTATTTTAATATATTATTTAATAAAACAATAATGTTTTACAAGATTACAGTACGCGTGTGACGTGGTTACTAGTATATATATAGGGCCATAGGGGCTCTGATTCAACTTGCTAATGGATTAATATAGTCACTAGATAGATGGTTTCTAAGAGCTGATAGCCCAGCCCATCAAATTATATATTATAAGGGATAAATTAAGAGCCTTATGTGATTCTACTAGCATTGATAAAAGAGAAGTGGAGGATGTCTAACAAAAACACCTCCAAAGCTTCCATTTCCATTCTTCTCCATCGACTTAGTAGCCGATCTGCTCGGGGTTGCGGGATCTTGGGATCCATTTTATTTGCAAATATTTCTTTCATCTTTCTCCCTTGATTTGTTCACCCCCATCAAGCTTTTGCCTTCTACTTTTGTTCCATGTTAACCAATTTCAGGCGATTTTTTCTTAGTCTTCTGTAAATTCTTCACATACGAATTAGTGAAATTAAAGTCACGAACTAAGGATTCTTAAATCATGATTTATGAGCGCTCCGGCGCTTCGAGCTTCAATTCGCAATCGGAAGGCAGGAAAAGGCCCAGTTAACGCGAATTATGTTGCTAAGATTTGAACCCTAGGATAAGTACATTTGCCGTTCTTTTAAACTGCAAATATAACTATCATAATACTCCTACACTACACATTTACCACCTTATAACTCCAAATACACATATACCAACCTTATGACTCTGTCGAGTTTCGAACCTCCGACCTCTCATGTGGCTACTCCAGCACCCTTACCACCAGTTGTTTGTGAAAAAGATTATAACTAATAAGTTAAGTTCTATCAAACAAATACATCAATTAAGGGCTTTCTTGCAAATTCAAATGGAGGTAGAAGACGAAACTCATAGAGAGTACGCCGATAATTATTTAGTTAAGTTAGAAATTAAGGGTTATAGTGGAAAATTGGGATTTTGAAATTTGACAATATTAAAATGTAATATGGAAATTAACTTACCAGTTAGCACATAACAATACTTGGCAGAGTTTTACACTCGTGATATTATACTGATCCATCTGCAAACCATAAGTAGATGAAATACATAGACCGTAGAATTCAATTAGTAATCTAAAGTATTATGAAATAGACTCTTCAAACGTAGTTAGTGTTCTTAAATATTGAGTAATACACCCGCGGAATGCAGTTAGTTTTTTATATTGCGAAATAGACCCATCCAACGTAGTTAGGGTGAAAATTAACTTAATAGTTAGCACATATTTAAGCAGTTGGTGAAGCTTTTTAGGCCTATTACCTGGCAAAACTTTACACACATGATATTGTACCGATCCATCCCAAAATAAGCAGATGAAATGCATAGACATGTCGAATACAATCAGTGTCTAAAGTACCCATTGAACGTAGTTAGTGTTGTAAACTATTGAGTAATACAACACTTGTGGAATACAATTAGTGTTCCAAACTATTGTTAATAGACCCGTTCAAACACAGTTAGTTTGAAACCTAACTTAGCAGTTAGCACATATAACATTACATGGCAAAACTTTACATACATGATATTGTACTAATCCATCAAAACAAAATCAGATGAAGAATAGACCAGTCGAACACAATGAGGGTTCTCAAGTATTGTGGAATAGACCCGTCGAACTCATTAATATAAATGTATATTAATGTAAACTTATATGAATTGATTTTGTAACATATCTCCAATGTCGTCACAAGCCCACCTGAAGCATTGTAGTTAATGTATTTTTTATTTTTTTATGAAGTAGGTTGTTTATTCATCACACAAATATTTTACAAGGTGCTTGTTCAAGAGGCTCAACGACTAACCGAGTCGTTTCCTCATATACATCATGTATAATACAAACAGAAAGCCAAAAAGAAGTCTGGTCCCTAACTTGAGTTCGTACCTTATATAGGGACGGTTCAAGATTTAGAAAAATTACTTCATTCCTATCACTACTTGCCAATTTTGAAAGGATATCCGCCGTCGAATTCCTTTCTCGATATATGCCTTGAACTTGTACTTCTTCACAATTTGCAACCAGCTGCTTGATGTCTTCAGTTAAGCTCCTTGCTGTCCAAAGAGGTGTCGTGCCCTGCATAAACAAGAGGGTCTAAAGTTCAGGTTTCTAGAGGTTTAGGTTCATGAGGTTCTTTGTTCGTTGTTGGCGTAGGAGTTGGATGTAAAAACCGGTGTCAAACCACAGTTAAAACTGGGTGTTGGTGTTGTTCTCGCTGTCTTTGTATCGTTCCGAACATTACTTATGCTCGTTTTGTTTTAATTAATAATAAAAAAATTGTCGTTTCAAAAAAAAAAAACATCACATAAAGACGGTCGCAGCAGACAGAAAACTCAAAAAAGTATAATTTCAGAAACTAAACCAGAGACACGCCTGTACCAAAATAATTCTTCAAGAAAAGGTAAATGCAAAATAATCCGCAGTAGACATTTTATTGAGTAATAGAAGAACATCACATGAAAACAGGAGTACAAATCTTGATGATATAAATCAAACTGATGCAATGCAAGCATTCACTGCAAAATATTGAGTTTTCTCTCAATTGGAATCACTTTCAATGGAACAAGCCTTCGAAGTGAGATTCCCATCCTCTCCTGCATGTCCATACTTCCTGGGGACTCGTTAGCTGGCAGTTTCCAGTCAAAAGACTGTACCAACTTGGCTATAGTGATACTGACCATTTTTTCGCCTAGTAACATGCCAATGCAAGATCTTCTGCCTGAACCGAATGGAATCAACTCAAAATGTTGTCCTTTCAAATCTACATTCGAGCTGATGAACCTCTCAGGCTTGAAGGAGAGAGGATCCACCCATACATCTGGATCCCTGTGTATTCCCCAAACATTCAATAGTACCGTAGTGTTCTTGGGAATATTGTATCCCATGAACTCTGTATCCTCCAAAGCTTTCTTCGGAAGCATTAACGGGAGAGAAGGATGCAACCGCATCAGTTCTTTAACCACAAGTTGTAAGTATGGCAGTTTACTTATATCACTCTCTTCAACCATTCTCGAATACCCAATGACTCGGTCAAGCTCGTCTTTGAGTTTCTTCAAGCACTGGGGATTACACAACAACTCACTCATCCCCCAGTGAATCATAATGCTAGTAGTTTCAGTTCCCGCAAAAAACATTTCCTACAATATAGATATAGCTTTCACAATATATAAGGATGAAAGTTACATATTGAATAACTATAGATTTGGCAAATAGCATGGAACATACCAGAATAATTATAGCAATTTGCTTTTCAGAAAGATCATCTGTTTCTCCTCTCCGATTGTTCTCCAGGAGTGCATCCAAGAAGTCTCTCTTCTGGTAATCTTTCGCCAATTTGATTTGCTGAATTCTTTCTGTAACGAATCCAGAAATAATTTCCAGACACTTCCCCAAGTACTTTTTTGAATTCCTTCTGACTCCTTGTGGATCAATCAGTTTCAAGAACGGAAATGTATCTGCCAAGTTAGGTACTCCATTCCACTCCATGAACCTATCCATGTTCTCAATAAATTTATTTCCTTCCGAAATGCTATCGATGATGTCTCTAGAAATCATAAAGTTCCCAACAAGATTGAAAGTCATGACACTGATGTATTTGTCTATCTCAATTTCACCTGATCCTCCGTTAACGCGTGAGACTTGTGCATCGTCTTTGATCCATTTCATCATGATGTCAATGCAGTTCTGTCGAACTTGAGCTGAAGCACTAATCTTCTTGGAAGCTAGGAGCTCTGAAGAACAAAGCTTCCGTACCATACGACAGTAATCACCTTGCTGAGCAAAAGCAAGTGATCCCGTGTAGTAACTACATGCAGTGAAGGCATCAGGAACCATGCGATTGGAGAATGCATAATCATTTTTCTTGAAAAGCAGCTCAGCAGCCTTGGCTGATTGCACAACCAAAGCGTTGGACATACCGAGTTTCAGCCATAGAACAGGTCCGTACTTGGCCCGAAGTTTATGAAAATTCTGATGTGGCATCATTCCGACATCCAGAATGTTCCCAATCACCGGCCAGGCAGGTGGCCCTGGTGGCCGCGGATCGGAGGGCTTTTTCCTGAAAATAATAAGGGAAAGGAGAAAGGCTAAAGAGAAACTGATGCATGAGAAAATTGCAAAATCAGTTGAGATAATCATCATGTTATGGGTTTGCTTCATTTCCTCTATAACTCTCTCTCTTTATAACACCACTGACATTCCCGGTCGTTATCGGAACTCCATCTGTGCCACGAGTTTTTCATTTCCTTTATTAATTGCTTATGCTCCAGATTAATATCAAATTAATCCCGAGAATCTTATGCTATGATGGACTAATTAATAGTAGTACTTGAACATACTAGTTTATTAGAAGGCATGCCTTATTCGAATGGGACACATGGTGACAGATTTTCATCCATTTCAGGCTGTGTATATAAGAAATTACTTAATTAATTCCGATAATTCACTCAGAAAAAAAAAACATTCCGACAATTACAAATTGAATCAAATAATTCAACCATAATTGAATTGAAAAGAGTAAAATTCTGTAAATGGTACTATCTCCGTACCAAATTAAACTTTTTAAATTAAATTCTTTTTTTCGAACTTTGATCGTCAATTACTACTGCTATATAACGCAATAAAAATGTAATAAAATTATATTATGAAAAAAAATCAAGTATATTTTTCTAATATAATTGTATATTATACTAATGTTATACTTACTGTGTTTCATTAAGAAGTTCTTAAGGGGACTATTCATCGCGATCTTTGACCACGTATAATTTCTAAATTACATTAGAGAAAAATAATAAAATTATATTATGAAACTAAATGGAGTATATTTTCATAATCAACTTTTAATTTATATTGATACAGTTTAATTTAAAAGTGTTTTTGGAACAAAGATAGCTTTTTATTCCATTGATCAATAAAGTACATCAACCCATTACAAAAAATCAAAACAGACTAACATGAGAACAATTCAGAAATTAAGCCTAACCCACTATTACAGGGAAACCAAAGCAATTCGAACAGGTATCCTGGAGCTTTTCCTCCGTCCAGCATCGACCTAAGGACTTCCTCACCATTTCTCGTAACACATCATTTAACTCCCTTGTGGTCTGCTGAAAAACTCTAAGATTCCTTTCAATCCATATAGCATATACTAGCTCAGTGACCAAAACTTTGAAAACTCTATTCCTTGGATTCTTTCCCTTCACACAAATACAAATACACCTTTGTGTCTCAATCCAGGGACCCTCATCCATGTGAATCCCGTACCAAGTCAATAAAGCTTTCCACATTTGTATCAAAATGGGGCAACAAAAATAAAGATGGTCCAGATTTTCTACAGCTCCAAGACAGAATACACAATTCAGATCGACATGTACCTGCATCTTCAGAAGCCTTTTTTTGTTGGCAGCCTTCCCATAAGTACCACCACAAACAGAACCTTGCTCTAGGCGTTGCTCTATTATTCAACACCAATTCCTTCCATGGGACAGCAGGTAGATCTGGCCTAATCAGTTTATACACAGCTGCCTTATCAAATTCTCCAGCTGCTATCGAATTGCTCCAGGCTACCTTTCCACGAACAAGCTCCCTACCCTTCAGCAGCTTTTTGAAAAAATTAGAAGCTTGAGAAGGAACTGACATCTCCATGAGTTGTTGGTTTTTTATGTAATACACATTTAACCACTTGATCCACAGTTTTTCTTTACTGTTCTGAATATCCCACATGAGCTTCAGATAAGATAGCTTATTCCATGTAGCAATATGAACCAAACCTAAACCACCCTCAGATTTAGCCCTGCAGATCAAATCCCAAGCCACCAATGCTCTATTACTATTCCAATTTTGCCCAGTCCAGAGAAATTTTCGGCACAAGCTCTCAATAGCAGTAAGCACCTTCTTGGGAAACATAAAAATCTGACACCAATAATGTTGAATAGCATATAAGACACTTTGAATGAGTTGCAGACGGCCACCATAACTTAACATCTTAGCCGTCCAGTGTGTAATTTTAGCCGTCATTTTCTCGAGAATGGGTTGATATTGAACTACAGACAGTTGTTTAGAATTACGTGGCACACCCAGATATCTGAATGCCAGATTACCTTCTTGTAGCTGACTATACTGTAGTATTCTTTCTTTACTATCTTCCTCCACCCCTGCAAAGAAAATCTCACTCTTTCGCCTATTGACTATCAGCCCTGATGTACTGCTAAAATCCTCAAAAGTAGTCAAAATTGCACTTACATAAGACAAAGTACCTTTACAGAAAAATAACAAATCATCTGCAAAGATGAGATGTGTTATTTTCAGAGCATCACACTTCGGGTGGTACTGAAAGAAGTAATTTCTTGGCATAACTTTCATCATCCGGTTCAAGTACTCCATACTCAAAACAAACAAGAATGGAGACATTGGGTCCCACTGCCGAATCCCTTTTCCTCCTGCAAATGGGTCAGTAAGTTTACCATTCACATTTATTTGATAAGCTACTGTTGTTAGACAGGTGGTGATCCAGTTGACAAACATAGAAGGAAATCCAAAGGCTCGCAACAGATCAATAACAAAGGACCATTGAACAGAATCATATGCCTTCTGTAAGTCCATTTTCATCAAACACCTCGGCGAAAGATTTCGTCTTCCATATCCCTAATTATTTCCTAAGCAAGAAGTGTATTATCATGTATATGCCTTCCAGGAACAAATGCTGCTTGTTCACCACCCACCAAGTAACTCATCACATTCCCCAGTCGATTCGCAATTATCTTAGCAATGATCTTGTACAGTACATTGCAACAGGCAATAGGCCTGTAATCTCTGATAGTATTAGTTGTACTGTGCTTTGGGATAAAGTTAAGACCGCCACATTAACACTTTTAAGCAATCGTCCACTTCTAAAGAAATCTTGGATCGCCTGAGTAACACTATTCCCAATTACAGACCAAGAACTTTTAAAGAACCTAGCCGAGAATCCATCTGATTCGGGGGCTTTTGTATCTCCAATGGACTTCAAAGCTTCTTCAATTTCTTTTACCCCAACTGCTTTAACAAGGTCTTTTCTTTGGTCAATAGTCAATATTGGACCCTCCTCAACAGTATTAATATTAACCGCAATAGTTGTATTTGTTGTTGTACCTAATAAGCTTTTATAGAACTTGACAACTTCTGTTTCTATGTCTTCATCTTCTGTCAGCTTGGTACCACTACAAGAAATACAGCTTTTAGCGACGGATTAATAGATACGGATGGCATCCGTCGCTAAATAGCGACGGATAAGGACGAACTGCGCTATAAGCTCAGTTCGTCCTTTGAAACACCCAATCCGGCTTGCATTTAGCGACGGATTAGTTTTATCCGTCGCTAAATTGGCGACGGATATAACTGTCTATCTCTATTGGAGTTGACCAATATAAAAATAAAAGGGAAAGAAATTGGATAATCAACATATAGCGACGGATATTTTCATCCGTCGTTCAATAGCGACGGATAACCTTATCCGTCGCTAAGTGTTGTATACAGATCGCGGTCGTCGTCTTCCTCCCCCATTTCTTCTCTGCTCTCCCATTCCTCTCTTACCGCAAAAAAAAGGAAAAATTTGAAACTTGTGCATTACTCATCCAAATCGAGCAATCTTGGAGTCTATTTGAAGCTAGTGGAGCAAGGAACAAGATTGGGCATTCAATTTCATTACCCATGGACCATTTGCTCCAAAATTGAAGGTAATTTGCAAAGACCCTAACTTTGAAATATTTGGGAATTCGTTGATTTTCGATGTGTTTGAGCAAATTCATGTTTATGTTTAGTTCCTACTAGGTTGTTTAACAAGTATTGATTAGTATATTATACTTGGACTTGATAATTTAATAGATTTATGGTGAAATTGAATTCTTGGTGATATTGAGTATTGACTATATGATGTATGGATGCTAAATGTTGAGATTGAGTATTGACTCCATGTTGTAATTAGTATTATTTTGTTTAGATTGGTATTTTTATATATAGGTAGTTTATCCGATGGATCGTTCTTGGATGTACAACCGTGTTGCTAATGGATTCATCCTTCCTAGTTTTGAGGAACGCGTACGAGCCTTCATTGAATTTGCATTGGCACATCCCAATTGTGTGAGCAAAGGGTCTATAAAGTGCCCTTGCAATGCCAAAAAATGTAGGAATTTTAACTATTTGCCTCCTGCAACGGTAGTTGAACACTTGAGACGGAATGGGTTTGTTCCTGGATATGCTATATGGGATTGTCATGGTGAGAAACTACCACCACGTCCCTTTCCAATAGACCCACAGATGATGAAGAAGAGACAAATGAGGGGAAGTGCCTCTGACCCCCGTCCAAGTTCTCAATTGTTTCCCCGACTTCGTCATGCTTCTGATGGTGAGCGGATGGAAGAGATGGTGCATAATCTAGCTGGTCCAGCTTTTGCTCCTAATGATGTAGAGGAGCCACCAAATGCAGAGGACCAAAAATTCTTTGACATGTTGGAAGCTGCGAAGAAACCCATATGGGAAGGATGCCCTACACACACGGAGATGTCTTTGTTGTCTAGGCTGATGGCTAACAAGGCATTGGGTGGAGGCCAGTCTGAGGAGGCCTTCAGTGCAAATGTTCAGTTGCTATCCGAGTGTTGTCCTCAACCCAATCTAGTCCCTAAGGACTATTACCAAGCTCAGAAGAAGATGAGAGCTATGGGGTTGCCTATGGAGAAGATAGATTGTTGTGAGAAGATGTGCATGATTTATTGGGGGGGGGGGACAAAGATCTACTTGAGTGCAAGTTCTGTGGCCATGCAAGATACAGTCTCTACAAAGAGGGGGCATCAAACAAACGGCAGAAGAAGAATCTATCTTTCAAGAAGATGTGGTACTTTCCCCTAGCACCTCGGTTGAAGAGGTTGTATGCATCCATCACAACGACCGATAAGATGCGGTGGCACAGTGAAAGAGTGGCTCCAAAGGATCCTAAGCTAATGGAGCACCCAGCAGACACACCAGCATGGAAAGAGTGTGACAAGCTCTATGGAGATTTCGCAGCCGAGCCTAGGAATGTACGACTCGGGCTTTGTACAGATGGGTTTAACCCGTTCGGTAGTGAATGGAGGTACTCGTGTTGGCCAGTGATGCTAACCCCGTACAATCTTCCCCCTGGTGACTGCATGAAGTCACCATTCATGTTCTTGACTGTGTTGGTGCCTGGGCCAGATGATCCTGGTGTGAAGTTGGATGTATTCTTGCAGCCCCTTATCAAGGAGTTGCTCGAGTTGTGGGAGAAGGGCATCCCTGCATATGATGTCTCGAAGAAGAAGAACTTCACCTTGAGAGCAGCACTTCTATGGACAGTCTCTGATTTTCCAGCATACTCTATGCTTTCTGGTTTGAAGACATCGGGGAGACTTGCTTGTCCCCATTGTTTAGATGATACTGATGCTTTTAGATTGACTGTGAGTGCGAAAGAGAGTTGGTTTGATTGTCATCGGAGGTTTCTAGAGCCTGACCATCCTTTCTGAAGGAACACTACTCAATTCAAGAAAGGGAGGTTGTAGAGAAAGGGCCCCCGAAGCATCTAACTGGCAAAGAGATCCTAGCAATTATTGATGAGTTGGATCTGAAGAAAGTGACTGAGTTAGGGTGGGAGAAGCATAACAATAAGATCAGCGGGACTTGTGGATGGAAGAAGAGAAGCATCTTTTGGGACTTTCCGTATTGGAGCAGTCTTCTCATACGACACAACTTGGATTTCATGCATGTTGAGAAGAACGTGTTCGAGAACACCTTCAACACCATTCGCAACATCCTTGGTAAGACAAAGGATACGGAGAAGTCTAGGGAGGAATTGAATACATGGTGTAAGAGGCCGTACATGGCAAAGAAGAGTGCTGATGGAAAGTGGCCAATGGCATGCTATGCGATTGACAAGGATACTAGGGCCCGACTCTTTGGTTGGGTGAAGACAATCAAGTTCCCCGATGGCTATGCATCTAAGTTGGGTACTCGTGTGGATACCAACAAGACGAAGATGTATGGGATGAAAAGCCTTGACTGTCATGTGTTCATGGAGAGACTACTCCCGGTTGCAGTCCGGGAGTTGTTACCTAAGCCAGCTGTTCGGAGCGCTTTCACTGACTTGAGATTATTCTTCAAGAATATAAGCATAAGGTCCGTGCACGAGGATGTGTTGCTTCGTCTTGAGAAGGACATACCCGTGCTTCTGTACAAGCTTGAGCGTTTCTTACCACCTAGCTGGTTTGATTCTATGGAGCACTTACCTATTCATCTCCCATTCGAGGCGAGGCTTTCTGGCCCAGTACAGTATCGATTGATGTATCCATTTGAGAGGTCAGTAATGTACAAGATTTAAGTACACGTATTTGATAACTTATATAGATATGCATGCAAGTCTAACAATTACATGTGTCACAGGTACTTGGGTAAGCTGAAGAGATTTGTGAAGAACAAAGCGCAGCCTGAGGGATCGATTGCAAATGCTTACTTGCGAGAGGAAACTGCAACCTTCTGCTCCTCCTACTTCCAGGACGACATCCAGACAAAGGCTAATAAGCCTGCTCGCAATGCAAACACCTTTGTGGTGCAAGAGGATCATGATGTTGCTCCTTCCATCTTTAGGGTGTCAGGGAGCCCTTTGGGTGAGGAAAGAGTGAATGGTTGAGTGATAAACAGCTTAAGGCAGCTCATCACTATGTCCTCCAGAACTGTAAAGAGGTCAGGCCATTCGACATAATATTCAATACGTAAGTACCTTTATCCTTTCACTTTGTAAATACTATCTCCATTGGACACCCACTAAATGATACCTTCTGATCATTACTTAATTATCCGCAGTGCTTTCAAAGAGCGCTGTCTGCGAGAGGATCCACTCATGGCAGATGACACCATTGAGTATGACCGTACCATGAGGTTGGAAGCTGAATTTGCAGATTGGTTCAAGGCCTATGTCAGAAATGAAGAGAACAGGGTTGATGATCCATATCTCCATGCCCTTGCTGCTGGGCCATATAGATTGGCACACACATATGAAGGTTACATAGTCAATGGCTTGAGATTCCACACGGTTGGCCATTCTAACTCGGCCATGGCAACCACCAACTCAGGGGTTTCTGTCAATGCAGCAGATACAGGATCACCTGACATGTTTGATTTCTACGTGAAGTTGAAACGAGTCATCAGACTTGAATACCCCGGAACGCCTAAGAAAAGGGTCTTCCTCGTCGAAGTTAATTGGTATGATCCTACTCCAGAAGGTACAGGGATGAATGAGCAGAGTGAATCGGTTGACATTAACTTGAAGAGGAAGTATAGGATGTATGAACCTTTTATCTTGGCTACTCAAACACGCCAGGTGATGTATCTTCCATATCCCACCTTGAAACGGTCCCAAAATGACTAGGTGGCTGCTATCCATATACGTGCACGCTCCAAGGTGGAGTACATTGAGGATGATGACTCAACGACTAACTCCTACCAAGAAGCGAGTGTGGACTTGGGTGCACTTGATAGGAACCCCGTTCATGTCATGGATGAAGTCATACATCTTCACGATGGCACATTTGTGGACTTAGCCACAGGCGATGAAGAGTGTACAAACTATACTTACATGTATTGTCTGTGTGGTTTATTTGTTTATGCACTAAGTACAAAAGTTTTATTAATTACTGAATAAGTTGCAATTGATGTGTACATATGAACTTACATCTTTCATTTTGTATGGTTTCTTTGTCTTTGCAGATCCCCTCCTTGGTCCACTTCAGCCTCCCATGCCAGTTGTGTGATTCACAATGCCTTATTGCTATCATGGTACGTTTACAAACTGATTCATTGGTGTGAGTGGTATGTTAGCCACTGTATGTGTTTGGGTGATATGTTAGTCACCATGTGTTAGTGAATTTAGGGCTATATGAGTTGTATGTTGATTCAGGTTCAATCTTTTAACTTTCTCCTTTTCACTTTGTTTTTACAGACATTTTTGTGTAGATTGGGATCCTTTGGACTTGGACTTGTTACTTTGCAATGTTGGATTATTAGAGTTAGCAATTGCATGCATTGTAACTAGTTTAGAATCTTCGACACCTTATATACATTCGTGTGCAATGAACTTCCAACATTTGTCTATTTATATTAATGATTTTTCACCATTTTGAGTACTTTATGACTCGTTTCAATGAGGATTATGGACAATTGATGTATATACTGTACGTACAGGTTTTGGTATTATAAATTGGCTGTCAAAATAGGGAAAAAAAATTTTTTTTTTACCCTCCAGATTTAGCGACGGATGATGTTATTCGTATCTATATATAGCGACGGATTATGTTATCCGTCTCTATATATAGAGACGGATAAAATCATCCGTCGCTAAAGAGCTTGAACCACATATAGATACCGGTCACTCCGTCTAGCGATGGATAAGTTTATCCGTCGCTATATATGGAGACGGATAAGTATTCCGTCCCAACTTTGGTCAAAGATGAAGTTTGCGACGAATCGTTTAATCCGTAGCTGAAAACAACGACGCATTATATTATCCGTCGCTTATTTCATTAGCGACGCCACTTTTCGAGACGTCCTATTTAGTGACGGATTCTCCGTCGCTAATGCCTGTTAGCGACGGATCGGTAACTGATAGCGACGGATGGTGTCCGTTGCTAAATCCGGTTTTTCTTGTAGTGTACCATCCTCAGTATACAACAAAGAAATTCCAGACATACCCCTAGCCTTCAAACTTGCAAAGAAAAACCTACTATTCCCATCCCCATGTTTCAACCAATGCCTCTTCGCTTTTTGCTTTAACACATGGTCCTCAATATGTTGCCACTTATCAAGCTCTTTCTGCGCTTCTTTCATGTTATGCATCAACATATTATTCAAAGGATCAGTCGATAACTCATATTGGAGATGGTCCACTTTACCTCTATATTCCACAACTCTTAGAGTTGGTTGGGAATAATATCTCTGCAGATTCCTTATTTCAACTCTAACTCTCTTGAGTTTTTCCCAAACCTGATACATTTTTGTGCCTCTTATCTCACCATCCCAACACCTTTGAACTGTGGATAGATAATTTGGATGATCTACCACACAATTAATGAATTTGAATCTACCACCTTTACTCCTTCCAGTTCCACCACATTTTAACATCAAGGGGGAATGATCAGAAAATCTGGGATTCATAACTTCAACAACTACAGACCCATAAGACTGCAGCCAATCACAATTACCAAAACATTTATCTATCTTGGAATATATGAGGCGCCCTTCACGCTTATTACACCATGAATACCTCCAACCACTATACGGCAGTTCCTGCAACACCGAATCATTGACTGCCCGCCTAAAAGGTTCACATTCCCTTTCACAAACTAGCAAACCACCAATCCTGTCCTCCGTATGTAACACATTGTTAAAGTCTCCTAAAACAATCCAAGGACCATTAACTGTCCCAGAAATTGCCCTAAGATCCTCCCATAACTCTGTCCTTTCTTCCGCCGTACTATACCCATAGACAAACGTTACCTGAAGATCCATAGTGCCAGAAATATTACTTACTCTACCATGAATAGACTGGCCAAAGATTACATTAGCCTGGAAAGTCACCTGAGATTAGTCCCAGATAACCCACATTCTTCCATTAGTATGATACCCATAATTATCACAAAAGACCCATTTATCATCAAACTTTTTCCTACACAGCTTTGCCTTATCTTCCTTCACATGCGTTTCCAGAATACCAGCCAAACTGATATTATTTGTTCTCAAGAACTTATTAACCTCTACTTGTCTAACTACCATATTCAAACCCCTAACATTCCAACTGAGAATATTCATCATTAAGAAATAGGAGGAGGATCAGGTACTACACCCTGTTGTTTACCAAACGAACCAAACACCATACCATCTAACTGTTCAGCAACTTCAAGAAAAGTATCCACTATTTTGAACCTGATTATGCTGTGCTACCTCCTGTGGACCTGTCACCCCAACCTCCCTGGGTGGGCCCTGCTGCAGATCTCTCCCAACTTGAACCCATTGTTCATTCGGAGCATTTACATTTTGCCTACGCCTATTCCTTCGCCTTCTAGGTGGGTGAGGAGGTTGCTCTTCTTGAACAGGAACATCTCCACAATCATGTCCAATACATTGACATGTATTACAAAACAGTGGAAGATTTTCATACACTAATTCCTGCTCCGCAGGCTTCCCATTGATTTTCAACCTTATCGACTATGGAAGCGGGTGGCTCAAATCCAATTCAACAAGCACTCTTGCATACATCATCTTATTCTTCTTCAATGTACACTCATCTGAGTGCAATGGTTTTCCCAAACGACTTGCAATCTTGCCTAAACTCTTTTTCCCCCAATAGTAGAATGGGAGTTTAGGCAAACTAACCCAAACTGGCATTTTCGTCATCTGAACTTTATCAAATTTAAATTCTGTTGTCCATCTCTGAAGTACAACAGGCGAACTCTTCACAAAGTAAGGTCCTCCTGCCAACACCTTTTCACATCCTTCAGCAGTCTCAAATCTCGCAATGAAAAAACCATCTTCATACTGATGCAAAACAGGTATCTCAAAATCTCTCCATGCCTTCTCTACAAACATTTCCATATAGCCTAGGGTGTGTTCAGCACCTACCACATACAAGACTAAGGCATGTTCCCATTTCTTAACCTCATCAACAATATCATCATCAGTCAGCTCAACATACAACCCATCATCATCCACTGTAGGAACATAATAATCCAAACTGAGACCATTCATGGCAAGACGATTACCGTTCAGTACATGTGCATATGTCTCCTCCTCATGAATCGATTCAGCAGGTACCTCTATCTCCCTTTGTTCATCTTGTACATCAGCTTCATTGATCGGCTCATCCCCAGACCAAACAAGCCGATACATAGTGGGTGGCCGCTCATTTGGACTATCTAGCCTATCCGCACCACCACCACTGGCCGGAGGAATCGTAACCAATGATGGTCGCGCAACCGTCAGGTCTGATAAAGCCGGAGGCACCATAGCAATATCAGATGAGACTGACGCCGCGATTTGGGACTGATTTGCTGTCACATAACTCATACGGTTAACTCTCCCCAAATCCCCCCGCCGATCAATCTCCATCGGAGTTACCAGCTGTGGTGTCCTTGATTGGGAACCAGCTGGTTGACGTCGCGGCCTGCCTCGACGGCCACCTCTGGCGATTCACCGGAGTACACAGATCTAGGGATTTCGAAAATCTAAAGAGAAAAACTGAAATAGATGTTTAATTTAAAAGTTATACTCATCCGTCCCAGAGCAGTTGCACCATTTGCTTTTGGGCAAAGAAAATAAGGAGAAGAGTTAAATATTAAGTTATATTGATAGTGGGTGTTGCTTTTACTTCATGGAGGATTTGTGTCCACAAAAATGTGTTGATGGAATATAAAATTATTATAACCATGTCCAAATATGGCAAAGAAATGAAATGGTGCAACTCTAACGGGACGCCCAAAATGGCAAAATGGTGCAACTGTTCTGGGACGGAGGGAGTACGTGGTAAAAGGTCGCGATGAATAGTTTCCTTTAAAACTTATTAATGAAACGTAGGTAGTATAATATAATAATAATTTAAGTTCAAAAGTTAAAAAGAAATAAACTCAAAAGTTTGATTGGGAAGGGAGCGTCATTGTCATTGTATTATTGCCCTTACTAAAATCCAATAGTGAACTCTATCAGGTCACGCTCCCAAGATGTGTGACTAATCCAATATTGTGTACTATCGAGTTTTATAATGTTGAATTAGTCACGCATCTTGGGAGCGTGACCTCACAAGAGTTCACAATATTGGATTAGTCAAACATTTTGGGAATACAATGACGCTCGTAAGGTACCATTTACAGAATTACTCCTTTCAATTACATTATGGTTGATCCATGTTAACTTTCGTAAAGTTGAGTAACAAACCTAACTAGGTGTACCAGGTATATTAATCCATCGGTTTCAGTAAAACTCGTTTCGTACAGAATAAGACAATGGATTAATTAAGTTTGTTAAAATACGACAAGGAGGAAGAAAAATTGAGGTTAAAGTAAACACAAATTTGTTGAGAAAAATTGATTTTAAAATAGTTTAGTGTAAAATTGATTTTGCCTAGGTTCACTTAAGTACCAAACTAACCAGTTTTATGTAAATGTAAAACAACAAATTTGTTTTATAAAAGTTTATGTAAAATAAATGAGTGATTCTCCGGAAAGACCCTTAAATACCGGTGCGGATGTTCTATCCCACTTTTTGGTGTCTCATTTCATGTCCCACTCTCCTACATGTGACATGTGACACTCTATTTTTTAATACCTAAATTAATTACTTACTTAACTATACATCAATTAACTAGCTAACTAGGGTACGTAAAAGATATTCCTTAATTATACTATCCGTTTATTTTTTTTCCTTAAAGAAGCAACTACACAAGATCTTGATCAGGTTCTTATTCATTAATCTCACTGTTGCCCACGACCAGCACTGTAAATAAAACTTTAGAAAAAAGAAAGTACACTAATTATGATAAATATGAAGTCCAAAAGACTAATCATGAGTAAAATACTAAAATGTAAGCCTTTCATCACGTTATTCTTTTCCTTCTCTTAATTATCCAAGATCATATCTCTAGACTCTCCAAATTAAGCTGCTACGATTCCCAATTATAGATTATTAGAAGTTAGAGATGGTTTAGTTGAGGACTATAGTTAAGTCATGTGTAATTAAATAAGTTATTTAAGTTAAATAAAAGTGGGACATGAAATGGAAAATCAAAGAGTGGGATAGAAGATCCGCACCGTGATCTCACATGTTCGCGGTGATCTGTTTTTTTGGTTTTCTTAAAATTATATTGAACATGAAAATATTGACATACAGTAGTTTATATGATCTCACTATAAGTACAATTGGTGAATATGATGAGAATATGATTCTCTACATCTAATTTCATGTCCAATAGATTCTAGATTGAACAATATAATGAGAATACAATGAATATGTGTTTGAATATTTGGTGATAGATGTTTGCTGGTGATAGATTTATGTTAAATCAACATTGTTCTAGTGGTTTGCATCTAGATTTATGTAGATATGTGTTTGGGTCGAAGTTCGTTAGTGATAGATGTAGATTTGGCATCTAAAAGCAGATTTATATAGATTTAAAGATAAAATTTACGTTCAACGATATCACATGATATCAACAATATTGTCCATGTTCCCAGCAATATATCACATGATCTCACATGTTCGCGTTGAATATGAAAATATTTGCATACAGTAGTTTCTATGATCTCACCAGTGTTTACTATGATTTCAACAAAATGTTTTATGATCTCACTTGTATGTTATGTGTAATTCACTGGAAATCATAAAATATGCCATCATAATTCTCATGTTCCCAACATTATACCCCATGATATCATGAAAAAGGTCAATGTTCACTGATTATCATATTTTGATATGTAGGTATAAGTACCGTTGGTGGAGATTTTTAAATTCGGGGGATGCTTGAAAAGGACTGACATAAACTTTTGATGACGCATCAACTTCTATCCAAGATCGAAGACTAAATTTTAGAAAACGAAGAAAATCACCTTAGTTGTGGCAACTCCAGACAATTACTTTTTCAGATTAATTTGTGATGTTTTAAACAATTTTCAGAACTACAGTTGTTTCATGTGCTCAGCTTGACAATTTTAAAATGTAACCTACTATATTTTTATGTGTATAGGTCCCATGATCTCAACAATATTGCCAATAATCTCAGGGATAAGTTTCATGATCTCATGAATAAGTCTCATAATCTCAACAATATTGTCGATGATCTCAGGAATAAGTCCTATACTGTTAAATCTATGTTCAACATTATCTCAGAAACAAATTTCATGATCTCAGTAATAAATTCCATGAACACAGAAAAAAATTCCAATGACCAACAATATTGACTATGATCTCAACAATATTGTCCCTGATCTTGACAATATTGCTCATGATCTCAGGAGTAAATCTCATGATCTCAACAATATTATCCATGATCTCAACAATATTGCATATGATTTCAAGAATAAGTCGCATGATCTCAACAATATTGTCCATGATCTCAGGAGTAAATTTCATGATCTCAACAATTTTACCCATGATATCAGGAGTAAATTTCATGATCTCAACAATTTTGCCCATGATCCCAGGAGTAAATTTCATGATCTCAACAATTTTGCCCCATGATCTCACCAATACTTGGTTACAAAGAAACATAAAAATCCGAAAGCTAGAAAAACAAGCTTGGGAAGCCACACCGAAACTCCGAGATGAAACTCTAGCTAACCAAAACAATAGAGTGCTAGTAATAAAAACGAACGACCTAGCTTGAGACAAAATGATGGACACTCAGAGTTCGCCATCTCTTTATTTGCTTTCCTAGAATAGATTAGCATAGTTATTTACATTTATGTCCTTTATTTTCCAGGGTATTTTTAGGGTTAGGGCTAGATGAGATATTCTCTGGAATATTCTCTTAGTTGGGCTAAGCCTGTTTTCTTAGCGATCTAGGCCTGTTAGTTTTTCTCCTATAAATACACTGTAAGACATTCATTATTTTTCATGATTAGTAGAGTTCAGTTCAGTCAAGTATTGAGTGAATCGTAGCTTGAGAGTTACGATATTAGACCGTGCTGCTCGGGTAATAGGCATCACTAGACCTTGCGGTAGGGGAGGCAATCGCGCATTATACGTGCGGTGGGGGAATAACCGACGGGAAGGCGAACCCGTTCCAACGCCAGGAGAGGCGCCCACAAGGAGGCCGATCCGTCCTAATGCTTCCACGGTATTAGGAGTCTCTGATCTCAATCCAAGTGGCCACGCCAAGTTATTGCTATTTTATAGTAGGCCTTAGTGGTAATTACGTGTCTTATTACGATTATTATTCTTATACTTATTGTGAATGTGGGGGATTATATGGGTTTTCTAGTTCTTTTAGCATTCCTGATGCTGTCAGAATTAAGAATCCATCAGCTTGGTATCAGAGCCAAGTTGTTCCATATATAGGATTTCTTAATTCGATATATACCGGCGACTTAGCTTCTGCAAAAGTACAAACTCTGACACACAAAGCAAATTTGAGACTCTTAGCAAAGGCAATGGCGGCTCCTATAAATCGAGATGGAGGACTTTCTAAGCATGGTACAATCTCTTTAGATTCTGGATTACTAGGAGAAGAATTCAATTTGATTGAAACCTTAGCTATTGGAGACATGCATTTTCAAGGTATCGAAGAACAAAGCAAGAAGAAGGACCGAATTTGCTGCAATTCGGTAGCAATGGAACGCGGGCAGGACCACGGCGGGTCCCACTGCACGACCGGAGGTAGCAGGCGACGCCTGCAGTAGCAGGCCGCGAGCAGCAGCAGTAGCGGGCTACCGGCTCGCGTTCGTGGGATGCAACATAGAGGAAGGAGGTCAGAGGAGAGAGAACGATAGAGAGAAGAGGGGGAGGGTGGCGGCGCTCACAATTGGAAGCGGGACCGATCTTTTAGGGCGGCGGAACGGAAAAAGAGAGAAGAGAGAGGAAGAAAGAAAAGAGAAAGATGAAGAGAAAAAGAAGAAAAATAAAGAGGAGCTCACCGTGGCCATGGCGGCACCGACAGCAGACGGCGGCGGCGGCAACAACACTGCGGGAGGAGGGAAGAAGAAGGGAATAGAGAAAAAGAAGGAAGGAAGGTAGGGAGGAGATTTGGGCCTAGGGTTTTGGAGAGGATTACCCAATTGGAGACGTTTGAACCATGGGCTTTTGATTATATGACCCAATACATGTTATTTGGATTTGGGGCTAAAACATTGGTTCAATCTTATGGGCTAAATTCGACGAGGATGAAGGGCCGGGCTCAAACTATTCCTGATGGACTTAATGAGGACGTGGGCTCAATTGGACTACTCAACCATAGAGAAGTACCGAAAGCCTTACGATTTTGTGGGTTTATCGGTGTCAATGCTAGGAAGAAGTCCATAACATTTCTGGCGGACAGTGGAGCTACCATCAACTACATTAGTGAGAGATTGATAATGGAGAATGGATCACCTGGAGAGAAAGTGGCAGAACGGAGAGCCTTCACAACTGCTACAGGTTCGACAGTTTATAGTAATTACCGGTATGATAGAGTTTCGATTTCTGTTCAGAATAGACGCTTCATCATATCTGTGTATGCACTACCATACTCCAACATGAGAGACGATGTGGTACTTGGTTTTCCATTGTTTGCGGATCAAGGTCCCATGCTTATTGATGGGCGATCTCGGTGCATAGGGTTTCCATATCGGCCAATAAGGTGTGTTGACTATCATCAGCAACGCCTTGCTAACAGGTAGGTCGTGGTCGACAGAGAAGAAAGGGAAGCTTGCCATTTGGATTGCATCATTGATAACTTTAATGCGCAGAAATACACTCCTATTCGATCGACCGGACTGAGACATGACCATAAACTGCAATTTGACGGGGTGGTTGGGAAAAGCATTGTTCGAGCAGTTGTGGACACTGGGGCTGGTCTGAATTATATCTCTTCTTCAGTGGCTCAGCGGTTAGGCTTGGGAGATGGGAGTCGAGTAAGATAGGGACGGACTACCGAGACAGAAGACGACATCATCACTTACCATGATCAGGTATACAACGATTTGGTTCTTACTATTCAGCACGTTCAGTTTATATTGGATGTTGTACATGTGTTGCCTGGTTTGGAGATGGAGTTGGTCTTGGGAATGTCGTGGTTGGAGAGCATAGGCGGTGTCATGGTCGATTGTGAGCTACACACGATGAATGTTGTATGTCGGACGCATAGGACACTGGAATTGAAGGGAGTTGGGTACATCGGCAGTCGCGTTTGTACGTATGAACCACCCTTGGTTTATCCAGGTGGTTACGAAGATTCTGCATCCGATTCTGATGAGGATGATTCTTCGGACGGCTCGAGCCATGGAGGTGGCGGTTGGATTGAAGACGACGACTCGGGGGATGAACGCGACGATCCTCGGGACAACCCGAACCAGCAAGCTAAGGAAGATGCGACTACAAGAAGCAAAGCCAAAGGAAAAGCAGTGATGGTTGAAGAAGAAATCAACAAGAAGGTGCTTCCGCGTAAACGCAAGATTCGGTACATTCGCTCGGTGGATTCTACCAATCTGAAGGGGCCAAAGCTAGTAGCTCGATATGGGTTGACACACAAGGGACCATACTTCAATAGGCCATCAGTTTACATGGAGGAGGTTTCAGACGCATCCTACGATCGAGTATCCAAAGGGAGCTTGAAGCATGAAGAGGTATTCTCCAACAACCAGTCAGTTGCAGATGCTGCAGAGGATTCCGAAGCAGTGGTTCACGAACTCACAGCTGAAGAATGGGAATCATTCCACCCAGCGCCGAAGTAGTAGTATCTTGAGGACAAGATTCATTTTTGAGGGGGGAGTGATGATGGACACTCAGAGTTCGCCATCTCTTTATTTGTTTTCCTACAATAGATTAGCATAGTTATTTACATTTATGTCCTTTATTTTCCAGAATATTCTTAGGGTTAGGGCTAGATGAGATATTCTCTGGAATATTCTCTTAGTTGGGATAAACCCGTTTTCTTAGCGAGCTAGGCCTGCTAGTTTTTCTCCTATAAATACTCTGTAAGACATTCATTATTTTTCATGATTAGTAGAGTTCAGTTTAGTCAAGTACTGAGTAAATCGTAGCTTCAGAGTTACGATATTAGACTTTGCAGCTCGGGTAATAGGCGTCTCTAGACCATGCGGTAGGGGATGTTATCGCGTATTATACCTGCGGTAGGGGCGATAACCGACGGGAAGGCGAACCCGTTGCAATGCCAGGAGAGGCGCCCACAAGGAGGCTGATCCGTCCTAATGCTTCCGCGGTGTTAGGAGTATCCCGAGATCTCTGATCTCAACCCAAGCGGCCACGCCAGGTTATTGCTATTTTATAGTAGGCCTTAGTGGTAATTACGTGTCTTATTGCGATTATTATTCGTATGCTTGTTGTGAATATGGTGGGATTATATGGGTTTTCTAGATCTTTTAGCATTCCTGATGTTGTTAAGAATCCATAAAATAAATAAATTAAAAAAAAAATTAGGTGGAGGGAATCACAAAGCAAGAACCAGAGCCCGAAACCCAAGTACTACTACTACTAATACTAATTAGAAGTACTACTAACTAGTATTGATGCTACTAGTACTAGTACTGCTACTACCCACCACCGCCATCTAGAAACTCATCTCGATCGATGTCTACCAGTCACCTTTTCTGTTGCTCCGCCACACCATGCACCGTTCTTCACACACCACTACCTCAGCCACCCTCCATCCTCAAGAATCAAGAAGAAATCAAATCAATCAATCAAGTATCGTGATGCAAACTGTTGAAGGGTAATTCGTACTTCTTTCTAAGTTCGCAGTGGATCGTCACAATAAGCTATTCTAGGTCTTATTCATGTAGTGTTCCTCTTAAAATGATAGGAAACCTTCTAGTAGCTTCCTCGTACCTGAAATAGACTGGAGGGGGGTTAGTGTCTCTTGCCCGGTCTGTAAGATATCAGACCGGAGTGACGACTTTACGTGTAGGGAGCTGAGGACTTCCCTAGTGAGAGAAATATTGCGTGTAGGTGAGTGGTAGATGAGAGCTGTTAATGCTTACCCGCTAGGTAATGAATGAGCTCCTTATATACTTGTAATATTTTAGTGTCACTTTGCGTAGGATTGTGACAAGTGTCCGGCCGAGATTGAAGCCTTCCTTGGCCCAAGCCCATTAAGGAGGTCCATGGGCTTTGGCCCAAACATCTTGGTTAGGGTTGAGAGGGCAATATAGACTTTTCGGGTCCCGTGAAGTAATCTGGAAGACGGGTCCCACAGGGAGCGACCATGGGTGGTCACCCTTGGTCCTCGCGTCTTCCTTGTACGTATGTGGTCCGAGTAGTGCTCTGCCTAGTTTCTCTCAGAGGGTGTCACCTTGACGTAAGGTCCTCCTCGAGCCCTATAGATGCTCCTCGAGCCCAACAGCTGTGTTGTCCTTGTAGTGAGCTCATCTTGAGGGTTGGCCTCTTAGTGATGGTCGGACCCTATGTTGGTCGAACCACACCTTATTGACATACTTGGGTGTGGTCGCACCCCTTGAGAGACGACCCATGATGCTTCGTCGCGCTCTTAGACCGCTCCAGGTCGTACATGCGGACTGGACATATTTGAACACCAACATATGTCCCCCTAGTTTCCAAGTATCTTTGTAGAAGATAGTTGAGGAACTATGTTGTAGTAGAGGTCGAGCAGAGCCTCGACTAGTAGAGGGCGAAAAAAGATTTTCGTATTCGCGTCTTGGTGCCTTTCCCTCCTCCTATCTCTCCCTCCCCCCCCCCCTTTTTATAGGGTGCGAGCAGACGTTGCTCGGACCTTATAAAAGGGGTATATTTGCTGGGCAGAGATCGGATCTGGGTAAGTGTTCCTTGGTGGGAAAAGGTGTTCGATTTTTTGCCTCTTCGCTATCTTCTTTGCAATTATCTCGAGGAGATAATTGTGAGTGGATGGAATGGAATGACTTCTTGCCACATTTTCTTTGTAAATTATCTCGAGGAGATAATTGTAGATAATTGTAAGTGGATGGAGTGGAATGACTTCTTGACACCTTTTTCTTTGTAAATTATCTCGAGGAGATAATTGTAAGTGGATGGAGTGGAATGACTTGTTGCCACCTTTTTCTTTGTAAATTATCTCGAGGAGATAATTGCGAGGAGATAATTGTAAGTGGATGGAGTGGAATGACTTCTTGCCACCTTTTTGTTTCGTCGCTTTCTCAAGAAGAATGGATCGGTCAAATTTTTCTCCTTGGGTGAATGGTTGCTCGTCGCTCCTTTGTTAATCCACGTGACATGGTCCTCGCTCTGCAGATTACCTGGCGTGATTAGGTAATCCACGCTCACATGGGAAAGAGTGACGGAGCGGGAGCGTGGAGGGAAAATTGGTAAATTCGTCAGGCGGCTGTGATCTGGGCCGTTGATAGCGGCCACGTGTTCGGTCCAGATGGAGCGAGGGGCACCGACGGTTCGAATTCCTGGGATACCCTTCTATAAATAGGGAGGACCGATTCATTTCTCACTCTTCCGAAAAATTTTCACTCAGAGCATTTGAGAGAGCGAGGAGCAGAATCTTGAGATCGAGGAGTCTTTCAGGCGAGCAAAAGCAGGATTTTCCGGCGAATCCCTTACCGTTCCGAGTTCATCTCCGTCTTTAAGCACTTAAACAAGTAAGTCCTTCTACTAACATGCTTACTGATGAGGATAAATCCGGTTCTCGAACTTACGACATCATCTCTCTATCCATGGAAGCTAATGGACAGAGTATTTTGAGTGCGAATGGAACAGTGACCTGCAACAAAGGGAAGAATGAGGGGAGGGGATCTAAGAACGACCTACCGGAGTTAGGCCGTTCTGCAAGTCAATGGAGGGGAGCAAGTATATTATGGTCAGAGAATAGTGATGAATGTGTGTCATCAATGAAGACACATACGTATATATATATAGGATACGGGATGGACCCTACGCGTTGTCACATGTTCTCTTATTGCCGACCGAACTGTTGATAGTTTCGGTATCCTTTAGCTAGGGGGGGGCGAACTTCTGTCAAGCCTTCGTCATGGTATGACGGTTCGATCCCAGATGAGGGTGGTCGAACTCGGGCGGGGATCGTCCGTCCTGCATCCTGTTCGATGTCCTTCGGTTATAAGGGTCGAACTTGGTATTCCATTAAGCCTTCACTGGGGTGTGCTTAGTTCGAGTCTAGGCAAGGGTGTTCGAACCCAAGCGAAGACCACTAACTCCCACATCATGAGTCCCCCAAGTTTCGATAGATGATAGTAGGAAATCTATCGAAAGTTTAAGGTAAAATTCGGTGTACCCCGGCGGGGTTTTGCACGATTTTTGAATTTTGAAGAGGGGTATAATTGTAACTTCTCCCCATGGCCGCTTCGCCTGCTTACACGTGTTGGGATCCGAGTGGGATCGTGCCACGCACGCTCCTAGGTAAGCGAACCGCATTTATGGGGGCATAGGTAATACCCAACTTCTTCCCCAAATCAATTACTTTCACCTTTCTTCTTTACTCTTTGTCTTCCTCTTTCTTACTCTCTTTTTCCCTTGCTTTACCGGAGTTTGGATCGCCGCCCTTTTTTTGCCCGGAATCGCACCCAACCGTCATTCTTTTACAACAGGTATGCTTTCCGACTTACTCTATAATTCGGTCGTTTCTTGCTTTGGTTTAAGGTTTTTCGCTGGGTTTTCTTGTTTTTCTCGTTTGTGCACTTTCATCCGTCACTTTGGCTTCTTTGACTGTAATTTGAGGTTTTCCGGGGTAGAACCCGGCGCCGTTCGTGTCTCTTTTAAGTTTTCACTATTTGTGTGGTGTATGCTTCCTTCCTTGCATCTTTAAATATGTACTTGTTACTTCACGCTCGGTTTTGATTCTGGGGTAGTGCATCGGCTTGTTTTCCGGCAGTGGCGCCTATTTGTGTAATCTTCTTTAAAATTGAAGCTTTAGCCTTGATGCTTAGGGTCGAAAGTATGGGTCTTGTCTCTTTTGGCTCGCTTGGTTGGTTCCGGGTTGGATTCTTACTAATTGTTCCTTTTGAGTTTTGTAAGGAATGTCGAAACGAAACATTGTCCAACCCAGTGCCGGTGGCGGTTCGAACTCAGAAAATTCTTTTAGCGTAAATAAGCAGTCGAACTCGTTAGGTAGAGATACTAGCTCCCTCCCTCTTTCTGATTCGGCCACCTTTTTACCCTCGAATCAGGTTGTCGGAGGTGTTCCTGTCCATAGATCGACAAAAAGGGGCCAAAGTTCGCTTTCGCGACTTGTGTTGAGGAGCCGGACAATTTTCTCGATGGATGCCCCTATCGAAGAGCATGTAGGTGACGTTGACGCCCCGGATCCGATCCTCACAGACGACAATTCAGATTCCGTGTTGCCAACCGATACCAGCTCAGTTCGAAAGAGAGAGGCGGACTCTTTGTACCACAGGTTCGGTATTCCGGGGGACTACGAAGTCGTCCTTCCGGGTCCGAACGATAGAATGTATAGCCCACCCTCCGATTGTGTAGCCATCACCATCCAAGCCTTAGAACACGGCTTTAGGTTCCCGATCTGCGATGGAGTGGTTCACATCCTAAACAACTTGGGGTTATGTCCGACCCAACTTCTCCCGAACGCCGTTGGAAATATGATTGCCTTTTGTGTTTGGTGTAAATCGATTAACCGGAAGGTGACGGCCTCCAATTTCCTCCATTTTTTCTCTATGTGCCAAAGCAAAGATGGTGGGTGCTTTTATTATTTTTCGCCGATCGGGGGGTTCGAACTGTTTTCCAAATTTCAATCTTCCCACGGATCTGGGTATAAGCGGCGTTATATCTTTGTTCGGATGCCTCCGAATAAGGATGGAACTCCCGGCCTTGTTCCCACACTTAGGCTATGGCGTCGTCACAATGGGGAGGTGGCTAGTTTGGAGCGTCGAAACGAGTGGGCTAACGAGTACAAAGGGTTTAAGCCTGAGGATCGGATAATTCCCTATAGTCTCTTGGTGGAGCCGATCCTGTTTCTTGCGGGTGTATCTTCGGTCGAACCAGAGATTCGGGGAAACATCCGAGACTTGGGTAAGTTCTTGCTCTTGTATGTTTATTATTTCGAGTCTTCCATTTGCTTCGATACCTCACTAACCTTCGACTGTCTATTTCTTGTAGAGTATTGGATGAAGCTATCACAGGAATTTCTCGCCAAAAGGGCGCTTTCGCTGGTGAATAAGAATTCGGTTGCGAAGTACACTGAGGAGCGGCCTCACAACCTTTCCCAAATGGTGGATCCGAACTTTGCTCCACACCTAACCCCTGCGCCGAATGTTGAGAGTGGCGAAGCTTCGGGACCTGCTAGAGAGGAAGTCGGGCCATCCCAAATAGTTGATGACAGTGCTCCCCCCCCTACCTCGAACCGTGTGGAAGGTTCGGCTGAGACCCGAACATCTGAGCGAACTACTTCGGTTGCCCACCTTGATCGCGGGCAAAGTTCGGCTTCGGGGCAGCGAAAGAGGCATCGAACAGAGGTGAGCAAAGATGTGATAGAGCTTCAAGACTCACCCGAACACCCCGTTGGGTCGAAACGAACTGATGTTCGGTCGAGGGGCGAAGGTCTTCAAGAGGTCTCCTTCTTCCACGATCCAGCTGCTGGTTTGAAGTGGAGGAACTTAATGATTTCGAGTAGCGATCAGGTCGAACTTGACCGTTTATCCGATGGGGAAATTAAGCTGAAAGCCGCATCCTTACAAATGCAGGTATGAACCAAACTTTATGTATTACTTCGCTATGTCCATCGAACGTTTGTCTGACATAATTTCGTTTCCTTCGTAGCTACTGACGGTTGCAAAGAACTTGGATAGCCGGTTGGATAAGAAAGCCCAATCTTCCGAAGGCTTCGACGCTCGAATGAAGGAGGAAAGACGCTTGAGGGAGAAACTCCAGGGGGACTTGGCGAAGAGGGAGGCTGATCTCAAAGAGGCGTCGAAAGAGCTGGCTCGGTTAAGGGACGAAAAAGCTTCGCTGGGGAAAACTCTTTCGGTGGTGGAGGGAAAGAACGGGGACCTGGTTGTCAAGGTTGGTCAGCTGTCGAAGGAGAAGGAGGGGTTCGAAACCGCCCTTCGGAAAACAAGGGAGGAGCTTTTTAAGAAAGTGAAGTTTTCGAGAATTGAGGCGGTTCGAGATTTCTCCGGGTCCGGTTCGTGTGCCTATATGCTGAGCAAGCGCGATGCTGAAGCCATGGTCAAAGGTCGAGACTTGACGATCGCCCAACTCAAATTCGGAGGAAAACTTTCTTCGGACTTCGACCCTGTTGGTACTGTGGACTTGGAAAAGGATGGCGAGATGAAGACTCCCCCTACCGAACCGGTGATTGGCGAAGACGGGAAACCAATTGATGAGGAGACCATGTATGAGACCCTTTGTAAGGAGGAATTTTTCGGTGTGGTTCATCCGGATGAGGCGGTTGGCAGTGCTTCGGTCCCTCCCATTCCTTCGTGGGTCATTCCCTTATGCGAGCTTGGAAACTTGGACCTCACTTCACCGGGTGTTAACCTTTCGAATGCATCTTACAAAGATTTCGAGTCGCTTTGTCAGTTCTTCTTGGGAGACGAATCCCTCAGTGATACCGCTCGGAGCAATCCGGATCAGGGCCAGGCTTGATAATTGGTAGCGTGGATCTTTGGTGGCGGAATTTCGAAGGCTTGGTATACCAAGTACTTGCGTATTTTGGACATGTTTAAATTCCGTCGTCTTTTTAATATCTTTTGAACACGAAACTTGATTTATTCGAAGGAGGATTATGCAGGGCCGCTTCTTTGATTTGCTAAAACCGGCCTTGCGGAATCCTTTTCTTTTTGTAACTGGCCATATGTGTCGAAACTATTAGGCCGGGCTTTAAATGCTGAAACTTCATGGTTGCGATTTAGGTTCGAAACCCTTGAATTTCTCATCATTCCGCTTTTGGTTAATCCATTTCTTATTTGGTTGAGCTGAATATTTCGAAGAGCAATACTTCGAAAGGATAAATTGTCTTGCCAAGATTAAAGAATATCGCGACCTTTTGGCTATCGAAGTTTCGAACGGTCCGAAAGGGTGCGTCAGTTCATCGAAATTCTTTCGGAAGGTTTCTAGGGAAACTCTCGTCTCGACAAACATTTCGTCCTATCGAATTCCTTCGAGAGGGAAGTTTCGAGAGAGATATTTTCGGCTTGCCGAATGCGTTCGAGAGTGGTGTTTCGGGAGAAACATTTCGGCTCAAGGAATACATTCGAGAGGTGTTTAAGATACTTCGTCCTGCCGGATGCGTTTGAAAGTGACGTTCCGAGAGAGGCATTTTGGCCCGTCGAATACATTCCGACGGTCTTTCGAGAGGGCTGCTTCTGAGGAGATGGTTAATCAATGGGTTGCTTTTATCGAGATAAACATCCACCATTTGGAGTTCATATCGAAACTACGATAGAATGTTTCAATAATATTCGGGTGGAACGTTCGATAAGTTAAATCCCGTCGGATTATTTTTAAAGAATCGCCTCCGTCATCTCGAAAGTCTGGCTTCGAGGGATGAGACTTAATCGTAGAGGTTATTTTCCCGTCTGAGAAATATCTCTCGCTTCGTCCCCCGGGGTCCTGTGGGCCCTGGCGATTACTTATTTGTCGTATTTCGGAGTTCCGATCTGACGATGGAGTTCTAAAAATCGAGGGCAAGTAATGCGCACTTGTTGTTTTGAGGAAACTTTCAATCAAAAGTTGTTTCTTTCGAAACTATGACATCCCCCTTTCAGTGACGACCATCTATGAGGTGGTATGGTGGGGGGATTTTCTAGGTTACAAAAGCTATTATAGCAAGTGTTCGACTTTATCCTTACGAGTAGTACTTCCTTAAGTTCTTGATGTTCCATGGTCTCTCCACTTGCTTTCCTTCAAGATCTTCAAGTCTGTAACTCCCGTTTGCCAGGGCCTCTGTAACTCGAAAGGGGCCTTTCCAAGGCTCTTGAAGTTTCCCAACATTTTCGAGTATGTTGGCCTTTCGTAGCACTAGATCTCCGACATTGAGGTCTCTTTTGATTAAATTCTTGTTGCAGGCCTTGGTCATCATGGCTTGGTATCTCAATACTCTGGTCCTCACTTCTTCTCTCTTAGAATCGAGCAGGTCTAACTCTAGGGCTCGAGCTTCTTCATTGTTCTGGGGATCGTATTCTTTGACTCGTAAGGATTCGATAGTGATTTCGCAAGGGATTACCGCTTCGGACCCGTACACCATGCAAAAAGGAGTTTCGCGCGTTCTTTGTGTAGTTCGATAGGCCCATAGTACTCCATGTAGTTCGTCGTCTGCCCAATCCCCCTTCGAAGGGCCAAGTCTTTTTTCGAGATTTTCGACTATGGTTCGATTAGTGACTTCTGTCTGGCCGTTGGCTTGGGGATGACCCACAGATGTGAAACTTTGCTTTATGCCTAGTTCGATACACCATGCGCGTAGTTTTTTGCCTGTGAACTGTGCTCCGTTGTCTGACACGATAACTCGGGGGAGTCCGAAATGACAAACGATGTTTCTCCAAATAAAGCTCCTTACGACTTCCTCCGTGATTTTCCAACGGCTTCCGCTTCGACCCACTTTGAGAAATACTCCACCGCTACTATGAGAAATTTCTTTTGGTTGGTCGAGGTAGGGAATTTTCCAACAATATCGATACCCCACCTATCGAACGGACAAGAGATGGGAGTGGGGATCAACAGTTCTCCCGGAGCTTTCTTATTTCGAGCAAACCTTTGGCATTCGTCACATTTCTTCGACCGTTCCTTCGAATCCTTGATGATAGTGGGCCAATAGAATCCTTGACGACGGATTTTTTGGTCTAAAGCTCGGCCCCCGGAGTGATTTCCACAACTGCCCACATGCACCTCTTCTAAAAGATTTCGGGCCTCTTCCCTACTGACACATTTGAGGTGCGGCCCATCGAACGATCTTTTATAAAGGTCCGATCCATCCCAAAGGAAATACTGGGCTCTTCTCTGGAGTCTCCTTGCTTCGGTTCGATCAGAGGGGATTATCCCTTGCTTGAATAGCTGTAGAAACAGAAAATTTCCCGTTTGTGGGGGTGAGTTTTCTTTTAAGGAACAATTGGGTCAATAGAGTGGTGACCTTTCGAGGGGATTTTTCGAGGGTTGTACCTTGATGTCTGCCAACCCTTCGGGGCTAGAGTCAAGTGTATTAACTTCGATTTCCCTTTGTCTTTTGAGCTTGTTGTCCCCTATGGTGGGTCGTTGGACCGACATGAGGGTGATCTAAAAGCATAAGATAGGTTTATTTAGTAAATGGATTCGTTCTCCACGAGTCTGTTTACTTGAGGTGAGGATGTACCTGTCGAGTATCGATTGTCTGAGAGGAGCTCCCGAATTTGGCGAGGCCATCGGCGGCCTTGTTGAGCGTTCGGGAGATTTGTACTATCTCGACGCTTTGGAATTTGAGGATTGCATTTTTCAATTCGGCTAAGTATAGCTTCATTGCTTCCTCTTTGGCTTCGAACGTTCCCGCGTGTTGTTGTGCCACTAGTTGTGAGTCGGTGTGGAGGCGTACGTGTTTCGCTCCTCCTTCGAGTGAGAGTCGAAGACCTATGAGAGCGGCCTCGTACTCGGCTTCATTGTTGGTTGCGGGGAAGGCCAGTCGAACTGCGAAATCTAGTTCGACGCCTAGAGGGTCTGTCATGTGGACTCCCACGCCCCCTTGTCCTCTTATGGAAGAGCCATCTACATAGACTTCCCAACGTGGCTCCATGTTTTGTCCTTTCCACGCTTCCTCTAGGGTGTGGACGTGTTCGAGTTCCTCCTTGACGCCTAGAAAGAAATCTGCTATTACTTGCGCCTTTTTCCCATTAGGGGCATGGAATTCGAGGGAATATTCCATGAGTTCGACGGCCCATTTCACCAATCGTCCCGAAAGATCGGGCTTTCCGAGGATCCTCTTCAACGGGTGGGATGTTAGCACCACTATCTCGTGAGATTGAAAATAGGGACGAAGGCGTCTGGATGCTAGGACCACGCAATATGCGAGTTTCTCGATCTCTAAGTAGTTGACTTCCGCTTTGGTGAGAACTTTGCTTAGGTAGTAAATGGGTTGGTGGGCATTCCCTTCGATCCTTACTAATACCGAGCTGACAACTTCGCGGGAGATGGCTACGTGTAGGTAAAGGACGTCTCCATCTTTAGGTTTCGATAGGAGAGGAGGACTCGAAAGATGCTCCTTTAGGTCCGTTAGGGCCTTCTCGCTTTCTTCGCTCCATTCGAAATTTTTGCTGTTTCTGAGCACTTTGAGGAAAGGCAAGCTTTTTTCTCCGGATCTTGCGATGAACCGGCTCAAGGCGACCACACGTCCCACCAACTTCTGCACCTCATTGATGTTTCGAGGGCTTGGAAAATCTTGGACAGCTTTGATCTTGTCCGGATTGGCTTCGATCCCTCTTTGAGTGACCATGTAGCCTAAGAATTTTCCCCCTTTGACACCAAACGTACACTTCGAAGGATTGAGTTTCATCCCGAATCTTCTTAATATGCTGAAGCATCTTCCTAGGTGTTCGACATGATTTTTTTGCTTCGAGGCTCTTAACCAACATGTCGTCGACATACACTTCCATCGTACTGCCAATTTCTGTTTCGAACATCATATTGACCAGCCTTTGGTAGGTTGCTCCCGCATTTCGTAAGCCGAATGGCATGACTTTGAACGAGAAAACTCCGGAGTGGGTTACGAAAGCGATCTTATCCACATCTTCTCGAGCCATGGGGACCTGGTAATATCCTTGGAAGGCGTCCATGAAACTCATTCTTTCAGCTCCGGCGATCGAATCAACTAGCTGATCAATTCGAGGCAGCGAAAACGGGTCTCGAGGGCAGTGCTTGTTGAGATCCGTGAAATCGTTGCACATCCTCCACTTCCCGTTTCCTTTTCCCACCAAGACGACATTACAAAGCCAGTCCGAAAACTTGGTAGGCCGGATATGCCCGGCTTTGAGTAGCTTCGCCACCTCTTCGTCGATGATTAGGTTTTTTTCTCGGCTGAAATTCCTCTGTCTTTGGCTGATGGGTCTGGCTTTAGGGTCCACATTGAGTCGGTGCACAATAATTCGAGGATCGATCCCCTTCAAGTCCGCAGTGCCCCATGCAAAACGTCTGAATTAGCCTTTAGGAAAAGGATCAGGGTTAGCTCTAAATCTTCCGGTAAATCAGCCGCGATCTTTGTGGTTCGACTGGGCATGTCTTCGAAGAGCATAAGGTCTTTCACTTCCGAACAGGGCTCGAGGCGCTCTTCCGGTGTATTTGAGGGAAAATCAAAGCGGTCCTCGGCGACGACCATGCATTGCTTCTTCGAGGGTGGGGCTTTGGGAGGGTCCTCCTTCGGTGCCGAGGTTTTTGGCTGAGCGGTCGCGCAATAACACTCCCATGCCTCCTTCAGATCTCCAGATACCTCACCTACTCCCCCTTCGGTGGGGAATTTCAACTTCATGTGGTATGTGGACGCCACTGCTTGGAACTGATTGAGGCCTGGCCGTCCGAAGAGGACGTTGTACCCCATGGGTGCGTCTACGACGACATACTGACAGTTGTAAGTAGCCTTTGAAGGTTTGGTTCCGAGGGAAGTCACCAACCATATTGTTCCCAATGGTTTGACTATGCCCCCACCGAAACCGGAGAGTTGCGTCGAAACTTCGGAAATCCTTGCCCTTCGATCTTCATTTTCTTCAAGGTAGCGGTGGTGATGACATTCACCGAGCTCCCCGTATCTACCAAAATTTTCCGAACGGGGAAACCCGATATCACCATCGAAATGACGAGAGAAAAGTTGGGGTCTTGGCTTCGCGTGATCTCTGGGGGAGGAATGTCCGATTCGTCGAACACAAGGGCTTGCCTTTGTATTTCTAGATTCCCCACATTGAAAGTTGGAGATCCGTCCGTGTACGAGTTGCGCATCCTTCGGGCCGTACGGTTTCTTTCTTTCCGGGAATCTCCCCCCGTGGGTCCACCTGCTATGTATCGAATTTCGTCAAATATGGGTTCGTTATCGGGGTTGTCTTCGCTCGTTCCGGCCCCGCGAGACTCGAGGTATACCTCCGACTGCATTGGTAGTGGGGGACGAACCGTGGTCCGAACCACTTCGGATTTTCGCCTTTCGATAGGCCTCACCAAGAGAACTCCATTACCATCCGTGTATTCCTCGGCATAGCCATTCGTCACAATTCGCTCCAACTCCAAGTTCAGTTCGATGCAGCTATCGGTGTCATGTCCCATTTGCTTGTGAAACTTGCAATACTCATCTGAGTTCTTGGTGGTGTTAGTCTCTTTGTGCTTTCTCGGCCAACGGACAAAGGGTGCCTTTTCGAACAAGGTGAAGACTTGGCGCTGTGGGTAACAGATTGGCTTGAGGTTTCTTCGAGGGGGACGCTTATCGCTGTATCCTCGGTCTCTTGGAGGATCTTTCGACCGGTCCTTTTCTTCTTTGACTTGCACTTGGCTTTTGTTGGGGCCCCGATCCTTCGATGGGGACTTAGTTCGATCCCGCACGGGGGAGACATCGAATGCCAATCGGGCTTCCTTGGTCATCCTTTCCTCTTCGATGTACTTGTTCACGATATTTGATAGCCCCTCTGCCGTTTCGGGCATTTCCCTCGAGACCTCCGAAGCTAAACCTCTATTTCGAGTGTTCGTGAAAAGGGCTTGCCTTCGGAAATTCATGGGATGGTCATCAACTTGAAGAGCCATGGCGTTGAACCGTTGCCACCACCGTCGGAGTGGTTCGTCGCGCTTTTGAATGATGTCTTGTAGACAACTACTAGATTGCCGAGATTTCTTGTAGTCGGTGAAATGTCCCAAGAACGCGTGCATTAAGTCCGAATAGGAGCAAATGGATCCTTCGGGCATGTTGTAATACCACTCGGTGGCGACCCCTTCGAGGGTCCCGGGAAAAACGATCACCATCCCCTTTTCGTCATGTCCGTAGGTCTGCATCATGTTTTCGAATCTGACCCTGTGTTCGTGGGGGCAAGTTATGCCGGAATACTTGGGTAAATTCTTGGGTATTCTTCGGTCCGTGGGGATCGAGTGACTCATCAACCGAGTCGATAAGGGGTACGGAGCTAGACCCTTATCTCGACCGAGTGGTCTTTTGGATGAGGTATATTTTCGGGCTTCCCTTTCGTCCCTTCTTCGTAAATCATCCGCGTCATAGCGGGGCCTCTTGGGTTTTTGACCCTCTTGTTTCCTCTTGTCGAGGGCTCGCAACAACTCCTCGTACTTCTCCTTTTTCCTTTCGAGTGTCTTCCGATCCATATCAGAATCATCGTCATCTGAAATGTCTATGGCTCGCTCGGGTATTGTGTAAAGGGAATGAGCTCGAGGTTCTCGTTCCCGTGTCAAGCCCTTGTCCCTGTGGTTCGAGTTTCTTTCGCGGGGCGTTACGACCGAACTCCCGGCACAGGTCTCCCCTGTGCTTCGAGGATTCGAATCGCGTCCCCTTCCGGCTAGTCTTGACGTTCCCTCAGATTCTTTGCTTCGTATAGAGGAGCTTTCCGTGAATCTTTTCTTCTGTGGGGAGTGCCCGCGGTGGCTTCGGGTGGAAGCACTTTCGGCGGGTCTTTTCTTGGGAGGTGAATGTCCATGATGGCTTCGAGTGGAAGCATGTTCCGCGGGTCTCTTTTTCTCAAGTGTATGGCGGCCCTTAGTGGGGGCCTCCTCCACCGGCTTCTTCAGAGGTAAGCGCTTGTCCACTACGTCTTCGCACACGCTCCACACAAGCTTCGCCAGTTGGCCCTCTGTCATCAGGATTTGGGGTTCGCTCTTGGTCGGTACTTGTGCTGACGTGGCTCCGGAATGGGAAGGGGAGGCGGAGGGAGTTGGGTCGTGAGATATCTCATCCTCCTCTCGTTCTGAAGTAGTCTTCTCAGCTGTATTTTCCAAATCGCCGGGGTTATTCAGGGGCTCTTGGCTTTTCGTGATAGTCTCCGGTTACTTCATCGGGGTCTTCATCGCTTTCCGTTTTCCCATGGCTTTTGTTACCATTCCCACAGACGGTGCCAAGATGATGAGGATAAATCCGGTTCTCGAACTTACGACATCATCTCTCTATCCATGGAAGCTAATGGACAGAGTATTTTGAGTGCGAATGGAACAGTGACCTGCAACAAAGGGAAGAATGAGGGGAGGGGATCTAAGAACGACCTACCGGAGTTAGGCCGTTCTGCAAGTCAATGGAGGGGAGCAAGTATATTATGGTCAGAGAATAGTGATGAATGTGTGTCATCAATGAAGACACATACGTATATATATATATAGGATACGGAATGGGCCCTACGCGTTGTCACATGTTCTCTTATTGCCGACCGAACTGTTGATAGTTTCGGTATCCTTTAGCTAGGGGGGGGGGCAAACTTCTGTCAAGCCTTCGTCATGGTATGACGGTTCGATCCCAGATGAGGGTGGTCGAACTCGGGCGGGGATCGTCCGTCCTACATCCTGTTCGATGTCCTTCGGTTATAAGGGTCGAACTTGGTATTCCATTAAGCCTTCGCTGGGGTGTGCTTAGTTCGAGTCTAGGCAAGGGTGTTCGAACCCAAGCGAAGACCACTAAGTCCCACATCACTTACCATTACGTGAATGCTTGTTTTATTCCCTCATTTTCTCCGTTTTGCCGTTGAGGGGAGTACGCCCTCCGCCTGTTCTCCGTCGCCTGAGCCCTCGCCGGCGTACGGCGGGCTTGAGAATGAGCCAAGGACTTAATAAAACTTAAATGGACTGTAACTTGTATGTCGTAATTGAACTGTAGACTCGTATGCTTTAATTGCCCTGTAAATTTCGCATGCTTCCCCATTTTTCAATTTCTGTAAACCCATCGTCTCCCTAGATTCGTTAAATCTGTCAAGTATTGGAACTGTAGATTTCGTAGCTCGTCAATATTAAGCGGTTGGTCGCTCCTCTTTTTGCTTGTCCTCATATGCTTTTTGCTCCTCGCTCTGCTTGTATATTTTTGTAGAGTAACTTCTTTTTTAATTATGCCCTTTTTCTTGAGATTTTCTCCGTTCGAGAGGTCGAGCATAATCAATATACATAAACGGACCTCTCGAACCATCACCACCCATCCTTACTCTTTTTCTGGCCTACCTTTTAGGATGTCCGAGAGGAGCGACGACAGTCAAAACCGTCACGACGCTCTCGACTACGGGACCGAGCAGGAAACATCCGCGGAGACATCTTTATCGGCCACTTTCTTAGATCAAACAATGGAACTCTCCTCGGATCATGAAGAACCTGAAAAGCCGACCGAGGAGGTTGTTAGCGAGAAAGCGAGGAGGGTGACGATTCTGGCGTGTCCAAGGAGGGTGAAGAAAACCAGGAATCTGGTGAAGATGATGATTTCAAAGAGGAGGAGGAGTCCGAAGAATATCGTCTAGAAGTCCGCAGGAAGCGAAGAGATGATGACGCTCTCTTTATCGACTACCGCACTGAAGCAGAAGGTGGTCCGCCCGACATTGGCGTCTCGGTCGCCATGATAAGCCAGGCTGCTCAAGTCCTCGGAAGAGATTATGGTGCTCGGGCTAATGTCGACCCGATGCCTATACGTGTAGAAGACATGGATGACACTGAGCAGCTGACTCCTGAACTAGCTTGGTTCGAGGAGGGAGAGCATTCCTTCCAAGAGGGACAAGGTGATGACATCGAGGAGCTGAATTCGCCCAGAGTGCGTAGATCTGAACTTCCTCCACAGACTACTCGTCGCACATTTTTTAGCAGTGATGATGATTCTCCCGTGAGGATGCTCGATCTTCATGGGAATGAAGCTGGTCCGAGCCGAAATCTGTCGTCCCCTTCTTTTTCCGAGATGAACCGGATAGCCTAGAGGGAATTGCTCATTCAAGAGCAATACTATGTCGAGGACGTTGTCCCTTATCAAACCATTGATCCTCGGGACATGGACTTCAGTTTCTCGGCGGCCAACAATGTCCGAGCTCCCAATCCTATCGAGGAGGCTGAAGGAGCACGAGCACGAGAGGTTCTCGAGCGCGATCGTAAGCGTAAATGGGGCGAGGAGGTTCCGTCCTCCGATGATGATGAAGAGGCTACCTATGCTCCGGGGAAGGCTCCAAAGAAACCGAGGAAGAAAACTTCTCGGTCCAAAAAGAAACAGGCTGCTCCCGAGGACAACAAAAAACTCACCGTGGCTAGCGGTAAGAAGTTTACTCGTGGCCCCAAGGATGTAGATCTCCTCGATCCTGAGGGCGAGAAGAATGAAGACGGGCTAATCCCAACTACTGCCTCCACGTTCAAGGAGGAGGAAATCCCGACGATTAGGAAGAAATATAGGCTGAGGAAGAAGACACTTGACATTCTCGCGCCGAAGAAGGATCAGACCTTCTATAATGCGCCTCCCGGCTATATGGCCGTGCACCTTTTGACTCTCGACTGAGGATGGGTCCTTCCCTTTTGTGACCCATTCAAGTACATTATTAATCAGCTGGGCATCGCTCTGTGGCAACTTCTCCCCAGTGCGTTTGGCACACTTATCTGTTTCAGGGTTTTTTACAAGAAGCTTGGGATCCCTATCAATTTTAATAATTTCACTCAGCTCTTCAGAGTTTCGAAAAGCTCGGGGAACAAGTTCTTTTACTACTTCAATGCTCGACCCGGACTTGGTTTCATTGTGGACGCGCCTACGTCCTCGGGCTACAAGTGGTTTCACCGATACATTTACGTGAAGAAAAAGAAACTCCCCGGGATGACCGATGAGGATGCAGAGTGGGGGGTACCAAAACACTTTTATCGAGGACCTATCTCTGATCGATACCCCCTTCTCGCCGAGTCGGACCCTTGGATTTTGGCGCTCGAGGAGAGGAATTCTCGTGAAAACCCCGAGAAGTATTTTTACTAGGGTTTGGTGCTGCAACCGCTCCCCTACCTCGCTGGTCTTTCCTCCCCGGTTTACACTAGGTATAAGGGTTCCAATTATACCGATGATCTCCATTTCGATAACTAGCTCGAGGACTATGGTTTAGAATGCCTTTACTTGTATTTTTGTGTGCTTTCTTTATGATAAAGATACTCTTCGCTCTTCTAACTTTTTATCCTCTTTGTATATGCAGAGTACTGGTTGGAGTGGATCATGTCGAAGACGCTCGAAGCTAAGGAAGAGCAGAGGAGGAAGCAATGCTTGGCCGGCAAGACAACCAAGATCCACGGTTCACTAGACATTAGCCACCCGAAGAGCGCGGCTGAGCACCGCGATACTTTGGTGAAAGAGGGGCTCGCAGTGGTCGCGCGAGGACCCGGTCGAAGATGTGAAGAGAAAGGCCGCAGAGGATGCAGCAGCTCGCAAAAAAGCCGAGGAGGCGGGCGATGGTAATCCCAAAAAGTGGCCTAAGGAAAGGGTCGCTCCACAGAAAAGGGCCGGTGCGAAGAGGCTCATAAAACTGGGCGGGAGCGATGAGCCTGCTCGTAAAAAAGGCAAGGCAGTCCTGGATATAGACCGGAACTCGGAGATTAAACGCCTCGTCCAACTTTCTGACTTGGATCGCGCCCACGAGCTCAGTCTCTGCGCACTGCAGGTATTTCCTTTTAATTTACACAAGTTTTTCTTCTTCTGCTTCTCGCTCTTCTCCTTATAAATGCATTTCTAACTTCTGATTTTCTTTGCAGCTCGAGCATCTTAAGGAGGCCTACGCCAACGTCGCGGCGGATCGCTCTGATATCAGTCAACTGATCGAGGAGCTGGAGAAGACGTTGAAGACCGAGAAGGCGAAGAACAAGGTCGCTAGCGAGGAGGTCCGAAAAGCCCATGAAAAGGTGGACCAGCTTGAGAAGGAGTTGTCCCGGGAAAAACAAAGGACCCAAGGCTATAAGGGCGGCTATGCGACCTTGTCGCTCTGCATGCAGAAGTTTAAGGATAGTGTGATGTCCTTCCTTCTCGGGAGCCGACTCGAGACTGCTCGGGCTTTCATGGAGTCTGCCACTTACAAGCTTGCCACCCAAGACATTAGGGACTCGTCTCGCGAGGAGGGTTTCTTCTCCTGCATCGGGCAGCTTAAGCGGGTCAATCTTCTGCCCGAGGACTTTGATGTGGACGCTCGCGAGGACATGCATGCGGGCCGGAGAGAAGACATGTCCTGATATCCTGATGAGATCCCGAGCGATGAGATGCATCATGCGTGTGAGTTCGGAGAACTGGTGACCGATCCTGAAGTCCCGTATCCGAGCAAACCCTCTTATCTTCCGCGGTGGGTTCCAGAGTGTCTAAGGGCTGGACTGCTTCTTCCGTTCGAGAAGGCTCCTCTTCGCAACGCCAACTGGATTCAGATCAATCAACCCGTAATGGGGCGCGAAGAGGGATTCGTGGAGCCGGAGCTCGTTACCTATGCCAATGCGATCAAGGAGGCTCGCGAGAAGGACATCGATGGAAACTTGCACACTCTGCAGAGTCCTAATCGAGCAAGCGCATCGACCAGCAGTGTCCCGGCGGCTCAGAGCGACTTCACGACTAGCTGGACCCGTTGATCCGAGTAGCTCAAGAACATTAGAATCCCGCATATGCTCGGTGAAATTGTATCCATGTATTTCTACTTAGAGTTTTTTCCGAACAATTTTCTACTGCTTTCAATTCTGCTTTTAATTCGGCCCCTTGTGGCACTGCTCGATCATCGTTGTATTATATCTTGACAAATGCTTTCTCCTTGTTGCTTCAATATAATGTCTCCTACTTCTCGCTCCATTATTTCATACTTTTGCATTTTCACTAATTCCTTGTAGTTATGACGTATAACTTAGCTTAGAGTAGTAATTTTAGCAAGCTTGCACGATACTAGGACCGAGTAGATTCTCTTCTCGCTCTCCTCAAGAACGTAAAAAATCTAAGTAAATTAGATAATACACTTCAAAAAATTCCTAAGTGTTGGAATTTTACTTCTCGATCCGAGCAGTCAGTCGATTCTTATTACTCTCTCGAATTTTTCTTCTTTGCACAATATAACGATATCGGGGAGCTCTTTTTAGATCGAGCAAGCTCTCATAACCGAGGAGCTTTCTTTGAGTAGAGTAGGTTCTATGTTGAGAAAATTTACTTGTTGAAAGATAAGCATTATATTGATTTGTCGGAAATACAATTACAATGGGGGGCTTCTCGGCCAACTTTCTTACAACATTTCTGAATCATACAACTTAAACCATAAAACATGAGGGTACCTCTCACACAAGCTTGTGAGGAATCCTTCTCGATCTTGGGCCTTTCACAGGAGCTCTTCAAAAAGCTTGTTCGTTTAAACAACTCAGGCGTAGAACCTCTGTAGGTTGGAAGTATTCCACGGGTTCTTCAATACTCTTCCCTCCATGTCTTGGAGACGATAGCTTCCATTGGACCTTGCCTCGACTATCTTGTAGGGGCCTTCCCAGTTGGGTTGCATCTTCCTAACTTTGCCCAGGATGTCCGCTCTTCGGAGTACTAAGTCTCCTACTTGGAAGTCTCTCTCCTTCACACCCTTGTTGTAGGTCTTCGCGATCAGTGCTTGGTATCTGAGCATGTTGGCCAAGGCATTGGTTCTCGCTTCACTCACCGTCTCTAGATCGAAGAGCCTCTCGGTATGATTATCCTCGGGTTGATACCCTTGGATCCTGAGGGTTTCTACCGCCACTTCCGCTGGTATGACTGCTTCAGAACCATAAACTAGCGAGAAGGGAGTCTCTCTTGTAGCTGTTTTTGAAGTTGTGCGGTATGCCCATACCACTCCATCAAGCCCGTCGACCCAGTCCTTGTTGGTGGCGAACCTCTTTTGCAAGTTGTTGCCAAGGATTTTGTTGGCGGCCTCTGTTTGCCCGATGGATTGAGGATGTCCTAACGAGGTATACCTCCTCTCAATCTTCATTTCCTTGCACCATCCATTGAACCTTTGGCCACAGAATTGAGCACCATTATCCGAGATGAGGACTCTCGGCAAGCCAAATCGACACACGATGTTTTTCCATACAAAGTTCATCACCCTTTGTTCGGTGATAGTAGACACTACTTTAACCTCCACCCACTTGCTAAAGTATTCAACCGCAACAATGATGAATTTCTTTTGACCCATGCCTCTCGGGAAAGGACCGACTACGTCGATGCCCCATATGTCGAAAGGGCAAGTGATGGTAATGGGCATGAGGGGTTTCGCCGGGACATTGATCAAATTGGCGTGCATTTGACACTCCTCGCACCTTCTTACAAATCGGGCAGCATCTTCACGAACAGTGGGCCAGTAGTATCCATGGCGAATGATTTTTTCTGCGAGGGTTCTTCCTCCGGCATGGTCCCCGCAACTTCCTCTGTGCATTTCTCCCAAAAGTTTTTGCACTTCTTGTTCGGCGACGCATCTCAAGTAGACTCCCTCGAAGGATCTCTTGTACAAGTAGTCCCCTTGCATGATGTAGCGGCCTGCCTTTCCTTTGATTTTCCTTGCTTCAGCCTTATCACGAGGAAGGCTACCATTCGTGAGATAGGTAGCGATCTCTTGCATCCAACTCGATTGAGTGTCAATCGCCAAGACGTTTGGCTTTGATGACCATAGGGATGATGCATTGATTCTCATAAGTATCACATTCCGGGTATCCACTCCTCCGGAAGCCGAAGCATATTTTGATAATGCATCTGCTCTTTGATTGAGATCTCTTGAGAATTTTTCAATTTCACAACTTTCGAATTTTTGGATTTCTTCCGTGATGGCGCTCTTGTATTCGGCCAGTGAGTCCTTCTTGGTTTTGAACTTTCCCGAGATTTGCTTCTCGGCTAATTGAGAATCAGTGAAGAGATGTAGCTTCTTCACTTCAAGTGCTTTTGCCATACGTAGAGCGATGAGGATAGCTTCGTACTCAGCTTCGTTGTTGGAGACTGGAAAACTAAGAGTAACGGCGTACTCGAGTTCAGCTCCTCCGGGACTCTTGAAGTATATTCCTATCCCACCATTTTTTCCTGAGGAAGATCCATCAACGTGAAGAATCCAGACATCTCCATGGTTGGTGAGCTCCTTGGATTTTGAAGAGACGGTCTCCATACCCTTAGTCTCCTCGGTTTTTCTGCTAGGAACACTTCATGTCTTTTCCTTTTTGTCTGGGGAATCTCTTTGAGCTCTTTCAAAGCATCTTCGAGAGCTTGCATTGGGTTACTCTGCCGCCGTGGTTGCTCCTCGACCATCATCATGACATTTTGTGTCTCGGGAGGGTTTTCCTCTGAAGTTCCCTTGGAGGGATACTCTACGAGGAAATCGGCAATGACTTGGGCTTTCTTGGACAAAGGTGCTTGATAGTTAATGTCGTACTCGCTCAATTCGATTGCCCACCTTGCTAGCCTTCCCGAGTTTTCGGGTTTTCCGAGGACTTGCTTGAGAGGTTGCTTCGTCAAGACTACAACCTTGTGCGCTCCAAAGTAAGGCTTCAGTCTCCTCGCCGTATAGACTAGGGCGAAGGATAGCCTCTCGATATCCATATACTGTGTTTCAGCTCCAGTGAGTACTTTGCTTAAGTAGTAGATGGGCAAGTGGTCGTTACCTTGAATTCGCACCAAGACCGAACTGATGGCCTCCCCAGTCGCTGCTAAGTACAAGTAAAGTACCTCTCCTTCCATGGGTTTTGACAAAAGTGGAGGAGAGAGTAGATACTCTTTGAGCTTCTCGAAGGCTTCCTCGCATTCTTTCGTCCACTCGAAGTGGTTGCTCTTTCTCAACACTTTGAAGAATGGGAGATTTTTTTCAGCGAACCTCGAGATGAATCTACTGAACGCGATTGACTTCCCGACCAATTGTTGCGCCTCATTGATGGATTGAGGTTGAGAAAGATCGAGGATGACCTTGATTTTTTCGGGGTTTGCTTCTATTCCTCTTTCCATTACCATGTAACCGAGGAACTTCCCACCTTTAACTCCAAAGGTACTCTTCGCAGGATTGAGCTTCATGCCATACTTCCTCAGAATCGAGAAGCATTTTGCCAGATAACCTACATGTTGCTCCTCGGTCTTACTCTTGACAAGCATATCATCAACATATACTTCCATTGTTTTACCCAACTCTTCTTTGAACATCTTGTTGACCAGCCTTTGGTAGGTCGCTCCGACATTTTTGAGGCCGAAAGGCATCACGTTGAAGCAATACACATTGCCGTTTGCGAAGAAGGCGGTCTTGGGTACATCATCCTTAGACATCTTGACTTGGTAAAATCCTTGGTATGCATCCATAAAACTCAAGAGGGCGCATCCAGCAATGGAATCGACTAGCTGGTCGATCCGGGGGAGCGGGTAGGGATCCTTCGGGCAAAACTTGTTGAGTCTTGTGAAGTTGTTGCACATTCTCCACTTTCCGGGCCCCTTCTCCACGAGGACCACATTGCAAACCCAATCGGAGTATCTTACTTCCTTGATGTGACCGGCTTTAAGTAGTCTTTGGACTTCCGCTTCAATAATGGCATTATCTTCCGCACTGAAGCCTCTTCGCTTTTCTCTGATATGGGTGATCGGCGGGTCAACATTCAGACGGTGAACCACGACACGTGGGTCGATCCCCTTGAGGTCCTCGGTACTCCACGCGAAGATGTCGTTGTTATCTTTCAAACATTGAATGAGTTTCATCCTCACTTCTGTAGTCATCTCGTTACCAATTTTTGTAACCTTCTCGGCACTTCCTTCGACAATTTGGATTTCTTCTAGAGTTTCTCTTGCTTCAATCTTATTTTCCTCAAAGAATTTCTTCTTCTTAGAAGAGGGTTGTATTGGGGGTATAACTTGATACTCCTCGAGCTTTTTGACAACTCCTACCAGGGTATCCTTCTCTTTCTTCTGGATTGCTTTCCTTCGCCTAAGTGACGGACTTGGATTTTTTGATTTTTTCTTCACTCGCCGAACCGTTTAGAAACGATAAGGAGCATTGTGAATGAGAGGCTGCTATTCGAGTGATTGACCCGGGTTGGGCTCTCCGATGGCAACCCTGGAAGTGAACTTAGCTGACATGCTATAGCATTCCCATGCCTCTCTGATGTCTCCTACTTCTTGTCCAATTCCCAATGGAGTGGGGAACTTCAGCTTGTTGTGGACTGTAGACACTACGGCTCGGAATTGAGGAATTGAGAGAGACCGGGTCGACCTAGGACTGCGAAGTAATCAAAGGGCATGACGACGACCACAAAGGGAACATGTTGACTTACTCGCCGAGGAGCACTTCCCATTCATACCGTTAGGTTGATCATTCCGAGTGGCATGATAGGTTGTCCTCCAAAGCCTACCAGTGCACTCCTCACTTCTTTAAGCCCTTCTCTTGGATTCATTTGCATCCTCTTCAAGGTTCCTGTGAAGATCAAGTTAGTCGAACATCCGGTGTCGACAAGGATCCTTCCTAACTTGTAGGATTGAACATCAAGGGAGACTACTAGCGGAACACAAGGGTCATATATGTTTCCTCCTCCGGCATGCCTCAGAGGTATCTCGCTATCGTCAAAAGAGATTTCGTTGGTTCCTGGTCGTGCGGCTTGGGCATACTTCACATCCCGGACTCTGAGATTATTAGCTGTGATCCCTCTGATTTCGAGTGTCGCCTCCCGCGGGTCCTCCAGCAATTGTAAGAGTGTGGATGCTTCCGTTCACAGGACGATTTTCGTAATTGTTGTGATTATGAATATCATCATCATGAGGATTCCCTTGGTAATGGTGCTCGATCCCACCTTGAGGTCGCGGAGGTAAGATCGCCAGAGGTTCTTCCTTCCAGATGTAGTTAACCAACTGACCATTACGTATCATCCTCTCGATTTCGTTCTTGAGCTCGACGCACTCATCAGAGGTATGTCCTTTCCCCTTGTAAAACTGGCAAAATTTCTCCGAACTCTTGTTCTTTCAGTTTTCTTGAATCGGGGGTGGCCAGGAGACGTCTAGCTTCCTCGAGACTATATAGTTCAAGATGTCGGATCTTGGCCTATTTAAGTCCGTGTAGTTGCTATATCGCCTTGGAGGTGACCTCTTAGGAGGAGACCTTTTGTCTCGAAAATCATTCCTCGAGTGACCCTCTCTGATCAGCCCATGCTTTTAATCTTTTCTTTGCTTTCCGGGATTTTGTGGGCGAGGAGGGTACTCCTTCTCTTTTTCTTTCTCCTTCCCTTTTTCTTTGGGAGGATTGGTTCTCACCGTGACTGTTTTTCGGAATTCCTCGGCCTCGAGAAAATCCTTGCAAACTTTTGCCAGAGTTGCTTCATTTTCTACACACGATGCTAAGAGCACCTCTTGGAACTTCATGTTGGTAGTGTTACCATACAAGTATTCTTTTCTCTCATTGATCGAGTGATCTTCAACTTGGAGGGCTGCTTCATGAAAGCGATTGATGAAGTCCCTTAAGTCTTCATTGTTTTTCTGAACAATTTCGGCCAAGTATCTCACTCTTCTCTTGGTGTTCATGACCTTCTCGAATCGCTTAGAGAATTTCTTGCAGAGATCTCTATACGACTTGATTGAGCGATGAGGAAGGCGCAACCACCATTTCATAGCTTCTCCGGAGAGGTTAGCCGGGAAGAGTAGTGCCTTAGTCCTCGAATCATGGACATAAGCATCCATTTTCGTGCCAAATCTTACCAAGTAATCCTTCGGACAACTTGTTCCATCATAACTTTCAAAAGTGGGGAAACCTCTTTCGATTTTTGCTTGGTGGCTCCTTATCTCGTCGCACAACGGGCTTGGATCTTGATCTTGCTCTTTTTGTTGGACGGTTCCCCGTAAGGTCTCTATCTGAGCATCAAGTGCGGATTTCCTTGCGTTGAGTTCCTCCAAAGTGAGCCTCCTCCCCGTGATCGGGTCGATCAAGGGGGTTACCTCAGCTACTGTTCTCAAGGCATTGTTTTCCGCCACCACTTGGGGTTGGTTCTGAGGAGTTACTTGATTAGGCGTGATTTGGTTGGGGAGAGCGGGTGGTGTAGCGACCACATGAGCTCTATTTTCTTGCTGAGCCACGTTTTGCAATGATGCACGTATCCTTCTATCAATCAAATCCCTCAAATCATCCGGGGCACCTTGAGGTCCTAATCTAGATTGGACTCTTGAAGGTCCATGTCGAGATTGGATTGGCCTTGTATTGGCTCTTGAATGTGCTTCATCTTGCACAACTGGTGCTCTTCCTTGGGATTGACGAGGGGCAACCAAAGTGTCACGAGGTTGCTCCTGTACTTGTACTTGTGGTACTCCTCGAGCTTGGAGTTCAGCGTTAACTCTATCAGCCTCGTTATCCCCTACATATCCTTGCAAAGTAAGAAGGAACAAGCCGTATTGAGCTTCGCCCATCCCGAAATCTGATGGTCGGACTATACGTCCATTAGGAAGGGTGAAGTTCAATGCGGCCGGTTGAGGAGGATTCACTGCTACGGGAGGTGGATTAATTGCTACTTGAGGAGGCTGCCCTCTCGGCGCGGCGTTGTTTGTGACTCTCAACGCTCCACAGGAACTTCCAACCGGGACTCCTTGCGGATTATTTTCCCCCGATCTTTCTTCTTGGGAGTTAGTGACATTGGTGAATGCCCCCTCCGTATAATCTTGGTTCCTCGCAACATTGTTATTTCTCGGTGCCCTTGGAGCAGCAACCCTTCCTCCTCCTCGACCACTTGAAGGGGGACGGCCCCTGGGTCGAGGAGGATTCCTGGGTGGTGCATTAGCAAGACGGTTGCTTCTTCTGGGAGGCATCTTCGTGAAGGGTCACGAGGAGAGTACTTGGCTCGACCAGTAGGACTAGGAATGACCATTAGTGTCGATTCCCACAGACGGCGCCAAATGTTGAAGGGAATTCGTACTTCTTTCTAAGTTCGCAGTGGATCGTCACAATAAGCTATTCTAGGTCTTATTCATGTAGTGTTCCTCTTGAAATGATAGGAAACCTTCTAGTAGCTTCCTCGTACCTGAAATAGACTGGAGGGGGGTTAGTGTCTCTTGCCCGGTCTGTAAGATATCAGACCGGAGTGACGACTTTACGTGTAGGGAGCTGAGGACTTCCCTAGTGAGAGAACTATTGCGTGTAGGTGAGTGGTAGATGAGAGCTGTTAATGCTTACCCGCTGGCTATGTTTAAGATCTCGTCTCGGAGGCCATCTCGGACGGCCTCCTGAGAAGGGTCGACCCGGGTCAATCCCGGGTCATCTCGGACATTTGTCTCGGAGTGGTCTCGGAACATATAAAAAATATGTAAAATTATATATAATAAATACTATACATATTTAATTATTTATCAACAAATGACATTGAAAATTTAAACATGAATGTCATATAAACTTATAGAAACCAAAATAAAGTCATAGATTCATAATAGTACATCATTGGAACATTACAATGATCCAAATCAAACAAACAAGTTCAAACTTCAAACATTACAATGATCCAAACAAATAAGTTTAAGGTTCAAACAAGTTCTTTTTTTTTTTTTTTAAATTAAAAAATTCGGGTTGACCCGGGTTAACCGGGTTTCGGAAACCCGGTTAACCCGGGTCAACCCGGGTTGACCCGGCGAGATCTTAAACATAGCCCGCTGGGTAATGAATGAGCTCCTTATATACTTGTAGTATTTTATTGTCACTTTTTGTAGGATCGTGACAAGTGTCCGACCGAGATTGAAGCCTTCCTTGGCCCAAGCCCATTAAGGAGGTCCATGGGCTTTGGCCCAAACATATTGGCTAGGGTTGAGAGGGCAATATAGACTTTTCGGGTCCCATGAAGTAATCTGGAAGACGGGTCCCACAGGGAGCGACCATGGGTGGTCGCCCTTGGTCCTCGCGCCTTCCTTGTACGTATGTGGTCTGAGCAGTGCTCTGCCTAGTTTCTCTCAGAGGGTGTCACCTTGACGTAAGGTCCTCCTCGAGCCCTATAGATGCTCCTCGAGCCCAACAGCTGTGTTGTCCTTGTAGTGAGCTTATCTTGAGGGTTGGCCTCTTAGTGATGGTCGGACCCTATGTTGGTCGAACCACACCTTAGTGACATACTTGGGTGTGGTCGCGCCCCTTGAGGGACGGCCCATGATGCTTCGTCGCGCTCTTAGACCGCTCCAGTTCGTGCATGCGGACTGGACATATTTCAACATCAACAGAAACAACAGTTAATTTAAGACGAAATCAAATCAATCATCAGTAACTTGAATTGATGTTGCTGCTCGAAGAATGTTGCTTCAATTTCGATATCCGATCTGTAGAGATCGAGAAGACGGAAAATGAGAAAGACAGAACGAACAGGAAGAAGAAAGGGTTAATCTGCGGTGCAAACTTGCTAAAAGACCCATAATTATATTGTTTTACACTTGAGTTACCGAATTTTATTTAGTTTTGATTAATTGCAAAAAGGTCTATAGTCTTTCATAGATACCGTCTTTCCTGAGACTTTGCGAAATAAAGAGAATTACAAAAACCTAATTATTATACAAAATGAAAGTTAGGGGCTCGTAAGACACCATCTACAGAATTGCAGTAAAACCTTTATAAATTAATATTGTTAGGATTGGAGGATTTTATTATTTTAGTGATACATTATATAATCGATAAATTACTAATTTATTAATTCAAAGAGGTTTAACGTATATGCATAACAATTGACCTTTAAATTTTCTAGTTCAACAAAGTAGTTACATGTGTTGGTGTTAAAATATCTCCAGTCCGCATTTACGAACTGGAGCGTTCTAAGAGCGTGACGAGGCTTTAAGGGCAGTCCCTCAAGGGGCTCGAACACACGCAAGTATGTCACTTGAGTGTGGCTCGACCAGTATATGGTCCGACCATCATTGTGAGGCTGACCCTCAAGATAGTTCACTACAAGGATAAGACTGACCAAAGTAAGGCACGAGGAGCATCTAGGGCTCGACCACCATACGTGGGCGGACCGAGGAGGACCTTACGTCAAGGTATCACCCTCCAAAGGAGAACAGGCAGAGCACTATGATGAACGTATTTTTGACGCGTTCATCTTGTCTTTTTTACCTTCTTTTGCTATCTTTTAGCCTTGTTTTTTGGTTAGTTTTGTAGAATAGTGTCACGTTTTGTGTTTTCTGCATTTTCAGGCAGTTAGGTACGAAACGGCATTTTTGGAGCGAAAAACGAGCCTTTTTGATGGAAAATATGGCCCCGTTGAAGTTCCCCAATCTCCGTGGCTTGTTCGTGAGTGTCTGAGCCCCATTAAGTGCCGAGAAGGACGAGCCCAAGGCACCCGAGGGCCGTTCGTGGGCAAAAGATCGAGTTTCGAGGCCAAAATCTGCCCAGGAGGCAAGCCCTTCGCTTGGAATTGGAGAAGTGGGACGCTTGGAATTTCAGGAGATTTCAAAAGAGGAACAGGAAGCAAGCGCTTCGCTTGGCTCTGCCCAAGCGAAGCGCTTGGCAGCCGTTACAGATCCAGATTTTGCCTTCATTACTTGATTTTGGAGTTACTTTTTGATATACAGAATATTGGAGACGAGTTTTGGACAGCCCTAAGCCCCAAAAACTCAGAGAAACTCAGAGATTCATTGTAATTTAGCTTGGGATTCAAGATTTTGATTGGAATTCATCCTTTGTAATCATCTACGGAGAGGTTTTCTTTGATTTCCACCGATTAGTGACAGCTTTGGTGGTAACTTGTATCACTCTCTTGTCTTGTAGTTTGATATGATGTATTCTGATTATTATTCATATGAATTGATGTCTATGTTGATGAATATGAGTAGCTAAATCCTTTGTGTTGGTGGTAGAATGTAGAATTATGCATGTTATGGATTATGCTTATGCTTACATGAGGTTGTGAGTCAATCTTGCTGCAAATTACTTCATATGATTCGTAGTTGCCTATAAAATATATTCGAATAGAGTATGTGACAAACTCGTTGGTCAATGAAAGCTATAGGATTGTATGTTAGTGATTTGCAGCATGCTAGATAAATGGTGTTAGTGACAAGCACCTCTAAATTATTGATAGTGACCTTTCATGATGTGTGTCTTGAAAGTTACCTAGACAAGTTGCTTAGCAGACTTAGTTGAAGGTTTTACGCACTGAACTTGTGAGCATATTAGTAATCCATGCATGTGTATTCGATTTCTACCACCGACCGTTTTCCAAACTTGTTTACAAAAACTCTTGTTTTCTCACTTTCTTTGTTCAAACATCTTTCTCAAAAATCATCATCTAGTTGACAGAAATTAGCTAGCAAAAACCTTGATCAAAGCCCCGTTAGGTCCCGAGAGAACGACACTCGGGGACAACTTGCCATTGCACTCTGTTTGTGTAGTGAAAGGTGTTCTTTGGCTTTTTAAACAAATTTAATTGGTGAAAAACGACATCATCAATTTGGCGCCGTTGCCGGGGACTTAACTCCTTTGGTTGGTGTTTTTGTTTGGTTTTTTCAGCCAACATCTCTTCTTTGTCTCATTTCTGTTTTTGTTTCTTTTTGCTTGAGATACTCACTATCTTGTATTTCAGGTGTGTGTATGCGTAGAACCCGAACGGGTGGGCCTAACGTTGAACCTTACATAGACGAAATCGATCGCTTGTATCGGAGGAGAAGAAGGAATCTCAATTCTCAGTTTGAAAGGGTAGCATCTAGAGCTTCCACATCTGGAAGTAGAGAAGAATCTTTCTCACATCTCTCTGAACCAATTCTTGAGTCGGTTTTCGTGGAAGGTGAAATGGCGGAGCAACCTATTCGTTCACTCACCAAGCCAACGGTTGGGGCTAGAGGACCAGCAATTGTCCTCAATGATGCCACTAGGAACCTGGAGATAAAGAACCACATGTTCCAACAACTTCCCAAGTTCTATGGGATGGTTAATGAGGACGTGATTGGGTTCTTGAATGAGCTCGAGAACTTTGATCTCCATCTTGGGCGACCGGGTGCTGGAGTGACGGACGATGATCTTCGCATGAAGGTTTTCTCCATGGGTCTAGGTGATCGAGCAAAGGCTTGGCTCAATACTCTAGAGGCTGGGTCTTTGACTACATGGGCGCTCTGTTTCGACAAGTTCATGGATCGGTACTACCCCGCTTCCAAGACGATGGCTATGAAGAGCCAAATTAGCACCTTTGATCAGCGATATGATGAAGCTTTTCACGAGGCTTATGATCGTTTCATGGGGTTGCAACATAGATGCCCTCACCATGGGTATGATAAAGGTCAGCTTCTCCAATTCTTTTACAATGTCTTGCATCCTGAGATTCAATCTCAAGTGGATAGCATTTGCGGTGGAAGTATGGGAGAGTTGACTCCTACTCAAGCTCAAATGAAGCTAGACACGATGTACCGGAATTCTCAAAACCGGAATGTTAGAGCTCGTGTGCTTCAAAAGGAGCAAAGGGGAGAGGCAAAGGTAGTAGTGGAACAAGATGCCTTTGATGGGTTCGCCCATGAGGTCAAGCAAGCTTTGAGGCAAAGCGTTCCTATCCCTTCTACGGAGATTTGTGGTGTCTGCAAGAATTATGGGCACCCGGCCTATCTATGCCGTTCTGAGTTTGCTAGAGAGCAATTCATCAAGAACGAGGTCCGTCAAGAGGTCTATGCTGCTGCCGAAGGGGAGCAAGTGACCGAGGACGTGAACTATGGCCAAGGATATGGCAATGATAGACCACAAAACCGTGGGGGACAAGGACCACGAGGTGGGCACCAGAACCAAGGCAACCGTGGTTATGTCCACAACCCGGACCAATATGCCTATGGTCCACATCAAGATAGAAGCCGTCTCAGCTATGGGAACAACTGGTATGAAGGAGCACCACCTTCTAATCCCACACCCCCACCTCCGGTTGCTAGTTCAGGACCGCAAGGTGGAGGGGTGCTCCCTTCTCCTCTTGTTACTTCACTCAATGATCTGGTTATGAAGACGAACAAATTCATGGATCATTACTATCGTAATGAGGCTACTAACAATCAACGCTTTGAGAAGCTTGAGGCTAGTAGTAGCAGTCTCCATAAGAAGCTACAAGAGCTTATAGATCGAGGGGCGAGTAGAGAGCAAGGGAAGTTTCCCGGAAACACGGAGAAAGCCATGGCTATAACCGTGGTGACTGATTTGCCCGTGGAGATCACGGTTGTGAGAGACAATGCACGAGTTGAGGTGCCAAGTTGCAAGATAACTGAAACTTGCAAAGTGAGTGAGGAGCTTGAGACTCCTAATGTAGTTGTGGAAGAGAAAGTGGTCGCACAATCTGATGCGATAGTGGAAGAAGTGAATGAAAACTCATCGTCTGAGGATGAGTTGGTGGATATGGTGGAAGTGCCTATCCAAGAGAGCTTTGATGTGGAAATCGGCTTGGGTAAGAAGGATGGAATAGTGGCAACTCTAGACACGGGAGCGGGTGTGAATGTCATACCTTTGAACGTGTACGAAGAGTCGGGTTTGTCTGGCTTAAGACCAATGAAGTGCATGGTGCAATTGGCGGACGGGTCTATGAAGAAGCCATTGGGTGTGATCGAGAATCTAGCGGTAAGAGTCGCCGGTGTAGAGGTCAAGACGAACTTCATCGGCATGCCTACATCCTCCGCAAAGCTCAAGGATGTGGTTCTTTTGGGTAGAGCCTTCATCAACAAAGTACATATGGTGATAGACATGTATCGTCGTACATGTAGCTTCGAGGTAAATGGCAAGCAACATACGTTGCGAGCCATAATTAATTCATGTGCTTATGTTGATACTAACGAACTTGTAGGATTCTTTGGTCCTCTTTATGTTCGTCAAGATGTGCAGGGACTTGATGCTTTGAAGAGCACTTGGACGGGGAAGTCTAGTACCTGATGCGAAATTGATCCCGCATGAGCTAAGACGAGTCGAGCCAACGACTTCTAAACAAAGGCGCTTGTCGGGAGGCAACCCGAGGTTGTAGGTAATTGCATATAGATTAGAAGCATGTTTAAATTTTGTTTTGTTGAGTAGACAAGGTTTTTGAGGTGAAAATTGAGAAAAAGTCGAAAAAAAATGAAGTTAGGAGCTCCAGGTCCCAAGCGCTCCGCTTGGCTCAAGCCAAGCGGACCGCTTGGCCAAGCGCTCCGCTTGGCTCAAGCCAAGCGGACCGCTTGGATTTACAGTAGGAACTTCTCCTACTGTAAATCCAAGCGAAGCGCTTGGGGCGACCCAAGCGTCCCGCTTGAACCAAGCGCTTCGCTTGGGACGCTCAAGCGGCTCGCTTGGCTTCTTTAAAAGCCAAGCGAGCCACTTGAGTTTTGAAGCTCTCCTCTTCATTCTTTTTCATCTTCTTCCCGATTTTTCACCCCAAAAACTTCAATCTCACTCAATTCTCCACCAATTTTTGCAATCTTGTGCATTCTAAAGAGCCCATCACCTCCTCTATCATCTAAACCGAACAAATTTCACGTTTGAAGCATCATTCACAAGGAATCGAAGGTAACCCTCAAGAACCCTAACTTTCTTGAATTTGGGATTTTGATCTTATTGGCTTCAATTGTGTTATGTATTGGTAAATTAGAGTTTGATATTGATTGTTGATCATGTTTCTTATTGGATGTGATGTCTAAATTCGAATTTTGCTTACTTTGATTTTGATGAACTCTATGGCTTGAATTCTTGCTAGATAATTGTTTGCATGATTGTTAGCTCGAAATTTGAGTATTGATATGATGTTGGTGTTGTTTAGATTGCATGAGAATGTGTAGGATTGGTTGGGTAGTTCTAATGGCGAGTTTGTTTGCTTGGTTTGATTCGAATTAGCTAATCATAACGAAGTGTTAAAGCTTCTCGATTCGCTATGTTTGAATTTTAGCAAGCCTTCAAACTCGTTAAAAAGAACACTTGAGTGAGTTTTGGCGTCTAAGAGTCGACTTGTTGTGTTATGACTTGTTTTAAACGAAGAACGTATACTTGTCTTAGAGTAGAAGTAGATTGATTAGTAGTAGTGTAAGAGTCTAGTCATTTTGATCTATTGGAATGGTCTAATGGGATTTTTCTAGGTACCATGTCGACAAGAAGGAACAAGAGAACCCGAGGAGAAGGATCCTCAAGGGATGGTCAAAGGGGAGCTCGGTATCAACTAACGGATAAAGCGAGGTTATATGAAACTCACTTCCATTCCAGACCCCACACATACATTGGGGAGAGGAGCATTCGCTTTACGGCTAGCGAAAATGAATTGCCCGGTGTTGGTGAGCTCAACGCCCTAATCACCAAGCGGGGATGGAAGTACTATGGAGAAGTTATGCCCAATTGGGACCAAGCCGTGGTGGAGGATTTCTACATTGGCTTTGCGGATCGAGATGAACGGACCGGTGAAGTCCCCGTCCGAGGAGTTGGAGTTGTCTTCACTCCCTTGAGCATCACCAGCTTTCTGATGCAATTGGAAACGCCTCTGGAGCGTGACCCAAATCGCAGGCCCGAGCCCTATGAGAGGCGCGACTACACTCAGGTCTATGTCTACGACCGGGAGACCACCCACTTCCCATTGGAGATAGTTGAGGGCATTACCGTGGATGATTATGTGATGCCTGAGGAACCACCCCGTGTCTTGCACCACAATGATCTCTCCTTCGAGGCTCGGATGATGTTGAAGTTTGTCCACGCAAACTTGATTCCTACTACTCATGACACCGCCATTAAGTCTTACTATGGAGCCTTGGTGTACGCCCTTCTGAATGATGTAGCTCTCACTCCCGGCATCATCATTTTTGAGGAGTTCAAGCAACGCCGCGACAGAAATAGGAAGCTAGCCTTTGGCAATCTGATCACGGGCATGTGCAAGGCCGCCGGAGTTCCCAACATCGAGCCAACTGTGAGGGCTAAGAAGCCCATGAACATTGACACATACAATGAGATGTACGGGACTTGGTGCCTTCACCAAGGGGAGGCCGCACCGCCGAGGGAGCCACGCTATGTAGCACCACCATCTCCTCCACCTTTAGCCGATCAAGGGAGCGGCCAAGGGGGCTTCGACTTTTCGGAGTTCAACCACCTATTGGCCACTCAGTTTGGGAACTTCCAAACCAGCATGTTGACGGCTCAGTCGAACCAGATGACCGAGCAATTCAGAAGCTTTGAGGAGCGAGACGACAAAAGGTGGGAGGACTACCAGGTGCGAGACGGCCAGCGTTGGGATTCCTTTCAGACGCGTGTTGATGAGCGTTGGGAGGCCGCACGAGCAGAGGACGCCGAGAGGTGGAGAGTTTACCAGGAGGACACGATGAACCGGTATGATGCTCTAGCTCGCCAAGTTCCGGGGTACCCGTTCCATCCGCAAGGTGATGGTAGTGGAAGCAACCTTCCTCTTCCCTTCTAGAGATCTCAGCTGACAGAGGCCATTTATTCGGTAATATCCTTATTATCGTTATTTTGGCTTGTTCACTATTGTTGGTTGACACTCTTTTTCTTTCGATTTGGTTGTATGATGCTATGACTTATGACTCTTGTACTCTTAGTTTTCTTTTGTAGTTGTGGCCTGTGTGCCTTTTGTCGTGTTTAGAGTAGCTTAGCCTTTTGTCTCGGTGCCTTAGTTGGTTAGAATTGAGAAAAATCGAAAAAATGGGGAAGCAGACCAAGCGCCCCGCTTGGGCATCACCAAGCGGACAACTTGGATTTTCAGTAGGATTTAATCCTACTGAAAATCCAAGCGGCCCGCCTAGATGATGCCAAGCGGAGCGCTTCGCTTGGCATAGTCCAAGCGGGCCGCTTGGGCCCTGTTCCCCCATATTTTCCCTTTTTCTCATTTCGCCACCTTTGTGCACCCGTTTTCACATGTTTCTTGAGTCCTTTCAGGTACTACTCATATATAGGAGATTGGACACGAACCTTTATCTCAGGGAAGTGTACTTTCAATCCAATTTTTCCTTTTCATTCAACTTTTCTTTGCTCGAGGACGAGCAAAAGTTTAGGTTTGGGGAGGGGGTATTGGATTTTCAGTACTATATGCTTGCGTGGTTCGTACATGCCTTATTTTACTCAATTCATGTGATTTTTCGTGTTTTTTCAAATTTTTGCAAGCATATCATCCATAGATTAGTTGTTGCACGTTGTTGTGTGGAGTCTATTGCCAAGTTTTTTCGAACTTTTCTATTGTGTAGACTAAGTGATTATGACCATTATCATATGTTGCATCACTTTGCAAGTAGTTTGAGGCTTGTCTCGCTTGGTTTGTCACATTCACTTGTGCACTAGTTAAGCTTAGTAGTCTCGACATCACCTCGAGTGGTGTTTCTTCTACTGCGGTTCACGATGACCATATAAAATGATGCATGTTAGAATCAATGGTTGTAACCCGTGTAATTATGTACGTAAGAGGCGACAAGTTTTTCACCTCGATTAGAGATTGCCAAATGCCTAGGAAGGAGGTAGTGTGAGGTGTGTGATTCCTTGTATTAAACATATTCTATCGAATAGGTTTGGGGAGGGGGTTACGTTGTTATACCTGTCTTTCGTCTTGAGTCGTTGTAGATTTTTCTTAGCTTTATTTTTCTTTTGTTTTGTGTCCCAACCTATTCTCACGAATAGGTTTGGGGAGGTGTCTTTGTAAAAAGTTTTTCCCTTTTTCTTTTTCGTCTTTGTGCTCAAACCTATTCTCTCGAATAGGTTTGGGGAGGTTTTTGACACGTAGTACTGCTGCTTGCATAGCTATATAAAAAAAAAAAAAAAAAAAAAAAAAAAAAAAAAAAGAAAAGCAAAAGAGAAAATAAAAAAGAAGAAAGAAAATAAAGAATAAGACCCAAAAGCAAAAGAAGGGTCGTTGCAAGCCAAAAGCAGTCTCGTAGTGTCAAGTGTCATGTAAATATTTTGTCCTTGTGAAGTATCGAGTTGTAAATTCTATCTTTTGTTTTTGTGTCGCCTTTGTCCAAGGCCTGTTCTTGACCACCCTCGTCTTGCTATTCAAGAAGTGGTTGATTGAGATTCGTTCTTTGAGAGTCTGGGTAGAATAGGGGAGTGTCTTGTTTTTCTAGGGAGCCCTCCTTCGTTTGATGAGAGCCAGTATTGGTTCGCCCTCTTTTGAGGAAAAGTCTCGCTTGGTGAACAGTAGTAAGCCCTCGGTATTATAGGCACGGGCCAATTGCAGTATGATAATGTGAATCATTGTGTCGTCACTGACCAGGTCCAGGTAGAAGATGTTACGAGAGACTCCTTTGCTTAACCAAGTGCACATGAGAATGTGTATATTCGCAATCGAGGCATTCTTCAACCTACTTGCATGTCATGCTCATTTGGTTTTGTTCATAAGCATTTGGTAGATTCAATAGATTAGTTCACTTTACTTGGCATGAGACTCCTTTTGTGTTGCATTTAGGATAGTTTGTTGCTTGAGGACAAGCAAAGGTTTGGTTTGGGGAGTTTGATGAACGTATTTTTGACGCGTTCATCTTGTCTTTTTTACCTTCTTTTGCTATCTTTTAGCCTTGTTTTTTGGTTAGTTTTGTAGAATAGTGTCACGTTTTGTGTTTTCTGCATTTTCAGGCACTTAGGTACGAAACGACGTTTTTGGAGCTAAAAACGAGCCTTTTTGATGGAAAAGATGGCCCCGTTGAAGTTCCCCAATCTCCGTGGCTTGTTCGTGAGTGTCTGAATCCCATTAAGTGCCGAGAAGGACGAGCCCAAGGCACCCGAGGGCCGTTCGTGGGCAAAAGATCGAGTTTCGAGGCCAAAATCTGCCCAGGAGGCAAGCCCTTCGCTTGGAATTGGAGAAGCGGGACGCTTGGAATTTCAGGAGATTTCAAAAGAGGAACAGGAAGCAAGCGCTTGGCTCTGCCCAAGCGAAGCGCTTGGCAGCCGTTACAGATCCAGATTTTGCCTTCATTACTTGATTTTGGAGTTACTTTTTGGTATACAGAACATTGGAGACGAGTTTTGGACAACCCTAAGCCCCAAAAACTCAGAGAAACTCAGAGATTCATTGTAATTTAGCTTGGGATTCAAGATTTTGATTGGAATTCATCCTTTGTAATCATCTACGGAGAGGTTTTCTTTGATTTCCACCGATTAGTGACAGCTTTGGTGGTAACTTGTATCACTCTCTTGTCTTGTAGTTTGATATGATGTATTCTGATTATTATTCATATGAATTGATGTCTATGTTGATGAATATGAGTAGCTAAATCCTTTGTGTTGGTGGTAGAATGTAGAATTATGCATGTTATGGATTATGCTTATGCTTACATGAGGTTGTGAGTCAATCTTGCTGCAAATTACTTCATATGATTCGTAGTTGCCTATAAAATATATTCGAATAGAGTATGTGACAAACTCGTTGGTCAATGAAAGCTATAGGATTGTATGTTAGTGATTTGCAGCATGCTAGATAAATGGTGTTAGTGACAAGCACCTCTAAATTATTGATAGTGACCTTTCATGATGTGTGTCTTGAAAGTTACCTAGACAAGTTGCTTAGCAGACTTAGTTGAAGGTTTTACGCACTGAACTTGTGAGCATATTAGTAATCCATGCATGTGTATTCGATTTCTACCACCGACCGTTTTCCAAACTTGTTTACAAAAACTCTTGTTTTCTCACTTCCTTTGTTCAAACATCTTTCTCAAAAATCATCATCTAGTTGACTGAAATTAGCTACCAAAACCTTGATCAAAGCCACGTTAGGTCCCGAGAGAACGACACTCGGGGACAACTTGTCATTGCACTCTGTTTGTGTAGTGAAAGGTGTTCTTTGGCTTTTTAAACAAATTTAATTGGTGAAAAACGACATCATCACACTACTTGTACCATGGAACCAGAAGAAGGCATGAGGTCCCAGGTCGGTCACCCCTGGTCGGTCCCTAGGGGGCCTGCCTTCCAGAATATTCCATGAGACCTAAAAAGTCAATAATGCCCTCCAAACCCTAGTCAAGATGTTTGGGTCAAAGCCCATTGACCTCCTTAATGAGCTTGGGCTAAAGGAGGCTTCTATCTCAACTGGACACTTGTCACGATCCTACATAAAGTGACAATAAAAAATACTATGAGTATATAAGGGATCTCATTCATAATCCCAAGGTAAGCAATCATAATTCTCACCTACCACTCACCTACCACATCTACTACTCTTACTAGGGAATCCCTTCAACGCCCTACACGTGAAGTCGTCCCTCCGGTCTGATCCTAGACAGACCGGGTACGAGGTACTAACCCCCCATCCAGTCTCTTTCAGGTACGAAGAAGCTACACGTAGATTACCTATATATCATAGGAAGACTACATGAAGAAGATCTAAGTAGTTCCCTTTGACGGTTTAGTACGAACTTAAGAGATAGCACGAACTACCCTTCAATATTTGGCGCCGTCTGTGGGAATCTTATCAATATTTGGCGTCGTCTGTGGGAATCTGATCAAAAGGTCATCCCTAGCCCTACTGGTCGAGCCAAGAGACACTCCTCGAGATGCCTCCAAGAAGAAGTGTTCGACTTGCCAATGCAGTACCAGAGAATCCTCCTCGCCCAATGGGTCGTCCCCCTATAAATGGTCGAGGAGGAGGAAGGGTAGGTGCTTCAGGGGCACCTAGAAATAACAATGTTGAAAGGAATCAAGATATGGTGGAGGGGGAATTCACTAATGTCACGGGCTCCCGAGAAGAAAGATCGGGAGAAAACCACCCCCATGGCATCCCTGTCGGAAGTGCTTACGGGCTTTGAGAGAGTCGCGAACAATGTTGCCACAAGGGAACATCCTCCTCGGATAGCAGTGAATCCTCCCCAACCGGCCGCATTGAACTTCACCCTTCCCAACGGACGAGTGGTCCGACCATCTGATTATGCGATAGGCGAAGCTCAATACGGCTTGTTTCTTCTCACCATACAAGGATGCTTGGGAGAAAATGAAGCTGCAAAGGTCGAAGCGGAACTTCAAGCCCGAGGAATAAGACATGCCCAAGTACAAGAGGAACCTCATGAGAATCTTCCCGTACCTCGTCAATCTCAACCAAGAGCACCCCCAGTTCAAGATGAAGCTCATTCAAGAGCCAACACAAGGCCAATCTAATCTAGACTTGGACCTTCAAGGGTTCAGTCAAGATTAGAACCACAAGGTGCTCCTGATGATTTAAGAGATTTGATTGATAGGAGAATAAGAGCGTCAATGCAAAATGCCGCTCCTCAAGAAAACCAAACTCAATTAGTTGTGACCCCTCCCACTCTCCCAAACCAAGTTACTCCCAACCAATTAACTCCTCAGAATCAGCCCGAGGCGATGGCGGAGAACAATGCTTTGAGGACCGTGGCGGAGGTAACCCCCTTGATCGGGATCGACCCAGTCACGGGAAGGAAACTCACTTTGGAAGAACTTAGTGCTCAAAGGACCGCGCTTGAAGCCCAAATAGAAACCTTGAAGGGTGCTGTGCAAGAGCAAGACCAAGACCAAGATCCAAGCTCACTATGCGACGAGATAAGAAGACATCAAGCAAAGATCGAGAGAGGTTTCCCTACCTTTGAAATCTATGACAGAACAAGTTGTCCAAAAGACTACTTGGTAAGATTTGCACCAAAATGGATGCGTATGACCATGACTAAAAACGAAGGCATTACTCTTCCCGGCTAACCTCTCAGAGGAAGCCATGAAATGGTGGTCGCGACTTTCCCAGCGCTCAATCAAATCGTACAGAGAGCTCTGCCAGGAGTTCTCTAAGAGATTCGAGAAGGTCACGAACACCAAAAAAGAGTGAGATACTTGGCCGAAATCGTTCAAAAGCATAATGAAGACTTGAGGGATTTCATCAACCGGTTCCGTGAAGAAGCCCTCCAAGTCGAGGACCACTCGATCAACGAAAGAAAGGAATATTGTATGGTAACACTACCAATGTCAAGTTCCAAGAGGTGCTCTCAGCATCGTGCGTCGATAGTGAAGCTCAATTGGCAAAAGTTTGCAAGGACTTCCTCGAGGCGGAAGAATTCTGAAAAATGGTCACTATGAGAACCAACCCTCCAAAATAAAACGGGAAGGAAAAGGAAAGGGAGAGGGAATATCCTCCGAGGAAACAAAATCCCGGAAAACAAAGAAGAAATCAAAAGCATGGTTTGATCAAGGAAGGTCCTTCAAGGAATGAGTTTAGAGACAAGAGAACCCGTCCGAGGAGATCTCTTCCAAAGAGATATAACAACTACACAGACTTGAATAGGCCAAGATCCGACATCTTGAACTATATAGTCTCGAGGAAGCTTGATGTCTTGTGGCCACCTCCGGTCCAACAAAGTCGAAAGAACAAAATTTCAAGAAATTTTGTCAATTTCACAAAGGAAAGAGACACACCGCTGATGAGTGTGTCGAGCTCAAGAACGAGATCGAGAGGATGATTCGAAATGGACAGTTGGTCAACTATAATCGGAAGGAATAACCTCTAGCTATCCTACCTCCACCGCCACGAGTGAGGATCGAGCACCAAGGTCCCCAAGAAAACCCTGGCTATGATGATATTCATAATTTCAACAATTATGAGAACTGATGAACGTGTATTTTACACTTTCATTTGAGTCTTTTTCACCTATTTTAGCTATCCTCTATGTTAATTTAGCTATATTTTAGTGCATTTTATTAGAATAGTGTCACGTTTCCCTTTAGTTTGTATTTTACAGGTTTGAGTGAAAAACGAGGTTTTTCGGGCAATTATATTGAAGTAGACAAGGAATTGGTGTTCCGAAGGCCTATTTGGAGTATCCAGAAGATTCCGGATAGGATTTGAAGTCTAGAGGTCGAGTCTGAAGGCTAAAAGGTCACTAGAAGGCAAAAACCGAGTCCGAAAAAGGAGAAGAAATCCAAAAACGCGTCGAAAATGCGTATATGACCGCCAGAACCTCCCGGGCGAGTCGCCCGGACGTGGGGTGAATCGCCCCACACCAGGCGAATCGCCCGGTGTGTGGGGCGACTCGCCCCACACCTGCCGAATCACTATATATAGTTGCTCCGTTTTTCATACTTTTCCAGACCTTTTGTCTCACCTTTCTCATTAGTTTTTGGTAGGAATTCTCCAGAGCCTGTTCTGGGGATTCTTAGCTTAGGAGGTACTTTTTCTTAGCGTTTTGGAGCTTGTAAGATCGCGATTCTTCGGAGATTGACAACCTTCGGTAACATTGTATCTTACAGTTTTTCTATTTATATTTATTTATCTTTCAACATGTTTTCATTCAATCTTGCTATGATTTCTGTTGATTGCATGACATCTATGAATAGCTAAACTTCTCGTTGGTGATAGTATGTGATTTCTTAGCGAAGGGTTAATAATTATGATAATGGCTATATCGCGCATTATACTTTGAGTTATTGCTTTATTTCTTTGATCTATCTAAAACCTCTATCTTCGTAGTGTTGAATAATTACGGAACACAATTGGACAATTCATTGATCAAAGATCTCTATGCAAAACCGGGGACTTCATGCATGATTATTAACCTGCTATGCTTTGAATGACCATACTATCACCAATCCCATTATCTGTTAAGAAAAACCTTTGCTAAGTCGTCTGTTGATTTATATTCTTAAGTTAGATTAGATAAAGCTAGTTATAGTCCTTAGAGATCGACACTCGAGGTTATTCTACTGCTACACTACGGGTTTCGTTGTAGTTGTGAATTGCCTTTGGCTTAATACAAATTTATTTGATTAATGGAGTGCACAAACCGGTTCATCAAGAACTGCCCGGTAAATGGGAGAGCATTCATACTCTTACGATTTTCGGAGGGACCCGCGGGAGACGACACTCGAAACCAAACGGAGATCACTGCGGATAATCTCAGGTCAGGGATGTGAAGTATGGCCAAGTTGGTAGCCGGGAAACAATGTCATTTCCTTTGATGATAGTGAACTCCCTCTAAGGCATGCCGGAGGAGGAAGCATCTACAACCCATGTTCCTCTAGTATTATCCCTCGATGTCCAATCTTACAACTTGGAAACGGATTCTAGTCGACACCGGATGTTCGGCTCACTTAATCTTCACAGCATTTGAAGAGGATGCATATGAACCCGAGGGAGGTGATGAACGCGGATTTGTCGGTTCCGGATTCAGCAAATAATATTTGTATTTAGCCAAAGGCAATCCACAACTACAACGAAACCGTAGTGTAGCAGCAGAATGACTCGAGTGTCGTTCTCTCAGGACTATAACTAGCTTTATCAAATCTAATTTAGAATATTAAAACAGCAAACAGATAGCAAAGGGGTTTCTAGCAGATAATGGAGATTGGTGATAGTATGATCCTTCTTAGCATAACGGGTCGATAATCATGCATAAATTCCTCGGTCTTGCATGGAGATCTTTGAATCAATCTAGTGTCTTGTTGCAATTATTAAGCACTACGAAGATAATTGGTCTGACAAGTCAATCACTATTGTCCTAATGTGTTCCGTAATTATTCAACACTACGAAGATAAACTCGCGAATAGGTCGACGAGGGTCCAATTGTGCATAATAATTAATACACATACGAGAATTTAGGTTGTCGTGATCAACGAAATAAAGCAATGACACGGAGTATAATGCGCGATATAGCCATTAGCATGATTATCTTCCCTTCGCTAAGAATTCACATACTACCACCAACGATAAGTTTAGCTACTCATAATAGGCATGCAATCAACATAAATCATAGAAGAAAACATGTTGAAAGAATATAATAAATAAGTAGAATTAAAACTGTAAGATACAAAGTTACCGAAGGGTGGTCAATCTCCGGATGATTACGATCCTACGAGCTCCAAACTGCTATGAAAAAGAGTCCCTAAGCTACGGACCCCCAGAACAGGCTCTGGGAAGTCCCTACTAAAAACTAAGCAGAGAGGTGGGAAGTAGGTCTGGAAAGATATGATTTTCGGGAGAAAATGAGAAATTATTAGGCTTCGAATTACTGTGGGGCGTTTC
>CM051458.1:13349445-13373758 GCA_028274465.1 Plantago ovata
TATGGTGGAGGGCGGAATTCACTAATGTCACGGGCTCCCGAGAAGAAAGATCGGGAGAAAACCACCCCCCTGGCATCCCTGTAGGACCCTAGTGCTCGGGGCTTTGAGAGAGTCGCGAAACAATTTGCCCACAAGGGAACATCTCCTCGGATAGAGTGAATCCTCCCCAACCGGCCGCATTGAACTTCACCCTTCCCACGGACGAGTGGTCGACCATCTTGATTATGCGATAGGCGAAGCTCAATACGGCTTGTTTCTTCTCACCATTACAAGGATGCTGGGAGAAAATGAAGCGCAAAGGTCGAAGCGGAACTTCAAGCCCGAGGAATAAGACATTGCCCAAGTACAAGAGGAACCTCATGAGAATCTTCCCGTACTCGTCAATCTCACCAAGAGCACCCCCAGTTCAAGATGAAGCTCATTCAGAGCCAACACAAGGCCAATCTAATCTAGACTTGGACCTTCGGGTTCAGTCAAGATTAGAAACACAAGGTGCTCCTGATGATTTAAGCGATTTGATTGATAGGAGAATAAAGCGTCAATGCAAAATGCCGCTCCTCAAGAAACCCAAACTCAATTAGTTTTGACCTCCCACTCTCCCAAAACAAGTACTACCAACCAATTAACTCCATGAATCAGACCGATGGCGGATGTGCGGAGAGAACAATGCTTTGAGGACCGTGGCGGAGGTTAACCCCCTGATCGGGATCGACCCAGTCCCGGAAGGAAACTCACTTTGGAAGAACTTCGTGCTCAACGGACCCGCGCTTGAAGCCCAATAGAAACCTTGAAGGGTGCTGTGCAAAGAGCAAGCCAAGACCAAGATCCAAGCTCACTATGCGACGAGATAATAACGACATCAAGCAAAGATCGAGAGAGGTTTCCCTACCTTTGAAATCTATGACAGAACAAGTTGTCCAAAAGACTACTGGTAAGATTTGGCACCAACATGGATGCGTATGACCATGACTAAAAACGAGGGCATTACTCTTCCGGCTACCTCTCAGAGGAAGCCATGAAATGGTGGTCGCGCCTTTCCCAGCGCTCAATCACAATCGTACAGAGAGCTCTGCCAGGAGTTCTCTAAGAGATTCGAGAAGGTCACGAACCACCAAAAAAAGAGTGAGATACTTGCCGAAATCGTTTCAAAAGCATAATGAAGACTTGAGGGATTTCACTCAAACGGTTCCGTGAAGAAGCCTCCAAGTCGAGGCCCACTCGATCAACGAAAGAAAGGATATATTTGTATGGTAACACTACCAATGTCAAGTTCCAAGAGGTGCTCTCAGCATCGTGCGTCGATAGTGAAGCTCAATGGCAAAAGTTTGCAAGGACTTCTCGAGGCGAAGAATTCTGAAATGTCACTATGAGAACCCAACCCTCCAAAATAAAAACGGGGAAGGAAAAGGAAAGGGAGAGGGATATCCTCCGAGGAAACAAATCCGGAAACAAAGAAGAATCAAAAGCATGGTTTGATCAAGGAGGTCCTTCAAGGAATGAGTTTAGAGACAAGAGAACCCGTCCGAGGAGATCTCTTCCAAGAGATATAACAACTACACAGACTTGAATAGGCCAAGATCCGACATCTTGAACTATATAGTCTCGAGGAAGCTTGATGTCTTGTGGCCACCTCCGGTCCAACAAAGTCGAAAGAACAAAATTTCAAGAAATTTTGTCAATTTCACAAAGGAAAGAGACACACCGCTGATGAGTGTGTCGAGCTCAAGAACGAGATCGAGAGGATGATTCGAAATGGACAGTTGGTCAACTATAATCGGAAGGAATAACCTCTAGCTATCCTACCTCCACCGCCACGAGTGAGGATCGAGCACCAAGGTCCCCAAGAAAACCCTGGCTATGATGATATTCATAATTTCAACAATTATGAGAACTGATGAACGTGTATTTTACACTTTCATTTGAGTCTTTTTCACCTATTTTAGCTATCCTCTATGTTAATTTAGCTATATTTTAGTGCATTTTATTAGAATAGTGTCACGTTTCCCTTTAGTTTGTATTTTACAGGTTTGAGTGAAAAACGAGGTTTTTCGGGCAATTATATTGAAGTAGACAAGGAATTGGTGTTCCGAAGGCCTATTTGGAGTATCCAGAAGATTCCGGATAGGATTTGAAGTCTAGAGGTCGAGTCTGAAGGCTAAAAGGTCACTAGAAGGCAAAAACCGAGTCCGAAAAAGGAGAAGAAATCCAAAAACGCGTCGAAAATGCGTATATGACCGCCAGAACCTCCCGGGCGAGTCGCCCGGGACGTGGGGTGAATCGCCCCACACCAGGCGAATCGCCCGGTGTGTGGGGCGACTCGCCCCACACCTGCCGAATCACTATATATAGTTGCTCCGTTTTTCATACTTTTCCAGACCTTTTGTCTCACCTTTCTCATTAGTTTTTGGTAGGAATTCTCCAGAGCCTGTTCTGGGGATTCTTAGCTTAGGAGGTACTTTTTCTTAGCGTTTTGGAGCTTGTAAGATCGCGATTCTTCGGAGATTGACAACCTTCGGTAACATTGTATCTTACAGTTTTTCTATTTATATTTATTTATCTTTCAACATGTTTTCATTCAATCTTGCTATGATTTCTGTTGATTGCATGACATCTATGAATAGCTAAACTTCTCGTTGGTGATAGTATGTGATTTCTTAGCGAAGGGTTAATAATTATGATAATGGCTATATCGCGCATTATACTTTGAGTTATTGCTTATTTCTTTGATCTATCTAAAACCTCTATCTTCGTAGTGTTGAATAATTACGGAACACAATTGGACAATTCATTGATCAAAGATCTCTATGCAAAACCGGGGACTTCATGCATGATTATTAACCTGCTATGCTTTGAATGACCATACTATCACCAATCTCCATTATCTGTTAAGAAAAACCTTTGCTAAGTCGTCTGTTGATTTATATTCTTAAGTTAGATTAGATAAAGCTAGTTATAGTCCTTAGAGATCGACACTCGAGGTTATTCTACTGCTACACTACGGTTTTCGTTGTAGTTGTGAATTGCCTTTGGCTTAATACAAATTTATTTGATTAATTGAGTCTGACAAACCGGTTCATCAAGAACTGCCCGGTAAATGGGAGCATTCATACTCTTACGATTTTCGGAGGACCCGCGGGAGACGACACTCGAAACCAAACGGAGATCACTGCGGATAATCTCAAGGTCAGGGATGTGAAGTATGGCCAAGTTGGGTAGCCGGGAACCAATGTCATTTCCTTTGATGATAGTGAACTCCCTCTAAGGCATGCCGGAGGAGGAAGCATCTACAACCATGTGTTCCTCTAGTATTATCCCTCGATGTCCAATCTTACAACTTGGAAAGGATTCTAGTCGACACCGGATGTTCGGCTAACTTAATCTTCACAGGCACTTTGAAGAGGATGCATATGAACCCGAGGGAAGGTGATGAACGCGGATTTGTCGGTTCCGGATTCAGCAAATAATATTTGTATTTAGCCAAAGGCAATCCACAACTACAACGAAACCGTAGTGTAGCAGCAGAATGACTCGAGTGTCGTTCTCTCAGGACTATAACTAGCTTTATCAAATCTAATTTAGAATATAAAAACAGCAAACAGATAGCAAAGGGGTTTCTAGCAGATAATGGAGATTGGTGATAGTATGATCCTTCTTAGCATAACGGGTCGATAATCATGCATAAATTCCTCGGTCTTGCATGGAGATCTTTGAATCAATCTAGTGTCTTGTTGCAATTATTAAGCACTACGAAGATAATTGGTCTGACAAGTCAATCACTATTGTCCTAATGTGTTCCGTAATTATTCAACACTACGAAGATAAACTCGCGAATAGGTCGACGAGGGTCCAATTGTGCATAATAATTAATACAACATACGAGAATTAGGTTGTGCGTGATCAACGAAATAAAGCAATGACACGGAGTATAATGCGCGATATAGCCATTAGCATGATTATCTTCCCTTCGCTAAGAATTCACATACTACCACCAACGATAAGTTTAGCTACTCATAATAGGCATGCAATCAACATAAATCATAGAAGAAAACATGTTGAAAGAATATAATAAAATAAGTAGAATAAAACTGTAAGATACAAAGTTACCGAAGGTTGTCAATCTCCGGATGATTACGATCCTACGAGCTCCAAACTGCTATGAAAAAGAGTCCCCTAAGCTACGGACCCCCAGAACAGGCTCTGGGAAGTCCCTACCTAAAACTACAGAGAGAGGTGAGAAAGTAGGTCTGGAAAGATATGATTTTCGGAGAAAACTGAGCAACTATATATAGGCTTCGAATTACTGTGGGGCGGTTCGCCCCAGACACCGGGCGGTTCGCCCGGCGATTTTTTCGTGGAATTCCGCGTTTTCGACGCGTTTTTGGATTTCTTCCCATTTTCGTACTCGGTTTCTGACTTCTAATAGCCTTCTAACCTCCAGATTCGGCCCCTAGACTCCAAATCCTATCCGGAAACCTTCAGATACTCCAAATAGGCTTCTCTAACACCAATTCCTTGTCAACTTCAATATAATTGCCCCGAAATCAAGGAATTTGAACCAAAACCTGTAAAATAAAATCAAAAGGGAAACGTGACACTATTCTAATAAAATGCATTAAAATATAGCTAAATTAACATAGAGGATAGTTAAAATAGGTAAAAAAGACTCGTATGAAAGTGTAAAATACACATTCATCAAACTCCCCAAACCGAACCTTTGCTTGTCCTCAAGCAACTAAGCTAGACTCTAATGCAAAAAACATGCAAGACACAAAATGGAGTCTCATGCCAAATAAAATGAACTAATCTACTGAATCTATCAAAAACATATGAACAAAATCCATATAAATCAAAGCATGAATATAGGTTGAAGAATACCTCGATTGACTTATACACATCCACTTAAGCACTTATGTCAAGACAAGATAGTGTCTCGTAATATTCTCTACCTGGACCAAGTCAGTGACGACGTAATGAAGCATGCTAAGATACGAATGGTTGTCCCGTGCCTATGAAACTGAGGACTTACTGCTGTTCCACCATGTTAAGACTTTTTCTCAAAAGAGGTCGAACCAGTACTGGCTCTCATCAAACGAAGAAGGGTTCCCTATAAAAGATAACTCTCCCCTATTCTACCCATCTCTCAAGTAAAGTCTTAAGCTATTTACCACTTCCTGAATGGCAGGACGAGGGTGGTCTAGAACAGATGACACTCAAGACAAAAAAGATAAAAGATAAAAAATAGAAAATTACAACACGAATACGAACAATACAAAAATGGAAAAGACTCAACACTTTGCTAAACTTCTATTTGGCTTTCTTTTTTGGACCCTTTCTTTGCTTTTTTGGGGTCTTTTCTTTTTTCCTTTTTTTCTTTCCAGATTTTTTTCCTCTTTTTTTTCTTTTTCTGGAATTTTTCTTTTCTTTTTTTCGATTTTTTTCTAGCCAGCAGTAGCATACAGAAAGAGAAACAAAATGACTCACACGACTTCCCCAAACCTATTCGAAAGAATAGGTTAGAGTACAAAATTTACGGAAAAAGAAAAATAAACTCACGTTACAAAAATGAATAACAGAAACAAGTCTAATGATGGTGTAACCCCCTCCCCAAACCTATTCGGAAGAATAGGTTTTAAACAAAGGATCACACAACCTCACACTACCTCCTTCCTAGGCATTTAGCAATCTCAAAGCATGGTGAAGACTTGTTGCCTCTTAGGTACATAATTACTCGGGAAAACAACCATAAGACCCTAACATGCATCATCCTATTATAAAGGCCATCGTGAACCGCAGTAGAGAAAACACCACTAAGTGATGTCGAGACTACCATGCTTAACTAAGTGCAATACATAAATGTGACAAGCCAAGCGAGAAAAACCTCAAACAAATTCATAGAGATGAAGCATACGATTAATGGCATAGTTGGTTGATCTATCCAATAAAAAAGTTCAAAAAATTCGGCAATAAACTCCATATAAAACATGCAAGACTATCCTAGGATGAATGTAGTGAAATGCAACCTAAAAATCTAAGAAAGCAGTAAACGTGCAAATGCAAATGCAGACGGATAAAGCATGCGAGGTACTATACTCAGCCTACCAATGTCAAGCTCCAAACTAACAACATTAGATCTCTTAAATCCCATCCCCCCTCATGAAATTTACGCTAGTCCCTAGCAGTAAGAAAATGAGGAAATAAGATGTGATACTAGATGTTACCCCATGGTTTGGCCTCGGTCGGCTGAGTGTGCTGCTTGTGAGTTATTGGGCCTGCTCTGGGAGCTTTATAGGGTGTCATCAGGTCTTCTGGTATGCGTGGTAGTTTCAATTATAGGCCGGATAGGAACAACTCCTCCATTAGTATCATCATTGCCTGTATGGCCTTCATTGTCACTACTGTCACGCACATCCTCACTAGTAGAGTTGTAGTGGCAGGTAGAATTCTCAAGAGTAGCCCCCGCTATTATGGTATCCTCCATCCTGGAGCCCTCCAATAGGATGTGAACTGTTGAAGGGGAAAGGGCAGTGGTATCAGGACCTCCCCCTCCAACGTTTTACACCACGAGAAGGTTTCAGTAAGCTACTCGGATACTCAGAAGTCTTCTACCATTTTTTCCAATTTCGACAACATTCTCTACGGTGGATCCGACCGATGTCTATATGATGCTCCCTTTAGAGGCAGGCAAGGGGCACCCCAACGAGGGGCTGGGCACCCATGTCATTATGTTTGGAACCAAGCTAGCGCTTCGGAACCTTCTAGCAACTTCGAACTCAAGATTGAATCCGTCGCGGCGAGAATGTCCCGGTGCCTTCCAGTTCATTCGAACTTTGCAGTCCTTGTGATGGAGCGCTGCCGTAATAATGGTTTCTGTCCCTTCGGTGGTGCATGAATAGGCATAGGAGTCCTCACTCCAGGTATACTCTAGCTCCTCCTCTTGGATAATCCACGACGTTGCTGCAAAACCCGTTGGCTCGAACGCACATCTAACGAGGTCACTCTTCTTGACATGGTTGTAATCGATCCCTCTCCAATACTTCACAGTAATCATACGGGAATGATCCTTTCCCTTGGTATGGTTCCTACATACAGCAGTTAGTACCTCGTATGACACAAAACTGACTCACGCATATGCTAGTGTAAGAACGAAATATACAAATGATAAAATCAACAATCGAGCTCCCCAAACCGTAATGTCTAGCCTAGCTTCTTCATCATGCAACATACCAATGTAACTACTACATGCAATATATCACATTATGCTCTTACTAGACAACCAATATCCTAGATATCTAGGCTCAATTCATACCATAGAAGCGAAAATTCTAGCATCATAAATCCTCATACTCAACAATTAAGCATTCTAGCGTCAAATCCACCAACATTACATCAATAAACACAATCATATGCAACAAATCAAAGATAAAGACATATTGCATAACATGATATATCATCTAGTAGCAAAATTCCCAAATCAACAATTCAAGCAAAATTGAGCATTCAATTGATAGTAAATAACACTTCTAATCACACAAACATCATACCCATGCATCAAATAAGCATAATTGAAGCTCAAATTAGAAAACCCCCAAATTCGAAAATTAGGGTTCTTAGAATGATACCTCAGATCTTAAAATCTAATGCATTAGGACGAAATCTGTTCGGATGGGAAGATAGATCATGTAATAGGCTTCGATTTAAGCTAAAGAACACTAAATTTGGTCAAGAAACGAAGAAGTTATGAAGATTTGAAGTTGAAATCGCGATTTCCGGTCTTGGGGAAGGTGGAATGATGAAATTTGAAGAAAATGAGGAAAAGGGGAAGAAATCCGCGTTTTTGGGTTTCTGGAGCCGTGGGGCGGTTCGCCCCGCATGCGGGGCGGTTCGCCCCGTGCTCCCCGATGCGGGGAGACGGCTTCCGTCGTCAGAAAACGCGGTTTTAATCCCCGAAACCAATTTTTTTCAAAAAAACCACTCGACAAATATCACTCAAACATAAGCATATACGACACAGACATGAACAAATTCGCATACGAGAAGCAAATAGTTCAAGAATGAATACATGCAGAAAAGCAGTAAAGAAATCGATAAAAACTCCGGGTTGCCTCCCGGATAGCGCCATTGTTTAAAGTCTTTGACTCGACTCCTGTCTGCGCCTATCTCTTCTTTTTGCGGGTACTAGGCGTCCCCTTCATTGATCTCCTCTCCATGCCACGAACCTGTGAATAAGAAAGAATATAGGCTGCAAGACCACAGTAGTGAGTAGTGAAAGAAATATCGGGCGGATCAGGTGGATCAGATATGGCGTGCAATACGTGTTGCTTGCCATCCATTTCAATAGTGCAAGTTCTTTGGTAGATGTCCATCACGGAGCGTAGTTTAGTCAAGAACGTTCGCCCTAAGAGTATGACATCCCCCATTCCAGGTGCAGACGCCAGCATAACTACAAAATTGGTGTAAACAGATGCTTCACCAATCTTGACCAACACATTTTTCACAACTCCTTCGGGTCTCATAAATGATCCATCTGCCAGTTGCACAATAGCCCTTTTCTCAGATAGTTTTCCAAGGTTACTCTTTTCAAACACATTCAAAGGAATTATGTTTGAGTAGGATCCCGTGTCTAGTGTGGCACGGACATCTTCAAGCTCACCAATCCCTACCTTAACATCGAAACTTTTAGGGAGTGGTTCGGGATCCTCTTGCTCCTCATCACTTACGTCAGAACCAAGGTCCTCCTCTTCTTCCTTAGCCTGTAGAAGTTCTTCCTTCTTGCAACACTCGCACTTAACAACCTTCTTGATGGTGATTTCGTCGGGTAGATCACCAGCCAATGTAATGGCATTTGACTTCACAGTGTTTCTAGGCAGTTTGCCTTGTTCCCTACTTGCTCCTCGGTCGATCAACTCTTGCATCTTCTGATGGGCAAGTCTAGTGCTCTCCTCCAACCTATCAAGCCTTGCCCTAGTCTTCTCGGAATCTTCTTCATAACGTTTGAGAAAACTTTGTGTGTGATCGACCATTTTTTGCAAGTTCTTCATTAGTTGAGCCGACTTCGACTTCGGTGGCTCTTTCGGAGCGGGGTTTTCGCAGTGATCATTACCATAGTTCAGCCTACTACGGTCTTGGTTAGGTCCATAAGTTTGGTTAGCCGGTGCATATCCTTGATTGTTTCGGAATCCTCTTCTCCAAAATCCACCTCGAGGGTTCCTACCGTCTTGTCCGTAGCTAACTTCTTGAGTACCAAACTCCGTAGCAAAGGCTTCTTCTTCGCCTCCTCGAGCCCAATTGCCATCATCGTATGCCAGCTCCGATCTACACATATGAGCCCCATGCCCATAGTTCTTGCATATTCGGCATACTTCGTTCGAAACAGTTGTTCCGGTGGCGCTCTTGAGGACTTGCTTCAATTCGTTGGTAAAGCACTCGAATTGATCCCCATTCCCCCTATACATAGGGGCTTCTTGAGTCGGTGGAGCTTCAGGTCCACGTCTCCTAACCATTGCTCTTGGTCCTTGAACTGCGAACCCTTAGCAAGTCTTTCGAAAACTGCCCAGACGGCTTCCGCGGTTTCCTCCCAAATATTGCCTCGGCATTGGAAATCCACCACTTGTTGGTTCTCGAAGGTTAGTCCATTGTAGAAGTGTTGGACTAGGTCAGAAAGTTCAAAACCATGGTGAGGGCACTTGTTCGTGAGATCTTGGAATCTCTCAAACGCAGTGTAGATGGTCTCATCATAGTCCTGCTTGAATCCAGTGATCTGCGCCTTTAGCGCGGTAGTCAAGGTGTGAGGGAAGTATTTCTCCATGAAAGCTGAAAAAACCTTCTCCCAAGTGTCCAGCGAGCCTGCTGGTAGAGAACTCAACCATGACTTGGCTCTGTCGCCAAGTCCCATAGCAAAAACCTTCATCCTCAACTCGTCCGTGGGAGTTGGTTGACGAAATCATCGATATCGTGCAAGTACCCCATCACATCTTCCCGTGATAAGCCATAGAACCTCGGAAGTTGTTGGAATGCGTGGTTCTTGATTTCCAGATCTCGGGTTGCAGACGAAAGAACAATCGCCGGTCCCCTCATACGATCCTTGGTGGGTTGTACCCATGCCTTCAGTGGTCTAGCTTCTGCCATTCCGTCGATTTCCTTGAAAAGACTGAGTAGAGATTCAGAGAAGTCGGTATCCTCTATTTCCGCTAGTGCGCGCCTTTCGAGTAGTCGCCTTCTTTGGTGGTAGACTCTGTCGATCTCAGCAATTGAATCAGCAAGCGGTGTTCCTGCAGAACGTGTATGCGGCATACACTATGTGTAACAGACTAGGAAAGCAGTATCAGAGATTAAAAAGGAAAACTAAAACTAATAGAATTAGGAATTGAAAGCTGAAAATATAACAAATTAAACAGAAAAAAGGAGTATAGTCCCCGGCAACGGCGCCAATTTGATGAACGCGGATTTGTCGGTTCCGGATTCAGCAAATAATATTTGTATTTAGCCAAAGGCAATCCACAACTACAACGAAAACTGTAGTGTAGCAGCAGAATGACTCGAGTGTCGTTCTCTCAGGACTATAACTAGCTTTATCAAATCTAATTTAGAATATAAAAACAGCAAACAGATAGCAAAGGGGTTTCTAGCAGATAATGGAGATTGGTGATAGTATGATCCTTCTTAGCATAACGGGTCGATAATCATGCATAAATTCCTCGGTCTTGCATGGAGATCTTTGAATCAATCTAGTGTCCTATTGCAATTATTAAGCACTACGAAGATAATTGGTCTGACAAGTCAATCACTATTGTCCTAATGTGTTCCGTAATTATTCAACACTACGAAGATAAACTCGCGAATAGGTCGACCAGGGTCCAATTGTGCATAATAATTAATACAACATACGAGAATTTAGGTTGTGCCTGATCAACGAAATAAAGCAATGACACGGAGTATAATGCGCGATATAGCCATTAGCATGATTATCTTCCCTTCGCTAAGAATTCACATACTACCACCAACGATAAGTTTAGCTACTCATAATAGGCATGCAATCAACATAAATCATAGAAGAAAACATGTTGAAAGAATATAATAAAATAAGTAGAATAAAACTGTAAGATACAAAGTTACCGAAGGTTGTCAATCTCCGGATGATTGCGATCCTACGAGCTCCAAACTGCTATGAAAAAGAGTCCCCTAAGCTACGGACCCCCAGAACAGGCTCTGGGAAGTCCCTACCTAAAACTACAGAGAGAGGTGAGAAAGTAGGTCTGGAAAGATATGATTTTCAGAGAAAACTGAGCAACTATATATAGGCTTCGAATTACTGTGGGGCGGTTCGCCCCACATCTGCGGCGGTTCGCCCGGCGGTTTTTTCGCGGAATTCCGCGTTTTCGACACGTTTTGGATTTCTTCCCCTTTTCGGACTCGGTTTCTGACTTCTAGTAGCCTTCTAACCTCCAGATTCGACCCCTAGACTCCAAATCCTATTCGGAAACCTTCAGATACTCCAAATAGGCTTCTCGAATACCAATTCCTTGTCAACTTCAATATAATTGCCCCGAAATCTTCGAGTTTCAACCAAAACCTGTAAAATAAAATCAAAAAGGGAAACGTGACACTATTCTAATAAAATGCATTAAAATATAGATAAATTAACATAGAGGATAGCTAAAATAGGTGAAAAAGACTCGTATGAAAGTGTAAAATACACATTCATCAGAAGGTCTCAGAGAAGTAAGGAGTACCCTGGTAGGATTTGGAGGACAACCTATCATGCCCCTTGGAATGATCAACTTGACAGTCTCAATGGGGAGTGCTCCTCGAAGAGTAACTCAACACCTCTCATTCATGGTCGTAGATATGCCCTTTGACTACTTTGCCGTCTTGGGAAGACCTGCTCTCTCTCAATTCCGAGCCGTAGTATCTACAGTCCACAACAAGTTGAAGATCCCTACTCCATTGAGAATTGGACAAGAAGTGGAAAACATAAGAGAAGCATGAGAATGCTACAGTATGTCAGCAAAGTCCACTTCCAATGTTGCCATTGGAGAGCCAAATTCAAGTCAAGTGCTCGAGGAGTAACCCTTGGTTCATCATGCTCCTTACCGTTTTTATACATTCCGACGAGTGAAGAAGAACTCGAAAATGCCAAGTCCGTCATTTAGGCGAAGGAAAGAAATTCAAAAGAAAGAAAAGGAAAGTTTAGTAGGAGCTGTTAAGGAGCTCGAGGAGTATCAAGTGATACCCCCGGTACCAGCATCCTCCAAAAAGAAGAAGTTTTTCGAGGAAAACAAGATCGAGGCAAGAGAAACCCTCGAAGAAATCCAGATCGTCGAAGGAAGTACCGACAAGGTTACTAAGATTGGTACCGAAATGACCATTGAAGTAAGAACGAAGCTCATTCAATGCTTGAGAGACAACAATGACGTCTTCACGTGGAGTACCGAAGACCTCAAGGGGATCGACCCAAGGGTCGCCGTTCACCGTTTGAATGTTGATCCATCGATCACCCACATTCGAGAAAAGCGAATAGACTTCAGTGCGGAAGATAATGCCATCATTGAAGCAGATGTGCAAAGGTTACTCAAGGCCGGTCATATCAAAGAAGTGAGATATTCCGACTGGGTTTGAAATGTATTCCTCGTAGAGAAAGGACCAGGCAAGTGGAGAATGTGCAACAACTTCACCAAACTTAACAAGTTTTGCCTGAAGGATCCCTACCCCTTACCCCGGATTGTCTAGCTGGTCGACTCAACAGCGGGGTGCGCCCTCTTGAGTTTCATGGATGTGTACTAGGGGTTCTACCAAGTCAAAATGGCCAAGGATGATATACCGAAGACCGTCTTCTTTGCAAACGGAAACGTATACTGCTTCAACGTGATGCCCTTCGGTCTAAAAAATGCCGTAGCAACCTACCAAAGGCTGGTCAACAAGATGTTCAAGGAAGAATTGGGAAGACGATGGAATTCTATGTTGATGACATGTTGGTCAAGAGAAAGACCGAGGAGCAACACATAGGATACCTGACGAAGTGCTTCTCTATTCTGAGGAAGTATGGCATGAAGCTCAATCCAGCAAAGTGTACCTTTGGAGTCAAAGGTGGGAATTTCCTAGGTTATATGGTGACGGAAAGAGGAATCGAAGCAAACTCTGAAAAGATCACGACCATTCTCGACCTTCCTCAACCCCAAACTATCAATGAGGTACAACAATTGGTAGGGAAGTCCATTGCCTTGAGTAGATTTATCTCAAGATCAGCCGAGAAGAACCTTCCATTTTTCAAACTATTGCGAAAGAGCAACAAGTTCGAATGCACAAAGGAGTGCGAGGAAGCCTTCGACAAACTCAAAGAGTATCTACTCTCCCCTCCACTCTTGTCAAAACCTATGGAAGGAGAGGTACTTTACTTATACTTGGCCGCGACACTGGAAGCCATTAGTTCGGTCTTAGTGAGGATTCAAGAGAACGACCACTTGCCTATCTACTACTTGAGTAAAGTACTTGCCGGAGCAGAGACACGCTACATGGATATCGAGAGGCTATCCTTCGCTCTTGTATACACAGCAAGGAGACTGAAGCCTTACTTCGGAGCTCACAAGTTTGTTGTTTTGACGAAGCAGCCTCTCAAGCAAGTCCTTGGGAAACCAGAAAAATCAGGACGGCTAGCAAGATGGGCAATTGAGTTGAGTGAGTATGACATCGACTACCAAGCCCCATTGGCCAAAAACGCCCACTTTATTGCCGATTTCCTTGTAGAGTATCCCTGTAAGGAAATATCAGAGGAAACACCTCAGGAAGGCCAGAATGTCATAATGATGACCGAGGAGCGACCACGGCAGAGTGAGGCAATGCAAGCCTTACAAGATGCTTTAAAAGAACTCAAAAGATGTCGCAGGCAAAAAGAAAGAGACATGACGTGTTCCTAGCGGAAGAGATCGAATAGCCCAAGGTTAAGGAGACCGTCTCTCCAAACCTAAAGAGCTCACCGACCATGGCGATGTTTGGATTCTTCATGTTGATGGATCTTCCTCGGGAAAGAATGTTGGGATAGGAATTTACTTCAAAAGCCAGGAGGAGCGGAGCTCGAGTACGCTGTTACTCTAAGCTTCCCGGACTCCAATAACGAAGCCGAGTATGAAGCCATCCTCATCGCTCTACGCATGGCAAAGGCACTTGAAGTAAAGAAGCTCCACCTCTTCACCGATTCTCAACTGGCCGAGAAGCAAATCTCGGGAAAATCTAAGACAAAAAAGGATTCATTAGAAGAATACAAGAGTGCCATCACAGAAGAAATCCAAAAATTTTAGAGTTGTGAGATTGTAAAATTCTCAAGATATCTCAATCAAAGAGCGGATGCTTTGTCCAAATATGCTTCAGCCTCCGGAGGAGTGGATACCCGGAATGTGATCCTCATGAAAATCAACGCGTCGTCCCTCTGGTCATCAAATCCGACTTTCTTGGCCATTGATACTCAACCAAATTGGATGCAAGGGAAAGATGGTCGCTACATTATGCAAGGGGACCACTTGTACAAATGATCCTTTGAGAGAGTCTACTTGAGATGCGTAGCTGAGCAAGAAGTCCAAAAGTTTTGGGAGAAATGCACCAAGAAAGTTGCGGGGACCATGCTAGAGGAAGAACCCTTGCACAAAAATTCATCCGCCAGGGCTTCTACTGTCCAACTGTTCGTGAGGATGTTGTCCAATTCGTGAGGAGATGCGAGGAGTGCCAATTGCACGCCAATTTGATCAACGTTCCTGCCAAGCCTCTCATGCCTATTTCGATCACATGCCCTTTCGACATTTGGGGTATCGACATAGTTGGTCCATTCCCAAGAGGTACGGGACAGAAGAAATTCATCATTGTCGCGGTAGAATACTTTAGCAAGTGGGCGGCAATTGAAGCGGTGTCTACTATCACCGTACAAAGGGTGATGAATTTCGTGTGGAGAAACATTGTGTGTCGATTTGGCCTACCAAGAGTCCTCATCTCCGATAACGGCTCTCAATTTTGTGGACAGAAGTTCAATGAATGGTGCAAAGAAATGAAGATTGAGAGGAGATACACCTCAGTAGGACATCCTAAATCCAATGGGCAGACTGAAGCCGTCAACAAGACCCTTGTTAACAATTTGCAAAAGAGATTCGCCACCAACAAGGATTGGGTCGACGAGCTTGATGGAGTAGTATGGGCATATCGCACAACTTCGAAGACCGCCACAAGGGAAACCCCCTTCTCTCTAGTTTATGGTTCTGAAACGGCCATACCAGCAGAAGTGGCCGTGGAAACCCTCAGGATCCAAGGGTATCAGCCCGAGGACAATCACAGCGCGAGGATGTTCGACCTAGAGACGCTATAGGAAGCGAGGAACACTGCTCTGGCCAACATCTTGAGGTACAAAGCGTTGATTGCAAGAGCCTACAACAAGAGTGTGAAACAGAGAGACTTCCAAGTTGGAGACCTAGTGCTTTGAAGGACAGACATCCTGGGCAGAGTTGGAAAGATGCAACCCAATTGGGAAGGCCCCTACAAGATTGTTGAAACAAGGTCCAACGGAAGCTACCGTCTCCAAGACATGGAAGGGAGAGTGTTGAAGAACCCTTGGAATACGTCTAATCTCCAGAGGTTTTATGCCTAAAAGTTTTGAAAGGCAATGCAAAGTTTTTAAAGTGCTCCTGTGAAAGGCCCCCTACTTATGGAACAAGAGAAGTTCCTCACAAGCTTCTATGAAAGGCCCTCTTCTCTTTTTGGTTTAAGTTTTTAGAAAGTAGAAGTTTGAAGTAGAGCAACCTCAGAAGAATGGAAAAGTTGTAAGAATGTTGGCCATGAAGCCCACCATTGTAATTGAATTTCCGTCAAATTAATGAAATACATATCTTTCAGCAAAAATGTTCAGATAAAGCTCTATCATTTTCTAAGTTCAAACAAAAGAGGAGCAAAGAAGTACTCGAACTACCCCTTGATCTGTATCTCCTCGTTTTTTTTCAAAGCAAAGGCCTCCTCGAGCCGCTTGGAAAGCCCTATAAGTTGTCAAACTCGAGGAGAGTAGCAAGGAGCGAACAGTAAGGTAGAGGAGAAGGAAAATTCTTACACTTATGATTTTTCCGGGTTGGTCCAAGAAAGTTGTTTGATTTCGAAGAAGATTATCTCATATCGAGTAGAAGAACAACTCGACAAGTGTCTCAACTACGCCGATAGCTCGAGGAGCACATCTCAAGTAGTGTCATCAACACTTGGATTTTTTCAGCATTTCACAAATGGCGCGAGGAGTCTACCTCCTTGATTTCAGTTCAGATTCATGCAAAGTAACTACTCTAACAAAGTTATACGTCATAACTAAAAAAGAGTTAGTAAAATGCATAAGTATGGAAAGACGGAGCGAGAAACAACAACATTGAATTGAAAAAAGTGATGAACGAGATTGTCATACTCAATTAATCAAATAAATTTGTTTTTAGTCAAAGGCAATTCACAACTACAACGAAAACCAAGGCACGTAGTGTAGAAGTAAAATAACCTCGAGTGTCGATCTCTAAGGACTATAACTAGCTTTATCATATTTAACTTAAACTATAAATCAGAAAACAAGCAAAGCACAGAATTTTCTTATCAATATGATGGAAGTCAGTGATAGTATGGTCATTCAAAGCAACGGGTAATAGTCATGTATGAAGTACTTGAAGTTTGTATAGAGATCTATGATCATGAATTGTCCTACGTGTTCCTTTCAATTCAACACTACGAAGATAGATGGCTTAGATAGATCAAAGAAATAAAACAATAAATCAAGTCTTAAACGCGCGAAGCCACTCATGCATAATTAAGAACCCTAGCTACGAAATCACATACTATCACCAACGATAGATTTAGCTACTCATATTGCAATCAACAAGAATCAAAGCAAGATTGAATGAAAACATGTTGAATGAAATAAATAAAAGTAGAAAATTGTGAGATACAAGTTACCAACGAAGGTTGTCAATCTCCGATGAATTGCTAACTCACAAGAAAGAATCGAAGATCAAAGATATCTAATCTCTATGCTAAAGCTTCCAAATCAATAAGAAAAAGTGTCTTCTATGCTAATAATTCCCAGAACAGGCTCTGGAGAATTTGTCTATCAAAATAATGTGAAAAGGTCTGAAAAACCTAGAAAAATAGGCAAACATATATATAGTTACGTAAACCCCCGGGACGAACCGCCCCAGACGCCGGGCGATTCGCCTGGTGCGGGGCGATTCGCCCCACGTCCTAGGCGATTCGCCTGGGACGTCCAGATCGGCTTCAGCGAGATTTTAGTCTTCTTTTCCTTTTTGGACTCGGATTTTGCCTTCTAGTGACCTTTAAGCCTTGAAACTTGTCCCCTAGGCCTCAAATCTCATCCGGAACCTTCTAGATACTCCACGAATGTCTCGAAACACCAAAACCTCGTCCTCTTCATCAATATTGCCCATAAAAACACGTTTTTCACCTAAAACCTGAAAAATACAAAGAAAAGGGAAACGTGACACTATTCTAATAAAATACACTAAAATATAAGCTAAATTAACCTATAGGATAGCTTAATTGGTGAAAAAGACTCGAATGAAAGGGTAAAATACACGTTCATCAAACCCCAAACCGAACCTTTGCTTGTCCTCAAGCAACTAAGCTAGACTCTAATGCAAAAAACCAATGCAACACACAAAATGGAGTCTCATGCCAAATGAAATGAACTAATCTATTGAGTCTATCAAAAACTTATGAACAATGACCATACAAATCATAACATGGATATTGGTTGAAGAATGCCTCGATTGACTCATACACATTCACATATGCACTATGTTAAACAAGATAGTCTCTCGTAACATTCTCTACCTGGACCTAGTCAGTGACGACGTAATGAAACATGTTAAAATACGAATGGTTGTCCCGTGCCTATGAAACTGAGGACTTACTACTGTTCACCAATACTGGCTCTCATCAAACGAAGGAGGGTTTCCTAAAAGTTCACACTCCCCTATTCTACCCATCTCTCAAGCAAAGTCATAAACTAATCACCACTTCCTAAATGGCAGGACGAGGGTGGTCTAGAACAGATGACACTCAAACAAACAAAAGACAAACTTTACAACTCGATTACGAACATTACATGAATTGAAAAACAAGACAAACACTTTGCTAAACTGCTTTTTGGCTTTCTTTGGACCCTTATTTGCTTTTTTTGGGTCTCTTTTTTTCTTTTCTTTTTTTATTTTCCAGATTTTTTCTTTTTCCTGGAATTTTTCTTGTTTTTCGATTTTTTCCTTTTTTTTTTTTTTGTATATAGCCAGCAGTAGCACAACGAAAAAGAAATTACAATGACTCACAAACGACCTCCCCAAACCTATTCGAAAGAATAGGTTGGAGCACAAACTTTACGAAAAAAGGAAAACAAACTCACAACACTCAAAATCGAAAAACAAACTCACAACACTCAAAATCGAAAAACAAACTCACAACACTCAAAATCGAAAAACAAACTCACAACACTCAAAATCGAAAAACAAACTCACAACGGTATAACCCCCTCCCCAAACCTATTCGTTAGAATAGGTTTCAAACAAAGGATCACACAATCTCACACTACCTCCTTCCTAGGCATTTAGCAATCTCAAAGCAAGGTGAAGACTTGTTGCCTCTTAGGTACATAATTACACGGGAAAACAACCACAAGACTCTAACATGCATCATCTTATTATAAAGGCCTTCGTGAACCGCAGTAGAGAAAACACCACTAAGTGATGTCGAGACTACCAAGCTTAACTAAGTGCATATGTAAATGTGACAAGCCAAGCGAGAAAAACCTCAAACAAATTCATAGAGATGAAACGCATGGTCAAAGGTCATAACTAGTTAATCTACCCAATAAAAAACCTCAAAACATTTGGCAATAAACTCCACACAAAAACATGCAAAACTATACTAGGATGAATGTAGTGTATGCAACTAAATACTAAGAAAGCGGTAAACGTGCAAATGCAAACAAAGTACAAGATACCATACTCAACATCATAAATCCAAACAATACTTAACATCATGGTTCACATCCCATCCCCCCTCATGAAACTCAAGCTAGTCCCTAACAAAAGAGAATGAGTAAATAAAAAGTGATACTAGATGTTACAAAATGGTTTGGCCTCGGTCGGCTGAGTATACAAGAATGGACTTGTGAAAAGACTAATTATTGGGATCGTAATCCCCATAATAGTCCCTCCACATGTCAGACAGGAGATCATTGGACTGTTGTAGGGCCTCCTGTTGCTGACGGATGAGCTGTTGCTGCTCCCACATTATCTCTCTCTCATTCTGGCGATGCTCCTCAGCTATCTCCCAATCGCAGTTGCGTTGGGCAATGTGTCCATCAAGATTATGTTGCAACCCTTGGACAGAAGTGGTCAAGGCTGTAACACTTGCATCAACTCTACCGAAACGGTCATCAGGGTAGGCTCGAAAATCCAAGAGGTCAATACCTCTAGACCCATGTGGTGCTCGAGGCGGTGCATGTGGCGGTCTAGGAACAGAAGGAATATTCGGAATAGGAACTCGGCCAGCTCCATCATCAGTATCCATAGCATCCTCATCTTCCTCATCATCATTTTCATCATCAGAATCACTCTGTCGAAGGGAAGCCTCAACATCAGCAGCAGCAGCCGTGGGGTTCTTCATACGATACCTATTCAATTGCACATCAATAGTTGAAGGGGAAAGAGCCGCGACCTCAGAATCCCCCTCAACAATGTCCTCAACCCCATGATATTTGCAATAAGCCGTGATGAAGCTTGGAAAAATGAAGGGCTTCTTCTTCTTCTCCCAATGACGCTCGTATTCTTCATACATGATCTGTCCGATGTCTATACTATGCTTGCCCAACAAGCAGTAGAGGAGCTCAGCATAGTTCGGCTGAATCCATGTGTCATTCTTCCTAGGGATCAGGTTGAAAATACAAAACTTCATAACCACCTTAGCCTCAAGACTAAGGTCACTCTGATGGATCCGTCCTGGTTGTGCCCCGGTTTCTAGAAACACATATTGTCGGTTGCAAATCACATCTGTGATATCACTTCCAATCCCCCTAGTAGCCCTCGAATACACATAGAATGGTCACTTCCGGTGAACTCCCGTTCCCCCATATGAATAAAATCAGAAATTGAGGCCAGAGTCCATGGCACGATTACGCCTCTAACAAGTACCCCCTCCTTCTCTTCAAGATCCGTATAGCCAACATAAAACTCATGGAGGAGGCTCTTATCATACCCCTTGAAACGGTTGAAAGTAAACCAACCCCAGTTCCTCTTCCTAGCCAAACGAGAGAGCACCTTGTAACCCGGTCGGATAGCATGGCCGTCTGGAATTTCAATCCTTCTATCAGGAATTGTCGATCGTCCACCTCAAGCAAGCTCTGCTTGGAGCCTCAAACGCACGTCGATCGCAGAAAGTGACAACTCAAATAACTCATGGGAAGGTTGGGAGCTTGAAGCTTCCCCCTTGCCCTTCTTGCTCTTAGACGAGCCAGCTTTCTTCTTGTCACGTGGTGGCATGGTACCTACAAGCAGCAATTAGTATCTTGTAGAACATAAAACAGATTCATGCATATGCAAATGCAAGAGTAAAACAAACGAGTGAAAACATCAACAATCGTACTCCTCAAAACCTCCATGTCTAATCTAGCCACTTCTAGAACTAAAATGCAACACACCAACATATCTTAGACATGTAACATATCACATTAAGCTCATGCTAGACAACAAATAACCTTAAATCATAAGGCTCAAATCATACCATAGTAGCAAAAAATCTAGCATAAAAAATCCTTCAACTCATCAATCATGCGTTCTACCATCATGTCTATCATCATCATATCAATAAGCACAACTATACACATGGAATGAAAGGAAAAGAAACAATGCACATTAAGACATAGACTGATAGTGTATATGTCCTAGAGACAGTCTTTATTAAGGGCATGCAGCCCTTATTAAGGGCATATATGTACTATTACACAGGTCAACGTAATATAATATATGTTTGTTGTTTGACTATTGAGTATCGCTTTCATATTTATATTACACAAGGCATACAACATGTCATATCTCTATTCCTGTCTGTATTGATATTAAACATGTCCCCTCGGATAGATGACCGATCACACAGATAGTGGGAGCTATGTGAGTTATCATCTATCCCAAACTCTCCCTAGTCGAGGTTCATCTCGGATGTAGGGGTCTGAATGAACCAACTGAGACTAGTATGCGTGGAGGTTATACTTGTTAGAGAAAGTGTGAGCCGATCCCACGACCACGGAACGGATTGTTGGACAATCAAGAAACGTTCCCATAACTCCGCATAGTTGTTCGAAGGGTGATTACCGAACAATGGAAGTATCCACCGGAACTCCCATCGATGTATACTCTACACCGAAGTGTCTATGGGAACCGGAAAGTTGTCGAAGTGATGCCAGTCGTCCTTTGGACTTACAGGACTTTATCATCACATTTGTTGCCCCATATCCTTGGTGGACCCGTCGATGCCAGCTCTGAATAAGCAGTTGACCCAAGACACGATCCAGGATTATGGCTACATACAAATGGGGATGATAAGTGATTCTGTGAAGGATTCATCTCTCATGTGTAGCACAGGAGAGCACTGCTCATAGTCGTTCATAGTTGTGATTGGTTAATCCGCTGGCCAGCGTATCAATATTATTATGATAGTCATAATAGATATTGGATTCACCATGCAACTCACTGAAGACGCCCGTGGATGTATTATTGGGATAGACACATCATCGATCCTAGATGCATTCGAGTCAGTCAGATGAAGGGACGTTACCATCGCCGCGTTGAGCGCAACAGACTTCACAACGAAAGGGTTTGCTTTGAGAAACCTCTCAAACGTCCTCATGTATTAATATTGCAAATGGAACCGTCTAGGAATTTCATTTTGCCTAGTCTAGGACTTGCTTAATACAATGAGGCCCTATGGGTCACACTATGTGGTGATTCAGCTTATCCGAATATCCTTGAAGATGGAATTGCAATTAATTTAGAACTAATTGTGATTGATGGATAATAATTGATTTGGAATTAATTATAATAATTTGTGGCTCAATTAATGATTTGGAATTATTAATTGAATTGGCTGATTAATTGTATTTTATGTAAATACAATTAAAGATTATATTTTAGAAATATAATAGAGGTTTGATTTGAAAGGTATGTTAATTTAGAATTAATATATGCACATGGGCAAAATCTACTTGGAGTTTGAATTGCCTTAGAATTATAAGTGGGTCCCAAAATCGGGACCCACCTAACACCCTTGGACGCGCGCGCGCGCAGCAGTAGTAGGGAAAGGAGTTCGACTTCTTCCTCTATTAGAAGTCAAGGGATAAGTTAGATTTTCATGATTGAGTTTTAATTTGATTGGGAATGAATCTAGACCGGAATTGGTTTCCTAGTGCGATAAGAATTAGATTCTTATTCCTTTATGAAGTCTAATTGATTATTCTTTAGGCTTCTATTGACTACTATATATAGTAGACTATTAGAGAGCTTTTACATGGTTGAACACAGTTGATTCAATATCATTCTTTCTACCAGTTTTCTTAGAGAAAATAAAAGCTCTCCCCTAGCTCTCCTCTTGCCACGTGCGCGCCACCCTCACCGGAGGAAAACTGCAGCCCCATCTTCTTGGCCACATAAAGAATATCCTAGCATTCTTTCCGATAAGTTATTCATCCGTGGATACCAAGGTTGAGGTTCAAGGAGCTGGAAACTAACTTTTATTGTCTTGCAGATAATCAAAGTATTGCAGATATCTTCGACTTCGACGAAGGAGAAGATTCACCGGACTATTACAAAGACTTGATACCTGTGCTTGCTTTTGGAGTATTGTCAGTCTTCTGATTAACGTGTTTAATATATACGCTATATACATGATCAATTAACCTGCATGTTAAGAAAATTTTTGAAATTCCGCTGCGTACCCTAGGGGTAACTCTGACCATATTATTTTACAGTCGTATCAGAGTCGGGTTAATTTATTACGTATATATGTTATGTGATTTTTAGTTTATGTGGATGCAATTGATTCTATGATTAATTCGATTTTAAAAGTTTTGTTTTTTATATAAATTTAGAATTTATATTTTTCAAAAAAAAAGAAATATTTTATATATATATTATATTTCTCGCCTGCGTGACACAGGCGGCCCGGCCGCGCCTGCGGACGCAGGCCCCCAGGGCCTGTGGCCGCAGGCACCCTAGGGGACGGGACTCGGTCCCGTTTCCGTATATAATATATTATATATATATATATCATATATATAGATATATATATATCTATATATATATACATATAGATATATAGATATATACATATATATATATATATATATATTATATATATATACATTATATATATATATATATATAATATATACATATTTTCGGAGGACCAAAATCGAATTTAGAAATGTTGAGGATTGAATTTATATTTGGAATATAAATATGATTTAATTGTAATATGTTAACTCGAGGGGTTAAATTAATTAGTAATAAATTAAGGGGCTATTTGTGATTTATCAATTTATTTTTATTACAAATAAGTCCTTCTACTTTTGAATTTTAATTTAACACCTCCAAGGTTTCGAAAATTACAATTGATTCCTTCGGGTTTCGAAAATTTCTACCTGGTCAATAGAATTTTCGATTTTTCAATCTAGTCCAAATTTTCAATTTTTCATAGAGATTATAAGTATGGGATTATAATTTCATAATGAAATTATGACGTCATTTGGCATCCACATAGGCTACTATTTGTTTGTATGCTCAATATGCTATTGTTTGACAATGCATGTTTAAATACCACGTATTTACTTCGTTCGACCGCTATGCATGCGAGGGTAGGCGGCACCCTCTTATTTGTCGGACCGCATATTTTATGTATGGGTAGGCGGCGCCCATTATGTGCTTGACCGCGTTCGAACTAGAATGGATAGGCAGCATACATTAGTGTAGACCGCTCATGCATGATGGGTAGGCGGCGCCCTTATTTTTGTAGATGACTGATAACAACCCTCAAGCTACAAGCCCCAACCAATATAAGTGCAGAAATCTGTACACGTATGTGTTTCTGAGATGCTTTCATGGGGTGCTTTATTGAACTTTCATTGCGTTTCCCTGTCTGGCGACCTCGTCTTGCAGACTCGCAGTGATCGTCAGATTAGAGTAAGCTCTGGTTATAACTTACTGCATATTGTATTTAGCGACCTCGATAGGCACAATATGTAGAGCATCGGGTAAAT
>CM051458.1:13373858-13428856 GCA_028274465.1 Plantago ovata
TATATACATTATATATATATATATACATATATATATTATATATATAATCATATATATAACATATATTTTCGGATTGGACCCAAATAATCGAATTTTGAAATGTTGAGGATGGATTTTTTATTTGGAATATAAATATGATTTAATTGTAATTATTGTTAACTAGAGGGGTTAAATTTAATTAGTAATAGTTAAGGGGCTTATTGTGATTATCCAATTTATTGTTATTACAAATAAGTCCTTCTACTTTTGAATTTTAAATAACACCTCCAAGGTTCAAATTACAATTGAGTCCTTCGGGTTTTCGAAAATTTCACTGGTCAATAGATTTTTCGATTTTCAATCTAGTCCAAATTTCAATTTTTCATAGAGATTATAAGTATGATTATAATTTTCATAATGAAATTTGACGTCATTTGGCATCCACATAGGCTACTATTTGTTTTGTATGCTCAATATGCTATTGTTTGACAATGCATGTTAAATACCACGTATTTTACTTTCCGTTCGACCGCTATGCATGCGAGGGTAGGCGGCACCCTCTTATTTGTCGGACCGCATATTTTTATGTATGGGTAGGCGGCGCCCATTATGTGCTTGACCGCGTTTAGAACTAGAATGGATAGGCAGCATACATTACGTGTAGACCGCTCATGCATGATGGGTAGGCGGCGCCCTTATTTATTTGTAGATGACTGATAACAACCCTCAAGCTACAAGCCCCAACCAATATAAGTGCAGAAATATGTACACGTATGTGTTTCTGAGATGCTTTCCATGGGGTGCTTTAATTCTGAACTTTCATTGCGTTTCCCTGTATTGGCGACCTCGTCTTGCAGACTCGCAGTGATCGTCAGATTAGAGTAAGCCTATGGTTATAACTTACTGCATATTGTATTTAGCGACCTCGATAGGTACAATATGTAGAGCATCGGGTTAAATTGGATTAACACCCAAGAGTTGCGTGACGCAATTGGATAGTCCTACCGGTCATATTATGTTATGCGACCAGCCCCCGTTGGAGTATAGCATAGTATGGATTTGGATCTTGGCCACTACGGTAACTTGTTGGACATTACCCGTATGTTTGTTTTGGGGGCAATCATATGTGAAAATAGTGGGAGCTAAACAGCTAAAGGACCTTGTTGTTTAGTTATGTTGACTGTGTATTTAGAAATAGTATTTCAATAGTTGATTTATTATTTCGTTCTATACTATTTCTCCTAAGAAAAACCGAAATGGCGAGTATCTCGCTCCGTGCTGTCTTAGAGAAGCAAATTTTGACCGGATCAAACTTCCTAGATTGGATCAGGAATATACGTTTGGTGCTGAGGTACGAAAGGATTGAATACGTCTTGGACGAGGCTAATCCCGTGTGTCCCGAGAATCAGACTGCCGATCAAGTTGCTGCTTGGAATCAAGCCAACAAGGCAAAGTCTGATAAGCATCATGAGGATGCTAGATCCGCGCAGTGTATTATGCTGGCGGCAATGAGCAATGAGCTGCAGAGACAACATGAAAGTATGTTGCCGTATGAGATGCTGAAGCATCTTGAGTCGCTCTTTAAGACGACAACCAGAAGTGTTGAATTTGATTTGATCAAAGAGATACACAGATGCAAGCTCAATGAAGGAGGGAACATGTCTGAACATGTTCTCAAGATGAGAATAAGATCATGGTGATCTTTGTCCTTCAATCATTGCCGAGTTCGTATTCGCAGTAACCACCATGAGTGCGAAGGACGTTACACTGCCCGAACTCCATAATCTGCTGAAGACATATGATCAAACTCTTCCTAAGAAGAAGAAATCGATCATGTATGTTTGGCAACCGTCTAACCCAAACCCGAGAAACAAAGGTGCTAAGGGTAAGGCAAAGTCGGGAGCCAAGGCTAGCACTTCGAGTGATAGGCCTAAGCGTCTGAACCAGAAAAGGAAGTTCAAGAGGATCGGAACGGTACACACAGATGAATGTCTTTTCTGTAAGCAGAAAGGGCATTGGAAGAAAGATTGCCCTAAGCTAAGGGCAGATCAAGCTAAGAAGCCGTCGACTTCTAGCTCAGGTATGTTTGTTATTGAAATGGACATGACTACTTTTGACTCCAATGGTTGGGTATTAGATACAGCCTATGGCTCGCACATTTGTAAAAATGTGCAGGGGCTAATTGAACACCGGCTAGTCAAGCAAGGTGAAATCGACTTGCATGTTGGGAACGGCAATCCAGTTGAAGCCAAACGCGTTGGACGCTGCAAGATAGATTTACCTTCAGGACAATGTTTAGAACTTGATAACGTTTATTTTGTTCCATTCATTGTCATAAATATTATTTCCATTCCATTGTTGGACAATTTGGATTTTTCCTTTCGTTTTGCTAATAATACTTGTTATGTTCATTAAATGACCAGTATTATGGAAAGGCTCGCTTAGTGAATGGTTTATATATTTGCAAAGTAGTCTACCTTTATTTCAAATACATAACAAGCAACCGTCTTCAAGTAGGAAGAATAATCCATCTTATCTATGGCATTGTCGGCTAGGCCATATCAATGAAACACGGATTCAAAGACTAAGGAAGTTGGAATTCTTAGAACCATTTGATTTTGAATCATATGGTACATGCGAATCATGTGTTAAGGGTAAGATGACGAACAAACCTTTTGTTGGACAAGGTGTTCGTGCCACTCGCTGCTTAGAGCTCATACATACCGATGTATGTGGACCTTTTAAAGTCCAAGCACGTGGAGGTTATCCTTACTTCGTTACCTTTACTAACGCTTTCTCAAGGTATGGATATATTTATCTTATGAAGAATAAATCTGAGACCTTTGGGAAATTCAAGAAGTTTAGGATTGATGTCGAGAATGAATTGAACCTAAGGATAGTCACTCTTCGATCAGATCGAGGAGGTGAATACCTTAGTGAAGAATTTATCGACTACTTGAAGGAGAATGGAATTCAATCGCAATGGACCCCTCCTGGAACACCACAATTAAATGGTGTGTCTGAGAGAAGGAATCGAACCCTATTAGACATGGTGAGATCAATGATTGGATTCTCGACTCTTCCAAAATATCTATGGGGATATGCGCTGCAAACTGCAATCTACATTCTGAACCATGTACCATTTAAATCAGTGGAGAAAACTCCTTATGAGTTATGGAAAGGAAAGAAGCCCTCACTGGGCTATCTTAGACCTTGGGGCTGTCCTGCGATAGTCAAATTGTTGCTCACTGATAAGTTAGATGCCAAGGGTGTCAAAGTATATTTCATAGGCTATCTTCGTCAGACGAGAGGCTATGAATTCTATCATACTGAAGATCACAAGGTGATAGTGTCTAGAAACGTCAAGTTTTTGGAAGAAGAATACCTCGAAGAAGAGAGGTTAGATGATATGATAGAACTTGAAGAAATTCAAGACTTTGACACGTGCGAACATGAGTTCTCTAAATCTTCTGATTTGGACTCAAGTTCAGTGGGAGCTTTCGAAGCAGACAAGGGTAATGATATGACACTTGCTAGGCATGTCATAGTCAGTGGGAGTCCTGTGATTAGATCAACAGTTGAAACCACACCAATAGAACCCGTTGTCAATCAACCTGTGCAACAAGTTGCACAAGAGCAGCCTCCCGCAAGGGAACAGGGTCGCAGCACGCGACCGGCTGCATCAGTGCCCACTGATAATGTTCGTGTTACATGAAGCCAGAAAAGAAAAGCACCAGAAACACCGACAGAAGCACCAGTTGAGCTCCGTAGGTCGAAGAGGATCCCAAAAGGACCTCAGAAGCAAAGCCTTATGATAGAAGACATCAGTGAACTTGATGTTGGCTTATCAGATCGGGAAGACCCCGAGACCTACAAAGAGGCAATACATGATATTGACTCAGACAAATGGCAAGAGGCCATGGAATTGGAAATGGACTCCATGTACCTGAACCAAGTTTGGAGCTTGGTAGACTTGCCCTAAGGGGTTAGACCTATTGGGTGCAAATGGGTCTTTAAACGAAAGACAGATGCCGAAGGCAAGGTACAAACGCACAAGGCTAGACTTGTGGCGAAAGGCTACACGCAAAGGTATGGCATCGATTACGATAAAATCTTTTCACCGGTAGCAAAGTTGAAGTCTATTCGAATTCTACTTGCGATAGCTGCCTACTATGATTATGAGATCTGGCAGATGGATGTAAAGACTGCCTTCCTCAATGGCAACCTTGAGGAAGAGGTCAATATGGTACAGCCGGAAGGTTTTATTAGTAAAACCAGGCCAACTGTTGTATGCAAATTACAGAGATCCATCTATGGGCTAAAGCAAGCGTCTAGGAGCTGGAATATCCGCTTTGACGAAGCTGTCAAATCGTTTGACTTCGTCAGAAGCGTAGAAGATCCCTGTGTCTACACTAGGCACAGCGACAAGGGAGTCGTTTTCATGATCATTTATGTTGATGACATTTTGATCATGGGAAACAATGTCTCTATGCTAGAAGAGACTAAAGTTTGGTTATCAAGTACCTTCTTAATGAATGACTTGGGTGAAGCGAACTACATTCTAGGGATAAAGATCTATAGAGATCGGTCCAAGAGGATGTTAGGATTGACACAGTCCACCTACATCGACAAAATACTGAAGCGTTATAAGATGGACGACTCAAAGAGAGGCTTTCTCCCAGCTAGGCATGGGATTGTGCTATCAGTTAAGGATAGTCCTAAAACTGATGAAGACAGAAAGGCAATGAGTCGTGTGCCCTATGCTTCGGCAGTAGGGTCTATAATGTATGCAATGAATTGCACAAGGCCCGATGTGGCATATGCGCTTAGTGTCACTTGTCGACACCAACAGAATCCAGGAATACCTCACTGGACTGCTGTAAAGAACATTCTTAAGTACCTTCGATGGACTAAGGAAATGTTCTTGGTGTTTGGTGGAGAACCAGAATTAAAGATGTCTGGTTATGTCGATGCTGGATTTGAATCAGATCCTGATGACTTTAAGTCACAGACAGGATACGTATTCAAATTGAACGGAGGAGCTGTCTGTTGGAAGAGTTCTAAGCAAGCCACGATTGCTGACTCATCCACAGAAGCCGAGTACATTGCTGCATCAGAAGCATCGAAAGAAGCTGTCTGGATATCAGAGTTCTTGAAGGAATTGAGGGTTGTTCCTGCTCCTAGTCCAATAACGATTTATTGTGACACGGACGCCGTCGCTCAAGCCAAGGAGCCTAGATCTACAAACAAGAACAAACATGTACTTAAGAAGTATCACGTTATACGTGAGATTATTGATAGAGGAGAAGTTAGTATAGAACGTGTCTCAACCACGGACAACGTGGCAGATCCTTTCACCAAGGTCTTATCAGTGGATGTCCACTTAAGACATTATGCTAATCTAGGTATCAAGCATAAAGGTGACTGGCTCTAGTCCAAGTGGGAGATTGATAGTGTATATGTCCTAGAGACAATCTTTATTAAGGGCATGCAGCCCTTATTAAGGGCATATATGTACTATTACACAGGTCAACGTAATATAATACTCCCTCCATTCCCTGAGAAGTGTCCTGTTTTTCATTTTGGGCGTTCCGTTAGAAGTGTCCTGTTTCCTTTTTTGGAAATAATACTAACCCACACATATTATAAAATATACATACTATGTGGTCCCAAGTCATTAAATAATATTATTACTCCACCAAACATATTTATTTTGATCCAACAATATGGTCACAACTCCAATTGCATCTTTATTTTAATAATTAATCTTAAAACTTGAGCCGGAAGGAGAAGTGAGACACTTCTCAAGGAATGGAGGGAGTATATGTTTGTTGTTTGACTATTGAGTATCGTTTTCATATTTATATTACACCAGGCATACAGCATGTCATATCTCTATTCATGTCTGTATTGATATTAAACATGTCCCCTCGGATAGATGACCGATCACACAGATAGTGGGAGCTATGTGAGTTATCATCTATCCCAAACTCTCCCTAGTCGAGGTTCATCTCGGATGTAGGGGTCTGAATGAACCAACTGAGACTAGTATGCGTGGAGGTTATACTTGTTAGAGCAAGTGTGAGCCGATCCCACGGCCACGGAACGGATTGTTGGACAATCAAGAAACGTTCCCATAACTCCGCATAGTTGTTCGAAAGGTGATTACCGAACAATGGAAGTACCCACCGGAACTCCCATCGATGTATACTCTACACCGAAGTGTCTATGGAAACCGGAAAGTTGTCGAAGTGATGCCAGTCGTCCTTTGGACTTATAGGACTTTATCATCACATTTGTTGCCCCATATCCTTGGTGGACCCGTCGATGTCAGCTCTGAATAAGCAGTTGACCCATTGACCCAAGACACGATCCAGGATTATGGCTACATACAAATGGGGATGATAAGTGATTCTGTGAAGGATTCATCTCTCATGTGTAGCACAGGAGAGCACTGCTCATAGTCGTTCATAGTTGTGATTGGTTAAACCGCTGGCCAGCGTATAAATATTATTATGATAGTCATAATAGATATTGGATTCACCATGCAACTCACTGAAGACGCCCGTGGATGTATTATTGGGATAGACACTTCATCGATCCTAGATGCATTCGAGTCAGTCAGATGAAGGGACGTTACCATCGCCGCGTTGAGCGCAACAGACTTCACAACGAAAGGGTTTGCTTTGAGAAACCTCTCAAACGTCCTCATGTATTAATATTGCAAACGGAACCGTCTAGGAATTTCATTTTGCCTAGTCTAGGACTTGCTAAATACAATGAGGCCCTATGGGTCACACTATGTGGTGATTCAGCTTATCCGAATATCCTCTAAGATGGAATTGCAATTAATTTAGAATTAATTGTGATTGATGGATTATAATTGATTTGGAATTAATTATAATAATTTGTGGCTCAATTAATGATTTGGAATTATTAATTGAATTGGCTGATTAATTGTATTTTATGTAAATACAATTAAAGATTATATTTTAGAAATATAATAGAGGTTTGATTTGAAAGGATATGTTAATTTAGAATTAATATATGCACATGGGCAAAATCTACTTGGAGTTTGAATTGCCTTAGAATTATAAGTGGGTCCCAAAATCGGGACCCACCTAACCCCCCTTGGACGCGCGCGCGCAGCAGCAGTAGGGGAAGGAGTTCGACTCCTTCCTCTATTAGAAGTCAAGGGATAAGTTAGATTTTCCTGATTGAGTTTTAATTTGATTGGGAATGAATCTAGACTTGAATTGGTTTCCTAGTGCGATAAGAATTAGATTCTTATTCCTTTATGAAGTCTAATAGATTATTCTTTAGGCTTCTATTGACTACTATATATAGTAGACTATTAGAGAGCTTTTACATGGTTGAACACAGTTGATTCAATATCATTATTTCTACCAGTTTTTTTAGAGAAAATAAAAGCTCTCCCCTACCTCTCCTCTAGCCACGCGCGCGCCACCCTCACCGGAGGAAAACTGCCGCCCCATCTTCTTGGCCACATAAAGAATATCCTAGCATTCTTTCCGATAAGTTATTCATCCGTGGATACCAAGGTTGAGGTTCAAGGAGCTGGAAACTAACTTTTATTGTCTTGCAGATATCTTCGACTTCGACGAAGGAGAAGATTCACCGGACTATTACGAAGACTTGATACCTGTGCTTGCTTTTGGAGTATTGTAAGTCTTCTGATTAACGTGTTTAATATATACGCTATATACATGATCAATTAACCGGCATGTTAAGAAAATTTTTGAAATTCCGCTGCGTACCCTAGGGGTAACTCTGACCATATTATCTTACAGTGATATCAGAGCCGGGTTAATTGATTACGTATATATGTTATGTGATTTTGTAGTTTATGTGGATGCAATTGATTCTATGATTAATTCGATTTTCAAAAGTTTGTTTTTTATATAAATTTAGAATTTATATTTTTCAAAATATATATATATTTCACCGTCTGCGTGACGCAGGCGGCCCGACCGCGCCTGCATGCCGCAGGCGCCCGGGCGCCTGGGGCCGCAGGCACCCTAGGGGACGGGACTCGGTCCCGTCTCCGTATATATATATATATAGATATATATATATATATATATATATATATATATATATATATACATATATATATAATATATATATATATATACATATATACCTATATATATATTATATATATATATATATATATAGATATATATATATATATATATAATATATATATAATTATATATATATATATATATATATATATATATATATATATATATATATATATAATATATAATATATATTTTCGGGTTGGACCCAAAATCGAATTTTGGAATTTTAAGGATTGAATTTTATATTTGGAATATAAATATGATTTAATTGTAATTATTGTTAACTAGAGGGGTTAAATTTAATTAGTAATAAGTTAAGGGGCTTATTTGTGATTTATCAATTTATTGTTTATTACAAATAAGTCCTTCTACTATCTAAAGAATTTTGAGTTTTTTGTTGTTTTGGAGTAAGAGCGTAGAAGAAGATGGAGAATGAGGGGAATTTGGGAGAAATCCCGCTTTTCTACTATCTGAGAACGGAGGGCGATTCGCCCCATGTGTGGGGCGATTCGCCCCACATCGCCAGAGAGCTTCTCTCTGGCAATGGGGGGCGAATCGCCCCATATGAGGTCTCTGGCGATGTGGGGCGATTCGCCCCCCACCTCCAGAGGTGGGAAGACGAAACTTTTTGAAAAAGTTCGGTTTTTATCCCCGAAAACCATTCTCCTCATAAAAAACACTCGAAAAAATTCACTCAAACATAAACATAAGCACAAAACATCACATAAACGAACAAATTCACATAAAGAAAGGCAAATTGTTCAATGTATGAATGTAATGCAATGCAATAAAGCGATAAAAACTCCGGGTTGCCTCCCGGACAGCGCCATTGTTTATAAAGTCTCTGACTCGACTTCTTCTTGCTCTTTAGTTCTTGTTCTTGAGGGTACTAGACTTCCCCTTCATCGATCTCTTCCTCATGCCTAGTACCTGTGAGTGAGAATTGATATATACAGCAAGACCAAAGTAATTAATAGAATGAGAAGCATTGAAGTGAGGACTAGGATCATATATGGCTCGCAACACATGTTGCTTTCCATCCACCTCAATGGTGCAAGTTCTTCGGTAGATGTCAATTACGGAACGTAGCTTAGTCAAGAACGTTCGCCCCAAGAGAACAACATCCACCATTCCCGTTGTAGATGCCGGCATCACAACAAAGTTGGTGTATACAGAAGCTTCACCAATCTTAATCAATACGTTCTTCACAATGACCTCGGGTCGTACAAAGGATCCATCCGCAAGTTGCACAATAGCCTTATGCTCCGAAAGCTTTCCAAGGCCACTCTTCTCAAACACATTCATAGGGAGCACATTCGAGTAAGAACTCGTATCAAGTGTAGCACGGATATCCTCAAGTTCACCAATCCCAACCTTCACATCGAAACTATCAGGAATTGGTTCGGGATCTTCTTGCTCCTCATCGCTAGCATCAAAACCAAGGTCCTTCTCTTCTTCCTTGGCTAGTGGGGCTCCCCATCCTTGCAACACTCACAATTAGCAACCTTCTTGATGGTGATTTCAACAGGAAGATCACCCACCAACGTAATAGACATCGACTTCTCAGTGTTGCTAGGCAACTTCCCTTGCTCCCTACTTTCTCCTCGGTCAATCAATTCTTGCATCTTTTGATGAGCAAGCCTAGTGCTTGCCTCCAACTGATCAAGTCTCGCCCTTGTCTTCTCCGAATCTTCTTCATAACGCTTAAGAAAACCTTGGGTGTGATCAACCATTTTCTGCAAATTCTCCATGAGAAGAGCCGTCTTCGACTTCGGTTTCTCTTTAGGAGTGGGATTTTCACAGTGATCATTACCATAGCTAAGATTACTACGGTCTTGGTTAGGGCCATAAGTTTGGCCAGCTGGTTCATATCCTTGGTTGTTTCGGAACCCCCATTTCCAGAATCCACCACGAGGATTCCTACCATCTTGACCATAGCTAGCTTCTTGAACTCCAAATTCTGCAGCAAAGGCCTCCTCGTCGCTTCCTTGAACCCAATTACTACCATCTTGTGCAAGCTCCGACCTACACATATGAGCCCCATGCCCATAGTTCTTGCAAATCCGACAAATCTCATTAGAAACGGATGTTCCAACTGAGCTCTTGAGAACTTGCTTCAGCTCATTGGTGAAACACTCAAATCGATCCCCACTTACTCCATACATTGGAACCTCCTGATTGGGTGGAGCGTCGCGCCTCCTAACCACTGCTCTTGGATCCTTGAATTGAGATCCCTTAGCAAGCCTTTCGAAAACCGCCCAAACAGCCTCCGCGGTTTCTTCCCAAATATTACCACGGCACTCGAAATCCACCACTTGCTGATTCTCAAAAGTGAGCCCATTGTAGAAGTGTTGGACAAGATCCGAGAGCTCAAAACCATGGTGTGGACACTTGTTCAAGAGGTCGTTGAACCTCTCAAGCGCGGTGTAGATCGTCTCATCATAGTCTTGTTTGAAACCAGTGATTTGCGCCTTAAGCGCGGTAGTCAATGTGTGAGGGAAGTATTTCTCCATAAAGGTTGAAAAGACCTTATCCCAAGTGTCAAGCGAACCGGCTTCCAGAGAGCCTAACCATGCCTTGGCTTTATCGCCAAGCCCCATCGCAAAAACCTTCATTCTCAGCTCATCCTCCGTCACCTCCGTGCCCGATCTTGGGAGTTGGTTGACGAAGTCATCGATATCATGCAAATACCCTATCACGTCTTCCCTAGCCAAGCCATAGAACCTTGGGAGTTGCTGGAATATGTGGTTTTTGATTTCCAAGTCACGAGTCGCAGGCGAAAGGACAATCGCTGGACCCTTCATTCGTTCCTTGTTGGGTTGAACCCATGATTTCAACAGTGAACAAGCCATCACGGGATCTTCAAAGAGTGCTCGAAGATATTCAGAGGAATCGATTTCTTCTATGTTACCTTGGGCGAGATTCCGCCTTCTTTGATGGTAAACCCTGTCAATTTCTTCGATAGGTTCAGCAAGAGGTAGTCCACTAGATCGCGTATGTTGCATACACTATCTGTAACAATGAATGGAAAGAGTATCAAAAGAGAGAAAATTAACTAAACTTGATAAATCTAGGAGTTGAATGCTGAATATATAAATAAGCTAAAGAGAAAAAAGGAGTATAGTCCCCGGCAACGGCGCCAATTTGATGAACGAGATTGTCAGACTCAATTAATCAAATAATTTGTTTTTAGCCAAAGGCAATTCACAACTACAACGAAAACCAAGGCACGTAGTGTAGAAGTAAAATAACCTCGAGTGTCGATCTCTAAGGACTATAACTAGCTTTATTAAATTTAACTTAAACTATAAATCAGAAATCAAGCAAAGCACAGATTTTTCTTATCAATATGATGGAAGTCAGTGATAGTATGGTCATTCAAAGCAACGGGTAATAATCATGCATGAAGTACTTGAAGTTTGTATAGAGATCTATGATCATGAATTGTCCTACGTGTTCCTTTCAATTCAACACTACGAAGATAGATGGCTTAGATAGATCAAAGAAATAAAATAATAAATCAAGTCTTAAACGCGCGAAGCCACTCATGCATAATTAAGAACCCTAGCTATGAAATCACATACTATCACCAACGATAGATTTAGCTACTCATATTGCAATCAACAAGAATCAAAGCAAGATTGAATGAAAACATATTGAATGAAATAAATAAAAGTAGAAAAATTGTGAGATACAAGTTACCAACGAAGGTTGTCAATCTCCGATGAATTGCTAACTCACAAGCAAGAATCGAAGATCAAAGATATCCAATCTCTATGCTAAAGCTTCCAAATCAATAAGAAAAAGTGTCTTCTATGCTAATAATTCCCAGAACAGGGTCTGGAGAATTTGTCTCTCAAAATAATGTGAAAAGGTCTGAAAAACATAGAAAAATAGGCAAACATATATATAGTTACGGAAACCCCCGGGGCGAACCGCCCCATACGCCGGGCGATTCCCCTGGTGCGGGGCGATTCGCCCCACGTCTCAGGTGATTCGCCTGGGACGTCTAGACCGGCTTCAGAGAGATTTTAGTCTTCTTTTCCTTTTCGAACTCGGATTTGCCTTCTAGTGACCTTTAAGCCTTGAAACTCGTCCCCTAGGCCTCAAATCTCATCCGGAACCTTCTAGATACTCCACGAATGTCCTCGAAACACCAAAACCTCATCCTCTTCATCAATATTGCCCATAAAAACACGTTTTTCACCTAAAACCTGAAAAATGCAAAGAAAAGGGAAACGTGACACTATTCTAATAAAATGCACTAAATTATAAGCTAAATTACCCTAGAGGATAGCTAAATTTGTGAAAAAGACTCGAATGAAAGTGTAAAATACACGTTCATCAAAAAGCGACCACCATGAAGATTGAGAAATCACAAGTTATATGTTACAAAGATGTTCGAGCAAATGCCACAAAGGGCCGAATAGAAAACAAGGAAATTGTTCGAAAATAACTTAAAGACAATACAAATTTCACCGAGCATACTTGTGGTTCTCAAGACTTATCGGACTTCTTGAATCAACGAGTGCGGCTCCCAGTCAAATAGGTTTGTGGGCTAGGGCCAGTGGTGCTGCCTTCTCCTCGGTTTGGGCTCATAAGCTCAAGGATCTCATTAGGATCTCGCTCTTTTTCTTTAGATTCCTTGATAGCCTTCTCGAACGTGATCAACTCGGGCTCCACGAAATCTTGAGGACGACCGAGCACCGGGTCACTCACCTTGATCCATGATGCGTTTCGAAGAGCAGCCTTCTCGAACGGATGAAGGATTCCACTCCTTAAGCATTCAGGCACCCAAGACGGAAGGAATGAGGGCTTGCTCGGATAGGGGACTTCCGGATCGGTCACGAGCTCCCCGAATTCGCATGATTGATGCATCTCATCAGTTATTTCCTCATTAGGATATCGGGAAAGATCTTCTCTTCGGCCCGCATGCATGTCCTCGCGCGCATCGGCATCAAAGTCCTTGGGTAGTAGATCAATACGCTTGAGCTGCCCGATGCATGAAACGAAGCCCTCCTCGCGCACGGCATCCTTGACATCTTGCATAGCAATCTTGTAATTGTCCGAGGCCATGAAAGCTCGAGCAGTTTCTAAGCGGCTGCCCCAGAGGAAGGATAGGACACTGTTCTTAAACTTCTCCATGCAGATTGACAAGGTAGCATAGGCCACCTTGTAGCCTTTTGTCCTTTGCTTCTCCCTCGACAACTCCTTCTAGAGCTGATCGATTTTGGCATAGACCTTCCCCATCTCAACATCGGCAGCTCTGTTCTTGTTCTTCTCGGCCTCGAGCTTTTTCTCAAGCTCCTCGATCACGAAGCCAATATCATCCCTATCAGCAGCGACCTGGCCATAAGCCTCGAGGTTCTCAAGATGTGAAGAAGGAATGAAGAGAGTTTATTCCATGAGCGAGGAGCTAGAATATGGACTTAGAAATTTATTTGAAAGTATAAGAGTAATACCTTGAGCGAGCACAAGTTGTGCTCGTGTGCGCGATCAAGCTCGGCAGCTGGATAAGACGCTTTACTTCCGCCTCCTGACTGGCTCCAGAAGTCTTACTCTTTTTACGAGGAGGCTCATTGGTGCCCCCGAGAGTGAGCTTCCTCGTTTCGGCACTCTTCTTAGAAATGGGCTTCTCGGGCCGTTTTTCCAAATTTCCAAGTGCAGCCTCCTCAGCCCTCTTAGTAGCGGCATCCTCCTCGGCCTTCTTGAGTGCCTCGATCGGGTTCTTTCTGACCTCGAGCTCCTCTTTCACAAGGGCGTCTCGATGATGGGAGGCACTCCTCGGAGGAGACAAGTTGAGCGAGCCAATGATCTTGGTGTCTTTATTGGTCATTCGTTGCTTCCTCATTTGCTCTTCCCTAGCTTCCAGTGTCCTCGACATGATCCACTGAAACCAATAAGCTGCGAAGAGGAAGACAGTTAGTATCTAAATCGAGGAGAATAATAAAACAAGGAACCTAACATATCGAGGAGAACACAGTCAAAGTGCACAACCAAGGAAACAAGACAAGCAGGAAAAAAGACAAGTATGAAGAAAGACAAGTATGAAACTCTCTACTTAATGAAGTATACCGAAGAGGATGTCGTCGGAGTATCGATTGCCCGTGTAACCAGTGTAAACCGGAGGCGAGAGACCGGCCAAGTAAGGAAGGGGTTTGCAACACAAGTCCCCAATAAAAGTACTTCTCGGGATTTGCCCACTTGTTCTTCTCCTCGAGCTCTAACACCCAGGGGTCCAACTCAGTAGGAAGTGGGTGCTTCTCGGGCTCTCGGCTATGGGTCCTCGATACATGAGCTTTGGAACGCCCACTCAGCTTCTTCGTCGCTCATCCCAGGCAACTTCTTCTTCCTTATGTAAAAGTATCTATGGAACCATTTATAGCCCAGGGAGGTGGGAGCGCCCATGATGAAGCCGAAACCGGGCCGAGCATTGATATTGTAGAAATACTTGTTGCCGAAGCTCATCGATACTCTAAAAATTTGATTGAAGTTATGGAAGTTTAGCTCGACCCCATGTTTCTTGCAAAAAATCCCGAAGCACACAAGTGTCCCAAAAGCACTCGGAACGAGCTGCCAAGGAGCGATCCCCAAGGTGTTGAAAATCTCTTTGAAGGCATCACAAAAAGGGAGGATCCATCCTCGATCCAAAGTAAGGCAGTGGACTGCCATGTAGCCAAGAGGGAGGAGCGTTATAAAAAGTTTGGTCCTTTTTGGAAACGAGGATGTCAAACTTGCCAAGAGGAAGGGTATACTTCTATCGAAGAGTGGGGATTTCATCTTCCTTAACAGTCGAAGCGGTGATCGGTATTATCCTGTCCTCGTTCTGCTCACCATCGGGATCGGGGAGATTCATTGTGTGAGCACTTTGGGTGAACTTATTCTGAGTAGCCTCTGTCACCTTAGGCTCCTCCTCGGCCGCCTTCGCTCTTTTGCTCTTTCTCAAGAGAGAAGACTTCCTCGACATCTTCGGTTCCTTACCAGGGGCATGTTCTTGTTGTTCCTCGGCCGCAGCCATTGCCTCGAGACGTTGACGCTCCTCGGCCTCTTCCAGCGGATTTACACATCGCGCATTATCACATGGAAAGAGAAATCGATGGCGCGAGGATCTACTGAGTGATAACTCGTTTCCTCCTCAGGAGCATACTTTTGTCCAATCAACAGATCCCTTTGTGCTTGCCGATTCATCTCGGAGAATGAAGGAGAAGGCAGCCTATGAATGCCCTGACCAGCTTCACTCGCATTAATATTTCCTATTGTCCGAGGAGACTCTTCATCATCCGTGACCACAGTTCCACGAGTAGTCTGAGGGGGATACTTGAGCTTTAATTTTTTCTTGGGAGGATTGGTCCTGGGAGAAGTGGCATCATCATCTTCGCACTCTGATAAACGTATTTTTGACACGTTCATCTTGTCTTTTTCACCTTCTTTTGCTATCTTTAAGCTTAGTTTTGTTGGTAGTTTTGTAGAATAGTGTCAGGTTTTGTTTCTTTTGCATTTCTCAGATGTTTAGGAACAAAATGGTGGAATCGAGCTTAAAACGTAGCATTTTGGATGCATTTGGATCACGTTTGAGCACCTTGACCTCCATGGACGTGCCCGTGAGCACCCGAGCCCTTAATAAGTGACTGGAGATGTATTCCCGTGGAATTTGGAGACTTCCCCTATGCTCGAGACTGAAGAAAAGCCGTAGCGGCTCATCAAACCTCAGGGGAACCGCCCAGGACTGTAGGGGATTCGCCTGCAGCAAGCAGAAAGTCCCCAGAAATCGACTCCAGCGGGGCGAACCGCCCAAGGAGCCAGGCGGTTCGCCTGGCTAGGCGAATCGCCCAGCGTCGTGTGCAGGCCAAATTCTGCATATTAAATACACATTTTGCTGTTACATTTGATACATTTTTCACTTTTCAGACATCTCCTCTGCGTTTTGGGAGATTTTCCTAGCCCTAATTCTCAGATTTGAACATCTGAACCATTGTAATTCAATAAAGATTGTGGATTTGACATCTAGAATACATTTTACATTGATCTACCGAAGGATTTAGCAATTCCACTCAAGAGTGACAGCTTGTGGTAACATTGTATCAAATCCTTCGTATTTTGATTTTTACGTTTTCTATGGATTATTCATATGAATTGTGTATGTTTAGCATGATTATGAGTAGCTAAATCTCTTGTGTTGGTGGTGCAATGTGAGTGCAAACATGATATGAAATTCACTATGCTTGTATGAGGTTTTGATTCGATCTTGCTGCATATTATCTTACGTTTATCATAATTGCCAATAAGATATCTTCGAATATGAGTATGTGACAAACTCTCGGTCGATTAAGGCTATGGTAAATGATTCGAGTATGCAGCATGCTAGATAAATAGTGGAGTGACACCACTTCTAAAGTATTGATAGGAACCTTTCAAGAAGTGTGTCTTAAATCTGTCTAGACGGTTTACATTGTAGAACTTGTTGAAGGCTATACGCATTGAACTTACAAGCATATGTGTGTTTCATTACATGTTTGACCCCGTTGTTACCACCAACCCTTTCTTTTATTGATACAAAACTCATTCAAGTTGTTTCTAGTCTGATTTGTGTTAAAGTTACAAACTTTATTCCCAAAAACTCTTCTCAAAATTGATTCGTTGACCGAATTACTAGCAAGAAACCAACAAAGCCATGCTAGGTCCCGAGAGAACAACACTCGAGGATAACTTACCATTACACTAAGTATTGTGTAGTGTTGAGTGTTCTTTGGCTTTAAACAAACAAATATTAATTTTGATTCAAACGACACCACTCTCCTCACCTTCACCTTCCTAAACGGAGTGTTCACCCTCCTCGAACCACGATAGGACTGGATCTGGTCGATCCGTGTCGTCCATATTTTCTACTCGGACCTCAAGAGGTCGAATAACGTCGAAGGCACCATAGTTCCGACCATGGACTTGGGCACCTAGGGTGATCAATTCGGCAAAAACCCCAGTATTGGTCGGACCACCTTCCTCCTCGGTCCTATCATCAATAAAACTCTCGCTCCTCCTACGTCTTTTCCGGGTTTGGAGATGATACTCTGTTTCTTCCTCTTCCTCCTCAGACTCATCCTCATTGATGGCATCTTGGCCTTCTTCACCCTCCTCGCGCTCCTCTCCGTCGTTGCTTTCTTTATTATTCTCAGAATCACCTTCCTCCTCAGATTCGTTGACGGGCTCCTCGGCCACTGAGGTTTGTTCTAGAGTATTATCTAGAAAGGTCGCCGATATTTCTGATGTCTCTGGTGACGTACCATGGTCGCTCCCATACTCTTCGACCTCACGGCGATTCTGACTGCCGTCGCTTCTCTCGGACATCCTAAAAGGTAGACCAGAAAAAGTTAAGGATGGGTGGTGATAGTCCGAGAAGTCCGTTTATGTGTTTTCTTAATTTCGACCTCCCGAACGGAGAAAAATCTCAAAAAGAAGAGCGCAAGAATATTATAACAAGAAGTTATACTACAAAAGCAGGATCGAGAAATAAAAAATCACAGGACATGCAGTAACGAGGAGCATAAGTACAAGCATACAAACACGAGGAGCACATATCGACCAACCGCCTAAAATTCGAGGAGGCTTAAATGTCTACAGTCATGTTCTTACATGTCTACAGTCATGTTCTTACAGTCATGGTGATACCCTAAGGAGGCAAAGGGGATCTACACTAAAAAGGGGGCAACATCCTTGTCTACATTGGTCCATTCGCAAAATCCGATCAAGGATCAACGTATCTCAAACAAATTCCGGAACATATTCAGGCGTCAAAACGCTAACTCAGACGAAAAATCTCAAAAACAAAAGAAGTAACGGTTCGCATTATGAATATACATGGTTTGGAGCGCGAAATTGAAAGATTTAGGAGGAGAACTTACTTGGAAAATTTTTTGCAAAGGCCTGAAGACGAAAACTACACCGAAAAATCCGAACTTCACCAGAAAATACGCAAGTTAACTGCCTGAAACGGTTCCTCGATATGCCTTGGTATCGATCAGTGTGCACTTCGGTCACTCACTCTGAAATGCTCCTCGCTCTCTGTCTATGCTCTGAGTAAATGGGTTGCGAAAAGTGAAGAATGAATCGGTCTTGGCCTATTTATAGAAGGGTATCTCGGGAATACGAACCGTCGCCTACCCTTGCTCCATCTGGACTGAACTCGTGTCAACTATCCACGGCCCAGATCACAGCCGCCTGGCGAATTTACCAATCTACCCTTCACGCTCCCGCATCAACCTACCTTGTCGAGGGAGCGCGGATTACCAAGCAACAAGAGGTAATTCGTGGAGCGAGGAGCGGGGCCACAAAAGTAGTCCGCAGAGTGAGGAGTGACAGACCATCCGAGAAAGAAACCAAAGAAATGTCTTGATATAGTATTGAGGAGATGCTCTCTCGTAATAGCTCCTCGAGACAAATATACCAGGAAAAAGCGAAAGGCTCCTCGAGACAAAAAGTGTCAAGAAAAAGTGGAAGAAAGTTGTTCCATTCCGTCACCTTACAACTATCTCCTCGAGACAGTTAACAAGAAGAAAATCGAAGAGGCAAAAAATCGAGGATCTTACTTCTACCTTGGAATACTTACCCGGATCCAATCTCTACCTAGCAAAAATATCCCTTTTATAATGTCCGAGTAACGTCTACTCGCACCCTATAAAAATGGAGGGAGGGGGAGGTAGGAGGAGGGAAAGTTACTAAGGCATGAATACGAAAATCTTTTTTCGCCCATCACTAGTCGAGACTTTGCTCGACCTCAACTTTAAAATAGTTCCACAACTATCTTCTTAATAGATACTTGGAAACTAGGGGGACATATGTTGTTGTTAAAATATGTTCAGTCCGCATTTACGAACTGGAGCGATCTAAGATCGCGACGAGGCTTTAAGTGTCGTCCCTCAAGGGGCTCGACCACACCCAAGTATGTCACTTGAGTGTGGCTGGACCAGCATATGGTCCGACCATCATTGTGAGGCTGACCCCAAGACAGTTCACTACAAGGATAAGACTGACCAAAGTAAGGCACGATGAGCATCTAGGGCTCGACCACCATACGTGGGCGGAGCGAGGAGGACCTTACGTCAAGGTATCACCCTCCAAAAGAGAACAGTCAGAGCACTACTTGGACCATGGAACCTGAGGAAGGCATGAGGACCCAGGTCGATCACCCCTGGTCGTTCCCTACGGGGCTCGCCTTCTAGAATATTCCATGAGACCTAAAAAGTCAATAATTCCCTCCATGAGACTTAAAAAGTCAATAATTCCCTCCAAACCCTAGTCACGATGTTTGGGTCAAAGTCCATGGACCTCCTTAATGGACTTGGGCCAAAGGAGGCTTCTATCTCAGCCGGACACTTGTCACGATCCTACATAAAGTAACAATAAAATACTATGAGGATATAAGGGATCTCATTCATAATCCCAAGGTAAGCAATCATAGCTCTCACCTACCACATTTACTACTCTTACTAGGGAATCCCTTCAACTCCCTACACGTGAAGTCGTCCATCCGGTCTGATCCTAGACAGACCGGGTACGAGGTACTAACCCCCCCCTCCCTCCCCATCCAATCTATTTCAGGTACGAAGAAGCTACACAAAGATTTCCTATATATCAGAGGAAGACTACATGAAGAAGATCTAAGTAGTTCCCTTTGACGGTTTAGTACGAACTTAAGAGATAGCACGAACTACCCTTCGACAACATGCAAATTAACAATATGTAAGTATTAAAAACATTGTTTCACCTACCGTTAAACTTCAAAATCCAACCATGTCATGTAGAAATAATAAGAGTCATACTACAATGAAGTTTTCGTAATATTTTCGATGGATTTGAGTTAGACAATTCACCTTCAAAATAAAAAATAAAGGTTTTACATGCTTAATCTTGCAATAATTAATTTATACCATGTGTAACTATAAATTACTTTTGACTCTGCCAATATTGTATTCATCAAGCCGAACCAAGTAATTAAACTAATGCAAATTATATTATGGGGAAAACATTCGTGAGTTTGAGAAATTGACCACTCATATGCACTGTTGGCAAACAATGAATTTGAATCAATTGCTAGATTTTTCTAGAGAAAGGAGTGACTGTTACGTACAGAGGTGAAACTATAAAAGAACTAGTGGCAGGTGCATTTTAAATTTCGTAGATCATGAAGTTGAAAATAATTTAGTAGCTTTGGATCTGAATACTAGAGATGAAATATTGCTTTCGGAAACAATTATTCACAACATATTTTGTTGCAGTAGGAGAAGAAAACGTTGGAGTACAACTCTTGAATGGGGAGAGTTAAAGACAAAATCAGTAAAGATCAAATGTTACAGATTCATATTTTTACTAAAACATTTTAGAATTTTTTAGTGGATCACATACACACACATATATAATTATTTTTAGTAATTATTAATTTATAGTTTTGCTGGAACTAATATATATACATACACTAGAATTGAAGCACCGTGCTTACCCGTAATTGTGAACTCATTTTGTGTTTATGTGTTAGAATTTCATAAGTCCATGTTATACTCTAAGAATAAATGTGCTTAATATTGATGTTCTTCCCTTAAAATCAACTAATTATAGTTGTTGAAATTGAAAAACTAAAATTAAAATGCCTAATGGGATCACCATGTGGAGGTCATGACCAAACAGTTTACGTATGCAGTTGATGAGAGTGTGTGAAATGGAATCTTGGTTGAACAGAAGCATTTGATGAGGCAGTGTTAAGCAAACTCACCTTATGTACTTGTACAGCTTCTATCCAGCATTTTGTGTAGTTCTAACCAAGCGATTTTAAACATACTTTATCATTTTCTAATCCACTGCAGAAGACATCAAATTTTTACCTCTACCAGAACAAAGATCTTTGCACATAGTTATCAAGTACAAAATAGTAGCATGCAATTATGGAGAAATAATATGCATAAGACAGCCTATTTTCTCATTCTGAGAAAGAAAAAAAAAAAAGGAACAGACAACCTATTTTCTAAAGTAAACACAACTATGCAACGAAATCAAGTGCATATAGAGGATATCTTTTGCACATCTTGATTTGATGGAGAACAACTTAAAGTGCAACTTTCCATGAAGCACACTAAATAAAACAATCAAAACCATAGGCCACCAAGAGAAGTTTATTGTACATGCTTGCATCTCTATTTTTAGATGCAGCTAAAACTATAGTAGAAACTTGTATCAAAGGGTATACAAAGTTGAAACAGTAGTTTTAAGAGCAATATATCCTTACTAAACTCACAACAAGGGGTTAGCACTGTGAAGATGAAGATGTAAGTTGTGCTGGAGAGGCTGATAATAAATAGAAAATTACATAAAAGAACCACTATTTTAGGGCACCTAATTGTTAAAATAGCCACTTTAAATAACTACTTACAAAAAAGATTATTCTATTTTTTGTGCCCTAAAACCTAATAATCTCTTACAAAAAAGGTCATTCTATTTTTTGGTGCCCTAAAAGCTAATCAATTTGGATCTCAATTTCTCGCTGGACACCTATGTTCTCACTAAAATGGATTCTGATGGTCTTTTTTACATCCATTAGTGTTAATTAATTACTAGCTAATTATATTTAACTATTTTTTTCTAACTAATTAATATTTATACACAGAAACTAATGAAACTGACATTTAATTTTTGTTGTTGAAACTAATGAAACTTTCATCTCTGTTGTTGAATTTAATGAAACTAACATTTTTTTGTTCGCTTGTGATGCCGAAACAAATGAATTTAGCATTCGTGTTGCTGAAACTAGTATTTTTGTGGCTCAAACTAACACTTATAATGCTTAAACTAGCACTTATGATGCTTAAACTAGTGAAGCTAGCATTTAGTTGTTGAAACTAGCATTTGTGTTGTTGAAACTAATGATACTAGCATTTGTGTTGCTGAAACTAGCATTTTTGTTGCTGAAACTAGCACTTATGATGCTGAAACTAATGAAAATAACATTTTTGTTGTTGAAACTAATGAAATTAACATTTTATGATGTTGAAACTAGCATTAGTAGTTAGTTTCAACTAGTTTCGGCCAGTTTATGAAACTAGTTTTTATTTGAAACTAGCTCCTGAAATTAGATTTTTGTCTGAAATTAGCTTCTGAAACTAGTTTTTATGTGTTGAAACTAATTTGAAACTATGTTTTTTCAGTTAAAATAATGATTATATTTTTGTAATTATAGTTTCTATATTTTTTTAATTTATTTAGTTTAGTATAAATAATTTTTAGAGTTAATTTAATCATTTTATAAAATTAACAACTAGTTTTAAAGGTTAATTTCAGGAAAAATATAAAATTAACAGTTAGTTTCAAATTGTTTCAGTCATTTTTAGCTAGTTTCAGCCATTTTTAGCTAGTTTGAGCTAGTTTCAGCAATTTTTAGCTAGTTTCAGTGGCTGAAACTAGCTTCCGAATGTCAAATTTGTTATTAAATCCAGTTGAGCGAGATTTTGAGGTACATTTCTGTAGGCGGATTTAAAAAATCTTCATTAAATTCAGTTTAGCGAGTTTTTGAGGTCCATTTTAGCTAGTTTCAGTGGCTGAAACTAGTTTCCGGATGTCAAATTTGCTATTAAATCCAATTGAGCGAGATTTTGAGGTCCGGAAGCTTAGTAAATAGCGAGCATTTGGTAAATACCGATGTATGTGGACCTTTTAAAGTCCATGCGCGTGGGGGTTATCCTTACTTCGTTACCTTTACTGACGATTTCTCAAGGTATGGTTATATTTATCTTATGAAGAATAAATCCGAGACCTTTGGGAAATTCAAGGAGTTTAGGAATGAGGTCGAGAATGAATTGAACCTAAGGATAGTTAGACATGGTGAGATCAATGATTGGATTCTCGACTCTTCCAAAATATCTATGGGGATATGCACTACAAACTGCAATCTACATTCTGAACCGTGTACCATCTAAATCAGTGGAGAAAACTCCTTATGAGTTATGGAAAGAAAAGAAGCCCTCACTGGGCTATCTTAGACCTTGGGGCTGTCCTGCGAAAGTCAAACTGATGCTCACTGATAAGTTAGATGCCGAGGGTGTCAAAGTATATTTCATAGGCTATCCTCGTCAGACGAGAGGCTATGAATTCTAGCATGCAGAAGATCACAAGGTGATAGCATCTATAAACGTCAAGTTTTTAGAAGCAGAATACCTCGAAGAAGAGAGGTTAGATGACATGATAGAACTTGAAGAAATTCAAGACTTTGACACGCGCGAACATGAGTTCTCTAAATCTTCTGATTTGGACTCAAGTTCAGTGGGAGCTTTCGAAGCAGACAAGGGTAATGATATGACACTTGCTAGGCATGTCATAGTCAGTGGGAGTCCTGTGATTAGATCAACAGTTGAAATCACACCAATAGAACCCGTTGTCAACCAAACTGTGCAACAAGTTGCACAAGAGCAGCCTCCCGCTAGGGAACAGGGTCGCGTGGCGCGACCAGCTACATCAGTGCCCACTGATAATGTTCGTGTTACACGAAGCCAGAAAGGAAAACCACCAGAACCAGTCGAGCTCCGTAGGTCGAACAGGATCCTAAAAGGACCTCAGAAGCAAAGCTTTATGATAGAAGACATCAGTGAACTTGATGTCGGCTTATCAGATCGGGAAGATCTCGAGACCTACAAAGAGGCAATAATTGATATTGACTCAGACAAATGGCAAGAAGCCATGAAATTGGAAATGGACTCCATGTACCTGAACCAAGTTTGGAACTTGGTAGACTTGCCCCAAGGGGTTAGACCTATTGGGTGCAAATGGTTCTTTAAACGAAAGACAGATGCCGATGGCAAGGTACAAACGCACAAGGCTAGACTTTTGGCGAAAGGCTACACGCAAAGGTATGGCATCGATTACGATAAAACCTTTTCACCGGTAGCAAAATTGAAGTCCATTCAAATTCTACTTGCGATAGCTGCCTACTATGATTATGAGATCTGGCAGATGGATGTAAAGACTGCCTTCCTCATTGGCAACCTTGAGGAAGAGGTCTATATGATACAGCCGGAAGGTTTTATTAGTAAAACCAGGCCGACTGTTGTATGCAAATTGCAAAGATCCATCTATGGGCTAAAGCAAGCGTCTAGGAGCCGGAATATCCGCTTTGATGAAGCTGTCAAATCGTTGGACTTCATCAGAAGCAAGGAAGATCCCTGTGTCTACACTAGGCACAGCGACAAGGGAGTCGTTTCCATGATCATCTATGTTGATGACATTTTGATCATGGGAAACAATGTCTCTATGCTAGAAGAGACTAAAGTTTGGTTATCAAGTACCTTCTCAATGAAGGACTTGGGTGAAGCGAACTACATCCTAGGGATCAAGATCTATAGAGATAGATCCAAGAGGATGTTAGGATTGACACAGTCCACCTACATCGATAAAATACTGAAGCGTTATAAGATGGACGACTCAAAGAGAGGCTTTCTCCCAGCTAGGCATGGGATTGTCTTATCAGTTAAGGATGGTCCTAAAACTGATGAAGAAAGAAATGCAATGAGTCGTGTGCCCTATGCTTCGGCAGTAGGGTCTATAATGTATGCAATGAATTGCACAAGGCCCGATGTGGCATATGCGCTTAGTATCACTTGTCGACACCAACAGAATCCAGGAGTACCTCACTGGACTGCTGTAAAGAACATTCTTAAGTACCTTCGACGGACTAAGGAAATGTTCTTGGTGTTTGGTGGAGAACCAGAATTAAAGATATCTGGTTATGTCGACGCTGGATTTGAATGAGATCCTGATGACTTTAAGTCACAGACAGGATACGTATTCAAATTGAACGGAGGAGCTATCTGTTGGAAGAGTTCTAAGCAAGCCACGATTGCTGACTCATCCACAGAATCTGAGTACATTGCTGCATCAGAAGCATCGAAAGAAGCTGTCTGGATTGCAGAGTTCTTGAAGGAATTGAGGGTTGTTCCTGCTCCTAGTCCAATAACGATTTATTGTGACAATACGGGCGCCGCCGCTCAAGCTAAGGAGCCTAGATCTACAAACAAGAACAAACATATACTTAGAAAATATCACGTTATACGTGAGATTATTGATAGAGGAGAAATTAGTATAGAACGTGTCTCTACCACGGACAACGTGGCAAATCCTTTCACCAAGATCTTATCAGTGGATGTCCACTTAAGACATTATGCTAATCTATGTATTAAGCATAAAGGTGACTGGCTCTAGTCCAAGTGGGAGATTGATAGTGTATATGTCTTAGAGACAGTCCTTATTAAGGGCATGCAACCCTTATAGAGGGCATATATGTACTATTACACAGGTCAACGTAATATAATATATGTTTGTTGTTTGACTATTGAGTATCGCTTTCATATTTATATTACACCAGGCATGCAGCATGTCATATCTCTATTCCTGTCTATATTGATATTAAACATGCCCCCTCGGATAGATGACCGATCACACAGATAGTGGGAGCTATGTGAGTTATCATCTATCCCAAACTCTCCCTAGTCGAGGTTCATCTCGGATGTAGGGGTCTGAATGAACCAGCTGAGACTAGTATGCGTGGAGGTTATACTTGTTGGAGCAAGTGTGAGCCGATCCCACGACCACGGAACGGATTGTTGGACAATCAAGAAACGTTCCCATAACTGCGCATAGTTGTTCGAAGGATGATTATCGAACAATAGAAGTACCCACCGGACACTCTCATCGATGTATACTCTACACCGAAGTGTCTATGGGAACCGGTAAGTTGTCGAAGTGATGCCAGTCGTCCTTTGGACTTACAGGACTTTATCATCACATTTGTTGCCCCATATCCTTGGTGGACCCGTCGATGTCAGCTCTGAATAAGCAGTTGACCTAAGACACGATCCAGGATTATGGCTACATACAAATGGGGATGAGAAGTGTTTCTGTGAAGGATTCATCTCTCATGTGTAGCACAGGAGAGCACTGCTCATAGTCGTTCATAGTTGTGATTGGTAAAACCGCTGGCTAGCGTATCAATATTATTATGATGGTCATAATAGATATTGGATTCACCATGCAACTCACTGAAAACGCCCGTGGATGTATTATTGGGATAGACACTTCATCGATCCTAGATGCATTCGAGTCAGTCAGATGAAGGGACGTTACCATCGCCGCGTTGAGCGCAACAGACTTCGCAACGAAAGAGTTTGCTTTGAGAAACCTCTCAAACGTCCTCATGTATTAATATTGCAAATGGAACCGTCTAGGAATTCCATTTTGCCTAGTCTAGGACTTCCTTAATACAATGAGGCCCTATGGGTCACACTATGTGGTGATTCAGCTTATCCGAATATCCTTGAAGATGGAATCACAATTAATTTGGAATTAATTCAGCTTATCCGAATATTTTGTGGCTTAATTAATAATTTGGAATTATTAATTGAATTGGCTGATTAATTGTATTTTATGTAAATACAATTAAAGATTATATTTTAGAAATATAATAAAGGTTTGATTTGAAAGGATATGTTAATTTAGAATTAACATATGCACATGGGCAAAATCTATTTGGAGTTTGAATTGCCTTAGAACTATAAGTGGGTCCCAAAATCAGGACCCACCTATCACCCTTAGGACGCGCGCGCGCGAGATGGAGTAGGGGAAGGAGTTCGACTCCTTCCTCTATTAGAAGTCTAAGGGATAAGTTAGATTTTCCTGATTGAGTTTTAATTTAATTGGGAATGAATCTAGACTTGAAATTGGTTTCCTAATGCGATAAGAATTAGATTCTTATTCCTTTATGAAGTCTAATTGCTTATGCTTTAGGCTTCTATTGACTACTATATATAGTAGACTATTAGAGAGATTTTGACATAGTTTTTCACACAGTTGAATACCCAGTTTTCTTAGAGAAAATAAAAAGCTCTCCCCTTCCTCTATAAGCCACGTGCGTCGCCACCTACCGGAGGAAAAACCGCCGCCCCATCTTCTTGGTCACACAAAGAATATCCTAGCATTCTTTCCGATAGGCTGTTCATCCGTGGATACCAAGGTTGAGGTTCTAGGAGCTGGAAACTAACTTTTATTGTCTTGCAGATAATCAAAGTATTGCAGATATCTTCGACTTCGACGAAGGAGAAGATACACCGGATTATTACGAAGACTTGGAAGCTGTGCTTGCTTTTGGAGTACGGTTAGTCTTCTAATTGACGTGTTTAAATATATACGGCATATACATAATCAATTAACCTGTATGTTAAGAAAATTTTTGAAATTCCGCTGTTTACCGTAGGGGTAACTCTGACCGTATTTTCTTACACCTTCTTCTTGCAAAACACGCCAAAGCACACCAAAGTACCAAAGGCACATGGCACTAGCTGCCAAGGAGCGATGCCCAACGTGTTGAAGATGTCGCGGAAAGTCTCGTAGAAAGGCAATATCTATCCTCGATCCAAACTCAGGCAATGTACGGCCATGTACCCCGGGGGAGCATTGTAGAAAGTTTGGTTGTCCTTCGGAACGAGGATGTCGAACTTACTCTCAGGAAGGGAGTACTTCCATCGTAGAGTAGCGACCTCATCCACCTTCACAGTGGAAACAGTGGTAGGGATGATACCATCCTCGTTTTTCTCACCCTCAGGATCGGGGAGGTCTACGGTGCGAGCACTCTTGGTAAACTTGTTCTGAGCAGCCTTGCTGGACTTAGGCTCAGGCTCGGGCTCCTTGACGACTTTGGCCTTTTTACTCTTGCCAGAGCGAGAACGTTTACTCGCTCTCTTAGCCTCTCCGGCTTTTGCCTTAGCCGCATCGGCTGCTTGCTGTGCGAGACGAAGTTGGTATTCTTGCTCCTCTAAGGGATTGGGTGCTCGAGTCTCACTCGGAAAGGAGAAATCAATGGTGCGAGGATCAACCGAATGATAGCTGGCCTCCTCCTCGGGCGCGAACCTATTTGCATCTCGGAGAGCTTGTCTATGCATCTCCAAGACAGAAGGAGACAAGGGTGCTGCAGTGCTCGGACCAGCTTCATCCCCATGCACATCCATTATAGCCAAGGGAGGCTCCGCCTATTCATCCGTAACTATTGTCCTGCGAGTAGTTTGGGGAGGGAATCTAACCCTCTTTGGCGGTGGACTAGTTCGAGGAGAAGTAGCATCGTCGTCCTCATCGCTCTCATCATCATCGTCATCGCTATCAATAATTTGTATAGGGACAGAGCCCTTACCGCGCTGAACCGAGTGATCACCCTCCTCGTAAAGGGACAGAGCCAAGTCAGGTCGCTCCGTGTCATCCATGTCCTCGATCCTTATGTCAGCAGGAGGCACTACGTTGACCGCCCCATAATTTCGGTCGTGTACTTGGGCGGCTAGGGTGATCAACTCTGCGGACACCCCATGATTAGAAGGACCGCCTTCCTCCTTGGTCCTATCATCTTTGAAGTCGTCGTCTTCAGTACGACGCCTCTTACGAGTTACCAGTTGGTATAAATCCTCTTCCTCCTCCTCGCTCTCATCGTCATCACTCTCCTCGGTGTTGGCATCATCGCCTTCTTCACCCTCCTCGAGATTCTCTTCCGCAGATGCTTCCTCATCACCATGCTCGACAATAGGCTCCTCACCCGCGGCGGCTTGTTCTAGAGTGTCGTCCAGGAACGTCGCCGATACATCTGACGTATCGGGTGACGTAGTAGCTCCCATACTCTCCTACCTCGTGGCGGTTCTGGCTGTCGTCGCTCCTCTCGGACATCCTAAAGGGGTAGGCAAAGAGGAAGTTAGGATGGTTTGTGATAGTCCGAGAGGCCCTTTTAGGTATGTTCATTAAGTTCGACCTCCCGAACGGAGAAAAATCTCAAAAAAGAAGCAAAGCAAGTAAAACGAAGAAGTTACTCTATGGAGCGACCAACCGCTCGAAACAGGCAAGAGCGAGCAAGCATATAAACAGACTAGAGCGAGCATGCATATGAAGAATCGAGGAGCAACCGAGCGACCAACCGCTCGAAAAGACTTATGATTTCTACAGTTACGACTACTTCTACAGTCTTGCTCATACATCAGAGGAGGCAAAAGGAGGTTTACAACAAGATAAAAAGGCATACAAAAGGGGAATTAATTCTACGGCCATGCGTGTCTATCAATCCAATTAAGGCGTAAGATTACAACGGTAACATCTCTCTACAAGTCCGTTTACAGCTTTTTAAGTCCAAGACCGTTCCAAGGCCGCCGCCCACCGGCGGAATTTCAGGCAACAAAAAAGGGGAAAGGCATATTGGCATAACCGAAAGCAAGAAAAGAAAATTCAAGCAAAAGGGAGGCGATTAAAAGCAAGTAATCATAATGTAGGTGCGAAAACTTACTTGATATTAAGTGTTGGAAGGTTAGAAGCCGGAAGGTAAACCGGAAAAGTTGAAGTTTGCCTGAAAAACTGGTTCTGGACGTCGAAAAAGGCTCCTCGCGCTCTACTAGTACCGATCACCTGCTCGTCGATCAACAATAAGATGCTCCTCGCTCACTCTATTTGCTCTGAGAATTTATGTTGCGAAAAGTGTGGAATGACCAAGTATCGACCTATTATAGAAGGGTATCTCGGAAATACGAACCGTCGCATACCCTCGCTCCATCCGGACCGAACACGTGGCCACTATCAACGGCTCAGATCACAGCCGCCTGGTGATTTTACGGATTTACCCTCCGCGCTCCCGCTTTCAGACATTTCCCAGGATAAACGCGGATTACCTAGCTACACCAGATAATCCGCGGAGCGAGGACCATGTCCCAGAGAATTAAAAACGGAGCGACGAGCAACCATCTACCCGAGGAGAATAATTCGGCGGATCCGTTTTACGGGATCGAGAAGCCGCTCTCACACTTGTCTCCTCGAGACAATTTGCAAAGAAAAAGGTGGCAAGAAGTCATTCCATTCCACTCTCACAATTATCTCTCCTCGAGATAATTTGCAAAGAAAAAGGTGGCAAGAAGTCATTCCATTCCACTCTCACAATTATCTCTCCTCGAGATAATTTGCAAAGAAAAAGGTGGCAAGAAGTCATTCCATTCCACTCTCACAGTTATCTCCTCGAGATAATTTGCAAAGAAAAAGGTGGCAAGAAGTCATTCCATTCCACTCTCACAATTATCTCCTCGAGATAATTTGCAAAGAAAAAGGTGGCAAGAAGTCATTCCATTCCACCAAGGAATACTTACCCGGATCCAATCTCTGCCCAGCAAATATACCTCTTTTCATAAGGTCCGAGCAACGTCTGCTCGCACCCTATAAAAAGGGGGGGAGGGAGAGATAGGAGGAGGGAAAGATACCAAAGCGCGAATACAGAAATCTTTTTTCGCCCACTACTAGTCGAGGCTCTGCTCGACCTCTACTTCAACATAGTTTCTCAACTATCTTCTACAAAGATACTTGGAAACTAGGGGGACATATGTTAGTGTTGAAATATGTCCAGTCCGCATGTACGAACTGGAGCGGTCTAAGAGCGCGACGAAGCATCATAGGCCGTCACTCAAGGGGCGCGACCACACCCAAGTATGTCACTAAGGTGTGGTTCGACCAAGATAGGGTCCGACCATCACTAAGAGGCCAACCCTCAAGATAAGCTCATCACAAGGACAAGGCAGCTATTGAGCTCGAGGAGCATCTCTAGGGCTCGAGGAGGACCTTACGTCAAGGTAACACTTTCTGAGAGAAACTAGGCAGAGCACTACTCGGACCACATACGTAAGAGGAAGGCACGAGGACACCGGGGCGACCACCCATGGTCGCTCCTAGTGGGGCCCGCCCTCCAGATTACTAAGTGGGACCCAAAATGTCCATGTTGCCCTCTCAACCCTAGCCAAGATGTTTGGGCCAAGGCCCATGAAACTCCTTAATGGGCTTGGGCCTAAGGAGGCTTCAATCCCGTCCGGACACTTGTCACGATCCTACAAGGGATGACATTTAAATACTACGAGTATATAAGGAGTTCATTCATTACCCAGCGGGTAAGCATTAACACCTCTCACCTATTCCTCGTCACTCCGGTCTGATATCTTACAGACCGGACAAGAGACACTAACCCCCCCCCCTCCAGTATATTTCAGATACGAGGAAGCTACAAGAAGGTTCCCTACCAATTCAAGAGGAATACTACACGAAGAAGAACTAGAATATCTTAGCGTGATGATCTACTGCGAACTTAAGAAGAAGTACGAATTACCCTTCAACACATCACATAAAATGCAGGCCTCAATCCTTCCTTTAATCACGAAAAACAAACAGGACACCAAGTCTAGAACCTTCCCCAACGGTTCAGGGGCAGGGACTACGCCTTGCTGTTGAGCGTCCTTTGGAATTTTACTGAGTGGGCATAAAGTCGTTTCAAATTGACCATAAATATTCTGTGAATTCATGATTCCGAGTGTCAATATTTTGTGTCAAACCAGAAAAATTGTCATTATCGAATTAATTAATAATTTCTAATATACACATAGGCTGAAATGGTTGAATATCTGTCACCATGTGTCCCATTCTAATAAGCATGCCTTCTAATAAACTAGTATGTTCAAGTACTACTATTAATTAGTCCATCATAGCATAAGATTCTCGGGATTAATTTGATATTAATCTGGAGCATAAGAAATTCATAAAGGAAATGAAAAAGTCGTGGCACAGATGGAGTTCCGATAACGACCGGAAATGTCAGTTGTGTTATAAAGAGAGAGAGTTATAGAGGAAATGAAGCAAACCCATAACATGATGATTATCTCAACTGATTTTGCAATTTTCTCATGCATCAGTTTCTCTTTAGCCTTTCTTCTTTCCCTTATTATTTTCAGGAAAAATCCCTCCGAGCAGCGGCCGCCTCCCTGGCCGGTCATCGGGAACATTCTGGATGTCGGATTGGTGCCACACCAGAATTTTCATAAACTTGGGGCCAAGTACGGACCCGTTCTCTGGCTGAAACTCGGCATGTCCAACGCTTTGGTTGTGCAATCAGCCAAGGCCGCTGAGGTGCTTTTCAAGAAAAATGATTATGCATTCTCCAATCGCATGGTTCCTGATGCCTTCACTGCATGTAGTTACTACACGGCATCACTTGCTTTTGCTCAGCAAGGTGATTACTATCGTATGGTACGGAAGCTTTGTTCTTCAGAGCTCCTAGCTTCCAAGAAGATTAGTGCTTCAGCTCAAGTTCGACAAAACTGCATTGACATCATGATGTGTGAGGTGTTATCTCAACAACTGTTTCCGAATGCAATCAGGAAAAGGTAATTGTCTCCATTAGGAAATCAATTCCTATTTGAATTCAATTCCTATTCGAATTCCTTTAGGTATAGCTGCAAATTGAAGGCTATATAAAGGGGTGATTGTTGCATGCTCAAGAACATAACAACACGGCATTGAAGGCTTGTTCGACTACTTCGACATGTGATATATTATAGATTATAGGTTCTAGCTTTGAGAGACAGATTTGTTCTTGAATCTTGCATACTGTTAGGGACTTGTAATTGGCGTTGATATAATATATTGAAGCTGGTTGATCTCCGTGGATGTAGGTTATTTAGAACCGAACCACGTTAAACTATTGTGTTCTTTCTTGCTTATCGTTCTTGCTCTGTTTTCTGTTTTGGTTGCTTGGGTGTGTGTTTGATTGGTGCAGCTGGTTCTTGGTGGTTTAGTTGTGTTGTGAGCTTTTGTGATTAGGTATAATCGACTATTGTTGAATCGAACTCAACAATTGGCGCCGTCTGTGGGAAGAAAGGTCGAAGGAATTTACCGGGAGAATCCAAAACTTGATATAAGCAATGTCATCAACTAAAATCGAGATTGAGAAGCTGACGAAGCACACAGATTTCAGCTTGTAGAAACTGAGGGTTAAGGCCTTGTTATCGGATTATGGAGTTGACGATGCTCTGTTGGGGGATGACGGTCTTAAGGAGATTAAAGACGATGCAAAGAAGAAGGAAATCAAGAAGAAGGCATACAATACACTGATTCACTCATTAAGTGACAAAGCATTGAGGGAGGTTATCAAGTGTACTGATGCAAAGGGTATCTAGGATAAACTTGAAAAAGTTTATATGGGGAAATCATCAGCCCAGATGATGTATCTCAAGCATAAGTTTCTTGGTTTTAGGATGGATGAAGGTAGGCCGATTCTGGAGCAGTTAGCAGAGTTTGACAAGATCACAACACACTTGGAGAATGTTGGTGATAAGACTACAGACGCAGACAAAGCTATGGTGTTGCTCAACTCCCTGCCCAACTCCTATGAGAACTTCAGAGATTCGTTGATGTTTGGTAATGTTGAAGTAACTTTGGATTTGGTACGGGAATCATTGAAGACTAGGGAGTTCCATAAGCAGAAGAATCTGCAGGAAGGTGGACATTCGGCTGAGAGTCTTGCTATGAAGTACCATGGTTCCAAGAAGGGTTCTTCAAGGGAAAGATTACCAAATGAGAAATATAAGAAGCAAGAGAGTAAGAGGTCATCAGATTCTGTGGAGAATAGGAGGTGCTATCACTGTCACAATAAGGGACATCTCAAGAAGGATTGCCCTGTGTGGAACAACAGGAAGCCAAAGCAATCTTGGGGAGAGGCAGGAACAGTGGACATTGCACAGACTACACAATCTTTTGACATCTCGGAGGTACTTACGGTCTCTACTTCTAATATAGACTTATCCTGGATACTTGATTCTGGATGCTCTTTTCATATGAGTCCGGTTAAAGAATGGTTTACAAACTTCAAATATGGGAAAGTTGGAACTGTACTTTTGGGGAACAATCGGTCATGCATGGTCAAAGGCATTGGTGATGTTAAATTGAAGTTGCATGATGGAACTGTTAGATTGTTAATTGGTGTAAGCTACATACCTGATTTGAGGAGGAATCTGATCTCACTTGGTCAATTTGATGCTATGGGATATTCATGGAGTTGTAGTCATGGTGTTCTGCGGGTTATTCACGGGGTTCAGGGGGGTGTTGGGTCAACACCTCAGACAACCTTCCTGGAAGGTGTTAAGAAGAATGGTCTATACTATTTATCTGGTAACACGGTAGCTGGAGAAAGTGCAACGGTTTATGGGAATGACAACACATATCTATGGCACAAGAGGCTTGGCCATCTTGGAGAGAAAGGATTGAAGGAACTTACCAAGCAGGGATTACTTGTAGGAGACAAGTTCACTAAATTACCATTCTGTGAGACATGTGTGATGGGGAAGACGCACAAGACCAGTTTCAACACAGGGAAGCATACTACTAAAGCTAACTTGGATTATGTGCATTCAGATTTATGGGGACCATCCAGGACACTCACTCAAGGTGGAGGTAAATATTTCATCTCATTCATAGATGATTATTCAAGGAAGGTCTGGGTTTATATTCTGAAGTCTAAGGATCAAGCATTTAATCAGTTCAAGGAATGGTTAGCTGAGGTAGAGAATCAATCAGGAAGATCATTGAAGTATCTCAGGACTGATAATGGATTGGAGTTCTTATCTACTGAGTTTACTAATTTCTGTAAAGAGAAGGGTATTACTAGACACGGAACAGTTGCACGTACACCACAGCAGAATGGAGTTGCGGAAAGAATGAATAGAACTCTATTGGAGAGAGCTAGGTGTATGTTACTGAGTTCTGGGGTAAGCAAAGGTTTCTGGGGAGCAGCTATGGTTACAGCAGCAATACTTATCAATAAGAGTCCAGTTGTGTCTTTGGAGTTTAAGACGCCGGATCAAGTATGGACTGGAACAACTGGGGACTATTCAACACTCAAGGTGTTTGGTTGTTTGGCTTTAGCACATATCAAGCAAGATAAGTTGGAAGCTAGAGCATTGAGGTGTATCTTTATTGGTTATCCAAAGGGGGTTAAAGGATATAAGCTTTGGTGCATAGAACTTGGAAAGGGAAAGTGTATTATAAGCAGGGATGTCCAGTTTAATGAAGATGTGTTACCTCTGAAGGACAAACAGGCAGGTGTTGACAGAGGGGATTCACCCAACCCCGCACTCAACCTCGACTCTGCAGAAAATACCAGAATTGAGTTGGAAGAAGAGAGAGTTCACTCTCAGGTGGAGCCCACAGTGGAAGATGATGTTGCGGATGCTGAGCCTATATTACCAGTGAATGAAGAGTCTAGTAGTAGCTCAGAATCAGATGGTGATGATCGACTTGATGATGAAGTTGGTGAAACTTCAAACTATCAACATACAATAGATCAAGGATATGCACAGGGAATTTCAGTTGAGGTGGAGTCTGAGGATGAAACTGATATAACACCAGGAGAAGTTGTTTAGAATATGGAGCAGGTTGATACACTAGGTGTTGGACATGGGGTTGAGGCAACCCTGACCGGAACTCCAGAACAACAGGTTTATAATCAGGTCCCAGAATACTCAGGTACTGGATATGAATCTCTGGATGATGAGTTTTAGGAGAGTGCAGATGGAAGGATCTTGTATGTGGATGATATGTTGATTTTGTTGATTACTAGAAGTTCAATGGATGAGATTGAAACACTTAAAGGGAAGCTGCGGGAAGAATTTGAGATGAAGGATCTTGGGGATGCAAGTAGAATTCTTGGGATGGATATCACTAGGGACAAGAAGGAGAGAATCTGTTTCTATCTCACCCTAGTTATCTCATGAAGGTTCTAGCCAAGTTCAATATGTCAAATTGCAGTAGTGTGGTTACTCCTATTGCACCTGGGGTGAAGTTATCTGAGGAACAATGTCCTAAAGATGATACAGAAGCAAGGATTATGTCAAGAGTACCTTATGCAAGTGCAGTTGGAAGTATTATGTATACTATGATTTGCTACAGGCCTGATCTTGCATATGCTATGAGTGTTATCAACAGATATATGGGGAATCCTGGGAGAAGGCATTGGGATGTTGTGATGGATGTTCTCAGATACTTAAGTGGCACAAGGATGATGGGACTGAGGTTCAACAAAAGCAATGACTTGCAGAATCCATTGGTTGGATATGTGGATGCAGATTTTGCAGGGAACTTGAATGGAAAAAAGTCTATCACAGGGTATGTGTTTACTTTGTTTGGCACGGCAGTTAGTTGAAAGCAAGTCAGCAGTCTGTGGTTGCATTATCTACAACAGAGGCGGAGTTCATGGCTATCACTGAAGGAGTTAAGGAAGCTATCTGGTTGGGTGGATTATTGAATGAGTTGGGTATCCAACAGGATCATGTGAATATTCACTGTGACAATCAAAGTGCTATTATGTTGACTAAGCATCATGTGTATCATGAAAGGACAAAACACATTGATGTAAGGTTTTTCTTCATCAGAGATATCATTGCCAAGGGAGTTGTGAAGATAAAGAAGATTCATACGTCGTTGAATGCTTCGGATGCTATGACTAAGGCGCTTCCAGGACCAAAGTTCAGGTTTTGCCTGGAACTTGTGGGTGTCAAAACAAGAAGGGGTTCATTCTAACCGCAGGGATGGGAACGGGGAGGCATCTTAACCTTAGAGGTGCATATGGGGGCGTATCTTAACCTTAGAGGTACATGGGGACGTGTCTTAACCTTAGAGATGAAAAGGGGTGTGTCCTAATGATGAACGTGTCAGATTCAATCAAATAAATTTGTAATAAGCCAAAGGCAATCCACAACTACAACGAAAACCGTAGTGTAGCAGTAGAATGACTCGAGTGTCGTTCTCTCAGGACTATAACTAGCTTTATTTATTTAATCAAGAAAATATAAAACAGCAAATAAAAAGCAATAGGGGTTTTCAAGCAGATAATGGAGGTTGGTGATAGTATGGTCCTTCTTAACATAATGGGTCGATAATCATGCATAAATTCCTCGGTCTTGCATAGAGATCTTTGAATGAATCTTGGGTCCTGTTGTAAGTATTGTGCACTACGAAGATAATATGGGTCTGACCTGTCAACAACTAACGTCCTATTGTGTTCCGTAATCATTCAACACTACGAAGATAATTTGGTCTGATTGGCCGACAAGTGTCCTAGTGTGCATAATGATCAATACAACATACGAGAATTTTGGTGTTCAACTCATCAACGAAATAAAGCAACGACACGGAGTATAATGCGCGATATAGCCATTAGCATGATTATCTTCCCTCGCTAAGAATTCACATACTACCACCAACGATAAATTTAGCTACTCATAATGTGCATGCAATCAATAGCAATCATAGAAGAAAACATATTGAAAGAATATAAAATAAGTAGATAAAAGTTGTAAGATACAAAGTTACCGAAGGTTGTCAATCTCCGGATGATTGCGATCCTACGCGCTCTAATCTGCTATGAAAAGTATCCCCTAAGCTATGGAACTCCCAGGACAGGCCCCGGGAAGTTCCTACCTAAAACTATAGAGAGAGGTGAGAAAGTAGGCTTGGAAAGATATGATTTTCGGAGAGAAAACTCGCAACTATATATAGGCCCGAAAATCGTCTGGGGCGGTTCGCCCGAGGCACGGGGCGGTTCGCCCCACAGTGTAAACGCGGAATTTTCGCGTTTTCGATGCGGTTTTGGATTTCTTCACCTTTTCGGACTCGGTTTATGACTTCTAGTAGCCTTCTAACCTCCAGATTCGGCCCCTAGACTCCAAATTCTATCCGGAAACCTTCAGATACTCCAAATATGCTTCTGGAACACCAATTCCTTGTAGACTTTATTATAATTTCCCGTAAATCTCCGAATTTCAACCAAAACCTGTAAAATAAAATCTAAAAGGAAACGTGACACTATTCTAATAAAATGTACTAAAATATAGCTAAATTAACATAGAGGATAGCTAAAATAGGTGAAAAAGACTCGAATGAAAGTGTAAAATACACATTCATCAAACTCCCCAAACCGAACCTTTGCTTGTCCTCAAGCAACTAAGCTAGACTCTAATACAAAAAACATGCAAGACTCAAAAATGGAGTTTCATGCCAAATAAAATGAACTAAATTACTGAATCTACCAAATAACATATGAACAAAAACCATATAAATCAAAGCATGAATATAGGTTGAAGAATACCTCGATTGACTTATACACATCCACATAAGCACTTATGTCAAGACAAGATAGTCTCTCGTAACATTCTCTACCTGGACCTAGTCAGTGACGACGTAATGATGCATGCTAAGATACGAATGGTTGCCCCGTGCCTATAAAACTGAGGACTTACTGCTGTTCCACCATGTTAAGACTTTTCCTCAAAAGAGGTCGAACCAGTACTGGCTCTCATCAAACGAAGCAGAGTTCCCTATAAAAGATAACACTCCCCTATTCTACCCATCTCTCAAGTAAAGTCTTAAGCTATTCACCACTTCCTGAATGGCCAGACGAGGGTGGTCTAGAACAGATGACACTTAAGACGAAAAAGATAAAAAAATAGCAAAACACGATTACGAACAATACGAAAAATGGAAAAGACTCAAACTCTGCTAAACTGCTATTTGGCTTTATTTTTTGGACCCTTCTTTGCTTTTTTGGGGTCTTCTCTTTTTTTTCTTTTTTTCTTTCCAGATTCTTCTTTTCTTTTCTTTTTCTCTTTTTTCTGGAATTTTTCTTTCTTTTTTTTCTAGCCAGCAGTAGCATAACAAAAAGAGAAACAAAATGACTCACACGACTTCCCCAAACCTATTCTAAAGAATAGGTTAGAGTACAAAATTCACAAAAAAGGAAAATAAACTCACGGTACGAAAATGAAAAACAGAAACAAGTCTATGATGGTGTAACCCCCTCCCCAAACCTATTCGGAAGAATAGGTTATAAACAAAGGATCACACAAACTCACACTACCTCCTTCCTAGGCATTTAGCAATCTCAAAGCATGGTGAAGACTTGTTGCCTCTTAGGTACATAATTACTCGGGAAAACAACCATAAGACCCTAACATGCATCATCCTATTATAAAGGCCTTCGTGAACCGTAGTAGAGAAAACACCACTAAGTGATGTCGAGACTACCGAGCTCAACTAAGTGCAATACATAAATGTGACAAGCCAAGCGAGAAAAACCTCAAACAAATTTATAGAGATGAAGCATACGATTAATGGCATAGCTAGTTGATCTACCCAATAAAAAATTTCAAAGAATTCGGCAATAAACTCCATATAAAACATGCAAGACTATTCTAGGATGAATGCAACCTAAAAAATCTAAGAAAGCAGTAAACGTGCAAATGCAAATGCAGACAAATAAAGCATGCGAGGTACTATACTCATCCTACCAATTCCAAACTCCAAACTAACAACATCAGATCAATTAAATCCCATCCCCCCGTATGAAATTAACGCTAGTCCCTAGCAGTAAGAAAATGAGGTAATAAGATGTGATACTAGATGTTACCCCATGGTTTGGCCTCGGTCGGATGAGTATGCTGCTTGTGATTTATTGGGCCTCCTCTGTGAGCTTCATAGTGTGACATCAGGTCTTCTGATGGTTGCGGTAGTTCCATTTTTAGGCCAGTCAGGATCAACTCCTCTATCAGAGTCATCATTGCCCGTATGACCTTCATTGTCACTATTGTCACTATCATCATCGCCAGTAGAGTTGCAGTGGCAGGTAGAATTCTCAAGATTAGCCTCCGCTGTTATGGAATTCTCCATCCTGTAGCCCTTCAATAGGATGTGAACTGTTGAAGGGGATAGGGCAGTGGTATCAGGACCTCCCCCTCCAACGATTTACACCTTGAGAAGGTTAAAGTAAGCTGTTCGGACACTCAGAAGTCTTCTACCTTTTTCTCCAATTTTGACCACTTTATCCACTGTTGCTCCGACCAATGTCAATATGATGCTCGCTTTAGAGGCAGGCAAGGGTGCCCCAACGAGGGACTGTGTACCCATGTCGTTACGTTTTGGAACCAAGCTAGCGCTTCGGAACCTTCTAGCAATTGCGAACTCAAGATCAAATCCGTCGTTGCTAGAATGTCCCGGTGCCTTCCTGTTCACTCGAACTCTGCAGTCCTCGTGATGGAGTGCTGACATAATAGTGGTTTCTGACCCTTCGGTGGTGCATGAATAGGCATAGGAGTCCTTACTCCAGGTGTATTCTAACTCCTCCTCTCGGATAATCCACGGCGTTGTTGCCAAACCCCTTGGCTCGGACGCACATCTAGCGAGATCACATTCCTTGACATGGTTCTTCACAGCAATCATGCGGGAATACTCCCTACCCTTAGTATGGTACCTACAAACAGCGATTAGCACCTCGTACGACTCAAAACAGACTCAAATATATGCTAGTGTAAAAACGAGACACACAAGTGATAAATTCATCAACCGAACTCCCCAAACCGCAATGTCTAGCCTAGCTACTTCATCATGCAACATATCAACGTAACTACTACATGTAATACATCACATCATGCTCTTACTAGACAACCAATAACCTTGATAACAAGGTTTCAATTCATACCATAGCAGCGCAAAAAATTCAACAGCATAAATCCTCATTCTCAACTAATAAGCATTCTATCGTCAAATCTACCAACATTACACCAATAAACATATCCATATGCTATAAATCAAAGATAAAGGCATAATGCATAACAAGATATATCATCTAATAGCAAAATACCCAAATCAACAATTTAAGCAAAATTGAGCATGCAATTGATAGTAAATAACATGTCTAATCACATAAACAACACACCCATGCATCAAACAAGCATAATTGAAGCTCAAAATAGAAAACCCCCAAATTCGAAAATTAGGGTTCTTAAAGATGATACCTCAAATCTGAAAATCTAACGAATTAGGATGAAATCTGATCATTTAGAATGATAGATCATGTAACACGCTTCGAATTAAGCTAAAGAACACTCAATTTGGTCAAGAAACGAAGAAGTTATGAAGATTTTGAAGAGAAATCGCACTATTCGGGTTTTTGGGAGTAAGGATGAAGAAGAATGAAGAAAATAATGATTTGGGGTTGAAATCCGCGTTTTTTAAGATCTGGGACTGTGGGGCAGTTCGCCCCACCACGGGGCGGTTCGCCCCGTGCTCCCCAATGCGGGGAGACGGGTCCTGAAGTCAGAAAATGCGGTTTAAACCCCGAAACTAATTTTTTTTCAAAAAACCACTCGAAAAATCTCACTCAAACAAAAGCATATACGACACACACATGAGCAAATAATTCATGAATGAATGCATGCAGAAAAGCAGTAAAGAAAGCGGTAAAAATTCCGGGTTGCCTCCCGGATAGCGTCATTGTTTAAAGTCTTTGACTCGACTCCTCTCTGCGCCTATCTCTTCTTTTTGCGGGTACTAGTCTTCCCCTTCATTGATCTCCTTTCCATGCCACGAACCTGTGAATAAGAAAGAATATAGGCTGCAAGACCACAGTAGTGAGTAGTAATATCAGGCGGTTCAGGTGGATCAGGTATGGCTTGCAATACGTGTTGCTTGCCATTTACTTCGATGGTGCAAGTTCTTTGGTAGATATCCATCACCGAGCGTAGTTTGGTCAAGAATGTTTGCCCTAAGAGTATGACATCCCCCGTCCCAGGTGCAGATGCCGGCATAACTACGAAATTGGTGTAAATAAATGCTTCACCAATCTTAACCAACACATTTTTTACAACTCCCTCGGGTCTCATAAAGGATCCATCCGCCAGTCTCACAATAGCCCTTTCCTCAGATAGTTTTCCAAGGTTACTCTTTTCAAACACATTCATAGGAATTATGTTTGAGTAAGATCCCGTGTCTAGCGTGGCACGGACATCTTCAAGCTCACCAATCCCTACCTTCACATCGAAACTTTTAGGGAGTGGTTCGGGATCCTCTTGCTCCTCATCACTTGCGTCAGAAATAAGGTCCTCCTCTTCTTCCTCAGCCTGTAGAAGTTCTTCCTTCATGCAACACTCGCACCTAACGACCTTCTCAGTGTTGCCTTGTTCCTTACTTGCTCTTCGGTCGATCAACTCTTGCATCTTTTGATGGGCAAGCCTAGTGCTCTCTTCCAACTTATCAAGCCTTGCCCTAGTCTTCTCAGAATCTTCCTCATACCGTTTGAGAAAACATTGTGTGTGATCAACCATCTTCTGCAAGTTCTCCATCAGTAGAGCCGTCTTCGACTTCGGTGGCTCTTTCGGAGCGGGGTTTTCGCAGTGATCATTACCATAGTTCAGCCTACTACGGTCTTGGTTAGGTCCATAAGTTTGGTTATCTGGTGCATATCCTTGATTGTTACGGTATCCTCTTCTCCAAAATCCACCTCGAGGATTCCTACCGTCTTGTCCGTAGCTAACTTCTTGAGTACCAAACTCCGTAGCAAAGGCTTCTTCTTTGCCTCCTCGAGCCCAGTTGCCATCATCGTATGCCAGCTCCGATCTACACATATGAGCTCCATGCCCATAATTCTTGCATATTCGGCATACTTCGTTCGAAACAGTTGTTCCGGTGGCGCTCTTGAGGACTTGCTTCAATTCGTTGGTAAAGCACTCGAATTGATCCTCATTCCCCCTGTACATAGGGGCTTCTTGAGTCGGTGGAGCTTCAGGTCCACGTCTCCTAACCATTGCTCTTGGGTCCTTGAACTGCGAACCCTTAGCAAGCCTTTCGAAAACTGCCCAGACGGCTTCTGCGGTTTCCTCCCAAATATTGCCTCGGCATTGGAAATCCACCACTTGTTGGTTCTCGAAGGTTAGTCCATTGTAGAAGTGTTGGACTAGGTCGGAGAGTTCAAAACCATGGTGAGGGCACTTGTTCGTGAGATCTTGGAACCTCTCGAATGCGGTGCAGATGGTCTCATCATAGTCCTGCTTGAATCCAGTGATCTGCGCCTTAAGCGCGGTAGTCAGAGTGTGTGGGAAGTATTTTTCCATGAAAGCTGAAAAAACCTTTTCCCAAGTGTCCAGCGAGCCGGCTGGTAGAGAACTCAGCCATGACTTGGCTCTGTCGCCAAGTCCCATAGCAAAAACCTTCATTCTCAACTCATCCGTTGTTATGTCAGCTCCGGGTCGTGGGAGTTAGTTGACGAAATCATCGATATCGTTCAAGTACCCCATCACATCTTCCCTTGATAAGCCATAGAACCTCGGAATTTGTTGGAATGCATGGTTCTTGATCTCCAGATCTCGGGTTGCAAGCGAAAGAACAATCGCCGGTCCCCTCATACGATCCTTGGTGGGTTGTACCCATGCCTTCAGTGGTCTAGCTTCTGCCATTCCGTCGATTTCCTTAGAAAGGAGTCGCCTTCTTTGATGGTAGACTCTATCGATCTCAGCAATTGAATCAGCAAGCGGTATTCCTGCAGAACGTGTATGCGGCATACACAATCTGTGACAGACTAGGTAAAGTAATTAGAAACAAATAGGAAAGCAGAGAGAGAAATTAGAAAGGAAAACTAAAACTAAAAGAATTAGGAATCTAAAGCTGTAAATAAAAACAAATTAAATAGAAAAAAGGAGTATAGTCCCCGGCAACGGCGCCAATTTGATGAACGTGTCAGATTCAATCAAATAAATTTGTAATAAGCCAAAGGCAATCCACAACTACAACGAAAACCGTAGTGTAGCAGTAGAATGACTCGAGTGTCGTTCTCTCAGGACTATAACTGGCTTTATTTATTTAATCAAGAAAATATAAAACAGCAAATAAAAAGCAATAGGGGTTTTCAAGCAGATAATGGAGGTTGGTGATAGTATGGTCCTTCTTAACATAATGGGTCGATAATCATGCATAAATTCCTCGGTCTTGCATAGAGATCTTTGAATGAATCTTGGGTCCTGTTGTAAGTATTGTGCACTACGAAGATAATATGGGTCTGACCTGTCAAAAACTAACGTCCTATTGTGTTCCGTAATCATTCAACACTACGAAGATAATTTGGTCTGATTGGCCGACAAGTGTCCTAGTGTGCATAATGATCAATACAACATACGAGAATTTTGGTGTTCAACTCATCAACGAAATAAAGCAATGACACGGAGTATAATGCGCGATATAGCCATTAGCATGATTATCTTCCCTCGCTAAGAATTCACATACTACCACCAACGATAAATTTAGCTACTCATAATGTGCATGCAATCAATAGCAATCATAGAAGAAAACATATTGAAAGAATATAAAATAAGTAGATAAAAGTTGTAAGATACAAAGTTACCGAAGGTTGTCAATCTCCGGATGATTGCGATCCTACGCGCTCCAATCTGCTATGAAAAAGTATCCCCTAAGCTATGGAACTCCCAGGATAGGCCCCGGGAAGTTCCTACCTAAAACTATTGGGAGAGGTGAGAAAGTAGGCTTGGAAAGATATGATTTTCGGAGAGAAAACTCGCAACTATATATAGGCCCGAAAATCGTCTGGGGCGGTTCGCCCGAGGCACGGGGCGGTTCGCCCCACAGTGTAAACGCGGAATTTTCGCGTTTTCGATGCGGTTTTGGATTTCTTCACCTTTTCGGACTCGGTTTATGACTTCTAGTAGCCTTCTAACCTCCAGATTCGGCCCCTAGACTCCAAATCCTATCCGGAAACCTTCAGATACTCCAAATATGCTTCTGGAACACCAATTCCTTGTAGACTTTAATATAATTGCCCGTAAATCTCCGAATTTCAACCAAAACCTGTAAAATAAAATCTAAAAGGAAACGTGACACTATTCTAATAAAATGTACTAAAATATAGCTAAATTAACATAGAGGATAGCTAAAATAGGTGAAAAAGACTCGAATGAAAGTGTAAAATACACATTCATCACCTAACTTCAGGGATACAGAGGTCGTTTGTGTTGAGCTAAAGGTGGAGATTTGTGAGGTGTTATCTCAACAACTGTTTCCGAATGCAATCAGGAAAAGGTAATTGTCTCCATTAGGAATCAATTCCTATTTGAATTCAATTCCTATTCGAATTCCTTTAGGTATAGCTGGAAATTGAAGGCTATATAAAGGGGTGATTGTTGCATGCTCAAGAACATAACAACACGGCATTGAAGGCATGTTCGACTACTTCGACAAGTGATATATTATAGATTATAGGTTCTAGCTTTGAGAGACAGATTTGTTCTTGTTTCTTGCATACTCTTAGGGACTTGTAATTGGCGTTGATATAATATATTGAAGCTGGTTGCTCTCCGTGGACGTAGGTTATTTAGAACCGAACCACGTTAAACTATTGTGTTCTTTCTTGCTTATCGTTTTTGCTCTGTTTTCTGTTTTGGTTGCTTGGGTGTGTGTTTGATTGGTGCAGCTGGTTCTTGGTGGTTTAGTTGTGTTGTGAGCTTTTGTGATTAGGTATAATCGACTATTGTTGAATCGAACTCAACATGATGAAATGGATCAAAGATGATGCACAAGTCTCACTCGTTAATGGAGGATCAGGTGAAATTGAGATAGACAAATACATCAGGTTCATGACTTTCAATATTGTTGGGAACTTTGTGATTTCTAGAGACATCATGGATAGTATTTCGGAAGGAAGTAAATTTATTGAGAACATGGATAAGTTCATGGAGTGGAATGGAGTACCTAACTTGGCAGATACATTTCCGTTCTTGAAACTGATTGATCCACAAGGAGTCAGAAGGAATTCTAAAAGGTACTTGGGGAAGTGTCTGGAAATTATTTCTGGATTCATTACAGAAAGAATTCAGCAAATCAAATCGGTGAAAGATTACCAGAAAAGAGACTTCTTGGATGCACTCCTGGAGAACAATCGGAGAGGAGAAACAGATTATTTATCAGATAAGAAAATAGCTATAATTATTCTGGTATGTTCCATGCTATTTGCCAAATCTATAGTATTCAATACTTCAATTTCATCCATATATATTGTGAAAGCTATATCTATATTGTAGGAAATGTTTTTCGCGGGAACTGAAACTACTAGCATTATGATCCACTGGGGGATGAGTGAGTTGTTGCGTAATCCCCAGTGCTTGAAGAAACTGAAAGACGAGCTTGACCGAGTCATTGGGTATTCGAGAAAGGTTGAAGAGAGTGACATAAGTAAACTGCCATACTTATAACTTGTGGTTAAAGAACTTATGCGGTTGCATCCTTCTCTCCCGTTAATGCTTCCGAAGAAAGCTTTGGAAGATACAGAGTTCATGGGATACAATATACCCAAGAACACTACGGTACTATTGAATGTTTGGGGAATACACAGGGATCCAGATGTATGGGAGGATCCTCTGTCCTTCAAGCCTGAGAGGTTCATCAACTCGAATGTAGACTTGAAAGGGCAGCATTTTGAGTTGATTCCATTTAGTTCAGGAAGAAGATCTTGCATTGGCATGTTACTAGCTGAAAAAATGGTCAGTATCTCTATAGCCAAGTTGGTACAGTGTTTTGACTGGAAACTGCCAGCCAACGAGTCCCCAGGAAGTATGAACATGCAGGAGAGGATGGGAATAGCGCTTCGAAAGCTTGTTCCGTTGAAAGCGATTCCAATTGAGAGAAAACTCAATATTTTGCAGTGAATGCTTGCATTGCGTCAGTTTGATTTATATCAGCACGATTTGTAATCCTGTTTTCATGTGTTGTTCTACTACTCAATAAAATGTCTACAAGTTTGGTTTTGTTTGGTTTGTTTAATTTGTTGACAGAAAGTTATATAACCGGAATAGGAAAACAAAATTTGCACTTCAAAATAAGTCCAAAACATCATTAGGTCTTGTTAGAAATAGAGTTCAAGCGCAAGGATCAGAGAACAAAGCCCAACAACTAGCTGAGAAGAAGAGGAAACAGAGCCCTGCAGAACAAGGTCGTGAAGAGAAGTTCTTAGCAAGCCTAAGCCGTGATGGAGCGTCCAAGAAAAGCTCAAAGCGCGTGCAGATGAAGAAGAAACGAAAGGCGGGAAGTTTGAATTAATGGAACAGCCCAGAGTCGGTGTAGACTATCCATTTCTGTACCAAATTAGTACGATGAGCTGGGGAAGCTCATCGATCTTATCTCATTCAATCCGGATTGTTTTGTAATGAGATCATGCAAATCAAATGAGGGGTTTTTGAGTGAAAAGGACATAGAGTAAAAACCCCATGTAATTTTTAAGTTTTACAACTAGCTAGGGCAACATTTAGGTAGTATAAATTGAGCATAAGCATTGATATGTTCTCTGTAATTTGCGCAACCATTCCTTATATTGAAATCAAGTTTTTACTCCATTTTTCTTGCTTACTTTTGACATGGCATCAAGAGCCTAGGTTCGTTCTTTGAAGCTTTTTCCTCGTACACCTGCATAAACGTTTAGCCCTTTCATCCCACCATGGCCGGAACTGAAGATTCTGGTACTGTTCCACCCTTGGCCAGCCTTGACGACTCCTTGAGTCACTACTACTTGCATCATTCCCACAGTGCTACCTATGGTTCCATTGTTTCTCACATTGATGGAATAAACTACCACATTTGGCATAGAGTTTAAAATGAATTTCACTATTAGGAACAAGCTTAATTTCTTTCATTGATGGCTCACTTTCATGTCCCAAGGAAGATGAAACATATAAATCTTGGGTGAAGTGTAACTGATGAACGAGGATTTGTCGGGTCCCGATTCAGCAAATAAATTTATTATTTAGCCAAAGGCAATCCACAACTACAACAAAAACCGTAGTGTAGCAGTAGAATGACTCGAGTGTCGTTCTCTCAGGACTATAACTAGCTTTATCTATTTAACTTAGAGAATATAAAACAGCAGACGTAATAGCAAAGGTTTTTCTAACAGATAATGGAGATTGGTGATAGTATGATCCTTCAAAGCATAATGGGTCAATAATCATGCGTAAATTCCTCGGTCTTGCATGGAGATCTTTGATCAATCTAATGTCCTGTTGCAATTATTAAGCACTACGAAGATAATGATACTGACAAGTCAATCTCTATTGTCCTATTGTGTTCCGTAATTATTCAACACTACGAAGATAAACATGCGCATAGGTCGACGAGGGTCCAATTTGTGCATAATATTTAATACAACATACGAGAATTTAGGCTGAGCCTGATCAACGAAATAAAGCAATAACACGGAGTATAATGCGCGATATAGCCATTAGCATGATTATCTTCCCTTCGCTAAGAATTCACATACTACCACCAACGATAAGTTTAGCTACTCATAATAGGCATGCAATCAACAGAATTCATAGAAGAAAACATGTTGAAAGATATATAAAAATAAGTAGAATAAACTGTAAGATACAATGTTACCGAAGGTTGTCAATCTCCGAAGAATTGCGATCCTACAAGCTCCATTCTGCTATGAAAAAGTGTCTCCTAAGCTACGAACCCCCAGAACAGGCTCTGGGAAGTCCCTCCCTAAAACTACAGAGAAAGGTGAGAGAGAAGGTCTGGAAAAGTATGAATTTCGGAGAAAAACTAAGCAACTATATATAGGCTTCGAATAAGTGTGGGGCGATTCGCCCCACATACCGGGCGGTTCGCCCGGTGTGGAGCGAGTCGCCCCACGTCCCGGGCGGTTCGCCCGGTAGTATTTTTCGCGGAATTCCACGTTTTCGACGCGTTTTTGGATTTCTTCCCCTTTTCGGACTCGGTTTCTGACTTCTAGTGGCCTTCTAACCTCCAGATTCGACCCCTAGACTCCAAATCCTATCCGGAAATCTTCAGATACTCCAAATAGGCTTTTGGAACACCAATTCCTTGTCAACTTCAATATAATTGCCCGGAAATCCTCGTTTTTCAACCAAAACCTGTAAAATAAAATCTAGGGAATTTTCTAAAAACTACCCCCACTGCTGCACCTAATTACGTTTCTTCCCCTGCTAGTTCAACAATTACATCTAGCCCCATTTTATCCAAAAATGTTGACCAACTTATAAATCTTATCTCCCCAAACATGCCCTTACCAATATTTTTATTTTTTCATTTATCTTTCCTTTGTTTTCTCAATATTTTCTTTTCCTTTTTCCTTTTTTTTTTTTTCATTAATCATCTTCTTCTCCGATCTCTAAACTCCGGTACCGGAATTTTTCCGGTACCGGAGTTGTCCCCACAACTCCGTCGACCGGAGCTGTAAATAGCTCCGATCGGAGCTATTTGCAGCCCCAACCGGAGCTGTAAATAGCTCCCCGATCGGAGCTATTTGCAGCTCCGACGGAGCTCTAAATCAGCTTCGATCGGGGCTGTTTTCAGCCCCAATCGGAGCTGTTTACAGCTCCGATCGGAGCTAGCTTCGATTGGGGCTGAAACAGCCCCAATCAGAGCTGTAAATAGCTCCGGTCGAAGCTAATTACAGCTCCGATCGGAGCTGTAAAATAGCTCCGATCGGAGCTATTTAAATAACTCCGATCGGAGCTATTTACAGCTCCGATTGGGGTTGAAAACAGCCCCAATCGGAGCTGTAAATAGCTCCGGTCGGAGCGACCGGAGCTATTTAAAGCTCCGACCAGAGCTCCGGTCGGAGCTATTTAAAGCTCCGGCCAGAGCTGCCGCTCCGGTCGGAGCTCCGATCGCCTTCTTTTTCTTTTTTTTTATTTTTTATTTAATTTTAAATTATTTTTGGAATTCTTGTTATTATTTATTTATTTATTTTAATATTATGGGGTTGATATTGAGATATAAAATGTGTAGGGAGTTGTTTACAAAAATATTTTGGATGATGTTGAAATTTTAAAAATTATGTAGGTTAATTTTGTAAAATTAGAAATTTTGGAGTCAAATGTGCAATAAAGAAAAGTTGATTGTGTTTGGGTGTTTATGAAATCTGAATTTTAAATGAGGGCAAATTTGTCATTTCCAGGCCTTAATTCGCCGAAAGTCAAAGTCTTGGGGCTAGATGTAATTGTTTTTCACTAACGAGGGAAAATATGTGATTGTTGAACTAGCAGGGGAAGATTCGTAATTGATGAAACTAACGGGGGGTCTGTATGAAAATTACCCTAAAATCTAAAGGGAAACGTGACACTATTCTAATAAAATGCACTAAAATATAGCTAAATTAACATAGAGGATAGCTAAAATAGGTGAAAAAGACTCAAATGAAAGTGTAAAATACACATTCATCAAACTCCCCAAACCGAACCTTTGCTTGTCCTCAAGCAACTAAGCTAGACTCTAATGCAAAAAACAATGCAAGACACAAAATGGAGTCTCATGCCAAATAAAATGAACTAATCTACTGAATCTATCAAAAAACATATGAACAAAAACCATATAAATCAAAGCATGAATATAGGTTGAAGAATACCTCGATTGACTTATACACATCCACATAAGCACTTATGTCAAGACAAGATAGTCTCTCGTAACATTCTCTACCTGGAGCTAGTCAGTGACGATGTAATGAAGCATGCTAAGATACGAATGGTTGTCCCGTGCCTATGAAACTGAGGACTTACTGCTGTTCCACCATGTTAAGACTTTCCCTCAAAGAGGTCGAACCAGTACTGGCTCTCATCAAACGAATGAGGGTTCCCTATAAAAGATAACACTCCCCTATTCTACCCATCTCTAAAGTAAAGTCTTAAGCTATTCACCACTTCCTGAATAGCAGGACGAGGGTGGTCTAGAACAGATGACACTCAAGACAAAAAGATAAAAAATAGAAAATTACAACACGATTACGAACATTACAAGAATTGGAAAATGAGACACAACACTTTGCTAACTGCTATTTGGCTTCTTTTTTGGACCCTTCTTTGCTTTTTTGGGGTCTTTTCTTTTTTTCGTTCTTTTTTTCCTTTCCAGTTTCTTTTTTCCTTTTTTTCTTTTTTCCTGGAATTTTTTTTTTTTTAGCCAGCAGTAGCATAACAAGAAGAGAAACAAAATGACTCACACGACTTCCCCAAACCTATTCGAAAGAATAGGTTGGAGTACAAAATTTACGGAAAAGGAAAAATAAACTCACGATACGAAAATGGAAAATGAAAACAAGTCTATGATGGTGTAACCCCCTCCCCAAACCTATTCGGAAGAATAGGTTATAAACAAGGATCACACAACCTCACACTACCTCCTTCCTAGGCATTTAGCAATCTCAAAGCATGGTGAAGACTTGTTGCCTCTTAGGTACATAATTACTCGGGAAAACAACCATAAGACCCTAACATGCATCATCCTATTATAAAGGCCTTCGTGAACCGCAGTAGAAAAAACACCACTAAGTGATGTCGAGACTACCAAGCTTAACTAAGTGAAATACATAAATGTGACAAGCCAAGCGAGAAAAACCTCAAACAAATTCATAGAGATGAAGCATACGATTAATGGCATAGTTAGTTGATCTACCCAATAAAAAAGTTCAAAAAATTCGGCAATAAACTCCATATAAAACATGCAAGACTATCCTAGGATGAATGTAGTGAATGCACCCTAAAAACTAAGAAAGCGGTAAACGTGCAAATGCAAATGCAAACAGATAAATCATGCAACGTACTATACTCAGCCTACCAATGTCAAGCTCCAAACTAACAACTCCAGTTCACTTAAATCCCATTCCCCCTCATGAAATTAACGCTAGTCCCTAGCAGTACGAAAATGAGGAAATAAGATGTGATACTAGATGTTACCCCATGGTTTGGCCTCGGTCGGCTGAGAATGTTGTTTGTGAGTTATTGGGACTGCTCTGGGAGCCTTATATATGATCATCGGGACTTGTGATAGTGGCGGTAGTTCCATCAATAGATCGGATAGGACCAATTCAACCATTTGTATCATCATTGTCCCTATTGTCTTCATTGTCACTATTGTCACGCACATGGTCACTAGTAGAGTTGCAGTGTCGAAGGGAATCTTCAAGATTGGCCGCCTCTGTTATGGAATCTTCCATCCGGTATCTCTCCAATAGGTTGTAAACTGTTGAAGGGGAAAGGCCAGTGGTATCAGAACCTCCCTCTCCAATGTTTTACACCCCGTGGAGGTTACAGCAAGCTGCTAGGATATTCAGCGGTTGTCTTCCGTTTTTTCCTATGTCGACTACATTCTCTACAGTTGATGCTCCCAATGTCTATATGATGCTCCCTTTAGAGACAGTCAAGGGGTACCCCTAAGAGGGGCCGGGCACCCATGTCATTATGTTTTGGAACCAAGCTAGCGCTTCGGAACCTTCTAGCAACTACGAACTCAAGATTGAATCCGTCGCAGCAAGATCGTCCCGGTGCCTTCCAGTTCACACGAACTTTGCAGTCCTTGTGATGGATTGCTGACGTAATAATGGTATCTGTCCCTTCGGTGGTGCATGAATAGGCATAGGAGTCCTTACTCCAGGTGTACTCTAGCTCCTCCTCTTGGATAATCCACGACGTTGTTGCAAAACCCCTTGGCTCGAACGCACATCTAACGAGGTCACTCTTCTTGACATGGTTGTAATCGATCCCCCTCCAATACTTCATAGTAATCATACGGGAATGCTCCTTTCCCTTGGCATGGTTCCTACAAACAACAATTAGTACCTTGTATGACACAAAACTGACTCATGCATATGCTAGTGTAAGAACAAAACAGACAAGTGATAAGATCAAAAATCGAGCTCCCCAAACCTTTAATGTCTAGCCTAGCTTCTTCATCATGCAACATACCAATGTAACTACTACATGCAATACATCACATTATGCTCTTGCTAGACAACCAATATCCTAGATAACAAGGCTCAATTCATACCATAGTAGCGAAAAATCCTAGCATCATAAATCCTCATACTCAACAATTAAGCATTCTATCGTCAAATCCACCAACATTACATCAATAAACACAATCATATGCAAGAAATCAAAGATAAAGACATATTGCATAACAAGATATATCATCTAGTAGCAAAATTCCCAAATCAACAATCCAAGCAAAATTGAGCATGCAATTGATAGTAAATAACACTTCTAATCACACAAACAACATACCCATGCATCAAATAAGCATAATTGAAGCTCAAAATAGAAAACCCCCAAATTCGAAAATTAGGGTTCATAAGATGATACCTCAGATCTGAAAATCTAATGCATTAGGACGAAATCTGTTCGGATGAAAGATAGATCAAGTAATAGGCTTCGATTTAAGCTAAAGAACACTAAATTTGGTCAAGAAATAAAAAAGTTATGATATTTTGAAGGTAAAATCGCGATTTTCGGTTTTTGGGAAGAAGGAATGATGAAGATATGAAGAAAATGAGCTAAAGAGGGGAAATCCGCGTTTTTGACTACTGGGACTGTGGGGCGATTCGCCCCTGGTGTGGGGCGAGTCGCCCCACACGGGGCGATTCGCCCCCGCTCCCCGATGCGGGGAGACGGTCTTTTCGTTTGAAAACGAGGTTTTTAATCCCCAAAACCAATTTTCTCATAAAACCACTCGAAAAATCTCACTCAAACATAAGCATATACGACACAGACATGAACAAATTCGCATACGAGAAGCAAATAGTTCAAGAATGAATGCATGCAAAAAAGCAGTAAGAAAGCGATAAAAATTCCGGGTTGCCTCCCGGATAGCGTCATTGTTTAAAGTCTTTGTCTCGACTCCTGTCTGCGCCTATCTCTTCTTTTGCGGGTACTAGGCTTCCCCTTCATTGATCTCCTCTTCATGCCACGAACGTGTGAATAAGAAAGAATATAGGCTGCAAGACCACAGTAGTGAGTAGTGAAAGAAATATCAGGCGGATCAGGTGGATCAGTATGGCTTGCAACACGTGTTGCTTGCCATCCACTTCAATAGTGCAAGTTCTTTGGTAGATGTCCATCACGAGCGTAGTTTAGTCAAGAATGTTCGCCCTAAGAGTATGACATCCCCCGTTCCAGGTGCAGACGCCGGCATAACTACAAAATTGGTGTATACAGAAGCTTCACCAATCTTGACCAACACATTTTTCACAACGCCTTCGGGTCTCATAAAGGATCCATCCGCAGTTGCACAATAGCCCTATGCTCAGATAGTTTTCCAAGGCTACTCTTTTCAAACACATTCAAAGGAGTATGTTTGAGTAGGATCCCGTGTCTAGTGTGGCACGGACATCTTCAAGCTCACCAATCCCTACCTTAACATCGAAACTTTTAGGGAGTGGCTCGGGATCCTCTTGCTCCTCATCACTTCCGTCAGAACCAAGGTCCTTCTCTTCTTCCTTAGCCTGTAGAAGTTCTTCCTTCTTGCAACACTCGCACTTAGCAACCTTCTTGATGGTGATTTCGTCAGGTAGATCACCAGCCAATGTAATGGCATTCGACTTCTCAGTGTTGCTAGGCAGTTTGCCTTGTTCCCTACTTGCTCCTCGGTCGATCAACTCTTGCATCATGGGCAAGCCTAGTGCTCTCTTCCAACCTATCAAGCCTTGCCCTAGTCTTCTCAGAATCTTCTTCATAACGTTTGAGAAAACTTTGGGTGTGATCAACCATCTTTTGCAAGTTCTCCATCAGTTGAGCCGACTTCGACTTCGGTGGCTCTTTCGGAGCGGGGTTTTCGCAGTGATCATTACCATAGTTTAGCCTACTACGGTCTTGGTTAGGGCCATAAGTTTGGTTAGCCGGTGCATATCCTTGATTGTTTCGGAATCCTCTTCTCCAAAATCCACCTCGAGGATTCCTACCGTCTTGTCCGTAGCTAACTTCTTGAGTACCAAACTCCGTAGCAAAGGCTTCTCTTCGCCTCCTCGAGCCCAGTTGCCATCATCATACGCAAGCTCCGATCTACACATATGAGCCCATGCCCATAGTTCGTGCATATTCGGCATACTTCGTTCGAAACATTGTTCCGGTGGCGCTCTTGAGGACTTGCTTCAATTCGTTGGTAAAGCACTCGAATTGATCCCCATTCCCCCTATACATAGGGGCTTCTTGAGTCGGTGGAGCTTCAGGTCCCACGTCTCCTAACCATTGCTCTTGGGTCCTTGAACTGCGAACCCTTAGCAAGCCTTTCGAAAACTGCCCAGACGGCTTCTGCGGTTTCCTCCCAAATATGCCTCGGCATGGGAATCCACCACTGTTGGTTCTCGAAGGTTAGTCAATTGTTGAAGTGTTGGACTAGGCCAGAAAGTTCAAAACCATGGTGAGGGCACTTGTTCGTGAGACCTTGGAA
>CM051458.1:13428956-13446905 GCA_028274465.1 Plantago ovata
AAAATGAGCTTAAAGAGGGGAAATCCGCGGTTTTTGACCACTGACGGGGGGGCGATTTCGCCCCTGGTGTGGGGCGAGTGCCCACAGGGGGGAGTCGCCCCCCGCTCCCACGATCGGGAGGAGATCTTTTCGTTTGAAAACGCGGTTTTTAATCCCCGAAACCATTTTCTCATAAAACCACTCGAAAATATCAACTCACTCAAACATAAGCAGATACGACACAGAGATGAACAAATTCGCATCGAGAAGCAAATGTTCAAGAATGAATGCAATGCAAAAAGCATAAAAAAGCGTAAAAAATTCCGGGTTGCCTCCCGGATAGCGTCATTGTTTAAAGTCTTTGACTCGACTCCTGTCCTGCGCCTATCTCTTCTTTGCGGGTACTAGGCTTCCCCTTCATTGATCTCCTCTTCAATGCCACGAACCTGTGAATAAGAAGAATATAGGCGTGCAGACCCAGTAGTGAGTATGTAAGAAATATCAGGCGGATCAGGTGGATCAGTATGCTTGCAAACGTGTTGCTTGCATCCATTCAATAGTGCAAGTCTTTGGTAGATGTCCATCACGGAGCGTGTTTAGTCAATGTTCTCCCTAAGAGTATGACATCCCCCGTCCAGGTGCAGACGCGGCATAACTACAAAATTGGTGTATACGAAGCTTCACCAATCTTGACCAACACATTTTTCACAACGCCTCGGTCTCATAAGTCCATCCGCCAGTTGCACAATAGCCCTATGCTCAGATAGTTTTCCAAGGCTACTCTTTCAAACACATTCAAAGGGAGCATGTTTGAGTAGGATCCCGTGTCTAGTGTGGCACGGACATCTTCAAGCTCACCAATCCCGACCTTAACATCGAAACTTTTAGGGAGTGGCTCGGATCCTCTTGCTCCTCATCCTTCGTCAGAACCAAGGTCCTTCTCTTCTTCCTTAGCCTGTGGGAGTTCTTCCTTCTTGCAACACTCGCACTTAGCAACCTTCTTGATGGTGATTTCGTCAGGTAGATCACCAGCAATGTAATGGATATGCGACTTCTCAGTGTTGCTAGGCAGTTTGCCTTGCTCCCTACTTGCTCCTCGGTCGATCAACTCTTGCATCTTTTGATGGGCAAGCCTAGTGCTCTCTTCCAACCTATCAAGCCTTGCCCTAGTCTTCTCAGAATCTTCTTCATAACGTTTGAAAAACTTTGGGTGTGATCAACCATCTTTTGCAAGTTCTCCATCAGTTGAGCCGACTTCGACTTCGGTGGCTCTTTCGGAGCGGGGTTTTCGCAGTGATCATTACCATAGTTTAGCCTACTACGGTCTTGGTTAGGGCCATAAGTTTGGTTAGCCGGTGCATATCCTTGATTGTTTCGGAATCCTCTTCTCCAAAATCCACCTCGAGGATTCCTACCGTCTTGTCCGTAGCTAACTTCTTGAGTACCAAACTCCGTAGCAAAGGCTTCCTCTTCGCTCCTCGAGCCCAGTTGCCATCATCATACGCAAGCTCCGATCTACACATATGAGCCCCATGCCCATAGTTCTTGCATATTCGGCATACTTCGTTCGAAACAGTTGTTCCGGTGGCGCTCTTGAGGACTTGCTTCAATTCGTTGGTAAAGCACTCGAATTGATCCCCATTCCCCCTATACATAGGGGCTTCTTGAGTCGGTGGAGCTTCAGGTCCACGTCTCCTAACCATTGCTCTTGGGTCCTTGAACTGCGAACCCTTAGCAAGCCTTTCGAAAACTGCCCAGACGGCTTCTGCGGTTTCCTCCCAAATATTGCCTCGGCATTGGAAATCCACCACTTGTTGGTTCTCGAAGGTTAGTCCATTGTAGAAGTGTTGGACTAGGTCAGAAAGTTCAAAACCATGGTGAGGGCACTTGTTCGTGAGATCTTGGAACCTCTCAAACGCGGTGTAGATGGTCTCATCATAGTCCTGCTTGAATCCAGTGATTTGCGCCTTAGCGCGGTAGTCAAGGTGTGAGGGAAGTATTTTTCCATGAAAGCTGAAAAAACCTTCTCCCAAGTGTCCAGCGAGCCTGCTGGTAGAGAACTCAACCATGACTTGGCTCTGTCGCCAAGTCCCATAGCAAAAACCTTCATCCTCAACTCATCCGTTGTTATTTCAGCTCCGGGTCGTGGGAGTTGGTTGACGAAATCATCGATATCGTGCAAGTACCCCATCACATCTTCCCTTGATAAGCCATAGAACCTCGGAAGTTGTTGGAATGCGTGGTTCTTGATTTCCAGATCTCGGGTTGCAGACGAAAGAACAATCGTTGGTCCCCTCATACGATCCTTGGTGGGTTGAACCCATGCTTTCAGTGGTCTAGCTTCTGCCATTCCGTCGATTTCCTTGAAAAGACTGTGTAGAGATTCAGAGAAATCGGTATCCTCTATTCCTCTAGTGCACGCCTTTGAAGTAGTCGTCTTCTTTGGTGGTAGACTCTGTCGATCTCAGCAATTGAATCAGCAAGCGGTGTTCCTTCAGATCGTGTATGCGGCATACACTATCTGTAACAGACTAGGAAAGCAGTATCAGAGAGAGATTAAAAAGGAAAACTAAAACTAATATAATTAGGAATCGAAAGCTGAAAATATAAACAAATTAAACAGAAAAAAGGAGTATAGTCCCCGGCAACGGCGCCAATTTGATGAACGAGGATTTTCGGGTCCCGATTCAGCAAATAAATTTGTTATTTAGCCAAAGGCAATCCACAACTACAACGAAAACCGTAGTGTAGCAGTAGAATGACTCGAGTGTCGTTCTCTCAGGACTATAACTAGCTTTATCTATTTAACTTAGAGAATTTAAAACAGCAGACGTAATAGCAAAGGTTTTTCTAACAGATAATGGAGATTGGTGATAGTATGATCCTTCAAAGCATAATGGGTCAATAATCATGCGTAAATTCCTCGGTCTTGCATGGAGATCTTTGATCAATCTAATGTCCTGTTGCAATTATTAAGCACTACGAAGATAATGATACTGACAAGTCAATCTCTATTGTCCTATTGTGTTCCGTAATTATTCAACACTACGAAGATAAACATGCGCATAGGTCGACGAGGGTCCAATTTGTGCATAATAATTAATACAACATACGAGAATTTAGGCTGAGCCTGATCAACGAAATAAAGCAATAACACGGAGTATAATGCGCGATATAGCCATTAGCATGATTATCTTCCCTTCGCTAAGAATTCACATACTACCACCAACGATAAGTTTAGCTACTCATAATAGGCATGCAATCAACATAAATCATAGAAGAAAACATGTTGAAAGATATATAAAAATAAGTAGAATAAACTGTAAGATACAATGTTACCGAAGGTTGTCAATCTCCGAAGAATTGCGATCCTACAAGCTCCAATCTGCTATGAAAAAGTGTCTCCTAAGCTACGAACCCCATGAACAGGCTCTGGGAAGTCCCTCCCTAAAACTACAGAGAAAGGTGAGAGAGAAGGTCTGGAAAAGTATGAATTTCGGAGAAAAACTGAGCAACTATATATAGGCTTCGAATAAGTGTGGGGCGATACCGGGCGGTTCGCCCGGTGTGGGGCGAGTCGCCCCACGTCCCGGGCGGTTCGCCCGGGAGTATTTTTCGCGGAATTCCGCGTTTTCGACGCGTTTTTGGATTTCTTCCCCTTTTTGGACTCGGTTTCTGACTTCTAGTGGCTTTCTAACCTCCAGATTCGACCCCTAGACTCCAAATCCTATCCGGAAACCTTCAGATACTCCAAATAGGCTTCTGGAACACCAATTCCTTGTCAATTTTAATATAATTGCCCGGAAATCCTCGTTTTTCAACCAAAACCTGTAAAATAAAATCTAAAGGGAAACGTGACACTATTCTAATAAAATGCACTAAAATATAGCTAAATTAACATAGAGGATAGCTAAAATAGGTGAAAAGACTCAAATGAAAGTGTAAAATACACATTCATCAGTAACACCCTCATCTTAAGCTTGATGATAGATTCAGTTTCTGATTGCATAAAAACCACAATACTATATGCGAAAAACATTGCAAATGCTTGGAGAAGCTGAGAACTAGATATGCTCAACCAAATCAGCTGAGAATCTTTCAGCTTGAACTACAAAAAAGATCAACTCTCTTAAGCAAGAGGAAAATGCTTGTTGGAGACTATTTCAATAAGCTTACTCGCTACTGAGATGAACTGAAAGACTACCAAACTATCTCAGTCTGCAAATGCAAAGAGTGCAAGTGTGAAATCACTAAGCCTATTGAAAAGTTGCAAGAGAACAAGAAGATTTTCAAGTTTCTGATGGGTCTTACTGATGGCTATGAAAACATCATTGGACCGATCATTATGACTAAGCCCATACCTTCCCTGGATGAAACCTTCTCTTTCATTTCTCATGAGGAAGGTCAGAGGCAAACAAGATCTGGAGCCATGCTTGTTGTTCAAGAACCTGTTGTAATGAACATTGGTGTGAAGAGAAAGGACAAGAGAGACATATGGTGTCCTACTTGCAGGATGAACAATCATAACCAAGAGAATTCTTTCAAGATTATTGTCTACCCAGAAGGCTATCAGAAGCCCAACTATGGTGCGTAGAGAGGTGGCTATAATGGAAGAGCTAGAGGAAGGGGTACCAGAGGAGGAAGAAGAGCTTCCACTACTTATGCTGCAAATGAAGTTGAGAGAGCACCTTCCTTCACTACTGAGCAAGTTGGACAGTTGCAAAAGCTGCTTGCATACGCTGAGAAGTAGCAAGACAAGCCAGGATCATCTGGTGGCAATGGCACATCTATGATGCCTTCAAGCAACTTTGCTTCGAGTACATTTAGTAAATTTTCTACTTAACCTCATGGTTACAAGATTCAAAAGCCTCTGATCATATTGTCTCTTCTCCAAAATATTTTACTAGTAACATTAGAACCATGAAAGCAAGGTTCAACCCCCTAACAGTTTAACGTCTTCAATATCTCATATTGATGACATAGCTATTAATGAAGATCAGATATTGAAAGATACTCTTTATGTGCCTAGCTTTAAGCTTAATCTTGTGTCTGCAAGTAAACTGGTTCATGATAATAACTTGTCATTGATATTACTAAAGATGATTGTATTATAACACAGGAGAGTATTCCATGGGTAAACTCACTGAAGAAGATTGGACAAGTTAAACTCTGCAAAAGACTCTATTAGTTCCATTTTGAAGATTCTAGTTATTTGAAGAAGGCACTAGCCATTAGTAGCTCAAATGATAGTTTGAAGAAGGCATTAGCCATTAGTTCTGATGAAGGCACTAATCATGTGTCTAGCCACTTGTGGCATTATAGACTAGGACATTTGTCTTCAGATAGATTAATTAGCTTTGGTGTCTAGAGAGGTTCAAGTGATCAAGAATAGTATGATAGACGGTTGTAATGTTTGTCATGAAGCAAAACAAAAGAGGAGAACTTACTCTTCCACTAATACAATGTCTACTTTTGTTTTTGATCTTATTCACTGTGACATATGGGGTCCTTATTCAGAAAAGACACTTAACAATCAAAGTTATTTTCTAACAATTGTTGATGACTTTACTAGAGTTACATGGGTCCAATTGATGAAACAAAAATCCGAAACTGCACTTGCATTGCAGGCTTTCCTTATTATGATAAAGAATCAATTCGATGTGACAGTTAAGGCCATAAGATCAGATAATGGTCCTGAGTTTAACATATCAACTTTCTGCAAAGAGAAGGGAATAAAACAACAAAAGAGTTGTCCCTACACATCACAGTAAAATGCCGTGGTAGAGATAAAGCACCATCACATTCTAAATGTTGCTAGGGCCATGTTACTTCTGGGGAGAGGCCATTATGACCTCTGTATATCTAGTTAATAATTAATAGTTTAGATATACAAATCTCATTTATTTTTATTTTAAAATAATAATAATTAATTTATTATTATTTTATTATTATTTTAGATATAATATTTTTTATTTTAATTTTAAAATAATAATAATTTTTTAAATTGTTTTTTAAATGCTAATAATCACGTAAAGTTAGATTGGAGTCTAGCAACATGTTGTGCTCCTACATTTTTCTGAATAGGTCTATGAAAAATAAAAACACCACTCTTAGCATTATTGGAGTGGCTAACGGAATGCTTGAGCTGCAAGAGTGTATTCAAGGCCTACTGATCAAGTTCCCCATCTATGGAGAAAGCAAAAGGAAATAAAAGTCTTTTTCACAAAATCCTTTCAATACCATCTATACATCCTCAAGCGCTAAGACTTTTTCACTTTTCTTCACTTAGATGTTCAAGGCCCAAATTACATGAAATACGATATAATTTCAAGTTTTATTACCTATTTTGTTGTCTATGCAGAATTTTAGTTTTCTATTTTGGTTTGGAACTTTCAGTAACTGTTTCTTGTGTGGTGTGGTGTAACTCGGAAGAAATGGAATGTTTTGATTGTGAAGAACACTAATTTATTTGAATGATGATAAATGGATTATTGAGATATTTATAGTTATTAAATTCTTTTATAGTCCCTCTTTTACATTTGCATTGTGTTTGACTTTTGGACAATTCAGTAGACTTGTATTGAAATAAAAGTCGTGAAGTCTTGTGTAGAGAAGTGATTTTGTAATATACAGTAATATATACTTTCTCTGTTCCATTTTATGCTTGGGGCTTTCTATTCTCAGGTCGTCTTCGTACTGACCTAAGAATAGGTCTCCATTAGATCTATGCCACGTGGCATTGATACGAAGTTATTATTTTAATTATAAATAAATTATTCTTAATAGTAAATTTTGAATATACATACATACCCCCATAACTTTTTAATTAAGTTTAGATTTTTTAATATATCTTTAAAAACATAAAACTAATTTTATAAAATTATCATTATATTAAAATCAAAATCAAATTCATCTAATAAGACCAAGATGTTCTTCCCCAAATTCTTAAACCCTTCTTCTCCAATTCAATCGTGATCGAACGGTTGGATTCCATAGTTTGTCCTCTTTTTACATCAAAATGTTCTCTTCTAATTCTATTATCAGTTTACACTAGGTCATACTAATGGATTTGAAACAGATCATCATCCCCTACCAAATAAAATAGAATAATTAATTGACGATGAATTAGAAAGTAGCAGTAGTACGTAGTAGATAGCTTTAAAGTTATTCTTAACATCTCATCATGTTGTTAATTGCTTGTTGCGTAACAGAACTAATATCCTAACATTATTAGAGAGCCCAGAGCTCTATTAATCACACATTAGGTGCGCAATTCAATGAAGAAGGGGGTGTGAAAGTTGGGGAAAAATGGATTAGGGATTAGGGTTCTTCATATTCATATCTTAGATGAATATCGATAGGTTTAGTTGTTATATTTAATTGAACTGATTGATTAATTAGAAGTTTAATTTATTAATATGATTTTTTAAATGTAATTATATAAAATTTTAACTTCAGAAAATAATTTTATTCAATATAAGAATATATATAAAAAAAGGGCGTTGTAGTCAACTTATATATTTGCTGAATTTTGTTTAATTAAAAAATATAAAAAATGTAATGTTTAATAGATCATACCGAAAATTACATGTAAAATAGCTCTGAACCAAAAAGAAGGGTCAAGATTAAATTAAGTGACACGTGGCAGCGATCTAGTGGAGACCTATTCTCAGGTCGGTACGAAGGCGACCTGAGAATAGAAAGCCCATTATGCTTTCTAAGGTTTTATGTTTTTCAAACTTTAATCACAAATTACTCCTAAAGTAGTAATTGGGGAGTATTCTACTTGTCTGGATTTTGGAACTACATTTTGAAGTAGTGTCGATATAAAATTGTGTACGGTTATGCTAATGGTAAAAAAAAACTTGATGTTTAATAGTCAAGTCAATATATACGGGAAAATTGCAATTTTGGTCTCTCAACTGAGGGTCCTTCGCAAATACGGTCCCAAGTGGATCTGAAAAATGCAAAAACAGTCCCTTTTGCGCTTTTAATCCTGTTTTGTATTGCAAATACAGTCCCTTTGCTGACTAGATAGGATGACTAGGCATACAAGTGGATTAATGTGTTTTTTAAGTCTGTGCTTTTGGTTTTCAGACGCGTTTTTAGTCTCCAAACGTGAATTTGTTCGCAAATCATTAAAAATCCTCAGGTTAGAACTCTAACTAACTATTGAAAATCCAAAATCGAATTATATTTGACTCGTAAAAGTTTAAAAATATCACACATAAACTAGTGTTCCAATAACTTATTACAAAATCAAAATAAAAAAGAAAAAAACAATATATACTCCTTTTTCTTGTTCGGTTAATTTACTAAAAAAAAAAATCAAAATATCACACATATGTTTTTCAATTTTTTTTCACACTTAAACTTGTGTGCCTTTTTTCTTTCAAATTCTTTTTTAATAATTAAACCTGCCATTAATTCAATTCGTGGAATCAGAGAGAGAGAAAATAAAGAAATACACCACTAATTAATTAAGGGTTTCTACTAATGAATTAAGGATCATGAACCGGTCGACTGTTGGTGGAGACGGAATGCGGCGGAGCATGCTTTGCAGCCCCACACGATGGCGGCAGCTGGGTTGGCGGTGGTGGGCGGGCTATGGCACTTCATGTCCAACGACAAGAAACCACATGATGCCACCTCTCGTGACCAGTCTCGAGTCGGCCGTGGTTGCTGATCGGAAATAGCTTAATGAGTTAGCTAGTTACTTTTGGACTTGCGTGAGTGCGTCCATGGCTGGACCGATTCACAAGCTCCAGATCGAATCTCTAAAAGCTCCGATCTGGAGCTGCCATGGACAGAGCATTGGCGGAGCTCTGCCCCATCTCCGATCTTCCTCCCCCCCCTTTTTTTATTTCTTTTTTAAGTTTTTATTTTTCTATTTACTAGTAATTTTATTTTCTAAAAGTAAAATAAAACATTTTCTCCCTTCCACCTCACAAGCCAATTCCAACTCACAAGCCACATACCATGCCACATCATCGAATACGTATAAATACGGGATCAAATATGCAAAAGGGACTACTTTTGCATTTTTCGAATTCACTTGGGACCTCTTTTGCGAAGGACCCTCAGTTGAGGGACCAAAATTGCTATTTTCCCCAATATATACTAAACTTTTTATATGTACAATTGTGATTTTTTTTTTTTTTTTTTCCCACTAGGCTTGATGCATGGCTTCGCGATCCCATTAGTCATCTGATCAACCAGTTGTCAATTCAAACTGGTTCACATTATATGTTGTGTGATAAATTTACTGTCATGTGTGCTTTGAACTTTTATATAATGTATACTGTCATGTGTGATTAATTCTGTTTGTACTATTGATAAGTTCTAATTAATAAAACCTTTCGTTATTTGTTATTACGTATTGATCGATTTCTTTTCTGAAATTAGATTGAATACACAAGCAAGCTGTAAATGTTACCTTGAGTAGCATGTTTTCGCACTGTGTGGCCAAGAAGAAAACTTCAAACAATACACATGCATTGCTTCAGAGTATATTTATCCAACAAGTTTCAGACCTAATTATAATGAAGTTTTGAAGTTATTTTGCAGTGAAAATTATGTTTACTGTTCTGCTTAATGTTTGAAAGCATAACTTTCTGTCAACAAATTAAACAAACCAAACCAAACCTGTAGACATTTTATTGAGTAGTAGAAACAGCACATGAAAAAAGGAGTACAGATCTTGCTGATAAATCAAACTGATGCAAACATTCACTGCAAAATAGTGAGTTTTCTCTCAATTGGAATCACTTTCAGCGGAACAAGCTTGCGAAGCGCGAGTCCCATCCTCTCCCGCATGTCCATACTTCCCGGGGACTCGTTAGCTGGCAGTTTCCAATCAAAAGACTGTACCAACTTGGCTATAGTGATACTGACCATTTTTTCGCCTAGTAACATGCCAATGCAAGATCTTCTGCCAGAACCGAATGGAATCAACTCAAAATGCTGCCCTTTCAAGTCTACATTCGAGTTGATGAACCTTTCAGGCTTGAAGGACAAAGGATCCTCCCATACATCTAGATCCCTATGTATTGCCCAAGCATTCACTAGTACCGTAGTGTTCTTGGGTATATTGTATCCCATAAAGTCTGCATCTTCGAAAGCTTTCCTTGGAAGCAATAACGGAACAGAAGGATGCAACCTCATCGTTTCTTTAACCATAGCTTGTAAGTACGGCAGTTTACTTATGTCACTCTCTTCAACCTTTCTCGAATGCCCAGTGACTAGGTCAAGCTCGTCTTTCAGTTTCTTCAAGCACTGGGGATTACCCAACAACTCACTCATGCCCCAGAGAATCGTAGTGCTAGTAGTCTCAGTTCCGGCAATAAACATTTCCTACAACATAAATATAGCTTCACGATATGGACGAAATTTAAGTATTGAATACTTAGATTTGGCAAATATCAAGGAACATACCAGAATAATTATAGCTATGTTCTTTTCTGAAAGATCATCGGTTTCTCCTCTCTGATTGTTCTCCAGGAGTGCATCCAAGAAGTCTTTTTTCTGGTAATCATTTACCGATTTGATTTGCTGAATTCTTTCTGTAACGAATCCAGAAATAATTTCCAGACACTTCCCCAAATACTTACCTGAGTTCCTTCTGACTCCTTGTGGATCAATCCATTTCAAGAACGGAAATGTATCCGACAAGTTAGGTACTCCATTCCACCCCATGAACTTATCCATGTTCTGAGTGAATGCATTTCCTTCTGCAATGCTATCCATGATGTCTCTAGAAATCATGAAATTAGCAATAAGATTGAAAGTCATGACAGTGATGTATTTATCTACCTCAATTTCACCTGATCCTCCGTTAACACGTGAGACTTGTGCATCATCTTTGATCCATTTCATCATGATGTCGATGCAGTTTTGTCGAACTTGAGCGGAAGCACTTATCTTCTTGGATGCTAGGAGCTCTGAAGTACAAAGCTTCCGTACCATTCGACAGTATTCACCTTGATTAGCAATGGCAAGTGACCCCTTGTCATAACCACATGCAGTTAGTGAATCAGGAACCATGCGATCGGAGAACGCATAATCATTTTTCTTGAAAAGCACCTCAGCGGCCTTGGCTGATTGCACAACCAAAGCGTTGGACATGCCGAGTTTCAGCCAGAGAACGGGTCCGTACTTGGCCCTAAGTTTATGAAAGTTCTGATGCGGCATCATTCCGACATCCAGAATGTTCCCGATCACCGGCCAGGCAGGCGGCCCTGGTGGTCGCGGCTCGGAGGGCTTTTTCCTGAAAATAAGGGAAAGAAGAAAAGCTAAAGAGAAACTGATGCATGAGAAAATGGCAAAATCAGTTAAACTCATCATCATCATGTGATTGGTTTGCTTCATTTCTTGTGCATTGAGCAAGGAGATAGAGCAGGCCCTCCGGATCCCACCCACAATAATACAACTCCTCTGTCCTTGTAGCATACTGAATTTCCCTGTCATTTTCGAAAAGGCGATATTAACAGTTCAAGCAAAAATATCTTCATCCTAATAATTAAGAACAAATCAGATGTACCATACCATCTCCTCCCAGCCACTCAAATCCAATCCTTACCATAAGGAGGCGTTTGGTTTGGTCATAAGGGTAATTCACTGTTGGGTACTGCCCCGTAGAAAAAGCCCGGGCAAGCCTGTGATTAGTCCTTTTTTCTTTATGTGGCAAATAAGAGATCGAGACAATTATCTTTCTATTTAAATTTCTCGGGAGAATGTACGCTATGGAGCGTGTGGATCTAATATAATTTAGAGACATCTAAGGGAGAGGAGTCCAGGGAGGGGGTGTTGTAGTATATCTTTTGTGTGGACATCTCACTATGCTTTGCTTCAGCATAGTTACACTGTTAAACGAAGTGTAGAATATCTCCTGCAATTGTTAACTTGTGCTTTGAACACCTGTCAGATCGACCTGGTTGAACTTTGATCCAAAAGCTTTGCTGGATCAAGTTTCAGTTGACCCGGTTTTAATGGAAAATTATATAACTGCAGTATATAAGTACGTAATTTATACAAGTATCGGGTCAACTGGGTTGAATCTCAACCCAAAAATGTGACCAGGTCAACATCTAGGTTCGGGTTTGAAAACATAAGCTTCAACTAATGTATAACAAAAGTATGGATTTCTGTGTTCACATAAGTACGATTATCTATCTATATAGATCTGGTTTCTTCTTTTCTATATGAAAACACCAATTAAAAACCATGCAAAAATGAAACACATCCTATCATCCTATCATACGGACACGGACAGAAGGAATAAATTTTTCTTTGTCCTCCATTAGCTTTTGACACTCCATAACTTCAGTACTGAACTACTGATAAGTCCATTTACTATAGATTCACAAAAACTTTTGAAACAGAAACAATGAAAATGGCCTGCTCTACATGATCAGATTGTCACTAATGTCTTACCTAGAGTTTGTGTACACAAATGTTTTAAAACTCTTAACATATCATTTGCATGTTAAAGCCACTGACTATAGGTAGTGTAGAATAAGTATCAGTCTCAGACATTGCCCCAAACAAGCTCCATTGGTAAGGTGAACTTGTACATGAACACAGATACACAGTGTCTTCTTTGGCTCACACAATTCACAAACAAAGACAAAACCCTTACCACTATTGTTGACTCAAACCAAGACAAAACTAACTAAACAGAGCAGAAGTTACGAAGTTCCCAATTAACTACTGTCCCAACAATTAGAAAACTGAAGCCCCCTCACCGTTTAATATTTAACTAGTTGGCCACAAAAGTTTAGAAGATGTGTACTTTAATACTATATAAATGTGTTGTAGTCCCCAACTCTGTAGAACATAATTAGTCCATTTCATCATCTAATGTCCTTTGGGACTAGTGCCCCCCAACACCTCACATGTCTTTTCATAACTATGTGTGCGAGAACATGTGACTCATATACTGTTAAAGATTTCTTCTAAGTTCAAAACCCAGGGTTTCCAATAGTTAAATGTGAATCTGATTTACTACACAAGTCAAAGATATAGCATGATTCTAGGGTTCTCTATAGCAATTAATTAATCTTACAATATTACAAAACAAAACAAAAAAGAAAAAAAAAAAAATTCAGATCTGGGGAATCCATATGACTCTGGAACCCCATCTTCGACCGGGCATTTTTTTCTGCCCGCGAGTGGATATCTCAGATAAACACTTGCTTTTCCTATAGTCAAGAGCCTCTAAAATTACCTCGATAATGTATGCACTAGTATCGAGCGAATTGCATTTTTGGTCCCTTAATTAATGGTTCTTCATGGATTTGGTCCCTATTTTTTTTATTTTGCACATTTAGTCCTCTGGACCGTATTTTATACGTAGTTCATACGAGTCTTACAAATCTAAGTCCTTTTATTTTTGAAAAACCTCAGAAAAGTCCCTATAGTTTAATTAAATAAAAAAATATCCAAAAAAATAAAATTGTTCCTTTTTATTGTTATTTTCTTTATAATTTTTATTTTTATATAATTTTTCAATTTTGTCGTTTTTTATTATTATGGTTTAGTAATTCATTGTTCCATCAAATGTTTATTTTTGTATAGTTTTTTTCATCATATTTTTCGAATGTTGAATAGTAATTTGAAGAAAATAATTCAATCTCGGGGCTATTTAATATAATTTTTACAATAAATAATTTAGAAATTATTTGAGAACAAGGAAAAGTGCACAAAATCAAATTCAATAATTTAACCTGGACTCATGAGTATACTATATAATAAAAATAGGTACTTCCTCCAGAATTTTAATAGGTTTACACTTTATTTTTGTTACTTTTCGATGTCCGGTTTGACCTCAAATAAATAATAACTCGTTAAGAAATAAATAATTTTAAAAATTATATTATAAAAGTATACTTTTATATTTGTATAATATAACTTCTAAAATTAATTTTTTCGTAATCAATTATGATTAATTTGAGGTCAAACCGGACATAAAAAAGTTAACAAAAACAAAGTGTAAACCTATTAAGTTTCCGGAGGAAGTACTATTTATGTCACACTTTAAGTTTAACCCCTTGACTTTTTTTTGAATTATTATGAAAATATAATAGCTTATATTTTGACTCGTTTGAATTTGGGAAACTTACATTGTTATTGTTTGAATTATTATGAAAATATAATAGCTTATAATTTTCAACTTTAGGACCAAAAGTTAAAATTTATAAAGCATTGTGGAGTAGTGTGAGATAATCTTGAACATTTAGGGTCTTTTTATAATTTTATTTAGGGTTAATTTTGATGTTTATAAAATATTGAGGCAAATTGGTAATAAATTAAACTTATGGGGCCAAAATGCATATACTATTTCGTATAATTTGATGTATTTTGTGTATAAAGGACCAAAAGTGCAAAAATAAAAAAAGTAGGGACCAAAATCGTAAAGAACCATTAATTAAGGAACCAAAAATGCAATTCACTCCACTAAGTATCTTCTAACACAGTTATCACTATCACCTCCCTTGGTGAGACCTATAAAACTTTTCTTGTATTAAATCAGCTAAAAACCATTATTCATGTAAGTAATGGTAATATGATATTTATGCCGGCAATAATGTACACTGCACTATTAATACTATTCTATTGGGGAAACCTTAGAAACACAGATATACCAGTTGATGAAGAAAGCAATTATCTTAATCATGTGACAGTCAACTTTTAAGTCATCTTCAATAACCAAATAACCAATGAGGTCTAGCTCAATTGGTTAGACTGAGATGTCATGACACTAAAGGTCATAGGTTTAATTCTCGCTAAGTGCGGGATTATTTATAATTTATTACTAGCTTTGTAATGTTACTTATTAAAAAAAAGTCATCTTCAATTGCCTTAGAAATGTGGATTAGAAGTAAACAAGAGTAATATCCAACTATATTCCACCAAAAGGGGCTTTAAATGAAGCATGTAAATAAAGTGAAGCTTCTTTAATCTTACTTTACAAATAACAAAGCATTTTGACAGAAATACAAAATATATACTACCTCCTACTTTTGAGTTTATATGATGGATTCCACTATGGTAGTATTCATCACTGTCTAGCATGTAAAGAACATAAAATGCACAATGAAGAAAAGAAGGGGAAAGGTTCTTTTATGCTATTACCATGCCTGCATTGGTTGCCTTTACACATATAAAATATAAAATAAAACTGGATTGAAAACGGAGCAGAGCATGCATTACTATGTGATGTTACATGCTTGACCTACATTTGAAAGTAACATATTGCAGAAAAATCATGACATAACCAACATGCTGCATAAAATGGAAATACCCTATGTACGTTTCGGTTGGTGTACAACATATATATAAAAGATGTGGTATAGCCGTATAGGTATATGGTACTACACAATAGATCATGTAAGACAAAAGCCCTTGTACCAAATCTTGATTACCACTAGTACTAAAATATCAACCTTCGATGGCATTACCACGTGGAGTTGTTTGACGAAAATCTAGGGAAGGAAGCTGCCGGCCCCCATCCGGCGTGACCAGACAGTAGTGATGAAATGTTGTATGGGACAAATGGATGCTTTCATATGTTAATCACCATGGTTTGCAATAGTTTATTATCCTAATGATTATCCATATCATATAATAAAATACACAACATGCCATTAAGCATGGTATTTATAGGTGATGCAACAATTTAAACTATAGCATAAGTTAGATGCGAAGCCTTTGAGTGAGACTTACCTCTCCTTTCTTCCTTGTTTCCTGGCTCATCCATCTCATACTCTTCTTCAATCCTCTGGTTATCTTATACACAGCCATATCCTAACAGAAAGAAAAAAAAACATAACTCTTTAAGTTTCAGAAAGGGATGGGGAATTGTCAAGCAGTTGATGCAGCTTCACTGATAATACAACATCCAAGTGGGAAGCAGGAGAGGATGTACTGGTCTGTTACAGTCAGCCAGGTGATGAAAACAAACCCGGGGCACTACGTTTCTCTTATAATTCCGGTAACTACTTCAGGTGGTGACAAAGAGAATTCGGATGTTAACAAAACGATGAGATTTACGAGAGTAAAACTTCTTCGACCAAGTGACACAATGGTTCTTGGCCAGGCCTATCGCCTTGTCACAACTCAAGGTCAGCTTCTTCTCCTTTTTGTTCCCGCATGTTAATTAGGTCCTATACTTGGGAATTTTGGTTTGAATAATGTTTCTGAAAGTTCTGTGTTTCTTCGCAGAGGTCATGAAAGTTCTGAAAGCGAAAAAACATGATAGAATGAAGAGAAAACTCTCAGAGATACAGAAGAAAAGTACCAAATCTGAGCCTGAGGACGAGAAAGATCAGGTAATTTCTTGGTTTGATTTGTCTACCAGCACCTTCAACCATTCTGCTTCTGCAAAGTTATAAGACAAAGCGAGAAAGTGTACTTAGTAATGTAATCTAAAATGAGAATGTACTTACATAGTTGCATGTTCATTTCAAGACCACTTTTTTTTACAAGACAAAATTTGGTTATATGGGTGTAAAAGATCAGATACAGTACATTACAGATCCACTTCTTTTCAAATGCTAACGAATGAATCCACAATTTTCAGGCAAGAAAACATGAAAGACAGCAACAGAGATCGGGATCAAAAAGTTTAGCAGCAGGAAGGTCGAAATCATGGCGACCATCTTTGCAAAGCATTTCTGAAACAGGAAACTAAGATGTTCCTTCAATAGCTGATATCTAATATTTCAGTGAACATTCAATTGCAAAAACCGTGAACTTGACAATTGTCGAGTAGCTAAGCAGAACTAGTCCATTGAATAGACAATAGAAAGTAAAATAGACTCTCTGACATGAGTTTCTGTAGGCTACCACAGACATAGTTAAATCACGTATCCAGAACCTTCTTCTTAGCACTATTTGGCTGACTAATGACATGAAGATTGCGGGAGATAAGTGTACATGTCAAGTAGTCATCAATTTTCCGACTTGGAGTTCCCATTCTTCCAATCCTGATCAACATATTTTTGAGCCCAGAGCAAAGAAGCTCGAGCAGCTAATGGAGGTCCAGGGAGATTTTTCTCCTTTAGCGCAACCATCATCTCTGTGAAATGCTCAATATAATCAACAATGTACCTGGACCGCCATATTCCTCGTACAAAAATTCACAGAATACCTGATGTTACAGCAGGAAGTGAATAAGAGACATTCAGATGATGAATTTTAGCGTCAAAATATGGAGCTGCTACTTTGTTTTTAAAGATAGCCGACAGCGACTAGCACTTTCAATAGTTTAGTGATTGTTCTAACACTAACTCCTTTTCCCGACAATGTACACTATTCTTGTTCAGGAACAAATGGATGATAAAGAATAGAAGCTTATATTTAACTAATCTTTGAAAATATGCAGCGTGAATAAAAGAAATTCATATGTTTATTAGAATGTCAAGTTCCTATAACGAATACAAAGTGGACTCATGAGAGGCTGCTTATATGTGCCGGCACAACCTTCTGTGACAGACTGCCACAAAGGACAAGAAGAATTCTAAAACAACTTCAATATTCTTGACTTATATTAATATATAGCCACATATGAGGCGGCCATTGGCACAAACAATACGTTAGGTCGGCCAGAGACCTGTTTGCCATAGGCTCAAGCTTCACAAACATGCTATACTATTTGTGAAAATATAGTCATTTGTCACATATCTCCAAGGCTTGTTACAGAACAAACCTTTCTACTTCATTGATCCATCATCAAGATTTCATTAAAAAGAGCGTACATGACAAAGATATGCTTCTGAATTTAACACCTGCCGTCCTAACTAAATGAGAAAAATGAACAATTATTAACAGTAACCATTAAACCCGGTGCAAAAGACCACGAAACCTCCCCAAGTTGCCTGGTAATGATGCACCAAAACCACCCAACATTTATTTTAACGTAAGTTTACGTGTTCGATGGTCTGATTCAATTCCGGGAACTCCCTTGAGTTT
>CM051458.1:13447005-13767807 GCA_028274465.1 Plantago ovata
GAAGGTGTAGGTTCAAAGAAAAAGTTGTGAGAAAGAAAGGCCCCCAAAGGTTCCATTAGGTAGGTCCTAATTTTGTAAATCAAAAGGTGATTCTGAAGTTGACACAACTGAAGGGTCATTCAAAAAGAAAAGGATCTATTTCTGTAGTTTTTGCCAAAAGCATGGCCATATTAAACCTTATTGCCATGATTTTCACAAAACTTTTTCAAAGAAGAAAACTGCGCTGTCAAATTGCCCGAGACGTTGCCCAACGCACAGACAACGTGATGTCGCAGAACCCTCTGAAAAACTCACAACTGTTTCTGATAAACCTGAACCTGAAACATTATCATGTAATGTTGTTTTGTCTGCTGTTGATACTAACTTTGCAGGTGCATGTATTGTGATAGTGCCTGTTCCCGTCACATGACTGGAAATTCGGACTATTTGCAGGATATCTCCCAGTGAAGGGTGGTATGGTAACCTATGGTGGTGGTTCCAAGAGTCAATTCTGGTAAAGGTGTTTGAATGTTGCAGGACTTCCAGCTCTTAAAGATGTGTATCTTGTCGATGGCCTAAAAGCCAACCGTTAAGTATAAGCCATTGTGTGATGATAATCACTTTGTTAAGTTTAACAAAGATGCTTGTACTGTATACAATTCTGCAAACAAATGTGTGATGACAGGTTTGAGATCTGGAGATAATTGCTACTCACTACGAAAGGAAATAGTGTGCAATCAAGTCAAAGTTGAAGATGCTGTGCTATGGCATCAGAAACTTGGTCATGTTGGCTACCGCAACATGGACAGAATTGGAAGCTTGAAGCTGTGCGTGGTGTTCCCAAACTACACCAGTCTGGGAAGATGGTTTGTGAAGACTGTCTTAAGGTAAACAAACAAGAGTTTTCTCATGGTGTTGTCCCAACTTCACCAGATCGACCTACAGTACGACCTCTTGTTTTGAACTTTTACATATGGATCTTATGGGTCCAGTAGAGGTAGCTACGATAAATGGTAAGAAGTATGCTTTTTGATAGTTGATGATTTCTCTAGATACACTTTTATCTATTTTCTAAAGAAAAATCTGAAACTATTCATTTCTTCAAACTTTTTACAACATGATTCAAACTTTATAAACCTCCATTAAAAAGATTAGGACTGATCATGGAAGAGAATTTGAAAATTCTTTGTTACTGATTTTTGTAAAAAACTGGTATCTTCCATGAATTTTCTCTGCACCCAAAACCCCTCAACAACGGGATTGCAGAACGTAAAAACAGGACTATTCAGGAGATGGGGAGAGTTATGCTTAATTCAATGAATGTTGCTAAGAGGTTTGGGGAGAGGCTTTTAATACTGCATGCCATGTTATCAATCGTGTTTACTTAAGGCCAGGAACCACTATGACACCGTATGAGATTTTGAAGGGCAATAAACCCAACTTGAGCTATTTTCATGTCTTTGGCTGTACTTGTTATATTCTGAATGACAGGGATTATTTGAAGAAACTAGATTCTAAAAGTGATAAAGGATTTTTCTTGGCTACTCGAACAATAGTCATGCCTATCGGGTTTACAATCTGAGGCTTAAAACTATTCAAGAGTCAGTCAATGTTGCTTTTAATGACTCTACTAGTGTTTCAGATAAATCAGAAGAAACAGGTACTTGGGATTATGTCTATCTTCCAGCCAATGAAGAATCCGACGTCGAAGTTGTGTCACACCAGTCGATGTTGTACCAACTTCGGAGACGATTGAGCCAAGTATCTCTACAGAAGGTGGACCATCCACTTCAGACACCACTGATGATGGTGATGCACTCCGAACAGATGAGCAGCAGGATATTCAGACTGCTCAAACACCTGTTACACCAGTACAGGACAGAGTTGATGAAATTTGGACGATGTTGCCTCAACTCCGTCAGGGGAAGAGGACGATACTCAAGATGAAACCACAGGAACCATCTTCTGAGTATGGAAAAGGCAAAAGGACTGCTGGTAAGAAAGTAGATTACAAGGAACTTGCTGGTTTAAAGTCAACGGTTGCAAGGATCAAGGCTATATCTCACTTAGCCCTTACTTGTCAATGTTTACTCGATCAGTCAAACCCGGTTCCGGTACGTGCTTCTTGTTTTGTATCCATTTTGAGCCTAAGAACTATAAAGAAGCTTTGCTTGATCACCATTGGATAGAGGCTATGCAAGATGAGTTAAATCAGTTTGAAAAGAATAAAGTTTGGACCCTAGTTCCTAGACCTGTTAACATGAATGTTATAGGAACCAAGTGGATATTCAAAAATAAAACTGATGAAATCTGGTACAATAGTAAGAAATAAGGCTAGACTAGTTGCTCAAGGCTACACTCAAGTAGAGGGTGTTGATTTTGATGAAACTTTTGCTCCAGTCGCAAGGATAGAATCTATTAGACTTTTACTTGCTCTTTCTTGCTATTTGAATATAACCTTGCAGCAGATGGATGTTAAAGGTGCCTTTTTGTATGGCATCATTGACAAAGAAGCCTACGTTGAACAACCTAAGGGGTTTGAAGATCCTTTTTATCCTCACCATGTTTATAAATTGCAGAAAGCCTTATATGGTTTGAAGCAAGCACCTCGTGCTTGGTATGACAAGTTAACCCAATTCTTTTGGAGTTTGTTTTACTCGTGGTGCAGGTGACAGGACTTTGTTCGTGTTGAAATCAGACAGTCATATTCTTATTGCTCAAATATATGTTGATGACATTGTTTTTGGTGGAACTCACAAGCCCTTGTGAACAAGTTTATTGAGGCCACGAAATCCACCTTTGAAATGAGTATGGGTGAGCTTACATATTTCCTTGGTTTACAAGTCAAACAGGAGTCCATGGCCTTTTTCTAAATCAGTCCAGTATGCAAAGAACCTCGTGAAACGATTTGGACTTGAGAATGCAAAACCACTGTCCACTCCCATGCGAACATCCACTAAACTGCAGAAAGGCGGTGTTGGCGATGACGTTGACCCAACTTTGTACAGATCCATGATAGGCAGTCTTCTCTATCTTTCCGATCCCGACCAGATATCCAGTTTGCAGTTTGCTTGTGTGCTAGGTTTCAATCTGAACCAAAACCCCACACCTCAATGCTGTGAAGCATATTCTCAGGTATGTCTCTGGTACTGTTGACCTTGGTATATGGTATACTAGAGAAACAAATTTACATCTTGCTGGGTTTCTGATTCTGATTGGGCTGGGGATGCTGATGATAGATCTACCAGTGGAGGATGTTTCTATTTGGGAAATAACTTAATTTCATGGTTTAGTAGAAAGCAAAATTGTGTGTCTTTGTCTACTGCAGAAGCAGAATATGTTGCTGCAGCTAGTTGTGCTACTCAACTCTTATGGTTGAAATCTATGCTAAGTGATTACTGTCTTAGGTCAGAATCTTTGATGCTATTTTGTGACAATCTGAGTGCTATTCATATTGCCCAAACCCTGTACAGCACGCCAGAACTAAGCATATAGATATTAGACATCATTTTTTGAGAGAATTGGTAGAAGCACAAACTCTAGGAATAGACCACATTGATACCAATAACCAACTTGCTGATATTTTCACTAAACCTTTAGATCCTGATAGGTTCCTAAGCCTTAGAAGGTCTATAGGGCTTTGCACTCTCTAGAAAAGTCTAAGTTGTTGGAGAAGTTGTCGACACGCCACGGACAACTTCAGTTTCTGCATGTGGCGTAAATTTGTATATCTGTTTTTTTTAGTTTTTATGTCGTGTCGAATCAGATATGTGTATATGTTAAGGATAGAGTGAACATGATTGCAAACTTTTCCTCAAACTTTCAGAAAAGATCTGGTACAATTAGGTCCTTGTTGACACCTGAAATTTTTTTGCTCATTGTTGCATGTAATACTCTCCTGGAGCTTGAGCAGCTCAGTAATAATTGATGGACAAAGCGTCTATTATAGGACTAAGTTTCCTACTATGCATATGTATGCTTTTAAACAGGAGAAAGAGCACATAGAGGCCTTGAATTCTCTATTGTAGCTAAACAAGTGCTAAGATTATTGTTGCTCAATCTTTATTGTGAATCGTTGTTATCTCTCTTGCTGGTCCGGTATAGGGCATGATGACGTGGTTGTGTCTAGGTCGTGCAGTATACACCATGCTGTGGTATCTTCTTTCAGAATTTATTCTGCGGCACACCACGGATTCACAATCCTTATGGCAACTTTGTTTTAGCTTTCTGGCAATCTTTGGGTCTCACATGTCTGGATGGTTTGGAAAACAAAAATGGCAAAGCTCTGTGCTTCATGCCCCTTCGCCACTAGGCATTGCTTGAGATTTAAACAAAGACCCAGAAATACTCTGTAGCTTGTTTCGAACGTCTTCAAAATTCTTTATATTCAGGTCATTGTCACAGGTTGTATCTTTTTGAAAGATCTCAAGTCTGATGTTGAATTTAATGTTGTGCCAACTTCGTCTGCAACATCACTGCTAATATCTGATTCAAAGTCTGTGTCTTATGTTATCGAGTCTAGACTACAAATTATGTGTTATATGTGATTTTAGTATCTACTAAGGGGGAGTGTGCATAACCTTTGGTTTGGTGGGATTTTATTTTGTTTTTACTTGGCAATGATTTTTGGTTATTTTCAATCTAAAGTCAAATCCTTCACTGGTATGTTTTCTAAATTTTTTTAATCTCATTCTGCTCAGATTTAGGAAATTTTGCATTCCTATTTTTGTTCTCTCTGTTATTATATATCTTGTGTACTAACATTGTCAACAGAATTAGAGATCATGTTGAGAAAACTTCATCCAGTGTTTAGCCAACAAAACCCTTTTGCCCATTAGTTTTTTAAATCACTGTGTTGTGACCTTTTTACCCTATCACCTATAACAACTTGAAACGGCAGAAACCTTTCATAAGCCCTTCACCATGTTTTGCCCATTTTTTTCTTATTGATACTTGAATCTCTCTTAAACTCCCATCAATGCATCCCTTGTCCACAAACGCGTAGAAACCCTTTATATTCGTCCACATTTCGCTTCAAACACTCATTCTTCTTCGAATTTTGGCTTGCTCTGTTTTTTACCAACTTGTCGCCGATTAGGAACCCTAGTTTTTTGCCCCAAATCTTCCAATTCTTCCCGTTTTTTGGTGCCCAGTTGTTTAATCTTCAATTTTTTTGAAATTCCCCAACTTGCATCTCAATTTTAGAATGGCGACCCAATTGATTCCTCAAAGACTCCCACCGTTGTGGTCGATGAAGATGATATTCCGATTGCTTCACTAAAACGGAAGAGGTTGCTATGGAGGAGATGGCGGTCAACCCGGGTACTACATCAAAGGTCAATGCGCCTATGTTTGCCGATGTTCCTGATTCTGAGAAAACTCCAAGCTCTGCTGATAAAGTTGCCTCCCATGTTGCTGCAACTTCTGCTGGGTCAGACTCCTCGGATGAGTCATTCAAGCCCCCACCTGAGGATGTTGTTGAGTCTACCGACGAGGAAGCCATTCCTGACATTCCTGAGGAGCTTGAAATTTCAGGTGATGACTCTAACTTTGAGTCTCCAGCATTTTCTGATCAGTTTTATACGGAGGAGATTTCTAAAACTTGGGATAAGTTTGTTCATCGTACACCCACTCCCTGAGCATGCCATACATCTTGCTGATTACGAAGCTCAAAATTTGGTTGCTTTTCTGAAGTCTAGAGGTCTGTTTTCTACTGTGGTTCACTTGTCATCTTTTAGTGAGGTTTTGATGAAGGAATTTTATTGCAACTTGTCTGTGCATTTTGCTGACAACTCTCACCCAAAGTATGGCGAGTTTTATCTTCGTGGTACTGTCTACAAGATGAATGCTAGGAGATTGAATGACTTTCTGGAGCTACCTAATGTTAGTGAGCGGCCTGTTTTAAGTAATCAAATGGATGAAGTAGCTACAGCTATCACTGGAGGGAAACTGACAAAATGGCAAACCGAGTTTCCTGTTTCTCGTCTCACATCCTTCATGACTGCAATACACAATATCTGTGTTCGAAATTGGATCCCTACCACCAATCATACACAGGTATCTGCTGAACATGCTTGTTTGTTATTTCAGTTGTTGAATGGTTGGCCCATAAATTGGGGTGAACACATTATGAAAAAGATGGTGAAGACGAAGAACATGAGTTCGACTGCTACTATGGGTTACCTTCCTTGGTTTGTGCATATGTCAAAGCTGCCGGTTACACACCGTTGAAGAAGGATAAGTTTGTTGCCAATCATCATGTTTTACGCATTGCTCCTGCCACCCTGTTGGAAGGAGGCTCAAGGTTCAAGCATTTACCTTGGGTTGATCTTTCCTCCTTCTGCTGATCCACAAGGCCTGGTGAGACAATGTTGAGCCAACTTTGGAGCAAGTTCAGAGTCTGCCGCCCTCTGTTAAGGCCATGTATGATATGCTTGGAAAACAGATTGTGGCTAAGAGAGTTGCTATTCTCAAGGCCAATGAAGAATTGGGCGAGCTCTTGGAAATGAGGAGGACTTTGCTTCGAGATAATCTACCCAAATAGGGGGAGAAGGATTAGTCAGGATTGAGGGGGAGTTTCTGGGTTGGATGGCTTTGTTGTGTTTTGAAGATAATGGTGGATGAATTATGATGCTGCATTCTTCTGTTTTGCGAGATGGATAATTGTTTTGGATGTTACAATTGCAATGGATATTAGTTGTTTGGTTAGAAGATTTTTGGTTTTTATAGACTAGTCATATAATTGTGATTAGCCTGTAATTAATCTTCTAAGCAAATTTATGAAGTTGAAGTTTCCTGATGAAGTTCTAGAGTTCAGAGTTTTTTTTCTGCATTCGAAAAGATTTCTGCAATCAGTCTTTTGATGTTGAGGTTGAAGTTGAGTCAACCTGACTAATCGCAGTATTTGTGAAGATTAAGGTAAAAAGGGGGAGAATGTTAGAGTAACGTTTTTACGTTAATCTCCTTATGGACATTATCCTAATAGTATTGGGATTGTTTTACCTTAACTTAACAAAGATCGAATTCAAGAAGGATTTACAGATCAAGAACGAGAATAGAGTTCTAGTTGGATTCGTCATGTTCAGGCAACTTCAAAGTCGAAGTTGACTAGGAAACTACTTCATCAATGTGAACACGTTTTGGAGTTCGAGTTCAATTAGAAGAGGTGTTCTAATCTGATTCAATGAAGACTTCCACACGAAATTCAAGGGTGTTTATAACACTATAAATAGAGTGCCAAAGTCGACATTGAAGAATAGACACAAGAACGATATACGTTCAGTTTTGCAGATTACACTTGAAGTTGCTTCAACGCCGGTTTCAACGTTAGTTGTTCAAGTCTTTTGTTTGTAGTCTATTTACACAACCTGTTTATATATTCCCCGAGGGAGTATAGGTGAGTTGGTTCTCATATAGATTAGATAATCTAGGTTGTGTTGTGTCGTTTACTAGATAAATAGGTGAGTTCGATATTCATTGTACTCAACATATTGATCTAGTCGTTTTTGCTAATAAAGCATCTAGCTGTGAATAACAGTTAGAATAAAGTTTATACGTGTGTCTTTTTACCGCTGCTTTCATAATCTCTGTGCACGTATTAGTTTTATATTGCTTTATTGATTGACAGGTTATCGAAGTTGTCGTTAACGTTGCATAAACTTTATAGACAACTTTGCTATCGTTTTTCAGGAATACCAAACGTACTCTGTAGGAGTTTTAGATTCTGGACTAACTCTATTGTTTTAGAGTTCACGTGTTTTATCAGAGTTTACCGAGCAGTAAATTACTTAACCAATATTCACTCCGTCCCACTGTAAATTACCCAGTTTGACTTTTTTCGGTCAACAGTGTTCAACTTTGACTCCTGATTACTCTTAAACTATAATGATGAGTATTTAACGAAATCATATTATGAAAATATAGAACTTAAATTTTCATAATATAATTTTATTAAATATTTTATCATTATAGTTTAAGAGTAATCGGGAGTCAAAGTTGAAAAAACTGTTGACCAAAAAAATCAAACTGGGTAATTTATACCGGGACAGAGGAAGTACACATTAAGATTAGTTGTGATTTGCAAAAGAATAAGCTACAATTTTACATTGTTTTCCTTTAGAACCAATAAAATAGTTTCATCCCCGTTTATAGCACTGACAAGATCAATAAAAAGCAATAGAAGCACAACAAACGCACAGACATCGACGACCTTTTGCAGATCATTTCCGAAGGTTTCCTTCTCTTTCGACAATTTCCTACAATTAATTCAGCTTTAAAGTTCAAAGTTCCCTGCAAAATACACACATACATGATAAAACACAGATGTAACAATGTGTTGAGTTCAATTCAACAATAGTCGATTCTACCCAATCACAAAAGCTTACAACACAACTAAATCACCAAGAACCAGCTGCACCAATCAAACACACACCCAAGCAACCAAACAGAAAACAGAGCACGAACGCAAATCAAAGAAAGAACACAAGAGTTTAACATGTTTCGGTTCTAAATAACCTACGTCCACGGAGATCAACCAGATGCCACTATATTATATCAATCACAATTACAAGTCCCTAACAGTATGCAAGAAACAAGAACAAATCTGTCTCTCACAGCTAGAACCTGTAATCTATAATATATCACCCTTTGAAGTAGTCGAACCGGGCCTTCAAGCTATGTTGTTATATTCTTGAGCATGCAATAATCACCCCTTTATATAGCCTTCAATTTTTGCAGCTATACCTAAAGGAATTCGAATAGGAATTGATTTCCTAATGGAGACAATTACCTTTTCCTGATTGCATTCGGAAACAGTTGTTGAGATAACACCTCACACAATCAAATAAATGTACTCGTTTAATTTTAGTACTCTTATTACGACTAACAGCTGCTGCAAAATCAGGAATTGGGTCAGGATAGACGTATTTTAGCAGTGGAATTGCTCGTAATGTTATCGAAGCAGGTTTCGTGCTCAAAAGGAGCGGAGACGAGCGCGGGAGACGGAATGGTTGGCGCACGATAGCGCGATTGAAGGTGGAGATTTTGGCGGGCAATGGCAGGATGGAGCTGCTGCAAACGACGCCATATTGGGTTGGTTGGTTGGTTCAGTTGTTTCTGGAAGCACCCATTAATGTTTGTAGTGTGTGGGCTGGCCTAGTTGCAAGCCTGGGCTATGGGAAGTGGGAACGGGCTGGGCATGGGTTTTAAATCGGGTACACTAACACACTACGAGTCTACGACCGGGTTTGGAATTTTAGGACATGTACCCCGCTCTCGTTCATGTGTGGGTACCCGTCTAGAACGGGTTGATTGCGGGGGTTTACCCTCCTTGTTTTAAGACTCTACCTCTTTCTGGAATCCTACCATCTTAATCAGCCACCTTCATTCTCATTGTGCTTCTTGGCGACAGCTATCGAAGAACTTGTACATAATGTCTCCAAAATTCAGGATGACTTCTCTAACTGACTTGGCAAACTTGGCACCCACCTCTTATCTAAACTTGGTAGTTGTACTTGGACTTCCTTTCGTTACCCTCCGAGCAATACTCGAACTCCTTCATGAAGTTTATACAAAGTGGGGGTGGGGGGGTGGGGATTAGTGACGTATGAGGTTTACCATATAGTCAAACTGGGATAGGGGACTTGATCGAAGGAGGCTGAACATCTTCCTTGTGTAGATAGTCCGTAGTGTGTGTGAACAAGGTAAAGTAAAGACAGTAATTAATTATTAGTTATCAGTTACTTTTCGCTTTGGAATTTGTGCTCCCTGTATAAGCACTATTTCCTTTAAAGTCAGTCCAATCAAATGAGAAAAAGTGTATATTCCAAAATATGACACCTAGTGGTAGTAGGCCCAACATTAACATTAATGGTCTTGGCCCAAGTCCGTATAGAGGTAGTTTTTTGTTTCTTCCAAAATATTTTTTGTGCTTAGTGTCACTATCAGAGTGCACGTTTATTACTTTCTTTAAGACTCTTCTCCTGGAGTGCTTTCTTTAAGACTCTTTCTCGGAGTGCACCTCGGGGATCTGTACTTCATGGAAAATTAGGAGGACGTAAATCCATGGTCTTCACATATCGAAATAGAGTATGAGATACGGATCCAGGGCCTATTTCTTATAACAACATCCAAATAGTCATAATTCCTCTCTGGAAGACATGACACGGATTGAACATCGTTTAATATCATCAGTTAATAATAAAAATAAATATCAAAATATAATAATGAACTTTAACGTGTCTTGTCAAGTCGAGCGAGCTCGTTAGGGTAGCGAGCATGAAGCTAGGCCCGAACTTGAGTACATTATTATCAGAGCCCATGGCATTTTTGTAAGCCAGTCAACGCAAAAAATATTCATTTTTTTCACTAAAGCGTAAATGTTCAAATAGTGAGTTAAAATGAGAGTTCCATTCATAGCAGGTAGTAGTTTTTAACAAATCAGTTGAACCGAGTATTCCTTAGCTCGGCTCGAGCTTATTAATACTCGAGCCAAGCTTGCTCTTTTACGAAACGAGATAAATATCAGGCTCGAGCTTGAGCTTTAAGAAATCGAGCCGAGTCCGTATTTAAAAAAAAAAAAAAAAAAAAAAAAAAAAAAAAAAAGAGTGAAAATATGAAATAAGATATAAAAAAAAAATTAAGATTACTCATTGACAATCAATATTTCAAATCATAAAGCTAACAAGACTAACAAAATGCAAGCATAAATATTTAAATCTAATGCTAAAATCGAACCAAGCTCCGCTCGTTAGTTGAACGAGGTATGAATTAGGCTCGACTCGCATAACAACACTAACGGCTAACGACATAAGTTTGATGAAGTTGTTGTTAAGTTTGTTTATCGTGAATGTAATAGGGTAGCTGATCTACTTGCTAGGGAGGGTAGAGAGTCGGACAATTTTACCCAATGCCAGCTTTACTCGTCCTTAGAGTATGTGTAATTTACGTGTTTATGATGTTTGCACTGGATGGTTAAAGTCGTTTGTAGATATGGATCAGTCGTATGTGTCGGATCGTCTTGTTAGTGTCGCGAACACTTCTGTAACATTTTTCAATTAGTTAATGGAAGTTTGTTTGCTAGGAAAAAAAAAAGAAAAAAGGTGGCAGGGTACTAAAGTGCAAATAACTCGTTTCCGGACCATTCATGCCCGGAAATTGATCTGGTAAACATGGTCGAGACTCGAGAAATAGAAAATGATCAAACGGGTCAATTTCCAAGTTGACCTTGTGGTGGCTAATATTCCCCTGCCTGATTACGCCTCCGTGTTGGTGTCGAAATATGAAGGTACCCGAAATATCATCTCAGTGACCCAGTCTTGTTGTTTGTAAACTCAAAGTAACTAACCTTCTCCGAGGAGATTCGGCCGCTTGATCTGTGTCATCTCTCTACAGGCGGTAAGCTTTCTCTCTACTTGTAATACTGTTGAATCCTAATTTCTGGATTTTTTATCCTCATCCTTCACTGATTTCGTGCTAAATTAGGTTATTCTTTCCGCCATTTTGCCTGTGTTGCTGATTATTGATTTTCAGTTAATGTGAATGTGATCCTTTTAAATTTCGAGAAGTTGAAGGTGTTTGTTTTGTTGCATGGCATTGCTAGCTGTTGTGTATTATCAACGCTTGTGCCATTTAAGGCTGTTGATATTTTATGACAAGGCGATTTGATGTTTTGTTGTCGTTTTTATTTCCAGATATGCATTCTTACGAGAGGTTGATAGGTGATCGGATGGCACAATTGAAGGGAAGGAAGTTTCCACTACCAGATGTTTTGAGGTAATGTGCATTTCTCCATCTGATTACAGTACCCGCACCATTTGATGTATACCGTGTGATATAACAAAGCCATCTTATTTTTTCATATTATTGATGATGGCCATACTGCCCATACATAGATAACTTTAATCTGAACCAACGAGGTCTAGCTCAATTGGTTAGACTCAGTTGTCATGACACTAGAGGTCATAGGTTCAATTCTCGTCAAGTGCGAGATTATTTATAGTTTATTACTAGCTTTGTAATACTACTTATGAAATTGTAATGGTTCGATTATTAAAAAAAGATAACTTCAATATGATTTTGTATAATTTGAAGACTAGAGTAGAACCAATTATACTCGAATAATTATTCTGCAAGTTCTAAATTATTGCATATAATTTAGTCAGTACATGTGTCTGGTGGATTTTAATCAGTTAAACTATACACCATTATTTTCAACTTTTTGCTCACCATGAAATTATCATTTCTAGAAAACAGATCAACTTCTGTATAAACCATTCAAATATAAAGGGCTATGAACACCTACATTCCTAAATATCAGTTAAATTACATACAGATCGAAAATTTGACTGAAATATTACCTTGATATTTCATTATACACCAAGAACATTCTAAATTTGACCGGTCGTCGAATCAGCATATCCTAAGTAAGATAAATGATAAAGATTAAAATTAGAGAAACATTTGTTAAATATGGAGAATATTGATTTTGATCTATTATGCTAACATGCTATATTCTTGTAAAACTCCAAAAATATAGGAGTGGTAAATAAGTTGTGGTATGGTATCTTCTGTAAACCTCAGTATATAAATAGGCTTCCTCTTTGTAACATATCATTCATTTCTTCTCCACCCTTACACCTGCACCATTTCCATCTCCTACACCATCACCATTCCGATTCTACATACCCCAAATCCTTCCTAAATCCTACAGGGATATCTAGTTTGTTTAATAATAATTATTTTTATTACTGCTATTCATTGTAATGCTAAACATAAATGAAATCTCTCGTCAGGGATCATTACACACCAGCAATAAACTTGACGGAATTTCACCTCCGCCTGATGCCACCAACTGCAGCGGTGATGACGAGCTGAGCTCCATTCTCTTCCGAAAATACAAGCTGGGAAGAATCCTTGGCCGCGGAGCATTCGCGAAGGTCTACCACGCCCACAATGTCCATACAGGCCAGGACGTAGCCATAAAATCTGTTAGCAAGCAGCGTATCCTAAAAGACAACCTCTCATCTCACATTAAGCGCGAGATCTCTATCATGAGCCGCATTCGCCACCATGGTATCGTGCGCCTCCATGAGGTTCTTGCCACCAAGACCAAAATCTACTTCATCATGGAGTTCGTCAAGGGTGGTGAGCTCTTTCACAGGGTCAACAAGGGTCGACGCTTCACCGAAGATCTTAGCCGCAGGTACTAATTACTGAAATAATACTAATATTTATCTATCTAAAATTTCCATTTCCTAGCTAGAGGTGCGTGAAATGAAATCAATCATTTACGGTACTACATAAGTACATATCTTATTAACACAGTATATCATATCAATTGCTCGAACTTGATCAGACTGTGAAATTAATCAATTTATATCTTAAAGGTACTTCCATCAGCTCATCTCTGCAGTCGAATACTGTCACTCTCACGGTATCTATCATCGCGACTTGAAACTGGAAAACCTCCTCCTAGATGAGAACTGGGAGCTCAAAGTCACAGATTTCGGACTCAGTGCTGTAACGGAACAAACCCAACCCGATGGAATGCTCCACACTGCTTGTGGGACACCTGCCTACGTGGCCCCGGAGATCCTCCGCAGGAAAGGATATGATGGGTCGAAAATTGACGTTTGGTCATGTGGTGTGATTCTGTACGTATTAAGCGCCGGTTATTTACCATTCAATAATTCAAATTTGATGGCTATGTATAAGAAAATCTACCGAGGCGATTTCCGTTGCCCAAGATGGTTCTCGCCTGATTTAAAACGGTTTCTATCCCGGATTCTGGACCCGAACCCAAAAACCCGTATCACAGTTCAGGAGATGAAGAACGACCCATGGTTTACAAACGGGTATGAGGACACTAGAATCATCCCTTATACTAGAGAGTTGGAGTTTTTTAAGGAGTCGGGTAATGAAGCACGATTTTTAAATGCATTTGACATTATTTCATTCTCAAATGGTGCGGATTTGACCGGTTTGTTCTGTGATAGTGGTAATAATAGCATTGGCAGTGAGATATTCGTGTCAAATGAGATTCCAGGTAGGATCATAGAGAGGATTGAGGAGTTGGCGAAGGAGGAACAGGTGACAGTAGCTAGGAAGGGAGTGGTAGGTGTAAGGTTGGAGGGGCAGAAGGGGGATTTCATTGTGATGGTGGAGCTTAACCGGTTAACTGAGGAGCTGGTGTTGGTGAACGTGAAGAGGAGTGGATCTGGACGGGATTTTTGGAACGAAAGGTTTAAAACGGGGTTGGAGGATCTGGTTTATAGACAGACAGCAACCGGCAGCAGATTGCTAGTAGGCTAGTAGCTAAAGAGAAAGGCAAACAAATCAAGGAAAAGAGGCATTGAATCAATCATTTTCCTTGAAGCTTTGAATAAGTACTTAAACAGTAGGAAGTCATGTTATTTCTGATTGTTGGAATTAGCCAGAGCAGGTGCATAGAATCTGCCGGTTTCATCGAGTGATCCATCTGTCATTCAGAAATATATTAAAGTTACTGAGTTAGTTAAATATATTAATTAGCTTATGTGTTTGTTGAACTCAACAAAATTATTTGGTTTTTCATTTTTCTCGTTCAACTCACATTACATTCTTTATAGCTATTTATTTGATACCCTCTCTATATATTCATACCTCACTCATCCATCAATATCACTAAATTACTCTAAACATTCAACACTCAAAAAACATTTATTCAACCTCAAATTAAATCAATGACAAGAACACAAACAAACGAATCCAACAATATAACCTAATCAGAAATCTTAAGAATAATAAAGATATACATAGAATTTATGTGGTTCAGATATACCTAGAATTTATGTGGTTCAGATATGAATATACTATGTCAGGGAGGTCCGAGATTGTTCCACTATCACAAGAAGAATACAAGAATTTACAAGTAAGTCCTCAACCGTCAGTAGGGAACAGAGACTTGTCTCGTTCTCTCTCTTTATCTAGCAAATCTCACATTTTTTCTCTGTGTACTTTCACTCTATTTTCTGACCACACGAGTCTAATTATGTCTATAGAAGAAAACCCTAGAGACCTATATACTTGAGAATTTGTAAATATATAAACTCTTCCTTTTGTATAACTTGTCGTAAACAAACATACGCCTAAAGAAACTGGCGTGCGCGGGCTGACTTGGGGTGCGCCAAAAAAGCTAGGCGTATGCCTGAATCCGAACAAAAAGCTTTCTACCTCACCTCTGACGTACGCTCAACTCAGACAGAAACTTCGACGTCAAATCCATACTACAATTCACATACTCAAACACTAAATCACTAAATCAGTTACTATTAACATTTCTTCGAACTTTAAACAAACTCCACTAAATCAGTTCCAAACAAGTCAAGCCCATTGACTCTCGTTCTCTCCCTGTTTTTATTGTTCTTGGTTTCTTCTTGTTATATGATTGATACCTAGTTTGTGTTCGAACTCATTACATGTTATTCGAACTCAAACGACTTAACTTGTTTGAGCACCAAAGCTGAGAGAATATAAAATTAACTACTCCGTGTTATTCCAATATTGTTATTTTCACATTTCCACATCCCTCATCAAGGTTGTCATTTGATTTGTCAATTTTTTTTAATGTCTCATTTAACCTTATATTAATATTATATTATATATTGTATAAAAAAACATTTTACAAAATTATAATAAATATAAAATTACAATCTACTATATATGAAGCGACAAACCATTTGAGGCTCCACAATCAACCATGTGTAACCTCCTCATTGGTTAAAAATACCTAAATCCTGAATGTTGATTGGTTAAAAATCAATCTGATGTGAAATTTTATTCATTTGTGATTTGTCAAAGTAAATACTTCATTGCCTATTTTAGATATAAAAAGGTAAATCACTAAAAATAGTTAGTAAATAAAAACACTAATATTAGTTAACAACACCGGCCGCGACTTCATATTTTTTCCCTTTTTTTATGCCCTATTTTTTATGTGACAATGGCATAATTATTAAGACTATGATGTGTTGTTCTTCTTGCCGGGATGGTACGACCGTGGCATACGTACACATTTTATTAAGTTTTTGTTTCTTGATTGTTGTAGGCCATTAATTTTCCTTGGTCACGTTTTATTATAAAGAGTTGAGTGGATTCGTAAGTTAAAAAACTCAAAATATGAATTTTCTATGGTTTATATAACTAATAATGTGTAAAAAGTTATAAGGGAACTAATATTTGTATATAATTATCTTAAGGTAAAAGCAAAACACAAATAGAAATAAAAATAATAAAATTTTAATATTTAATTGTGAAATCGGTAGCAAATACCATTTGTATAATATAATGTGCATTGTTTGGAGTTTTTTTTTTCTTCCTAAAATAATATGCATTATTTATAAATATTAACTTTAATCTTATCTACTTAAAATTACATGACATAAAGTCAATTTTTTAACTTAGAAAGTACAAGTTAGTGTTGTTACGAGCTACTTTCTAGAAATAAAACAAAATAAAAATTTAAAACTATAAAAGCGTTATCACACTAAGAAAATATAATAATACTATAGTATAAATTGTGTTTTTTTGACTGGATTATTTATTGATAATCGAGTTAAACTAATGTACTAAACCTCATTATTTCGTATAAATTTATGTAAATATAAAAGAGAAAAAATGACATATCGGAGGCATGAAGTGGAAGTTGGCTCGATTTCTGGCGGAGACATGCATAAAGTTGTTTAGAATGTTGGTATAGGCGTCGAGGCATAAGGTTGTTTTCGATGTTTGTATAAGATTAATTGTAATATTTACTGTTTCAAAAAATAAAATAAACATATAGGCAATGATATTTACTTTATTTGGTATATGTGTGTGATAATTATTTTTTGTTAAAAATAATATTTTATTTATTATTTTATTTAAAAAATTATTACTATATACTATAATTTTATGCATTTATTACATCATTCATGTCAACCTGCTAAGTCAACTCAGGTTGACCCAAGTGAACCTCTCCAAGATAACTATCCCAATCAATCTGTCCGGGTTTCAAAACATAACAAATAAGCATAACACATATTCATCCTTCCCGGATCCTGCCCTTAAATGCTCATTTTATGGACTCAGAAAAGTCCTATTATGTGTATAATCCGATCCTAAATGGGTACTAAATATGTCATGTGTTGGTCTGGAATTGGACTAACTAAGAACTTGTGAAATGTTACTGGTGTAAAAGCAGGACCGGGTAGGGTCCAAAACACGTCAAATCCAATTTGATATATAGCAAGTATCATACAGATATGAGTTCTAGCGATGTCATTCTTCTATGATATCACGGATGTACGATAGTACTAAATGAACTTAATCCATTATAATTTCATAATCCTTCTCTCATACTATACACGTATATATGAATCATCGTATTCGACAAGTTTATTTTAAAATTATTTAAAACAATAAATATATTGCTCTATTTCATAATAATATAAAAAAGGTAAAATTACTCAGACTCCTCCTGTTAGAGACTGACTTTGCGTTTTTATCCCTACTAGTTCAATAATTATTATTTTTTATTTTTTCTTTTCTAAACAATATTATAAGTGAAAATTGGTTATTTATTTTGTAGGGTCTTTTATGCAGTAATAATTAAGATCGTTTTAAAACTTTGATAAGTTATGTGGGTTAATTTTAAATAATTTATAGTCAGTTTTTTAATTACAAAATATTAGAGGCAAATGTGTAATAAATAATAATTGAAGGTCTTTGGGTTTTTTTTAAAAACTGAAACTTAAATGAGGGTAAAATTGTCTTTTCCAGGTATTAGTTCGCCAAAAGTCAAAGTCGCTGGGTTGGATGTAATTAAATTGTGCTAACAGGGGGGTCGATGAAAGAAAAAATCTAACAAGGAGAAATCCATAATAAAAAAATCTAACGAGGGTACACTACAAGGAAAACTGACTTTAGCGACGGATGTCATCCGTCGCTATAGGTCAGCGATCCGTCGCTACAGGCGATTAGCGACGGACTCTCCGTCACTAAATAGGACGTCGCGAAAAGTAGCGTCGCTAAAATAAATAACGACGGTCAAACATATCCGTCGCCAGATTATAGCGACGGATAAACCTATCCGTCTCCCTAGTGGTCGTTGACCATTATGGAGACGGAATAAATTACCCGTCGCTATTATTTGGCGACGGATGGGTTTATCCGTCGCTAAAAGGATGTGACACGTGTCCTTCCCTGGCCTAGTGTTCTGGGCGACGGATAGAGTAATCCGTCGCTATATTATATATATATATATATATATATATATATATATATATATATATATATATATATATATATATATATATATATATATATATATATATATATATATATATATATATATATTTTTTTTTTAATTTCTATTTTTGTTTTCATATTATGTTTGTTATTGAGTTAAAATTGAATGCGCTAGAGATTTATATACGATGATTGACAGTACGAAACTAAAAATGTCATTCAACAAACTAAATAGTACGTACAGAAATACTAAAATGTATGAACATAACCATAAATACTAAAATGTACGTACAGAAATACTAAAATGTACCAAAAAAAAATTGTTCTAAACATTTCATTCAACAAACTAAAAATTTATCTGTCCCCCCAATACTACTTCCACATGGGCCACTCCTCCTCCGCAATCCACCCCGGCTTCTTCTCCGATGCCTTCATCTTGGCGACCTTCTTCCGGAAAGCTTCGGAGCCTTCATGTTCGAAGGCATACACAGCTCCGACTTGAGCTTGTTGGGGAGGAAGAACTTCTCCTACATTTCAGAAAGTATACAAAATTCAGAATAACATATATATAACACGGTGACTAACATATCACCCAAATAATTGCACATTGTCCTATTTCAACTAACACACGGTGACTAACATATCACCCAAACAATTGCACATTGTCCTATTTCAACTAACACACGGTGACTAACATATCACCCAAGTAATTGAGAACATACCACTTAAACCATAAGAGAAGAAGAAAGATTACTAACCTACATAGCATTCCAAATCTCCGCCTCCCGCTCCGAAGTGAAAATATGTCACTGGGCTCCAAGTGGTGGGAGAGCCACTTTCTTCGTGGATTCCTTGCTGATGAACTTTGCAGCATCCCTCGCCATCAACCTGTTGCAATAACATACACAAATTAATCCAACTAAATAAAACATACAATACCAAGTAAAGACCTATTCATGTACTTACACATGCCCAGCCATGGGCCAGACGACGAGCTTGCCATTCACCCACTCACCCGCCACGTACACCTCCCCCGTGTACCCATCATCCGGCAGGTTTGCAAACACGTCTGGGCCACCAACATTCATTGTCTGTACGCATAAAATTGAAGTTTGAACCATGATAATTTGTAACAAAAAATAAAGTCTAACTTATGAAATAACTTATCTTAAGGTGAGTATATATACAACTTCTTACGAATATTTTTGTTTTGCATGATTACCGAAGTACAAACACATTGGCCAATGTGTTTGTATTTTTTATGCATGCAAACCATATTTAACTAAACTTCTCGTGTCATCAGGCTATATATATATATATATATATATATATATATATATATATATATGGTTCACATGATTACCGCTACAGTCATTCACAACACAATGGGTGTTCAGTTAAATACAATCAGTTTGCTTAAATGTCAGTAAGGCTTACCAATGGGTGCAATATTTAATTAATCAAACTTAATCCAACTTAATTCAAATTTTAACAAAATATTAAGCATATTTAACATAAATATTAAGCATGAATATAATAACATGAAAACAGAACTAACTTAAACAATTTAACACAACTAACTTAAAGCAAATTTAACATGCATATTAAGCATGAATAACCAATTTAATATGAATAAGTTATTAACATGAATATTATGATATTCAATTCCATTTAACATGAATATTAACCAATTTACAGTTAAAAATTAGGGTTAATTTGGGGCTGTTCAAATCGAAGGTTGGATTTAGGCTAGAATATTATGATATTCAATTAACAGCAACATAATCATACTAAATTACAGTATAACTATAATAAATTAAATTAATACTAAATTATAGAATTATATTAAATTTTAGTTAACATAATCAATTAACAACCTCTAGTTAATTCTAACTAATTTAAAAAATTACAGAATAAATTTAAAAATAAATAAATTAAACTGATTGTTGCTATGTTGCTATACAACATATATAATTTACCATTTTACAACTTAAACAATCATAATTACGAAAAAAATAAAAAGGCCCAAAAATTAGGGTTAGGGTTCTAACCTTTTTTGGGTACGGTACAAATTGAATCGGAGAGGCGAAGCGGGCGATCTACCAATTCAGCAAAAGAGAAGAATTAAGACAAGAAATTGAAATTGACAATGAATTTCAAATTGAGAAGAGACGATGAGAGGAATGAATTTACCTATTGGACAGAGATCGGGAGGAGAAGATCGAGGAGGCAGTGTCGGCTCCGGTAGTGGCAGTGCGTGGTGGACGGTGGTGGCTCCGCGTGGTGGAGATGTTTATGGTTTGAATTGGGGGAGAAATGTAGAATGAAGAAGAGAATGAGAAGTCGTGGTGGTTGTGATGTGGTGGTGGTGGTGGTGGTGGCGTGGGTGGAGCCAACGTGGTGGTGGTGGTAGATTTCTGAGATGGGAGGAGGAGAAGGAGAAGAAGGAGAAGAAGGAGATGGGAAATGATTTGGGGAAGACGAAACCGTCTGTATCTGAGAAATATAGCGACGGATAGGCCATCCGTCGCTATTTGTTTATTTATATTTTTATCCATTTTTTATTCTGGTCAACAGACAGTTAGTGATGGATAGATTTATCCGTCGCCAAATTAGCGACGGATAGATCTAATCCGTCCCTAAGTTGATGCCAGATTGATTCTTTTCAATGACGAATTAAGCTTAGAGGATATGTTCGTCCTTGTCCGTCGCTAATGGTAGCGATCAGCGACGGATACCGTCCGTAGCTACTATTCCGTCGCTAAATGGTTGTTTTCTTGTAGTGGTACTGTACGTTATTTCCCCTATAGAAAACTAATTGTGCTCGGCAGGTCTAATTTGGCAGGACTATATAGATTATCTATTACGATGAGATTATTATTAATAATCTAAACAAACAATTCTACTCGGCATGATTATTCCCTAACAATATTGTAATTATTTAGAACAACAATTGTGTTTGATGGATCTACTTCATAGTTTAAAAGCTTGCTACGATTGACAGGTTTGTTACGCAATAGTCTAGAACACTAACTGAGTATCACGTGTGTATTAAACAATAGTTTATAACACTAAACCCACTCGACGAGCCTTTCTGACTAATTCTATAGAACACTTTTTTTTTTAAACAACAAAAATGTTCATTTAGCCCAGAATAATGTGATGCACAAGATAAGAGGGATATACCCGAATTGTGATACAAGGTGTATCACCAAACCTCAAGTACAAATATGAAGGTCCAATTTGCCAAAGAAGCTAATGAAAATACCAAAATCGGAACGAAACCGGAAGGACTCTAGCTATGCTATGATCCCTGAAGAATCTTATCACTACAAGCAACCTGGTCTTTAGCGACGGAACAATCCGTCGCTAAATAAGGCCGATCGGTCGCTAAATCTCGCTAGCGACCGATCGGTGTTTTTAGCGACGGATAAAATCGTCGTCGCTAAACCGTTGGTCGCTAGCGAATTAGCGACCGATGAGGAATCCGTCGCGAATTTACGACGAATTAGCGACGAAAAATGAGGTTGACTTTTAGCAACCGATGACTTATCCGTCGCTAAAAGTCCCGAACTTTTAGCAACGGATGAGACTCATCGGTTGCTAAATATTAGCAACGGATGAGCCTTATCCGTCGCTAAAAGTCCGGGACTTTTAGAGACGGATAAGCCTTATCCGTCGCTGTATATAGCGACGGATGAGACCATCGGTTGCTAAAAATTTTTTTTATTTTTTTATTTTTTAGATATAATAATGAGACTCAAAATCAAATGCAACCTGTTTAATTAAGCAACATGTTACAGAAATTCTATAGACCAAATAAACCAAAAAATAATCCAAAAAAATCATAATAAATGTACCAAGACCCTCCATACATATAATAATAATCATACGTACACAATACTAATCCAAAATAATATCATAGTGTACACAGTATTCATGTAGAAAATAGTAAATAAAGTCGAAAAGGATAGGGGTATCATGGAAAGGGAGGTGGAGGCATCCCCAGCTTCGCATACAACTCAGCAAACATAGTAGCAAATTGTGCCTTCTGCGCAGCCTGCTCCTCAGCTAACCTCTTCACCTCCTCATCCCTCTCCTGCAACTGAAGTAAGAGGGCCTGCTCTCGAGCGGAAGCTGCTGCTGCTGCTGCTGCTGCTGAAGATGATGAAGATGTACTGGCACGGGAACGATGAGTCGGCCTCGAGTCCAATTCAGGGACGGCTGTTGCACTCCCAAGTCCCAAGCGACGGCCCTTCTCGTCTGGAGGATTCACCTCGAGGAAAATGGCATTCATTTCCTCAACAGTGAGATCCTGATCACGAATCCTGTCCTCGTAGGCCGTCTGAAATTATAAATCAAGAGTATAAGGTGTTAGTTATGTTGTTAATTAGTTATGAAATCATCAGTATTTAATAAACACATGTATTGTTGATACTTACCGCAATTGTTGTGGCCTCGTCACACAACCACTGTCCGTTCTTGGCGTTCTGAGATCTCGAGAACAGGGTGAATAGGAGACTCCTTATCCTTCAACTGAATGAAACATGAAAGCATCATATACTTAGTTTGAAAGTTCGAAATGCAAGTAAATAACAAGTATAAGAATGATGAATTCACAAAGTTAATATACTTACCTTCTGCCTCACATGTGCTGTAGCGATCGACTCAGAGCCAAAACGGTGTGTCACCAGGGTACGTGTCCCATCATTCGGCTGCTTCTTCCGGTTCTCAGTGTTCTGGTCAGCCTGCGCCTGGACTCTCCCGTCAGCCCAATACACCTTCCACGCCTCCCAAATTGCATCTCCGGGCCAATCACCGGTACGTGGACGGTTTTCTTTCCACATTTTCTTCAGGCTATGAACCATGCACTTGTAAAGGGCACTACCGTGAGAGTTGAAGCTCCACCAGAGATCCATCAGCAATGCTTTCGGAAGGAAGAATTCTTTCTACACAATTACAAATAAACATCGAAACACATACGTTGGTGAATACTTAAAAAACATTCAAGTATAACAAGGGGAGCTAACATGTATCAAATATATAACAAGGGAAAACAACATCTATTCAGGTATATCGGGTTGTTAACAGTCATCTACAAACAAATAAGGACGCCGCCTACCCATCATGCATGAACGGTCTACACGTAATGGATGCCGCCTATCCATTCTAGTTCTAAACGCGGTCAAGCATATAACGGGTGCCGCCTACCCATACATAAATATGCGGTCCGACATATAAGAGGGCGCCGCCTACCCTCGCATGCATAGCGGTCGAACTGAATGTAAAAACATGGTATTTAAACATGCATATATTAACTCACCCTCAGCTCCTCGAACAGCTCTCCCTTAATTTGGTCCGGGATGCAATGCCACTGGCTGCCACCCTCTTGCGGTGGGACCATTCTGTTCCGTATTATCGAACTGAGTACTTTAGCAGTGTGCTTCCCATACAACCTGTGAAGAACAGGTAAGTCAATAGTGACAAGGTTAGTTCGGTATATATATATTAAAAGTTCGTAAATCAGTTAATGCCTAATACTTACTTCTCTCCATTGGGGTAAAGGACAGGGCGACCATTCCACATAAGACCATCTTCCGGCCTTTGAAAGGGACAACCGTCGTCTGGAACGTGGGCCCACGGGTCGTGGAGGGAGGAATGAGGAGTCGATCCCCTGCTCGACCCAGGTGGAGTCCCTAAAACAGTAGGGGAGCCCTGCCAGGTGTCCTCTCCGTCGGTATCATCCCTCTGGGACTGCGGGGTCATGTATCGTGGCCTCCTGGGTCGTGGCATCTGCAATACAAAGATCCGTGTTAGTACATACACAATTGAATATAAAACATGTACAATCAGAGATATAGCAAGGAACGACACTAGACATTCGGGTGGTCACGCCAGTAGGACTCCCAAACATCATGAAGGGGACTCGGCATCCACTCTTTGGGCGGAACTCCCAAAAGCCAGTTGGCTTTCCAAACCTCAAGTAAGGGAATCCTCAGTGTACGCTTTGACATATTTGAATGCTAAACCTGACCAAAAAAAGTAATGAACATTTTTTTATTATATGCCTGATAGATAAGTCTAATCTAAGTCTAATCTAACTACCTAGTACTAATTCACGTACCCTCTATAATCTACTCTGGTTGTAAGTCAATGAAAACATCATCATGCAGCTGAATAACTTCTACTGTAGCCTGTACAGGTTTTCTAGCCTGACCATCGACATCTTCTTCTTGGTACGAGTATTGACTCGTCCTTCTCCACATACTCAACTTTGGATCGAGCATTTATAGGTACAGCAGCTAACCAATCGCCCTTATCCTTTTTCAAGGTAGGATACTGAAGAAATACAGCTTGAAGTGCTTGACTTTCCAAGATAAGTGGTTCGTACACTTTGTACTTCTTCTTATAGTTTATCTCCACCATATCGTACTCCTCAAGCCTCCTGGTGCCTACATCAGTGGGATCATACCAATCAACATCAAACAACATTGTTCTTTTCAAAGGTACTCCGGGATATTCAAGGCGAATAATACGCCTAAGCTTCCCATAGTAATCGTAGACATCATCACCTATGTCTTTCCCCAAGACACGAACCCCACCATTAACTGTAGCATCTGTCGATCCACACTCACTACTGTTGAACCTAAGTCCATTTACAATGTAAGATGGGAAGGAGGAGTATCTTCTACCAGGTCCACTTGCTAGTGCTCTTAAGTAAGGACATGTTATTTTGTTGGCCGGGTTCTGTACATGCTCTTTGAACCATGTTGGAAATTCGGAGACTAGGGCCTCCCTAAGCATGTCCTCAATTGTGTCATCCGCCACTATAGGATTTTTCTCTACACAACGGGCGCTGAAGAAACTGCACATGATGCGTATATTTGGTTTAATACTACCATTTTCTCTAAAATAAGATTTTAATTCAATCGTAAAACGTAAGAAGGCAACTAACCTAGTAAACTTGAGATGGAATGGGTTGAGCTCAGCACAATTCTGAAGGACATACGAATGTGCAGCATTGTACTCTTTATCCGTCAGATATGCCACTTTTTCTTCACCATACGCCCTCCCCGAAACCTTAAAGATTGATAGAGAAACTTTATGGTCCTCTTGCACTTGAAATGTGTCGGCATTTCTAGCCGGCCTAGATGTCTTCGTAGGGACCCCAGTGTCAAAGAAATAGGAGCAAAAAGTTGCAGTCTCTGCTCGAATGTATGCATTGGCAATCGAACCCTCAGGCTGAGCTTTGTTCTTCACATAATGCTTCAGCTTGCCTAAGTATCTGTTATAATATGTCTGTCATAATTAGATATACTATACAATTATGTGTCATATATGTTTGTAAATATGATACTAAAATATTTACCTCTCAAAGGGATACATCCAACGATACTGAACAGGTCCGGCATGTTAGCCTTCATCGTCTTCAACACTTCAACCTCAACAACCCGTGTGCATAGATTCTTGAAGAACAAGCTCAACTCGGTCAAGGCACTCCATGCCGATCTATCTAAGAGCTGGCGAAATGCAATCGGGATGAGCCTCTCCATGAACACATGACAATCGTGGCTCTTCATCCCATACATCTTTGTCTTACTCGTGTCCACACACCGAGCAAATTTAGAAGCATAATTGTCGGGGAACTTCAACAACTTCACCCAATCAAAAAGTTCCGCTCTAGCCTCTTTGGACAAAGTGTATTTAGCCTTCGGCCACTTGTCATCAGCATTCTTGTTTGACAGTCCGGGCCTCCTACATAGAATATCCAACTCTTCCCTGGACCTAACCGTATCCTTTGTTTTGTTGGGAATTTCACAAATGGTGTTGAAGCAGTTCTCAAATACGTTCTTCTCAATATGCATGACATCCAAGATATGACGTATGCGAAGACTACTCCAATAAGGCAAATCCCATAGGATGCATCTCTTTTTCCATCCATACTCACTTTTGATATTCTCGTTATGCTGTTCCCACCCAACCTCAGTTACTTTCTTGTACCCCAAGCGTTCTATAATAGCAAATTGTTGTGCACTTGTTAGTTCTTTAGGGGCCTTCTTCAACACCACTTTGTTCTTAAGAAACTGAGTCTTGTTCTTTCTGAACGGGTGTTCATCGTCTAGAAACCTGCGATGACAATCAAACCAAGATTCCTTTTGACTCTTCGGCAGATAGTGTGAATCAACATCATCCAGACAATGTGGACATGCCTTGTATCCGGATGTTTTCCTTCCAGACAACATGGAGTACGCGGGGAAATCACTGATGGTCCAGAGTAGTGCTGCTCTCAAGGTAAAGTTCGTCTTTGTTGAGACATCGTATGCCGGGATACCATCCTCCCACAACTCTATAAGCTCCTTGATCAGTGGCTGCAAGAAGACATCTATCTTCTGTCCTGGATCATCCGGCCCTGGCACCAGCACGGTCAAGAACATGAATGGTTCTTTCAAACAGTCACCCGGAGGCAAGTTGTAAGGTGTAAGCATCACTGGCCAGCACGAATACTTCCGTTCACTCCCAAACGGGTTGAAACCATCAGTACTAAGTCCCAATCTTACATTTCTAGACTGGGCTGCAAACTGTGGATATTTCACATCAAACTCTTTCCATGCCGGCGAGTCTGATGGGTGACCCATCTTACCCTCTTGGTCATCCGCGACTACTCTCTCCTTGTGCCAACGCATCTTATCTGCACATGCATCTGATGCATACAACCTCTTCAGACGAGGACCTATAGGGAAGTACCACATTTTCTTGTGGGAGAGATTCTTCTTCTGTCGTTTCATTGCAGCGCCCTCCTTGTAACGACTATACCGATCCTTCCCACAATGTTTACATTTCAACAAACCTTCATCCTCCCCCCAATAGATCATACACATACCCGGGCAGCAATCTATTTTCTCCATAGGCAATCCCATCGCCTTCATCTTCTTCTGCGCTTGGTAATAGTTTGTTGGAACTAGGCTTCCTTCAGGCGCAATATCCGTGATCAAACTCAACCAATCGTTGCAGCTGTTTTCTGAATTCCCACCACCCTCCTTGTTGCTCATAATTCTAGACAAGCAGGACAATTCATTCATCCTGCACCCCGGGTAGAGTGGCATCTTGGACGCTTCCAACAAGTCAAAGAACTGTTGTGACTCAGCATTCGGAGGCTCCTCATTAACAACACCCTCCGTGAATTCTTGACCCGCAGCGTTATGGACCATCTCTTCCATCCGGTCCCCTGTGGCATCTTCATGAGTACAGGCACCTGGTGTAGCACTACTCTCCTGCCTTTTCCTACGCTTCCCCGACAACATGGAATAGTCCCCCAACAAACGAACTGCCTCACCATGATGATTCCACACCTCATATTTAGGGACAAAACCATTACGCTTCAAATGGTCTACAACCACCGTAGAGGGTAAGTACTGACGGTTCCTACATTTCTTATGGTTGCAAGGACACTTCATCATCCCAGTACTCAAACACTCGGGTTTTGACAATGCAAATTCGACGAATGCATTGACCCCTTGTACAAACGTAGGCAAAAGTATTCCATCTGCAATCCTACTGTACATCCAAGTACGATCGGGATTCATAATTGAATGCTAAACCTGGCCAATGAAAGTTTAGTACATTGCGGCTAACGTTGTTTTTCACCAAGTACTCATTTTAATTATCAATTTTTTACATTGCATTATATATACTCCCAATATTTCTACATTAGAAATAAAAATACTCATATTATCTTCTAACTTTAATTTATCAATGAGTTATTTCCTTCATACTTACAATTTTTTTAAACAATAATTACCTATATTTATCTATATTTCCATTATACTTGTACAATTTTCATTATAATAACTACTTACAATACACTATAATTACATATATTTTTCATTATAATTATGCAATTTGCATTATAGTAACAACTACCAATACACTATAATTACCTATATTTATCTATATATTTCCATTATACTTATGGAATTTTCATTATAATAAAAACTTGCAATACACTATAATTACCTATATTTATCTATATTTTCATTATATTTATACAATTTCCATTATAATAACTAATTACAATACACTATAATTACTCATATTTCCATTATAATTATACTTATGCAATTTTCAAATCTAATTAGTATATCCCAAACAAACTACACTAATTGAACAAAACTAACTACGTAGATAATCCCAAACATAATCGAACCCGATTGAAATCCTAAAGATAATCAAACCCAATTCAAATCTCAAACATAATTGAACCAACTACATCCCAAAACATCCCAATTGAACAATACTAACATCAAACTAGCTAATAAACCATAAAACACTTCAAAATTGAAAAAATACCAAATTTACAAAAGTTAGGTTTCGAGATTAGTACCTTTAATTGCGGAATAAATAGAACAACCCACTTCGAATTGAATGTCTCACTACGTTCCTTGTTGAATTGGCTTCGATTTGACACTAAGATTGGAAGAAATGATGGAGTATAAGGGAAGATTGGAATTGGAGAGAAGAAGTGAGAAAAATGGAGAAGAAGAGAGAAAGAGAGGAGAAATGCGTTCTGTAAAACCGACGGGCGGAGAAGAAGAAGACGGTAGCGACGGATGGTGATCCGTCGCTAATATTAAAATATAATGTAGCGACGGATGGAGTCATCCGTCGCTAAAGCGTTGACCGGCAAAAAAAGAAAAGAAAAAACCTAGGAACTTTAGCGAAGGATGGTATTATCCGTCGCTATTTAGCGACGGATGGAGTTATCCTCTGCTAAATAGCGACGGATAAGTCATCCGTCGCTAGAGTTCATCCGTCGCTAATCTCTCCCATCCGTCGCTAAAAGACCGATCGGTTGCTAATTTTAGCAACCGATCGATCGGTTGCTAAAAGTGGTTGCTATTTAGCTGTTTTCTTGTAGTGTATACTGAATCTCCGACTGTAAACCATGGCCCCTCGAACTCCATACGACATTTGTGATCCAAACCAAAAGAATGTAGGCCTTTTCTCCCACAACTCCCAGGACGATGATGCAACATGACAACCCCAATTCTATAGAACACTAATTGTGCTTGACTAAACTATGCACTTCATCTGATTATATTTTGATGGATCTGTAAAATATTATGTGTGTAAAGTTTGGCTAGGTGTTGTTATATGCTAACTGCTAAGTTAGTTTCGTGACTAACTGTCTTTGACAGGTCTATTTACAATATTATACAATTCTTTTAGAAGACTAATTGTGTTCCACAAAGGGACTGTATTACAACGGGTATTCATGTGTATTTTAAAACACTAATTGCACTTGACAAATTCAACGGGTATTTTAAAACACTAATTGCACTTGACAGCTCTAGCCAATTCATTTGCTTATAATTTGATAGATCATGTGTGTAGAATTTTGCTAGATATTGTTATGTGCTATCTGCTTAATTAGTTTTCACTCTAACTACATTCAACATGTCTATTTAAAAAAAGTTTAAAATACTAACTTTATTCCATGTATTACAGAATAGCTTAGAACACTAACTACATTTGACGGGTCTATTTCATAATACTTTAGAGTAATAATTGAATTCGACGGGTTTATGCATTTCATCTACCTATGGTTTGTGGATCAATACAATATCGATATGTAGTATTGTAATCTTCTAACGTCTAAGTTAGTTTTCACATTAAATATATTGAAATGTTGCCAAATTTTAACATTTTCATTTTCCACTTCAACCCTTAATATTCAACATGAATTAATAATGTTAGGTGTAGTCTCTATAAATTTCATTTTATACCTCTCTCGAAAATTGCCATAAATTGCTGAATTGACATATTCGTTTGATGAAACATTTTAACATATAAGTTATAATAATCCTTTTTTTTTTTTTTTTTCACAAACAGTCCGCTGATTTAATAATAATCATGTTGGGTCCATAACTTTTTAATACCCAATTACCGTCCCTAATAACAAAAACAACCACCTTATGCCCATGATTACATTTTAGTCCATGAATTTGACCAAGTGGAGAATAGGTACTATTCCAAAATTGAATTTTGATTGTGCCAAATAGGGGTGAGCGCGGTCGGGTTTCAAATAAAAATCTACCCGATCCAGCAGTGACGGGTGGCCCTAATGACAATCCACGGCGGTCGGATTTCGGAGCCTACAAAGTTTCAATCTGAAGCTTTACAAGCTCTAGGTCTGAGCTTGCAAAGCTTCAGTATGGTGCATGAATAATTATTCCGGTACCGGAGCTCAATCAAGGAAGAAGAAGATGATGTAAAATAAAATTAAAAGAAAAATTAATTAGAAGGAACAAAAATTTAATAAGAAAAAAGAATTAGATCACAAAAAAAAGTATATAGTTAATTAAGACATGTTTAATTTGCACATTTCGTGCCTATGGCATTTACGTAGTGTTCGGCCAACTATGAATATGAGTTTTCTGGATTAAAACGTAATTGTTGATATAATGTGGTTGATTTTTAGATCGCTCTGCATAATAGGGTTTAGAAATCAATTTTCTCTAATCATGTATAATAATCATATATTAGTAAATCACGATTATTTTGTATTTCAGATGGTAAGTACTATATACTTTTTGATAAGTACAACTTATTTACAATCATGATGACCCAAAAGACGGTGTGACTTGTGATAGTATTTGTTACCTTTTTTATTCTCCTTTTCGATCTACTCTGTTGATCAACGTTATATAGTATATATTGAATTTGTTCTTCGTTAAATTAAATGTGTTTTGTAGAGATCCGTCGGTTACTGACGGGTCAATAACTAGTTTCATACTAATATAATCTTATACTCCCTCCGTCCCACTGTAAATTACTCAGTTTAACTTTTTTTATCAACAGTTTTCAACTTTGACTCTCGATTACTCTTAAACTGTAATAATAAAGCATTTGACGAAATCATATTATGAAAATATAGAACCAAAATTTTCATAATATAATTTTATTAAATATTGTATCATTATAGTTTAAGAGTAATCGGGAGTCAAAGTTAAAAAATATTGACCGAAAAAAATCAAACTGGATAATTTCAAAGGGGACAACGGGAGTAAATTACAAAAAGAATAATGGGGGAGTAGTTGTGACGCCTCTGTGAGTCTTTGACAGTGACGGTTTGTCCATTACTCTTCCTTTCTCTTTTTTCCAGGTACGAAAAATCATTTCAGTCTTCTTCAAGTTTGTAACTTCAAACTAAGGAAGGAATCTTCTCCGAGGAGATACAATCGACTACTTTGATCTGTGTAATCTCTCGCTCTCTCTCTACCTGTAAGCTTTCTCTTTACTTCTAACTTCATTTCTGGATTATTTTTTTCCTAAACCTCTACTGATTTTGTGCTAAATTAGGTTATTCCTTCTATTATTTTGCTTGTATTGCTAATCACTGATTTTCCATTTCAGTGTCTATAGTTGAGGAGCTGATCAGTGCATCAAAATTTTGTGATTATTTTCGTTAAATTATATACTATTTGTTTGCTTACGAATTTTGCCAGTGATTTAGCTAATTTACAATGCACATAATTAAGATTTAAGGTATCTTTGTACTCAAGGCTAATTACTTAGGTTGGTCATATTTTCAATTTTGAGTTTTTTAGTGATTAATGATTATGGTTGAATATATCTGGAGATTTTGTCCTGTAGATTTTCAAGTCTTGTTTGTTTGACATTTTGTGCTACTCTTTTTAATTTTTGGAGAATTGGTTTTTGTTTTTTTCTACTAGTTGGGAAATGCCGGAAGCATCATCATCAGCACCAGCTCCTTTTAACTACGAGCTATACGACGGTGATCCTGATCATTTAAGGACTGTTGATGCTAGACCACCCCTGCCTAGTTCTTACATTGATCCGGCATCCTTGAAACTCAAATACAGGATCGGCCATGGACTTTTCGGGGATGTTTGGTTAGCCACTCACCATAGATCAGCATCTGACTATGATGAGTATCATGAGATTGCAATTAAGAGCTTACGTCCGATGAAGGAGGATAGTGTGAATGTGTTCTTGGGTAAGTTTGAGGAATTGTGGATAAATTTGAAATCTCGGAGAGTTGAAGGTGTTTGTTGGTTGCACGGTGTTGCTGTCATGACCAATGAGGTTAGGTTTCTGTGTGCAATATGAGCAGTTCTTTTGTTCAGGGCTCTTGATAGTTTATACTTTACACGGTGATTTACGGTTTTACTTCATTTACTTACATTTCTTGTTTTCAGATATGCATTGCTTTGAAATCTTACGAGGGGTCGATAGGTGATCGAATGGCACAACTAAAGGGGGGAAAGCTTCCACTACCAGATGTTTTGAGGTAATGTGAATTTCCTCCATTATTATGGTACACGTAACATCGTGCCATTTGGTTTCACTCATGTTATAGATGCCCTTGTACTGTTTTGAACCAAACCGATAAGTTATTAAGAGGCTCTGCAACTCATAGATAATGATATCATTTGAACTTTAAGGGCGGAGGTGGGGTGGTGTTCGGTCATTACATCAAACTTGGCAGTTGCAGTTTACATAACCTGGTTTTCTCATTTCATTTCATATAGATGGAAATTTTACTGAATACTGACCTTATATCTAGGCAGAGATACAACACTTTAGCAAAACTTTGCATATCATCTACTACAAAAGCAGGCAAGTAGCGGGGGCGTATTAAGGAATGTTCTAGTGTCTTGAATCATACGTATTGGTCTATAGGACACTTGATCATTGTGTCTAATAAATTTGTTTCAGGTATGGAATTGAACTAAACAAAGGAATCCAAGAGTTGCACAAAATGGGTGTCCTGGTGCTGAACCTAAAGCCAAACAACTTTCTGCTTGATGAACAAGACCGTGCAGTCCTTGGAGACTTTGGTCTCGCATATCTACTTCTTGGGATTCCTTCTCCTGAATCTGATTTTGAAATCCGGCTTGGGACCCCCAACTACATGGCACCTGAGCAATGGCAACCAGGAGTTCAGGGTCCAATATCATTTGAGACTGATTCTTGGGGGTTTGCGTGCAGTATAATTGAAATGCTTACTGGCCTTCCACCCTGGTTTGGGAAATCTGTTGAGGAGATACATCGCACAGTTGTTCTGAGAAAAGAAAAGCCTACAGTTCCATGTGGTCTTCCTCCTGCGGTCGAGGAAGTTCTCAGGGGCTGTTTTGAGTATGATATCGTTAATCGACCATCAATGGAAGGCATACTGCGAGCATTTGAAAGGTTATCTGTACGCCCACCCTCTCACACAAGTTGTTAATATTAAGAATGCAAGCTTGTTTTTTCTAAAAGCTAATTTTTTGCACAATATAATATCTTTCATCAACTATCCCATTATTCCCACATCACTTCAAAGTCTCCTGGTTAGGCTCTATATTCTATGAAGTTAGGGATATTCCTCTCCATTTACAAGGCGTTTTCATGGATTGATGGCTCTCTTTCTACTTCTTTTTCTCCAGACTCTGTTTCCATTATCAAGTTGTGGCGGTGCTTTTCCTTATTTATAATGTACACCTGCTAGAATAAAAAATGAAACTAAGAGTGAACCGATCCATGCAGTAACATATTTCATCATAATTCTTTTATAGTTTTTATAAAATGCTGTAATTCTTTTATTGATGATGAGCATGAAAATGAGTTAATATATCTTGGGGAGGGTGCTTTATTTCAACTGGTGCAGGTTCAGCTAATATATCTTCATGTGGAAGATTATAAAGAACTAGTCCCCCCCCCCCCTTTAATGCTTTTGTATTAAATTATCAAATTACTTTGTGGACTTGCAGCTCCAAAAATTCTGTTTATGCTGATGGAAGTTGGAGTGGTCCTGGGAAGAGTCTTCTCATTGATAGGCCACATTGCAGTGGCTATACCAGATGGTTCATCTCAAAACACCCGCTTCAGGTTGGTGATACAGTTAGATCAAGGAAGTCATCGAATACCTGCAAGCCAGTAAGTTTGTCCGTCTCAGAAGGAACTGTAGTTGACTTAGAGAAGGATTCAGATAGAGATGGATTTGTACTTGTGCAAGTCCCACACAGACACACTCCACTAAAGGTAAATGCTTTAACATTAGAGAGGGTCATATCTGGTTTTTCAGCAGGGAATTGGGTGTGTTTGATTAATAAAAACGAAAAGCATTCTTCTCTGGGGATTTTACATTCTATACAACGTGACGGAAGCGTTGCTGTTGGGTTTTTGGGTCTGGAGACTCTTTGGAGGGGACATTGTTCTGAAATTAAAGTGGTGGAACCATTTTCGGTTGGACAATTTGTGAGGTTGAGGGAAAATGTGGTAGCTCCCCAGTACGAATGGCCTCACAAGAGAGGAGAGGCCTGGGCAAGCGGAAAGATACTACATATTTTTCCAAACGGTTGCCTTGAAATTGGATTTCCAGGAATGTTTGTGCTTGGAGATGAACCTAACCGTTGCTTGGCTAATCCTGAGGAAGTTGAGTGTGTCAGCTTTGAAACATGTGATGGGTTCCTAGAGAAGTTTGAACTTGTTGAGGATATTCACTGGGCTGTGAGACCTCTGGTAATCACAGTTGGTCTCTTCACAGCCTTAAAGCTTGGAATATCAGTTGGTAAAGGTGTTGGCGGGAAACTGAACAAGCGTAAAAGAGTGCAGAAGCAGAAAGAGGAGGAGAGACAAAGAAGTGGCAATTCAGCATGGCTTCCACCAACAGTGGCAAATATCCTCTTTAAAGATGGCTTGCCAATCTCAAATTCTGTATGAAGTGTTAATGCATGGGGTTGGCATAAATGTTCTTTCGTCTCTATGATGTGTAAGAAGTGTATATATTTAGATGAACTACTGTTGCATCAGTGTTTCTGTACATATTAAGAAATGATCTGTAGCTTGATTGACCTTGAGTTCTTGTAAATACATGTTTCTTTCGTAGGCAAATAATGTAAAGATCCAAAATTTAACTGGCATTGTAGTCGACTTGGGACATTACAAATACTTTAAAACCGGAGTTATAAGGTTGGTCGAGTGCAGTACATGAGAAGTCAGGGGTTTGAGTATGAGGGGTTTGAGTATGAGTAGGATTGATAGATTTGTGGTTTAAAAAAGAAAAAAAAATAGTTTAAACCAAACATTATGGAGGTTAAGGCCTTTAAGGGATAAAAAATTTAAAAAAACATAAGAAGTCTGGATGACTATTAAGGTTACAGACCAAATAATTAGTCGGGGTTTTACTTTAAAATATCAGTGTTTAGTGTTTACTTAAGTATAGAAAATATATTTTGTTACCAAATAAGGTATCGTATTACACCAACATTCATTATATCTAGTTGATATAATATACATATTATCTCAGTGTAGATCCTATGTTATCAATCATCCCATGTTTTATTTAAGATGGATTACAATATTACATTACACACACTAACAATTTTGTCTAATTATACTGATGATATTGAGTAGCAATAATTTACTAGGCTAAAAAAAGATGCGTCGATTACGCCCATAATAATTCCATAATAAAATGTGTTGACCATTTGTAACATGCCTAATCTACCCCTCCGATTTTGAAATTTAAAAAGGCACATTATTCCTCCTATATATGCTGCAAAACCACTCCCTCTCTGAAGAATATTCTGCAAATCAATCGTCATTTTGTTGAATGGAGAATCAGCTAGCCCTAGCGCCTGCACACAAAGGTAGTCTCTTCTCTTTCAATTATCTATTGCCCTTTTAAATTTCCTTACCTTTGTATGAATCAATTGATGAGTGTACATAATTAATTTCTCCTTGAATCTAAATGTGAAATTTCCATTTACATTTTTCTTCTGCTTTGGTGATTTTGATCGTTGAAAGTTTCGATTGGATAGATTTTGTTTAAATTCGTAACAAGCGCTAGAATTATTATTATTATAGTAATATACAGTCATTATATTCCATTTACAAGGTTTTTAGGGTAAATCTACTTCTACAAATGTTGTATGTGTAAATTGTAATGTCTTATTGGCAATTTGATGCAGGCAGTGATTTGTGTTAGCTTGTTTATGAACTTGGTTTTTTGCCCGATTCTTACGCGATTACTTTTTTCTCTTCTATGAGACCTGGTAATGTGATTGTGAAGATCTAGCAGATATTTTACTGTTCTCAGGATGGATCGATGATTTAACTGAAAGAGCCAATGAACTTTTGGTTTTAGCCTACTTACATGTGTCCGTTTTAACTGCCATAGATGTTGGTCTTTTTGATTGAGTTGATGCTTATACGCGCTCACAGCTCAATGATTGTTTATGTCACTGCTTAATGAGTTGAGAACGAGAGAATCACCATGTGAAATTGTCGAGATTGAATGTGTGACTTGTAATATTTTGTTAGCTTTTTCACCTTTGTGATCGTCGGCTCAAGTTTATGAAAATGCAGACCAAGATTTTTTAGTTTCATATCGTAATTACATGATCACGTAATATTCACATTAGCAATCTGTTCACATTTATCAGTTTATCGCAAATGTTTTGTTTAGTATCTTGTATTCTTGTGTCTAGGAACTTTGCTAAAGCAATCTCTCGTGTTCGGACAATTTCCGTCACTCTCTCCAGTGGTGATGTCCAGTGCAAGTTATCCTTGGAAGATTTCTCTGAGGTTCTCCGTGAGTTTCATCCAACCAGTCCTGAGGAACGTGATGATCTTTTTCATGAGTTTCCATGTCTCAAAAGACTTAAGCCTCTTATCTTCTTGATCAAGAAATTTAGAGAGCTTGAGACTCTTTATTTGGATTTTACGCCTATGGAAGAAGATGCTCGTTTGTTATGCTTCAAGTGGAAGGTCACACACAGTTGTGATAGTACCGAATTTGGGAGCTGTGTGGCTGTGTTACCTGTCACATTTCATGAGGGCGGTGTAGATGAGTACGTTGAGGGGAGTCCCTTGGGGTTTTATCGCGGTCAGCTTGACGAGTGTATTGCATTTTCATACTGGCGTTATGTAGACTTGATGCTCCTTCTATGCTTTCTGGCCAAAAACCAACCTTCCCTCAGAAATGTGACAATAGCTGCTTCTGAACACCATAGCAAATACGTTATAGGAGATGAACTTCTCGCTAAAGTAAGAAGCCGTGACATCGAGGATCTAGGGACGACGCTGTGCGCAGTTAAAAGTTTAGATTGTGTTGATATTGCAACATTACGCTTGCCATTATCAGGGTATGTATTGACATGGGTCTACATGACAATCATCAACGACAAGGACCGCACAGTAGCATCTTGGGATTTCAATGATGAAGAGAAGGTGCTTAGTGAAGCTGTTAAAGAAATACATAAAAACCACAGAGACGAGATCGAGAGGGTCTACCTTTAGCCAGTATCCGGTTACTTTTTAAAGAATTGAGTGTGTTTCGTGCTCCTTTCCAATAAATTATTGGTGACTTTTATGCACTTTATCCTAATTTTTCCCATGTCATTTGAAATGACTTGGCTACTACTGTTGAGATTGTTTTTATATACATGAATAGCTTTTGCTAATGTTTAGTTTCTATAAATCACTCTCACATATGTTTGTTCAATTCAGTGATGTACTCAGCTATCAGTATATCATAGATCCAATTTACACAAGTATTCCCCTATTACTGAACAGTTACATATTGCTTCCATCTAAAGTAGTGATGAAACGCTGTTACCTGAACTTGCTATACATAAATCTTAAGTTTCCAGTGTTGATACGATTTAACCAATTTCTTGGACCCAGACTTGCACTTGCTTTACTTGATAAAGTCATGACCACATTTGGTCATTCTAGTATGTATCATCAACGTGCAAAACATCAACATTGGATGCACAGGAAAAGTGTATACTATGGTGAAGAAAACTCCATGAAATTGAACCCTTACATGGGCTTACAAAGATAAAAAGAAGCACAATCAAGATCTACACATATAGCAGTTCAGTTAATCAGTCTTTCTTTCTGAGTAGTTAGTTATCTGATCAGATTCGGATGTTCGGATTTCGGATCTTAATTGGATTTGGATGTTGTTCGCATTATAAATATTGGAATATTTCATATCATGTCCATTTGGATCGGATCAATTTAGATCGGGGCAATTCAAATTCAATGTTGATTAAATTGTTGAATGTATAATTATTCTTATAATATAATGACATTTTATAAAATTATTACAATTTTAAAATTTTAATGATAAGTTAACCATAGATAAAATATTTGTATAGTACGAAATTAGTTAAATATATTCCTTATTACAAATTTAACTCGTTTAAATTCAGATTAGATGAGTTCGGGTCAACTTTAATTCCGACGAGATGAATTTCGAATTAAATTTTTCGGAGGATTTTGAATCGAATCTCGAGTCAAAGTTCAAAAGATTGATCAAACTATTTACTATTTAGGGTGAGACTTTGAATTTCGATTTTGGCCAGCTCTAGACATAATTCCTCTTGAAAAATCTATTTGATTGGGTACTCGATCCAACTCGTCCCCAAGAGAACTTACAATCATTAGGCCCATTGGATTTGATTTTTGTACGATTATGGGCTATGGATCGTCAATTGGCCACATCGACAGAAGATTAAAGCCAATGATAAACCGCCACGTCATCGAATGGCCAAGTGTCAATTCACTAGTGGCTCAGGTTGGTAACACACACGTTCTGATCCCTCGATTAACTTAATTTCTCAAACCAATACTCACCTGATTTAATTTAACTCAAACTCAAAGGTTCAACAAAATTTTCATCAAAAGCCACAAAATTTCTCAAAATTCGATTCCTGCCTTCACCGGAGCTCCGGCACCGTCGTAGAATCCAATCGTGGCTCCTTCCGGCCACCAATTGCAGCAGCAGAACAGTCTCACCCGCCGTAAATCGGCTCCGGCCTCCGCTTTCTCCTCAGCCGCGAAATCAGGCACTACTCGGATAGTGTATAGAGAGTCCGTCGGCTCGGCATCCGATTCGGATCTGAGAGTTCCGTTTTGGCAGAAGACTTGGTTCATTGTTGTGTTGCTTCTCATGGCGCTCTCGTTTTTCGGTCTCGCGATTTTCCTTTTGCTCAATCTCGATAATAGTGAGCCTGTTTCTGCTGCTTCTGAAGGCGTTCAGGCAAGTGATCGAAATTTTATGCGATATTTCGAAATGTTTCGTTAATTTTAGGGCTTAATTTTATTCCACTGTTACGCAATTATGATTCAAAGCCTATTATACGAAGTTTAGAATGTAAAAAAATGTCAATGATAGTATGATAGTATTATATGAATCATAGATGGCAATTGATGCACTCATGATCGCTAATGGAATTAATTGCTGATCAACTGGAAGTTCCAGATTATGCTAGTCATTTTATAAGCTTACTGTAATTGTGATTATCGTTTTTGTTAGTAATAGTTTATAGTTGTACCTGATGGACACTGAAATGATTTACACTCCATCCCATATTGTTTGATAATTGTTGATCGCTGTGCTTTACCTTTGTAATCTGTGTCACCTGGAAGTTCCAGATTATGCAAGTCATTTGCTAGGTTTGCTGTAATTCACTTATTTGTGCTTATAGATTTTTTCATTAGGAATAGTTTATAGTTGTACCTGATGTCTATCATACGTGTAAATGTAACCTACAGTCTCCCTGGGGAATTGTGACGAGCACTGAAATGATTTACACCATTGAGAAAACTAATCTAGCAGACTAGCACCTTGATTATAGACTTTGGTTTGATGTAGCCGCATATTAGCTGATGAAATTGCAGAAGATGGAATGTTTTGTGTGTGTTTCCCAGTTGTAGTTCAAGGCTTAACTCTATCAGTGATATTTTGAACATTTTTGTAGATTACATACGGTTCAGCTATCAAGCTGATGCATGAGAAGACCAAATTTCGGCTGCATTCGCATGATGTGCCTTATGGCTCGGGCAGCGGGCAGCAATCTGTCACTGGTTTTCCAAATGTTGATGATGCTAATAGCTACTGGGTATGACAATGCTGCTCAATTTGATTATCTTTAAGTGAAATCAATAAACCTATTCTACTAGTGTTTTTGGATCTGACTGGAGTGATTTGTTTGATTTCAGGTTGTAAGGCCTATTCATGATACATCTGCAAAACAAGGAGACACAATCAAAAGTGGAACTCTTGTTAGGTTGCAGCATATGAAAACTAGGAAATGGCTTCACAGTCACTTGCATGCATCCCCAATATCTGGAAATTTGGAGGTTAGTGTGCATTATTTATGACCAAAATTTTACGCTCTTAAACTTATTTGAGAAACAGTAATATTGTTGTCAATTCGGATGATCTCTTCTTTTAGTATAAAGATGAGTAAATATTTGCTCTTTTATACTGGACTTGTAGACTATAGATGTATGCCCTAGTTATTAAGAACTTCTTCCCTTTGTTGGAAAACTACAATCACTTGTTTTATAAGATATTGGATGCATACTTTTACTGTTGTTCAGAAAGCCTGATAACTGAACTGCAATGTGTAGATCTTGATTGTGCTTCTTTTTTCTTTGTGAGCCCATGTAAGGGTTCAATTTCATGGAGTTTTCTTCACCATAGCATACACTTCCTGTGCATCCAATTGTTAATGTTTTGCAAGCTGATGATACTGGAATGACCAAATGTGGTCATGATTTTATCAAGTAAAGCAAGTGTAAATCTGGGTCCAATAAATTGGTTAAATCCTATCAACACTGGAAATTTAAGATTATGTATAGAAGTTCAGGTAACAGCGTTTTGATTTGTTTGTGATTTGTGTGAACGTATGATGCATATTTCCTCTCCCTTTTGTTTTCAGTGACTTGTTTTACTTGAAAGTTGGAGGCATTTTCCCAGTGATTTGAATTTAATTGACGCTTTCAATTTATACCCTTTATAGTTTGTATTCACAAGCAAAAATGTATACAGGTGAGTTGCTTTGGAGGTGAGAATGAGTCTGATACTGGGGATTATTGGAGGTCAGATTAAGTACCACAAACTCTTTAAATTACTCCTTTAGATATTTGTACAACAGTAGCAGTGATTTTACACTATTACTTTTGTCCACCAGCCTAGAAATAGAGGGTAATGGAAAGACTTGGAGACAAGACCAAAGAGTCAGGCTTCGTCATGTAGATACTGGAGGATACCTTCACAGTCACGATAAGAAGTACCAACGCATAGCTGGTGGACAGCAAGAGGTAGAAAAAATATGCACCACTAACCATGCAATGGTTTTGTTTGATTGCGACCACATAAAAATTTCATTCAGCATGCATTACAGACTTACAGTGCTAACTCTGTTCTCCTTGCAGGTTTGTGGTATCAGGGAGAAGCGTCCTGATAATATTTGGTTGGCAGCGGAAGGTGTTTACTTTCCGACAGCTGAAAGTAAATGAACCCGCTGCCTATGAAGCACACTATTCCTATCACTACTGATCATAGTTCAGCAATTTTCTTTCTCGCAGTCAAATTTAATTTTCCAACTGCCATTATGATATATATAGGTGTATCAAAAAATTCTGAGCCTTGTGTCCGTCCGTCCAACATTAAGATGGCTCTGAAAGTCAGTAGTAATATATAATTATGTTACATAGTAACCGAACACTGTACTCAGAATTTTGTTGCTTTGAGCAAAAATCAAGGTGAAATTCCTAGGCTTACAAAACTTGAAATGATTTTAACTGCTTCAAATGTATTTCTTTTACGGTGTCTTGAGTTTGTAGCATACATCACCTGATGAAAGCTGTCTGTTTGATATGTTGAAATCCCACCTTTTTGGTCAAATGTGTTAATTTCTATTGATGTTTAATGCTTGTAATTGTATTTTGTAACAATTGTGGACAAATTGCACATTACAACCATGTGGCACATACGGTAACTCTCTTTACAACTACTCCGTGCTTTCTTAATTCTAGTTATCCGTTGATAGAGATGTACTAGTAACATAAATTTTGCTTTTAAAGTAATACTTTATCTTAAATAAAGAAAAATTAATAACATACTTTGTTGAAGGGTTATATTGATAAAATTTTAAGAAAATACCTCAAAATTCCAAGTCAACGGCCCGAAAAATGTCCGTGAAAGAAACTTTAGGTCAAATCCATTTTTGGATCACCTTTCTTGGGGTGAACCTTACATTCTTTTTTTGGGGGGAGGAATTCCATTTTCTTTTGTAGGTCAGTCATTTCTTCCCTTTTTCATAAGCACTTTTGTGGTATTGGATATGAGGAAGAGTAAGCATAGTAAAACATACGTACTTTTCTATATATTAGGAAATGTCAGGTTAAGTAATAATAATAAATCGTAGAACCGATCAGCATCACAAGCATTATTTCCCGTTCAGTAGTTGAAATCGAAATCTTCCTCTGCCTTAGCAACAGTAAACGAAACAGAGTCCCCTGAGACAGAAAATCTCCGGCAAGCTGTCTGGATTCAGCGGACTTTCGAGAGCCTTTTCTAGCGATGATTTGATTGAGCTTTGGAACTATGTGTTGGAGGAAAAGAGAACGGGGACGGGAATATGTACAAGAGAAGGCATTGGATAAGTATGATAGCATAAGTGACTGCGATTGCTCAGCCGGAGAGGTGGCGGGAGATATGCGGCAGAGATGGTGGATTGTTGGTTTATTTGATGGGACAGTAGCCATGGTATTCTATTATTTTGATGATTTGATTGCAAAAAATTGATTAAATGAAAAGAGAGCCACGCCATTGAAGGAGGAGCAGGAGAAGATAATGTTTGTGTTGTGGAAATACCTCCAATCTCACTCAATTTGCTCCTGACTAGAATTGGATAAGGCCCGAGTACGCTATGTTTTCCCAAAGCAACCCTAACACAATTTTTTTAACCCACCAAACTTCAATCACTTGTTTTTATAAAGTGAAGATGCATTAGTGATGAACAAGATTACAGCAGAGTTTATCGTGACATAACTTACACAAATCTACTTCCTAATGAGTCTAGGGTAGGACTTTGTAAGATCGTCTTTTACAAAATGTGCTAACTAATTCGGGCAGTCGTCCCAGATATAAAAGCTACTCACATGACTCGAAACAAAAGAGCAAAAACTAGAGTCACTTGGATCACGCTGGTACTCTAACATATCTTGTCATTTCCCTGCCAACCCTTCGCTTCCATAACGAGCTAGTGCATCCGCAGCTTGATTAGCCTGTCTGTAGATAAAACTCCATCTGCAATCTTGTATTTGTTCTGCTAGTCTGAGCACATCTTCAAGCAGCTGGCGTTGCAGTTGATCCCCTGCGTTCCTCCTGGTACATGCATTAAAAACAAGCAATGAGTCAGTCTGTATAATGAGATATGACTAACTTGCATTTGAATTGCTAAGATTAATCCTTGCTTGGCTGCCTACAATTCTGCAATATTGTTAGAGCAAATCCCTATAAACCCAGAAGCAGCACGCACAAACACACCATGAGTATTCCTGAATATTATACCCACAACAGCATGACCAGGATTATCCATTGAAGAACCATCAATGTTCATACAAAGAAATCCTACTGGTGGAGGACACCACTTACAAAAAACTACCTTATACTCCGGTTTTGTGTTAGAGTGCAAGTGCAATTGTTGATTAACTACTTGCTGCAAGTGCTTATACATGTGATCCCATGAGTGATTATGCCCTCTGAAAATTATGTTATCCTATAATTCCAGAGAAGCCACAAAAAAGAACACCATTGCAGTCGAACATGATCATGTTGCACAAAGTCGGTAAGTAAACTAAGCACAGAAGGAGTTTTAGAATTCCAGCAAACTGGCCATAAAATACTTCTAATTCTCTGGAACTTTGAGCAAATAAAAACAAGTGATCCTGTGTTTCTGGAGCATCACCACATAGTGTGCATAATGGAGATTCTAAACAACCCCAAGCATGCAACCGTTTTGCTGTAGGTAGCCTGTCATAAAGTGCTAACCATAAGAAAATTTTGATTCTTGGCAACACTTTAAGTTGCCACAGCCTGTGCCATGGTAAATGAGGCCTGCAAATGTTCATATTAATCAAAGCTTGATAAGCTGATTTTATTGAAAAGGAACCTGAAGAGTGATGCATCCAATTGATAGTGTCCTGTGTGCATATCAGATAAAGGCACCCCCATAACCTGTTTCACTAGAAGGGAAAGTAACACACTTGCTAGTTTAACAACATCCCAATCATTATTAATATTGTAATTTGAGACTGGTTCATCCCAAGTATGATTGAGAGCTAAATGTTCTAGCCTCCCCTTACCCAACCAGATATCTTTCCAAAAATTTACATTTTGTCCTTAACCTAATTGCCATGCTAAATTCTCCTTAATCTAGGAAGACACCTTATTAAAGATTTCCATAACCAACTACTGGAAGTGTTACTTGTAGCCTGCAGAACATTAGAGTTCTTATAATACTTAGCCTTATACATTCTTGCCCACAAACTCTCTGGTTCTTTAAGCAATTTCCACAAAAGCTTATACTGAAAGGCCTTATTAAAAAAAGATAAATTCCTAAGACCTAGACCTCCCAGAGATTTTGGAGTACAGACCACACTCCACTTGAGTTTTCCAGACTTCTTCCCTTGAGCAAAGGGGTTCCACAAAAAACGTTTATTCAAACTATCAATTTTATCAAGGACTCCTACTGGAACTGGAGCCACTGACACTGTGTAAGCTGGGATTGAGGAAGTAACAGCCTGAACAAGAACTGCTCTCCCTGCATAAGACAAAAATCTATTATTATACTTATTTATCCTATTATTGACCTTATCTACCAAACCTTGAAACAAGTCAGCCTTTTTTGTTCCACATAAGAAAGGCAAGCCAAGGTACTTATCTTGCCTCTTATTATAAGTGACCCCTAAAAACCTAGTGGTCCAGTGCTTAACATGCAGAGGAGTGTTAGGAGAAAACATAATCCTAGATTTATTCCAACACACAGACTGTCTTGCAGCTTGAGCATATTCTTGCAAACAAGTTTTAACCGCCTTAACAGATTGCTTGGATGCTCTACAAAAAAGTATGCAATCATCTGCAAAACTAAGAATAGGAACAACAAACCCATCCATAGAGGACTTTAAACCTGAAATTTGACCATGTCTTAATTACCTTATTACAAAGATTAATAATGAACAAGTCTTGGCACAAAATAAAAAGATAAGGGGATAAAGGATCCCCTTGTCTAAGACCTCTAGAGGGACTCCAAGATTGAGATAAACAACCATTAATCTTTACAGTGTAGTTAACTGTAGTAACACAAAACATGATTAGATTAATAAGCTTTTGTGGAAAATTAAATTTTGATAAAGCCAACTTTAGAAAATTCCACTCAATTCTATCATATTCTTTCTCAATGTCAAGCTTAAGGGCCAAAAAGTATTGATGTGATTTTCTTTTTTTTGACATTGTATGCAACAATTCATGAGCCATCATTATGTTATCAGAGATGCTTCTACCAGATATAAACCCATTTTGAAGGGGAGAAATGAGTTTGTGCATATAAGGTCTTAGTCTTTGCACAATCAATTTAGAGATGACTTTATACAGAACTGTGCAAAGACTAATAGGCATGTAATCAGTAGGCAACTTAGCATGATCTCTTTTAGGAATGACTACAATTTAATTTGAGTGAGATTAATTCTTTCATGAAAAACAATCACTTGTTAGTATAGTTACTTATGTGCCTATGTTGCATAGATAGTTACGAAACATGTGGTTCACAGACCACACACTTCACATTTGGAATACTTTACCGATTAAAAATTATCAAATTTCACAAAGAGAATAAAAAAGGAAAACCATTCACATGATCCCAGGAAAACCAAGCGTTTCGTCAAGGCTGTTGAAATCGAACAACTGATTGAATTGACTTAATTGTATGATGATGAATAAAGTGAGTTTAATCCAACCAGTATAACTAAGTGTACTAGTATAATTTAAGCTAATAATAGCACAACTAAAAATCCCTGAGGCTATTCTTCCTGATAATGGCCATTTTCAAATCAAATTTCCAGATTGAATTAGACCTGATATGCGTACTAGATTACTAGTTCAATAGTTCAATATATGGTCTTTGAGATTGTAAACACATTACGTATTAGCAAATCCCTCAAAAACTCCGGTGCTATCTACTAAATTTATCGAAGCAACACCATGAATTTACGGATTATATCATACACTTTAAATCTCAAAGGATTGCTTGACCATAAGCTATACTAGCAAGTAAGTTTAACGCAGCCAAAAGAAATCAATATTAAAAGCTTCCAGCAATACTAGTACTTCACTACATAAAATAATGTAATGAACTCTGAATTTCTTGCATAACAAAATCTAACAAAACAAAACAGAACTATGAGCCTTCAGCCAAACATTTCTGAGAATGTCTTCAATAAGATCCTGCTTTATCACTGAGACTTGACATATTCCTGAACAATGTGGAGACCTTCACTTTCCTCTCCATAATCCTGCACAAAAATCAAACGTCAACATCTAATACATCAATGGTTCAAATTGATTCCAATCAAAAAAACAAGCTTTCATCCAATTATTACCTTCACGACAACACATGAAGCTCCGACAACCTTCCTGGCTTTTCCTTCTGAGTCAATCTTGCACAACTGCTCAAGAAACAATCAACACTAAAATCAACGACTATATCTACCTGCCCTAAGCCAAATGCAAGACAACTGGCTCAAGATCATGTTTCCGTCGTTACCATTGTCTTTGAGAACTAATTAAATGTAGAGAGCAGCAAGGCATAAAACTTTAACATGCAACTCCATTGTAAAAATCCAAAACAATCAACATAAAATAGGGTGATCCAGTCAATCGATACAAACATCTTTTTTCAAGTGCAACACAAACAGTAAATGAATTAGTCATTTATTTATCAGATTATCAGACATTTAATGAACAAAATATATCAACATAATGATCTTACCCCAGCCCATTCACCAAGAGTCTTAGCACTCGGAACAGTGATCAAGTTAACATTATGGTCAGCACATAGAGCCTTCACCAACTTGACATAGTCAGGTTGGTCGCAGTCCTCAGCCAACACGCAAAGCTGAGCAGCATGCTTCTCGATCACCTTTGCACCCTCGTGAAGGCCTCGAATGAGACCTCCATGAGCAAGTGCCTTCCTGAGCACAAGCTGCAAGGCAGACATTGGGTCCATGGGCTCGCCAAGAACGGGAGCAGGGACCTCGGCAACGACAGGAGCAGCAGCTTCTTCACTGCAATTAAAGACAAAGCCAGGATAAGCATATGAGGCATTGGGAGCACAAGTGATTTGCTACAATATGAAATTGATCAATATATAATATAAAAAAATAAGCATTAAAGAACAAAAAGCACATAGATGGAATAAACATCGAATTCGAAAATATATAAACACTTTGCCCCTAATTTTTATCAACAATCCCAAACATATCAAGAAACTAAAATTGAATCTCCGCATTAGTAAGAGTGCAATTCCAATCCATGACTAATCCTTTAATCTCACAAACAAGATACTATACATTAACTTACTCGCTAGCCTAAAATTTACCCACTTATGATATAAAATATCAGATTTTTTTAATTTCAAGAAACAAGATAAAAGAAAAAAGAAAAAAGAGCATACAAATAAAAGGTTCATGCTATTTTCAATCAGTTGCATGTAGTACAAATTAAAAGAAGTGTGATTCACATACCCAGACATGTTCACTTCCTTGTTGAGAGCTGATTCCAATTAAACCTGATTTCAACACAATAGATCATATGTAATTAGGTCAAAAGATAGTTAACAGAAAACAAAATTCGACGATAATCTAGAAGATAGATCAATCTATGAAATCAAGAAGAAACCTGCTTGTGGAAAGATGCTTCTGTAGCTCAACGAGTGACGAAAGATGAAGGCGGAGATGAACTACTGTGTGACTGAGATTCGCGAAATGATTATTTATATGGGGGGTCTAGCGGAGCCCTAGTTAATCTGGCCCATGTAGAAATTTGGGTTACCACTTAGCATTATCGGCCCAGCCCAGCCCTTTTACTCTTCGCTTGTGAAATCTGTTAGACTTTAAACCCAGCACCGCCAGTTAATTTTTCGTAAACCAGCCCGTAATTGAAATTTAATTTAACTCATCACAGGTCAGATGGGTATAAATTCTATAAATATTATCTACTACTCCCTTGATCATCCACAAGACCACAACCATGCTTCCCATTTTATCTCGTGGGGGGTCCGAACTACATGTCGTAGTATAATGGCCTATCAAGGCTAAATCCACAATTGAAAATTCAGTTTCATTTACTCTAGTTAGGTCATTTCGGTTCAAACTTGATTTGTTTACTTGAAATTTTTACTTCAAGTAAGGCTCTAGTGTTTTAATTTGAAAAACACTTTGGTTCATTTCATTCAAATTTACTGATAAGTCTGGTTTTCCTTTACAAGTTCACAAGCTAAAGAATGAGTAAAATAGTTTCTATACTACATCAAGCTAAACATTCGTACTTCAAACTTCCAGCCACCTCTGTAATTGATCGCCTCTAAATTCTGAGCACGTGCACCTATAAAGAAGGATGTTATATCTTTTTACCGATATGCCATATGGCCATATTTGAGTATGAGACTTTACTTGAGGGTAGTTGAAAGACTGCCATGGATTTTGAAGTGTGGTGTGTATTAATGTAATTTGAGAGCACCTGACTTTCAGTGATTATATGATGATTAGAGAATGTCTTGACCCCAACATTTTAGGATCTATAGAATTAGAAATTTTAGCTCTTAAATCGGTCCAATATTATGATGCCAAAATCAGATGTTGACATTAGTGGTGGGCTTGGCCCAAATCATTCTTTCTTACTTCTTAATCACGCTTGTACCACTGTCGTAGTGTACCTTTTCGTACCTTGGTAAGTAGATTGTCGTTCTGTACTTTAAAATGTACTGTCTATCGTACTATGATGTTTAATGTTGAATCATTCCGAGACATGTTCTGCTACGAAGAGGTCCGGATGCTGTACGAGTTTTTTTCACTTTGTGCCTATTATATTCTATAGTTCGTCAAAGAGCATTTTAAGACCGATTTGACATTACATTATCATCTACTTATTTATTTTTTAGAGAAAATTGATTTTTAGACCTCCTTATGAAGGCCTTTCTAAAAAAGGATACTCTTATGGTATCAATTACATTTTGGTCTAAAATGAAGGTTTTTTGAGTTGACCATCAATTTATTATTTCTATTCCAAACATGCCCTAACATTTTTTCTTTTTTTTTTTTCTCTTTTCTTTTTTCTTTTTACTTTTCTTATTTATCTTCTTTTACTTCAAGTCCTCACCGGAATCCGGTGACCGGACTTGAAGATCTGGGAGCTGCAAGTTCCCAATCGGAGCTTGCAAGCTCCGATCGGGAGCTTACAACTCCTGATCTAGGAGCTGCACAAGCTCCCAGACCGGAGCTTGGCAAGCTCCGATCGGAGCTTGGTAAGCTCCGACCGGGAGCTTGCTTGCAGCTCCCGATCTGGGAGCTTGGCAAACTCCCAGATCGGAGTTTGGCAAGCTCCGGGAGCTTGCTTGCAGCTCCCGATCTGGGAGCTGCACAAGCTCCCTGATCGGAGCTTGTCAAGCTCCGATCGGGAGCTTGCTTGCAGCTCCCGATCTGGGAGCTTGGATGATCCGGACACAACTCCGTTCATCGGAGTATCTCCGGTGATCGGAGTTGTGAAGAAGAAAGAGAATTAAAAAAAAATAAAATATAAAATTTTATTTTAGTATTATACTTAGTTTTTCTTTTAATTATTTATCTTTTTTATTTGAAATCACTAAGGCTTGTTTGGTTCCAACAAAATTCAATTTTGGAATAGTGAATTTTTATTGACTTTGGACTAAAATGTAATTGATAAACTAAGGATGTTCATTTCGTAATTAGGGACGCTAAGGAGGTATGAAAAATTGGACCCTATTTTTTATTATACTATGATTCGGTTTAAATTCTTTTTCAAACAAAAAGGACCAGAATTTGAGTGAAGTGTAGATTGTACTTCAACTGAATGAAAACTTTGATCGTACATGCCACATAACCTATCTTAGCCAAAAGTATAGGGTCAAGTGTAGCAGAGTAGCACGGTAAACTACATGTTACGAGGAAAAAAAGCCGTGCTTAGCTTAATTTCCATATATAGTTTAGTTATAATTCATCATCTTCTTCCCGCATCACCTTACATTCATATCTTGAAAACTTTTACGTATACAAATCTCTAATGCTTCCACCATTCATTATTCTTCGATCAACAGCGCATCATCTTTCTCCATCACAAGGTTCTTTTTTCTCATTTCAATTAACAATTTTTCTTCTTCTTCCTTCTTCTTATAACAAATATTATTCTAGTAATCGACCAACTAAACACAGATTCATCAAAGACTATCATTTCGCATGGTCTGTGTTTTTTTTTCCGATTACCAGGATTAATTATCACCAATCTGATTCATTACTTATTTTTCATCCATATATAATATTCAGATTATATATATACACATTTGTTGTCATTTCTTTCTAAGCTATAGTAGTAAATTATTTGATTTGATTCAAACTCACAGAGATGCCGCTTTCGCCTAAAAAGAGATGTATACAAATCCGGGATGTTTGGGAGGACAATTTAGACGAAGAATTCGCCTTAATTCGCCAGGTTGTCGAAGAATATCCCTGCATTGCCATGGACACGGAGTTCCCTGGCATTGTGGTTCGCCCGGTGGGATATTTCAGGAACGCGAGCGATTACCATTACCAGACGTTGAAAGAAAATGTTGACATGTTGAAGCTTATCCAGCTAGGGCTCACGTTTACGGATCACAAGGGAAACCTGCCTACGTGTGGAACAGATAACCTCTGTTGCTGGCAATTTAATCTCCGCGAATTCAACCCTGACGAAGATGTCTACGCGAACGAATCAGTGGAGTTGTTGCGCCAGAGTGGCATAGATTTCCAGATGCACAACCAGAGAGGTATCTCATCACGGCGTTTGGGGGAACTGCTCATGTCGTCTGGGATCGTGTTGAATGACAATGTGTACTGGGTGACTTTCCACAGTGGTTATGATTTCGGGTACTTGTTGAAGCTGTTAACATGGCAGAACTTACCTGATTCGCAGGAGGGATTCTTTCAGTTGATCAGTGTCTACTTTCCGGTGCTTTACGACATTAAGCATTTGATGAAGTTCTGTAACAGTTTGCATGGGGGGCTGAACAAACTGGCGGAGCTGTTGGAAGTGGAGCGGGTTGGGGTTTGTCATCAGGCAGGGTCGGATAGTTTGCTTACATCATATACGTTTAGGAAGTTAAAGGAGTATTTCTTCAGCGGTTCGCTGGAGAAGTATTCTGGGATTTTGTATGGTTTGGAAGCACAGTATGCTCATTCTCCATGAGGAAAGAACCAGCCAAAAAACAAAAACAAAAAAACCAAAAAAAACAAAAAAACATGTAGATTAAGAACATCTTTTAATGATGATGAATTATATTTTATGAGTACTTGATGGCTGTTTTATACTAATACATAAGCAAATACCGGAACAACAAGCTAATAAGACAATAACATAAGTAACAGCTAACCACAAGTTTCAGCATAATGAAAAATGAAAGGTGAAATGTCAAAAGCTGAAGGAGAAAGATAGATGGTTTGCAAGATTCAAAAGAGTAGCAATGGTTGAATACCCGATCATATTTCCGAAATAAAAGCAATAAGAGAGAAGGTCGCAATTCCATATACTGAACTCCGTTCACTGGTCCCCTGTGCCATATAAACCAGAATCAGTAGCAGAAGGTTAAATTAGAGAACGTCTCCTGTGAGACCACTCGATCCAGGAGACCAAAATGGGACTCAAAGTAACTGAAATCTAGATCAAACAAGATAAAATCTGGATATCAAAGAAGATAAAACTCGCGGGTCATGTTATAACCCGGTTTCTAAAACGGGTCATCTTATAACCCAGTCCAAAATCCTTATTAACAAATCAGAAAAGCAAAATCGGAGATGACGTGAGAGGAAGAAGACGAAGAAGCCATGGACAACAGAACAAAACTCTTTCCCATGGATGAACAACGAGATTGCTTGCTGCACTCCATGGACATCCCATTGATGGACTTTGGGTCCATATCCCTGGAGATTTCAAAACTCTGAAAAAAAAATTCATTGCTGAATTGGGTTGACTGATTCGAATTGGATGATGATTAATGACGAGATTGATTGTTAGATCCGTGTGTAGAACCTTGATTGGATCAGTGAATGGTGAAATCGAAGTTTGATAATCCTCTTATATGATATGATGATGAGTATTGCACTTGCACATAAGGTGTTTGCTAATTTTCTTGAGTGAGATGATCTTTCTATTTGCACTTGAATTTTCGTATGAAACTCATATGTATTATTACATGATCATGATTATTGATAATGCTGGTTGTGGTAATAATGTTGGTTGTTTCCATGATTATTGGTTAATGATAATGATGGATTGTTGGTGGTGTTAAGCTCTAAAACTCATGGACAGTGGTAAACCTGAAACAAGCACCATATAAAACTCAAACACACAACATATGAAACATTTCTTTGTTCGTTGAAGGTAAACCTAATCAGTTTCTAATTAAAACTCAAACACTTCCTAAATAAACCTCAAAATAAAATAAAGAAGGTATATTTTTCTAAAACCCTTGAGGGATTGGTGAACCCCAAATACCTTTAAAATTAATATAATTACTTTCGAATTCTACGGTCTTAATTAGGGTTTAGGGGTTGGATGCGGTGCAGGGCCTGCACCGCATCCAACACCTAAACCCTAATTAAGCATTTTTCGAGGGATAATGAAATATTTCTTTGTTCGTTCAAGGTAAACCTTAATCAGTTTCTAATTAAAACTCAAACACTTCCTAAATAAACCTCAAAATAAAATAAAGAGTGTATATTTTTCTAAAACCCTGGAGGGATTGGTGAACCCCAAAATACCTTTAAAATTAATATAATTACTTTCGAATTCTACGGTCTTAATTAGGGTTTAGGGGTTGGATGCGGTGCAGCATTTGTCGAGAGATAATGAAACATTTTTTTGTTTGTTCAAGGTAAACCTTAATCAGTTTCTAATTAAAACTCAAACACTTCCTAAATAAACCTCAAAATAAAATAAAGAGTGTATATTTTTCTAAAACCCTGGAGGGATTGGTGCATGAACCCCAATAACTTTAAAATTAATATAATTACTTTCGGATTCTACGGTCTTAATTAAGCATTTGTCGAGGGATAATGAAACATTTCTTTGTTTGTTCAAGGTAAACCTTAATCAGTTTCTAATTAAAACTCAAGCACTTCCTAAATAAAACTCAAACGTATAAAACTTATCCTCCAGTAAATCTCACATATGATACATGTAAAATTCAAACAAAAACCATATACACGTATATATGTAAGCATCAAACAAGCAACATAGCAAAATATTAATATCAAAGTAAACCTCACCCTAATCCTCACATATGAAAGATGTAAAACTCAACAAAACACCACATAAAACTCAAACAAACAGTATATAAAACTCAAACATATTGAAAATCATTTTCTTATAATCTTTAACATACCATCACTTTTGTTCAAATAATTACCTTGCTCTTCTATTTCCTTGAACTCCTCTAATTCATCAGTCTTATTCACTTTTTGTCATCCTCAAATATGATAGAAGTAAAACTCAAACAAACACCACATAAAACTCAAAACAAACAGTATGTAAAACTCGAACATATAAAACTTATCCTCAAGTAAATCTCACATATGATACATGTAAAACTCAAACAAAAACCATATATACATATATATGTAAGCCTCAAACAAGCAACATAACAAAATATTAATATCAAGTACACCTCACCCTAATCCTCACATATGATAGATGTAAAATTCAAACAAACACCACATAAAACTCAAACAAACATTATATAAAACTTTTTTTTTTTAATAAGCCGAACGTATATTAAATGAAAGAAAATAAGTACAAGAGTCATGAGCAAAGCTCAAGTCCACAAACGGACTGAAAAACAATAAAGTGAACAAGAAAACTAAACCCAGGAAAAGCGATTCCTGGTTGCAACCACGGGCCTCGTTAAAACCCATTCATAGTAAACCCAGTGGGAAAAACCTATGAATGGGAAAAAGAGTGCCTGAGTGTTAACGTTGCGTAAGATAGTGAGGTTGTCCGGAGACGCCCCAAACCACCTGATCAACAATACAATCAAACTCACTCCTCAGCTTCCATAAGTTCAGCCCAAGAGTGCTTAACTGCAATGTCCATGTTGGCTCTGGCCAGCAAGCGACGTTCTTTTTCCAGACCAATAGAATCACGGATAGAATCATGCACTAGAGAATTATCTCCCGGATCCAGAGAGGCCTCAGAATCGCAATCAGAAGTGTGACCATCGACCAGAGGAGCTTCAACTTGTGAGACGACGCTATCATTCGTAACTTCCGAACCAGTTAAAAGTGTGAACTGGTTATTTGTCGCAGCAAAAACCTTGGACATGATAGAAGAGGAAGGCCTAGCAGGAGGTAGACGACGAGGTAGACCACTGCCTCTTCTAGGAGAAACATCCTTAAATCCTGCATTATCAATGATGGAATCATCCCCCCCGGGTTGCATTGGCTGAGAATTAGTTGGAATAGTTGGCGAAGTATCAGTCTGGATCGGTAGAATTCCTGGAGTTGTATTTGTTAAGGGTTGACCCTCAACATGAGCCGAAGGAGATACTAAGGATACATTGTGATGAACATCTGGTAACAATTGTGTAGAATCGATAGTGACCTGTTCTGGAACAGAAGTAGAACGAGGTCTAGAACGACGACAAGAGGAGGCTAAATGTCCTATGGACATACAATTTTTGCAAAAGTCTGAAACTTTTTCCATTGACATGTCAATACGGGTAGCACCCATCGGGGTTTCGAGCATTATAAAAGCGTCCAGCTCATGGGAGAGATCCACATCTACTAAGACTCGAACGTATGAACCGAAGCAACGATCCAATGAGCCAGTGTCTAGAGTGATTGGTCGTCCAAAAGCCGATGCCAAGCTTAGAATGATAGATCGATGTAAGAATTCAAATCTCAGTCCATGAAGACGAATCTAAACCTTAGCATGAGTTGTAGCAGCCTTTGATGGATTGAAATCCGGAACCCATGGTTGCATATAAACCGTTCCAAGATTAAGTTTAGACATTCCAGAATCTAAAACTTTGTTGCATAGCTCCTCTGTAGCGAACTGAAAAACAAAGAAACCGTGACCAATGGCAAGCATATGCCATGCCGTATCCTCCCAAATAGCCTGTAATGAGGTCTTGAGATCATGGTATTTCAGGGGCGTATTACCCTTAGGCATTAGCAATCGACCGATACAAGCAAAACGAGAACAAGAATCAACTTGTGTATTATAGAAATTTGCATCTAATGTAATAGATACAGAGTTACCTTTTCGAACCGGCGTGAACTTGGGACCTTGCAAGGTCCAAGCAGGCTGGTTTGGACCCATAGGAGTGGGTGTTGAAAGAATTTGAGCCGCCGTGCGTTGAGAGGCAGCCATTGAAGTCGAAAGAAATTGATATAGCTTGGAATGAAAAATCGTACAGGGCGCGCGTCTTTGGGCCACAAATTACGATCTTGGTATGGTTGCGAAGCCCTTGAGAAGTGGCTTCTGATGGTCAGGCGCGTGTCAACGGGGGCACCACCACCGGAGAATAACAGCCAGAAATAGAGAATGTATAAATTTGCAGAATCTGAAACTTATAAAACTCTGGACGGCAAAAAGCTGCAGGGCGCGTCCCTTGTCCAAATCAAGCGATCTTGGTTCCGTTGGAAAGCCCTTGAAATGTTCTACAATAAAACCTGGCGCGTGTTTGACCTGAAGTAACCTCCGGTGACTGGTGGCCAGAAATACAAAATGTATAAATTTGTAGAATCTGAAACTTATAAAACTCTGGACACCAAAAGGGCTATAGGGAGCGTCCCCTAGACAAATAAAGCGATCTTGGTGTCGTTGGAAAGCCCTTGGAAAGAGATACAAGAAGACCTGGAGCGTGGCAAAAACGGAGCCACCTCCGGTGACTGATGTCCGGAAATGGAGAATATAAAAATTAGGGCATTCCCTAAATTTTAGGAGCAAAAATTTGTTCCTTAATGGGCCACATTATATAAAACTCAAACATATAGAAAATCATTTTCTTATAATAACCAGAATACAACACTTATAACAGACATATATCAAAATTTTGTTCAACCTGCCCTAATCATTGCATCTACAACTTAATTGAATCAGTTAGTATTTTTTTTAAACGGCAAAATTATATTACGATAGAAAAGGTGTTTACAAAGAAATTGCATAAGAAAACTTGCATTTCTCACTGTTTGCCTGTGCAAATACATCACTATACAGTATACACTTTTTCAAATGGCCTAAAAATCAAACATAAGGTCTAGGTATACATTTTCAGGAATCAGTGTAGCTGATGAAAGTCAGAAACTCCTTGCGTCGTGTTTTCTTAGCGGATTCAGTCCTTAGGCTTCGACGTAGTTGGCATTAAATGATGCAAAGTGCTTGTTTGAACGATGGTACTTTGATTCGTGTCTCTTGACCGGTTTGGAGCCGGTTTGCCTGTGGCAGAAATTCCTATCTGATCCAGTTTTTGAGAAACAACACCATGGCTTTCCAAGGCGTCTCACCAGTTGTGTTGAAACTACTAGTAGGATGATGCCAATGATGATAAAGAGCCCGCTCAAAAAGATTCCAGGTCAATTATTCGGCTCTAGCTAATTGCAAGCAAAGTAGCAAACTGAAGTGAAAATAATTACCTTGCTCTTCTGTTTCCTTGAACTCCTTTGATTCATCAAGCTTATTCACTTTTTGTCATCCTCACATGTGATAGATGTAAAACTCAAACAAACACCACATAAAACTCAAAACAAACAGTATATAAAACTCAAACATATAAAACTTATCCTCAAGTAAATCTCACATATGATAAATGTAAAACTCAAACAAAAATCATATATTCATATATATGTAAGCCTCAAACAAGCAACATAGCAAAATATTAATAAAAAGCGCCAGCGTATTATCAACCAAGGCGCCATCAATTCTATCAACAGTATCAGCAACGGGAGCAGCATCAGAATCATAAGGGCTAATTTCAACCATGATTGCTGCAAAAAAAAAACAAAAAAGAAGAAGAAATATACATCAACCTTAAAACAACCAACATATAAAAATCAAACAACCACAATACAACTCTTATAACACAAAGATATAAAAAATATAAAATGTCTACATATAAATCAGAGGTAAAATAAAAACCCAAATAAAACTCCAACAAACCTCAAACAAGCACTATATAAACCTCAAACAACCAGAATACAACACTTGCAACACAAACATATAAAAAATCTAAACACACAGATATAAAATCAGAAACCAAAATAAAAAACTCAAATAAAACTCCACCAAACCAAAATACAAGACTTATAACACATAGATACCAATATAAAACAGACACATATAAATCAAAGGTAAAATAAAAACTCAAATAAAACTCCAACAAACCTCAAACAAGCACCATATAAACCTCATACAACACTTGCAACACAAACATATCAAAATCTAAACACACAGAGATAAATCAGAAACCAAAATAAGAATTCAAATAAAACTCCAACAAACCTAAAAAAAACTAGCATACCACAAAAAAAGGACTCAAATCTCAAGTAAACCTCAAATATGATATATGTAAACCTCAAACAAGCAACATATAACACTTAACAGACTTAAGGTCATGTAAACCTCACACTTTATATCAATAAAACTCAAACAACCAGAATACAAGACTTATAACACACAGAGATAAAACATCCAAACAAACACTTACAGATAAATGACAAAGTTCAAATAAAACTCAAAATAAACCCCAATAAACCTCATTAAAAATAGCATAAACACAGAAATGGAAAACTAAAAGAGATCGACAACCACACAGAAATGGAAAACCAAAAGAGATCGAAGCACTTACAGTAGTTAGGGTTTCAAAAATCAAACAAAATCGAGCAAAATGAACTGCAAAAACATAGAAAATGTACAATTAGGGTTACGAAATCAATCTAACAACAGAAATTCGTGAAGAAGAAGAAAAACATGGTAAAATTGAAGAAATAAGTAGACTAGGGTTTCAAAAATGAGTGAAAACCAACAGAATGGAACGAAATCAAACCTTCAACAGCTGAAGAAGACGAACACGATGACGGTGAGCTAAATTCAGGCGGAGGAGACGATGATTGAAGCTTTGTTTGGGGCGACGGGAACAACAATGAGTTTCTTTCTCTAAAACTTTCTCTCTCTAGGTTTTCTGATTTGCTGATGACGGGGAATGAAATAGACATGGTGAATTCTCTTATTTATACATAACCTGTTTAATTGACCCGGTTTGAATCATGACCCGTGAAATTTGTGAAATAGAATGGATTGATCCAGATGAAACTGGATTGCTTGGTCTCATGGTCTCATGTTAGAAAGTGGTTTTAAACAAGAAATAGTAAATTATCAAACTATAAAAAGACCTTAAGCAAAAGAAATAGTAACTGATGCCTTCCTTAAGTGTGGCTTTCCGGTCTCCTTAGAAGTTCCACAACTCTGATGTTGTATAACCGCCACTTGGATTGTATTAATTCATTTCCTCCAAAGCGGTCTTGACTGCTTCATAAACTTCTATAGCCCATTCACTCTTGAGGCCTTGTAGATCTTCATCGTCCTCCTTTATAACTGCCTGCATCACGAGTATGCCATAACAACGGTTATGTATAAGAAATTCTGCAACATACTTGAAGAACGTACAGGACACAATCTGATGATTGATGGTCATCTCAAGGTACCTTGGCATTTCCCTTGTCATCCTCAATTAAGTACTTTGAATGGGTGCCACAACGTGTTTTTCACTTTGTCCTGCCACAACGAACAGAGTTCCAAAGCCTTGATATCAACTTCAGAAGGTGGAAATCTTAACTTGCAGGCATCCTCAAATGGCTTGCCATCTAGCTCACCCATCCGCTTAACCCCAATGTCAACACCAGAGCTCCGTGAAAAGTTAGTCAAGCCCTGAATATTCCAGGATAGACATATAGTTCATTGGGGCCAAAGCACACAAAGAAAAGAAATCCCTAATTCATGCCATGCATTTGAAGAACTAGAAAAGGTGCAACATAACATAAGAGAAAACAAAAGTCTCACTGGATTGTGATCGAGAGACCATACCCGAATTAGCACTTTGCGAGCCTCTTGCAGATCATGATTAAGTTTGTGCTCTCGAGTATGTAGATGCATATTCATATCCTCTAGACTTTCAATATGGTCTTTGTTATCTTTCAACTGCTCAAGCAGCTCATTTATCTTTTTTCTGGACAGCTGAATCATCATCACTTCCAATATTCATCACCTCCAGTTTTCCTTTCAGTTCCACAATTTCCATTCCCAACTTCTGTTTTTGTTCTAAATTCTTCTATATATCTTTGATCATCTTTAGAGCCTCTTCTCTTTTTCTCTGCATATTGTATAACACATGTAACACCACATGATGTCATAAAAATAAATATAATGGACGAGTCCTTGTAGTTAAGCCTTACAGGAGAGTGTCAACGTGATTGGAAAAAAAAATCACCTTTTCCTCTTCAACTAGTCCGAGCAAATCTTCATCAAGCTATTTGGCAGTTGAACAACAGATGAAACTTATTTCACATTACCTAGTAAAATTGATGAGATGCACCTGAATCTAACAACCAAGGCTCAGAAGAAAGATCTCTTAAAATACCTAATGTAGAGTTGCTTGAAGGATTGTTGCTTGCAGATGGTTTGTCTTGGTTATTCTCTTTCATGGCTAAAAGCTTCTGGACTTGCTCTGTCTGCTCTACAGTGAGTGTGTTGTCTTGATTCACCTCATTGGACACATGGTCGTTCTGGCTAAAATCCTAATTACCTATTATTAAATCTCAAGTATCACTGGTACTTGTTTCAATTGTCTTTATTTGAAACCTTTGGAATCACGAAGGTCTGGAAAAGAATACGCCAAAGGCCCTGAGTGCAAAGATTTCAAAAGTAATGTGGTCTCATCACGATCGAAACAAGACCCGAATGACAAACTTGGTTGAGGAAGGAAGAGCACGAACTAAGAGACAAGAACTAGAAGAATTAAAGAAGGCAGAAAGTGGCGGAGCACAAGAACCTGGTACAGAGGATAAACACTCTGCTGCAACATACATAAATGCAGTTGTAATCGTACCGAAAAAAATGGCGACCTTCGGATCAAAATCGACGGATGGATCGACCTTTTCTTGGAGAGAAATTAATCTTAGGGCTTTGTCAACATAGAGGATAAGCTCTCTATTGGGATTTAAATTTTGAATTGTTGATCAAGCAATAGTACATTTCTTGTAAGTATAGAATATGGATAGTTTTAGGGTTCAATCTCCCCACTGATCAACAAGGGAAATTTCCACACCTGGCGAAAGCTTTCACTATGTCTCTCGAAATCAGGAACAAAGTTGGATTCATTGATGGAACCATCAAAGTTCCAAAAGAAGATGAAACCAAGAAGAAGGCCTGGAACAGATGCAACACTATCATCCTCTCGTGGATGATACATTCAGTTTCACCAGAGATCAAGAGTGTTATACTCTATGTCAAAACTTCTGAAGAGGCCTGGAAGAAGATGTGCAGAAGATATGCCAAGCCAAACGATGTGCGAATCTACAAGTTGCTGAGGGACATAAGTCGGAGGAGCTCAGTGATTGTAGGCCTTTGCCGGAGTGTACCTGTGAGAAAGAATGCAAACAAGGCGCTGTCATTGAGAAGAATGCTCAGCTGGATAAGATTTTCTGCTTTCTTATGGGTCTCAATGAAAACTAGGACATCATAAGAGGGCAAATCATCAGTATGCAGCCCAAGCCATTCGTTGATGAGGTTTATAGTCTGTTTTTGCAGGAAGAAAGACAAAAGATGGTGAGACAAGTCTACAAGGGAGAAGTTGATGAATGTGTATTTTACACTTTCATTTGAGTCTTTTTCACCTATTTTAGCTATCCTCTATGTTACTTTAGCTATATTTTAGTGCATTTTATTAGAATAGTGTCACGTTTCCTTTTAATTTTTATTTTACAGGTTTTGGTTGAAAAACGAGGTTTTCCGGGCAATTATATTGAAGTAGACAAGGAATTGGTGTTCCAGAAGCCTAATTGGAGTATCTGAAGGTTTCCGGATAGGATTTAAAGTCTAAGGGTCGAATCTGGAGGCTAGAAGGCCACTAGAAGTTAGAAACCGAGTCCGAAAAGGGGAAGAAATCCAAAAACGCGTTTCTGACCGAGTTTTACTCCCGGGCGAATGCCCGGGATGTGGGGCGAATCGCCCCACACCAGGAGAATCGCCCGGTGTGTGGGGCCCTTCGCCCCACACAATTCGTAGCGTATATATAGTTGCTCAGTTTTTCTCCGTTTTTCATACTTTTCCAGACCTTTTCTCTCACCTTTCTCTGTAGTTTTAGGTAGGAACTTCCCAGAGCCTGTTCTGGGGGTTCTTAGCTTAGGAGATATTTTTTCATAGCATTTTGGAGCTTGTAAGATCGCGATTCTTCGGAGACTGACAACCTTCGGTAACATTGTATCTTACAGTTTTTCTACTTATTTTTATATATCTTTCAACATGTTTTCTTCTATGATTTCTGTTGATTGCATGACAACTATGAGTAGCTAAACTTCTCGTTGGTGATAGTATGTGAATTCTTAGCGAAGGGTTGATAATTATGCTAATGGCTATATCACGCATTATATATACTCCGTGTTATTGCTTTATTTCTTTGATCTATCTAAATCTCTATCTTCGTATTGTTGATTAATTATTGCACACAATTGGACAATTCATTGGTCTTCGACCTATCTAAATCTATATCTTCGTAGTGTTTAATAATTACAACTGGACAATTCATTGATCAAAGATCTCCATGCAAGACCGAGGAACTTACGCATGATTATTAACCCGTTATGCTTTGAAGGACCATACTATCACCAATCTCCATTATCTGTTAAGAAAACCTTTGCTAAATCGTCTGCTGTTTTATATTCTAAATTAGATTAGATAAAGCTAGTTATAGTCCTTAGAGATCGACACTCGAGGTTATTCTACTGCTACACTACGGTTTTCGTTGTAGTTGTGAATTGCCTTTGGCTAAATAACAAATTTATTTGATTAATTGGGACCCGACAATCCCACGTTCATCAAATTGGGGCCGCTGCCGGGGACTATACTCCTTTTTTCTGTTTAATTTGTTTATATTTTCAGCATTCAATTCCTAGTTCTAGTAGTTTTTAGTTTTCCTATTTAATCTCTCTCTGATACTCCTTTCCTAGCTTGTCACAGATATTCAGGTCTTATGATGGCTCGCCCACTTTTGAAATCATGGGTTCAACCCAACAAAGCACTGATGAGAGGTCCGGCTATTGTTCTTTCTGCTGCAACTTGAGATTTGGAAATCAAAACTTGCATGTTCCAGTAACTCCCGAGGTTCTATGGGTTGGCTAGGGAAGATGTTATGGGATACCTGAATGATATTGACGATTTTATCAACAATCTTCCAAGGCCCGGAGCAGGGATAATGGACGATGAGCTGAGGATGAAGGTTTTTGCTATGGGGCTTGGTGATAAAGCCAAGGCATGGTTAGGCTCTCTGGAAGCCGGATCACTAGACACCTAGGACAAGGTGTATTCTGCTTTTATGGAAAAATACTTTCCTCACACATCGACTACCGCGCTTAAGGCGCAAATCACTGGATTCAAACAGGACTATGATGAGACCATCTACACCGCTTTCGAGAGGTTCAAGGACCTCATGCACAAGTGTCCACACCATGGTTTTGAGCTTCCTGATCTTGTCCAACACTTCTACAATGGACTCACATATGAGAGTCAACAGGTGGTGGATTTCCAATGCCGTGGTACTATCTGGGAAGAGACCGCCGAGGATGTGTGGGCGTGTTTCGAAAGGCTTGCTAAAGGATCTCAGTCCAAGGATCCAAGAGCAATGGTTAGGAGGCGTGGACCTGAGTCTCCACCAAACCAGGAGATCCCAATGCATGAAGTGAATGGTGTGAGTGGCGATAGGTTTGAAGGTTTCCCCAATCAGATGAGGCAAGCTCTAAGTGGCCTAATCGGAACATCTCTCTCCAACGAGGTATGTAGGGTGTGCAAGAATTATGGGTATGAGGCTCATATGTGTAGATCAGATCTAGCACGAGAAGTTGTTCACTGGGGAAACCGTAGTAATCCTACTCCTAAGGTCGAAGCATCTACATCAAAGTCAGCAACTCTCTTGGAAAATTTACAGAAATTGGTGGATTTCACCCAAGTGTTTTTGAAGAGATACGAGGAGGATTCGGCAAAGATCAATGCTCGTCTGGATCAATTGGAAGCTAGAGCTAGTAGAGGGCAGGGGAAGTTACATAGCAGCACTGAGAGGTCGATGTCGATCAACTTGGTGGGAGATCTTCCAGTGGAAATCACCATTAAGCAAGTTGTTGCGTGCGAGTGTGGTGCAAAAGACGAGCCTCCATTGGCCAAGGAGGAAGATAAAGATCTGGGACTCAACGTAAGTAATGAAGGACCTAAGGATCCTGAACTAATTCCTCATAGCTTTGATGTTAAGGTTGGGATTGGTAGTCTCGATGACGTCCGTGCGACACTAGATACGAGATCTTACTCGAATGTGCTACCCATGAATGTGTTTGAGAAGAGTGGCCTTGGAGAGCTTTTGAAGCATAAGGCCATTGTGCAACTAGCGGATGGATCCTTTGTGAGACCCGAAGGCGTTGTGAAGAACGTATTGGTTAATATTGGTGAAGCTTTTGTGTACACCAATTTTGTAGTTATGCCGGCGTCTACCCCTGGGATGGGGGATGTTGTTCTCTTGGGGCGAACGTTCTTGACCAAACTACGCTCCGTGATAGACATCTACCGAAGGACTTGCACCATTGAGGTGGATGGCAAGCGACATGTGTTGCGAGCCATATCTGATCCACCTGATCATTTCAATACTTCTCACACCATTAACTGTGGTCTTGCTGTCTATGTTCATTCTGATAGTGTATATGTCCTAGAGACAGTCCTTACTAAGGGCATGGTGCCCTTATAGAGGACATATATGTACTATTACACAGGTCAACGTAATATAATATATGTTTGTTGGATTTTACTATTGAGTATCGCTTTCATATTTATATTACACCAGGCTGCAGCATGTCATATCTTTATTACTGTCTGTATTGATATTAAACATGTCCCCTCGCATAGATGACCGATCACACAGTTAGTGGGAGCTATGTGAGTTATCATCTATCCAAACTCTCTCTAGTCGTGGTTCATCTCGGATGTGGGGGTCTGAACGAACCTGACAAAACTAGTATGCGTGGAGGTCATACTTGTTGGAGCAAGTGTGTGCCGATCCCACGGCCACGGAACGGATTGTTGGACAATCAAGGAACGTTCCTATAACTGCGCATAGTTGTTCGAAGAAGCTTTATCGAACAATGGAAGTACCCACCGGACACTCCCATCGATGTATACTCTACACCGACGTGTCTATGAGAACCGATGAGTTGTCGAAGTGATGCCATTCGTCCTTTGTACTTACAGGACTTTATCATCACATTTGTTGCCCCATATCCTTGGTGGACCCGTCGATGTCAGTTCTGAATAAGCAGCTGACCTAAGACACGATCCAGGATTATGGCTACATAAAAATGGGGGTGATAAGTGATTCTGTGAAGGATTCATATCTCAAGTGTAGCACAGGAGAGCACTGCTCATAGTCGTTCATAGTTGTGATGGTAAAACCGCTGGCCAGCGTATCAATATTATTATGATGGTCATAATAGATATTGGATTCACCATGCAACTCACTGAAGACGCCCGTGGATGTATTATTGGGATAGACAATTCATCGATCCTAGATACATTTGAGCAAGTCAGATGAAGGGACGTTACCATCGCCGCGTTGACCGCAACAGGCTTCGCAACGAAAGGGTTAGCTTTGAGGAACCTCTCAAACGTCTTCATGTATTAATATTGCAAATGGAACCGTCTAGGAATTCCATGTTGCCTGGTCTAGGACTTGCTTAATACGATGAGGCTCTATGGGTCACACTATGTGGTGATTCAGCCTATCAGAATATCCTTGAAGATGGAATCGCAATTAATTTGGAATTAATTGTGATTGATGGATTATAATTGATTTGGAATTAATTATAATATTTGGTGGCTCAATTAATGGTTTGGAATTATTAATTGAATTGGCTAATTAATTGTATTTTATGTAAATACAATTAAAGATTATATTTTAGAAATACAATGGAGGTTTGATTTGAAAGGATATGTTAGTTTAAAATTAACATATGCACATGGGCAAAATCTACTTGGAGTTTGAATTGTCTTAGAACTATAAGTGGGTCCCAAAATCGGGACCCACCTATCACCCTTAGGATGCGCGCGCGCGCTCAAGATGGAGTAGGGGAAGGAGTTCGACTCATTCCTCTATTAGAAGTCTAAGGGATAAGTTAGATTTTCCTGATTGAGTTTTAATTTGATTGGAATGAATCTAGACTTGAAATTGGTTTCCTAGTGCGATAAGAATTAGATTCTTATTCCTTTATGAAGTCTAATTGCTTATGCTTTAGACTTCTATTGACTACTATATATAGTAGACTATTAGAGAGTTTTTGACATAGACTTACACAGTCATTCTATCCAGTTTTCTTAGAGAAAATAAAAACTCTTCCCTCCTCTATAAGCCTACGCGCGCGCCACCTCTGCCGGAGGAATCGCCGCCCCATCTTCTTGGTCACACAAAGAATATCCTAGCATTCTTTCCGATAGGCTGTTCATCCGTGGATACCAAGGTTGAGGTTCTAGGAGCTGGAAACTAACTTTTATTGTCTTGCAGATAATCAAAGTATTGCAGATATCTTCGACTTCGACGAAGGAGAAGATACAACGGTTTATTACGAAGACTTGGAAGCTGCTTTGGAAATAAGGTTAGTCTTCTAATTGACGTCTTTAAATATATACGACATATACATAATCAATTAACCTGTATGTTAAGAAAATTTTTGAAATTCCGCTGCGTACCCTAGGGGTAACTCTGACCATATTTTCTTACAGTGGTATCAAAGCGAGGTTAATTGATTACGTATATACGTATATATAATCTATGATTTTGTAGATATGTGGATGCAATTGATTCTATGATTAATTCGATTTTCAAAAGTTTTGTTTTTTATAAATTTAGAATTTATAGTTTTTCAAAAAAAAAAAAAAAATTTTAAAATATATATATTGACCGGGCCGCCTGCGTGACGCAGGCGGCGGGCGCCCGCGTGCCACAGGCGCCGTGCCCGCGTGCCGCGGGAACCCGGGTGCCTGCGGGACGCAGGTACCCGCGCCTGCGGCCGCGGTACCCGTGCGCCTGGGGCGCTCGGGCGCCTGCGGTGTTCCCGCGGCATGGGCGCTAGGCGCCCGTGTGCCGCGGGCACCCGGGTACCCGCGACGCAGGTACCCGGGGGCCTGCACCCGAGGCACCGGTGCCCCCGTGCCGCGGGCGCCGGTCGCCCGGGTCCGCGGCGCCGGTACCCGCGTGCCGCGGGTGCCGGGCGCCCGGGGCCGCGGGCACCGGGGGGACGGGACTAGGTCCCGCCCCACGTTTTCAAAAAAAAAAAAAAAATTATATATATTTTCGCGTTGGACCCAAAATCGAATTTTTGAAGGTTTTGAGGATCGAATTTTATATTTGGAATATAAATATAATTTAATTGTAATTGTTTTAAACTAGAGGGGTTAAATTTAATTAGTATAAAGTTAAAGGGCTTATTTGTAATTTATCAATTTATTGTTTATTTCAAATTAGTCCTTCTACTTTTGAATTTTATATTTAACACCTCCAAGGTTTTTAAAATTACAATTAAGTCCTTCGGGTTTTCGAAAATTGCTACTTGCTCAATAGAATTTTCGATTATTCAATCTAGTCCAAATTTTCAATTATTTCATAGATATTATAAGTATGGGATTATAATTTTCATAATGAAATTATGAAGTCATTTGTCATCCACATAGGCTACTACTTGTTTCATATGCTCTATATTCTATTGTTTGACAGTGCATGTTTAAATACCATGTATTTTACATTCCGTTCGACCGCTATGCATGCGAGGGTAGGCGGCGCACTCTTATATGTCGGACCGCATATGTATGTATGGGTAGGCGACACCCATTATGTGCTTGACCGCATTTAGAACTAGAATGGATAGGCGACATCCATTGCGTGTAGACCGTTCATGCATGATGGGTAGGCGGCGCCCTTATTTGTTTGTAGATGACTGATAACAACCCTCAAGCTACAAGCCCCAACCAATATAAGTACAGAAATATATATATGTATGTATTTCTGAGATGCTTTCCATGGGGTGCTTTAATTCTGAACTTTCATTGCGTTTTCTTGTATTGGCGACCTCGTCTTACAGACTCGCAGTGATCGTCAGATTAGAGTAAGCCTATGGTTATGACTTACTGCATATTGTATCTAGCGACCTCGATAGATACAGTATGTAGGGCATCGGGTTAAATTAGATTTAACAACCAAGAGTTGCGTGACGCAATTGGATAGTCTTACTAGTCCTACCGGTCATATTATGCTATGCGACCAGCCCCCGTTGGAGTATAGCATAGTATGGATTTGGATCTTGGCCACTACGGTAACTTGTTGGACATTACCCGTATGTTTGTTGTGGGGGCAAGTATATGTGAAAATAGTGGGAGCTAAACAGCTAAAGGACCTTGTTGTTTAGTTATGTTGACTGTGTATTTAGAAATAATATTTCAATAGTTGATTTATTATTTTCGTTCTATATTATTTCTCCTGGAAACCGAAATGGCGAGAATCTCGCTCCGTGCTGTCTTAGAGAAGCAAATTTTGACCGGACCAAACTTCCTAGATTGGATCAGGAATATAGGTTTGGTGCTGAGGTACGAAAGGATTGAGTACGTCTTGGACGAGGCTAATCCCGTGTGTCCCGAGAATCAGACTGCCGATCAAGTTGCTGATTTGGAATCAAGCCAACAAGGCAAGGTCTGATAAGCATCATGAGGATGCTAGATCCGCGCAGTGTATTATGCTGGCGGCAATGAGCAATGAGCTGCAGAGGCAACATGAAAGCATGTTGCCGTATGAGATGTTGAAGGATCTTGAGTCGGTCTTTAAGACGACAGTTGGAAGTGTTGAATTTGATTCGATCAAAGAGATACACAGATGCAAGCTCAATGAAGGAGGGAACATGTTTGAACATGTTCTCAAGATGAGAATAAGATCATGGTGATCTTTGTCCTTCAATCATTGCCGAGTTCGTATTCGCAGTTCATCGTTAACCACCATGAATGCGAAGGACGTAACACTGCCCGAACTCCATAATCTGCTGAAGACATATGATCAAACTCTTCCTAAGAAGGAAAAGTCGATCATGTATGTTGGGCAACCGTCTAACCTAAACCCGAGAAACAAAGGTGCTAAGGGTAAGGGAAAGTCGGGAGCCAAGGCTAACACTTCGAGTGATAAGCCTAAGCGTCTGAACCAGAAAAGGAAGTTCAAAAGAAGCGGAACGGTACGCAAAGATGAATGTCATTTCTGTAAGCAATTAGGACATTGGAAGAAAGATTGCCCTAAGCTGAGGGTAGATCAAGCTAAGAAGCCACCAGCTTCTAGCTCAGGTATGTTTGTTGTTGAAATGAACATGACTACTTTTGACTCCAATGGTTGGGTATTAGATACAGCATGTGGCTCGCACATTTATAATAATGTGCAAGGGGCCATTGAACACAGGCTAGTCAAGTAAGGTGAAATCAACTTGCATGTCGGGAACAACAATCCAGTTGAAGCCAAACGCGTTAGACGCTGCAAGATAGATTTACCATCAGGACAATGTTTGGAACTTGATAACGTTTATTTTGTTCCATCCATTGTCAGAAATATGATTTCCATTCCATTGTTGGACAACTGGGGTTTTTCCTTTGCTAATAATACTTGTTATTTTTCGTTAAATGACCAGTATTATGGAAAAGCTCGCTTAGTGAATGGTTTATATATTTTGCAAAGTAGTCTACCTTTATTTCAAATACATAACAAACAACCGTCTTCAAGTAGGAAGAATAATCCATCTTATCTATGGCATTGTTGGCTAGGCCATATCAATGAAACACGGATTCAAAGACTAAGGAAGTTGGACTACTTAGAACCATTTGATTTTGAATCATATGGTACATGTGAATCATGTGTTAAGGGTAAGATGACGAACAAACCTTTTGTTGGACAAGGTGTTCGTGCCGCTCGCTGCTTAGAGCTCATACATACCGATGTATGTGGACTTTTTAAGGTCCATGTGCGTGGGGGTTATCCTTACTTCGTTACCTTTACTGACGATTTCTCAAGGTATGGGTATATTTATCTTATGATGAATAAATCCGAGACCTTTGGGGAATTCAAGGAGTTTAGGAATGAGGCCGAGAATGAATTGAACCTAAGGATAGTCACTCTTCGATTGGATCGAGGAGGTGAATACCTTAGTGAAGAATTTATCGACTACTTGAAGGAAAATGGAATTCAATCGCAATGGAGCACCACAGTTAAATGGTGTGTCTGAGAGAAGGAATCGAACCGTGTTAGACATGGTGAGATCAATGATTGGATTCTCGACTCTTCCAAAACTTCTATGGGAATATGCACTACAAACTGCAATCTACATTCAGAACCGTGTACCATCTAAATCAGTGGAGAAAACTCCTTGTGAGTTATGGAAGGGGAAGAAGCCCTCACTGGGCTATCTTAGACCTTGGGGCTGTCTTGCAATAGTCAAACTGATGCTCACTGATAAGTTAGATGCCAAGGGTGTCAAAGTATATTTCATAGGCTATCCTCGTTAGACGAGAGGCTATGAATTCTATCATGCTGAAGATCACTAGGTGATAATATCTAGAAACGTTAAGTTTTTAGAAGCAGAATACCTCGAAGAAGAGAGGTTAGATGACATGATAGAACTTGAAGCAATTCAAGACTTTGACACGCGCGAACATGAGCTCTCTAAATCTTCTGATTTGGACTCAAGTTCAGTGGGAGCTTTCGAAGCAGAAAAGGGTAATGATATGACACTTGCTAGGCATGTCATAGTCAGTGGGAGTCCTGTGATTAGATCAACAGTTGAAACCACACCGATAGAACCCGTTGTCAATCAAAATGTGCAATGAGTTGCACAAGAGCAGCCTCCCGCTAGGGAACAGGGTCGCGTGGCGCGACCAGCTGCATCAGTGCCCACTGATAATGTTCGTGTTACACGAAGCCAGAAAAGAAAAGCACCAGAACCAGTCGAGCTCCGTAGGTCGAAGAGGATCCTAAAAGGACCTCAGAAGCAAAGCCTTATGATAGAAGACATCAGTGAACTTGATGTCGGCTTATCAGATCGGGAAGATCCCGAGACCTACAAAGAGGCAATAATTGATATTGACTCAGACAAATGGCAAGAGGCCATGGAATTGGAGATGGACTCCATGTACCTGAACCAAGTTTGGAACTTGGTAGACTTGCCCCAATGGGTTAGACCTATTGGGTGCAAATGGGTCTTTAAACGAAAGACAGATGCCGATGGCAAGGTACAAACGCACAAAGCTAGGCTTGTGGCGAAAGGCTACACGCAAAGGTATGGCATCGATTACGATGAAACCTTTTCACCGGTAGCAAAAATGAAGTCCATTCGAATTCTACTTGCGATAGCTGCCTACTATGATTATGAGATCGGGCAGATGGATGTAAAGACTGCCTTCCTCAATGGAAACCTTGAGGAAGAGGTCTATATGGTACAACCGGAAGGTTTTATTAGTAAAACCAGGCCAACTGCTGTATGCAAATTACAAAGATCCATCTATGGGCTAAAGCAAGCGTCTGGGAGCTGGAATATCCGCTTTGATGAAGCTGTCAAATGGTTTGACTTCATCAGAAGCAAGGAAGATCCCTGTGTCTACACTAGGCACAACGACAAGGGAGTCGTTTTCATGATCATCTATGTTGATGACATTTTGATCATGGGAAACAATGTCTCTATGCTAGAAGAGACTAAAGTTTGGTTATCAAGTACCTTCTCGATGAAGGACTTGGGTGAACATCCTAGGGATCAAGATCTGTAGAGATAGATCCAAGAGGATGTTAGGATTGACACAGTCCACCTACATCGACAAAATACTGAAGCGTTATAAGATGGACGACTCAAAGAGAGGCTTTCTCCCAGCTAGGCATGGGATTGTCTTATCAGTTAAGGATAGTCCTAAAACTGATGAAGAAAGAAAAGCAATGAGTCGTGTGCCCTATGCTTCGGCAGTAGGGTCTATAATGTATGTAATGATTTGCACAAGGCCCGATGTGGCATATGCGCTTAGTGTCACTTGTCGACACCAACAGAATCCAGGAGTACCTCACTGGACTGCTGTAATTAACATTCTTAAGTACCTTCGACGGACTAAGGAAATGTTCTTGGTGTTTGGTGGAGAACCAGAATTAAAGATGTCTGGTTCTGTCGACGCTGTATTTGAATCAGATCCTGATGACTTTGAGACACAGAAAGGATATGTATTCAAATTGAACGGAGGAGCTATCTGTTGGAAGAGTTCTAAGCAAGCCACGATTGCTGACTCATCCACAGAAGCCGAGTACATTGCTGGATCAGAAGCTTCGAAAGAAGCTGTCTGGATTTCAGAGTTCTTGAAGGAATTGAGGGTTGTTCCTGCTGCTAGTCCAATAACGATTTATTGTGACAACACGGGCGCCGTCGCTCAAGCCAAGGAGCCTAGATCTACAAACAAGAACAAACATGTACTTAGAAAGTATCACGTTATGCGTGAGATTATTGATAGAGGAGAAGTTAGTATAGAACGTGTCTCAACCACGGACAACGTGGCAGATCCTTTCACCAAGGTCTTACAGTGGAAGTCCACTTAAGACATTATGCTAATCTGGGCATTAGGCATAAAGGTGACTGGCTCTAGTCCAAGTGGGAGATTGATAGTGTATATATGTCCTAGAGACAGTCCTTACTAAGGGCATGGTGCCCTTATAGAGGACATATATGTACTATTACACAGGTCAACGTAATATAATATATGTTTGTTGGATTTTACTATTGAGTATCGCTTTCATATTTATATTACACCAGGCTGCAGCATGTCATATCTTTATTACTGTCTGTATTGATATTAAACATGTCCCCTCGCATAGATGACCGATCACACAATTAGTGGGAGCTATGTGAGTTATCATCTATCCAAACTCTCTCTAGTCGTGGTTCATCTCGGATGTGAGGGTCTGAACGAACCTGACAAAACTAGTATGCGTGGAGGTCATACTTGTTGGAGCAAGTGTGTGAACCGGTGAGTTGTCGAAGTGATGCCATTCGTCCTTTGTACTTACAGGACTTTATCATCACATTTGTTGCCCCATATCCTTGGTGGACCCGTCGATGTCAGCTCTGAATAAGCAGCTGACCTAAGACACGATCCAGGATTATGGCTACATACAAATGGGGGTGATAAGTGATTCTGTGAAGGATTCATCTCTCAAGTGTAGCACAGGAGAGCACTGCTCATAGTCGTTCATAGTTGTGATGGTAAAACCGCTGGCTAGCGTATCAATATTATTATGATGGTCATAATAGATATTGGATTCACCATGCAACTCACTGAAGATGCCCGTGGATGTATTATTGGGATAGACACTTCATCGATCCTAGATACATTTGAGCAAGTCAGATGAAGGGACGTTACCATCGCCGCGTTGAGCGCAACAGGCTTCGCAACGAAAGGGTTAGCTTTGAGAAACCTCTCAAACGTCCTCATGTATTAATATTGCAAATGGAACCGTCTAGGAATTCCATGTTGCCTGGTCTAGGACTTGCTTAATACGATGAGGCCCTATGGGTCACACTATGTGGTGATTCAGCCTATCAGAATATCCTTGAAGATGGAATCGCAATTAATTTGGAATTAATTGTGATTGATGGATTATAATTGATTTGGAATTAATTATAATATTTGGTGGCTCAATTAATGGTTTGGAATTATTAATTGAATTGGCTAATTAATTGTATTTTATGTAAATACAATTAAAGATTATATTTTAGAAATATAATGGAGGTTTGATTTGAAAGGATATGTTAGTTTAGAATTAACATATGCACATGGGCAAAATCTACTTGGAGTTTGAATTGCCTTAGAACTATAAGTGGGTCCCAAAATCGGGACCCACCTATCACCCTTAGGATGCGCGCGCGCGCGCAAGATGGAGTAGGGGAAGGAGTTCGACTCCTTCCTCTATTAGAAGTCTAAGGGATAAGTTAGATTTTTCTGATTGAGTTTTAATTTGATTGGGAATGAATCTAGACTTGAAATTGGTTTCCTAGTGCGATAAGAATTAGATATGAAGTCTAATTGCTTATGCTTTAGGCTTCTATTGACTACTATATATAGTAGACTATTAGAGAGTTTTTGACATAGACTTACACAGTCATTCTATCCAGTTTTCTTAGAGAAAATAAAAACTCTTCCCTCCTCTATAAGCCTACGCGCGCCACCTCTGCCGGAGGAATCGCCGCCCCATCTTCTTGGTCGCACAAAGAATATCCTAGCATTCTTTTCGATAGGCTGTTCATCCGTGGATACCAAGGTTGAGGTTCTAGGAGCTGGAAACTAACTTTTATTGTCTTTCAGATAATCAAAGTATTGCAGATATCTTCGACTTCGACGAAGGAGAAGATACACCGGTTTATTACGAAGACTTGGAAGCTGCTTTGGAAGTAAGGTTAGTCTTCTAATTGACGTGTTTAAATATATACGGCATATACATAATCAATTAACCTGTATGTTAAGAAAATTTTTGGAATTCCGCTGCGTACGCTAGGGGTAACTCTGACCATATTTTCTTACACATTCTTATTCACAGGTTCGTGGCATGAGGAGAAGATCCATGAAGGGGAAGTCTAGTACCCTCAAGAAGAAGAGCTAGGCGCAAGAAGGAGTCGAGTCAAAGACTATAAACAATGGCGCTATCCGGGAGGCAACCCGGAGTTTTTATCGCTTTTTTACCGCTTTATTGCATGCATATCATTGTGTTTTATTTTATACTTTCGTATGTTTTTGGTTTCTCACGAGTTTCTTTGAGTACTATAGTTACATGTACAAGTTTAGCTCTCACCTTAAATCCACTTTCGACGTTCGGGACGAGCGACGACGTTCAGGTTTGGGAGGGGTTATCACTGGGTATTCGTATACTTGTTTTGCTTATGATTACTCGTGAAACCTTTTGTTTGCATTTGCATTTGCACGTTTACCGCTTTCTTAGTGTTTAGTTGCATACACTACATTCATCCTAGGATAGTCTTGCATGTTTTTTGTGGAGTTTATTGCCAAATTTATTGAACTTTTTTATTGGGTAGATTAACTAACTATGACATCAATCATATGCTTCATCTATATGAATTTATTTGAGGTTTTTCTCGCTTGGTTTGTCACACTTATGTATTGCACTTAGTTAAGTTTGGTAGTCTCGCCATCACTTAGTGGTGTTTTCTCTACTGCGGTTCACGAAGGCCTTTATAATAGGATGATGCATGTTAGGGTCTTATGGTTGTTTTCCCGAGTAATTATGTACCTAAGAGGCAACAAGTCTTCACCATGCTTTGAGATTGCTAAATGCCTAGGAAGGAGGTAGTGTGAGATTGTGTGATCCTTTGTTTGCAACCTATTCTTTCGAATAGGTTGGGGAGGGGGTTACACCATCATTAGACTTGTTTTTTCGTTTTTCATTTTTGTGTGTGAGTTTATTTTTCCTTTTTCGTAAATTTTGTACTCCAACCTATTCGAACCTATTCTTTCGAATAGGTTGGGGAAGTCGTTCGTGAGTCATTTTTGTTTCTTTTTCGTTGTGCTACTGCTGGCTAAAAAAAAAATCAAAAAAAAAAAAAGAGAAAAAGAAAAATTCCAAAAACAAAAAAAAGAAAAAAAACTGGAAAAGAAGAAAAAAAAAGAAAAAGACCCAAAAAAAAAAAAAAGGCAAAGAATGGTCCCAAAAAAAAAAAGGTCAAAAAGCAGTTTAGCAAAGTGTTGTGTCTCATTTTCCAATTCTTGTAATGTTCGTAATCGTGTTGTAATTTTTTGTCTTTTGTTGTTTTTTGAGTGTCATCTGTTCTAGACCACCCTCGTCCTGCCATTCAGGAAGTGGTGAATAGCTTAAGTCTTTGCTTGAGAGATGGGTAGAATAGGGGAGTGTTATCTTTATAGGGACCCTCCTTCATTTGATGAGAGCCAGTACTGGTTCGACCTCTTTGAGGAAAAGTCTTAACTTGGTGAACAGCAGTAAGTTGTAACGCCCCAGATTTCAGAAGCTTAAAAGGGTTGAGAACGCTACTCATACCAACAAGGTGCACCTTTCTTTTCGGGAATCCACCTAGAAGAACTTCAGAGTTAAGCGTGCTTGCTCTGGAGCAATTCTAGGATGGGTGACCCACTAGGAAGTTTCCGGTGCGCGCACGAGTGAGGACAAAGTGCGCGGATTAGAACCCGTGTTGGTCTGTGGGGCCAGCATATCACCCCGGAGAGCGCCCATGAGTAACCTTGCCGGCCCGTTGGGCTGGGTCTCGGCCCGTTAGTGGGCCGGGTCGTTACAAGTGGTATCAGAGCGGGACTATCCGGAACTGCAGGAACTAAGTGCCATCCGGGGCAAAGTGCTACACCGTATCGACGGTGGGAGCCACCTCTTGAGCCTGGAGGGGCCACCTCTAGAATCCTGCACGGATGGTTGGTCTCGGGACAGCGCGCAACGAGGACGTTGCGCAATTTAAGAGGGGGTGATTGTAACGCCCCAGATTTCAGAGGCTTAAAAGGGTTGAGAACACTACTCATACCAACAAGGTGCACCTTTCTTTTCGGGAATCCACCTAGAAGAACTTCAGAGTTAAGCGTGCTTGCTCTGGAGCAATTCTAGGATGGGTGACCCACTGGGAAGTTCCCGGTGCGCGCACGAGTGAGGACAAAATGCGCGGATTAGAACCCGTGTTGGTCTGTGGGGCCAGCATATCACCCCGGAGAGCGCCCATGAGTAACCTTGCCGGCCCGTTGGGCTGGGTCTCGGCCCGTTAGTGGGCCGGGTTGTTAAAGTGGTATCAGAGCGGGACTATCCGGAACTGCAGGAACTAAGTGGCATCCGGAGCAAAGTGCTACACCGTATCGACGGTGGGAACCACCTCTTGAGTCTGGAGGGGCCACCTCTAGTATCCTACACGGATGGTTGGTCTCGGGAAAGCGCGCAACGAGGACGTTGCGCAATTTAAGAGGGGGTGATTGTAACGCCCCAGATTTCAGAAGAAGCTTAAAAGGGTTGAGAACGCTACTCATACCAACAAGGTGCACCTTTCTTTTCGGGAATCCACCTATAAGAACTTCAGAGTTAAGCGTGCTTGCTCTGGAGCAATTCTAGGATGGGTGACCCACTGGGAAGTTCCCGGTGTGCGCACGAGTGAGGACAAAGTGCGCGGATTAGAATCCGTGTTGGTCTGTGGGGCCAGCATATCACCCCGGAGAGCGCCCATGAGTAACCTTGTCGGCCCGTTGGGCTGGGTCTCGGCCCGTTAGTGGGCCGGGTCGTTACAAGTGGTATCAGAGCGGGACTATCCGGAACTGCAGGAACTAAGTGCCATCCGGGGCAAAGTGCTACACCGTATCGACGGTGGCAGCCACCTCTTGAGCCTGGAGGGGCCACCTCTAGAATCCTGCACGGATGGTTGGTCTCGGGACAGCGCGCAACGAGGACGTTGCGCAATTTAAGAGGGGGTGATTGTAACGCCCCAGATTTCAGAGGCTTAAAAGGGTTGAGAACGCTACTCATACCATCAAGGTGCACCTTTCTTTTCGGGAATCCACCTAGAAGAACTTCAGAGTTAAGCGTGTTTGCTCTGGAGCAATTCTAGGATGGGTGACCCACTGGGAAGTTCCCGGTGCGCGCACGAGTGAGGACAAAGTGCGCGGTTTAGAACTCATGTTGGTCAGTGGGGCCAGCATATCACCCCGGAGAGCGCCCATGAGAACCTTTCCGGCCCGTTGGGCTGGATCTCGGCCCGTTAGTGGGCCGGGTCGTTACAAGTGGTATCAGAGCGGGACTATCCGGAACTGCAGGAACTAAGTGCCATCCGGGGCAAAGTGCTACACCGTATCGACGGTGGGAGCCACCTCTTGAGCCTGGAGGGGCCACCTCTAGAATCCTGCACGGATGGTTGGTCTCGGGACAGGGCGCAACGAGGACGTTGCGCAATTTAAGAGGGGGTGATTGTAACGCCCCAGATTTCAGAGGCTTAAAAGGGTTGAGAACGCTACTCATACCAACAAGGTGCACCTTTCTTTTCGGGAATCCACCTAGAAGAACTTCAGAGTTAAGCGTGCTTGCTCTGGAGCAATTCTAGGATGGGTGACCCACTGGGAAGTTCCCGGTGCGCGCACGAGTGAGGACAAAGTGCGCGGATTAGAACCCGTGTTGGTCTGTGGGGCCAGCATATCACCCCGGAGAGCGCCCATGAGTAACCTTGCCGGCCCGTTGGGCTGGGTCTCGGCCCGTTAGTGGGCCGGGGTGTTACAAGTGGTATCAGAGCGGGACTATCCGGAACTGCAGGAACTAAGTGCCATCCGGAGCAAAGTGCTACACCGTATCGACGGTGGGAACCACCTCTTTAGCCTGGAGGGGCCACCTCTAGTATCCTGCACGGATGGTTGGTCTCGGGACAGCGCGCAACGAGGACGTTGCGCAATTTAAGAGGGGGTGATTGTAACGCCCCAGATTTCAGAAGAAGCTTAAAAGGGTTGAGAACGCTACTCATACCAACAAGGTGCACCTTTCTTTTCGGGAATCCACCTATAAGAACTTCAGAGTTAAGCGTGCTTGCTCTGGAGCAATTCTAGGATGGGTGACCCACTGGGAAGTTCCCGGTGTGCGCACGAGTGAGGACTAAGTGCGCGGATTAGAATCCGTGTTGGTCTGTGGGGCCAGCATATCACCCCGAAGAGCGCCCATCAGTAACCTTGCCGGCCCGTTGGGCTGGGTCTCGGCCCGTTAGTGGGCCGGGTCGTTACATAAGTCCTCTGTTTCATAGGCACGGGACAACCAATCGTATTCTAACATGTTTCATTACGTCGTCACTGACTAGGTCCAGGTAGAGAATGTTACAAGAGACTATCTTGTCTTGACATAAGTGCTTATGTGGATGTGTATGAGTCAATCGAGGCATTCTTCAACCTATATTCATGTTATGACTTGTATGGTTACTGTTCATATGTTTTTTGATAGATTCAGTAGATTAGTTCATTTTATTTGGCATGAGACTCCATTTTGTGTGTTGCATTGTTTTTTGGCATTAGAGTCTAGCTTAGTTGCTTGAGGACAAGCAAAGGTTCGGTTTGGGGAGTTTGATGAATGTGTATTTTACACTTTCATTTGAGTCTTTTTCACCTATTTTAGCTATCCTCTATGTTAATTTATCTATATTTTAGTGCATTTTATTAGAATAGTGTCACGTTTCCTTTTAGTTTTTATTTTACAGGTTTTGGTTGAAAAACGAGGTTTTCCGGGCAATTATATTGAAGTAGACAAGGAATTGGTGTTCCAGAAGCCTAATTGGAGTATCTGAAGGTTTCCGGATAGGATTTGAAGTCTAAGGGTCGAATCTGGAGGCTAGAAGGCCACTAGAAGTCAGAAACCGAGTCCGAAAAGGGGAAGAAATCCAAAAATGCGTTTCTGACCGAGTTTTACTCCCGGGCGAATCGCCCGGGATGTGGGGCGATTCGCCCCACATCCCGGGCGATTCGCCCGGTGTGTTGGGCCCTTCGCCTCACACAATTCGTAGCCTATATATAGTTGCTCAGTTTTTCTCCGTTTTTCATACTTTTCCAGACCTTTTCTCTCACCTTTCTCTGTAGTTTTAGGTAGGAACTTCCCAGAGCCTGTTCTGGGGGTTCTTAGCTTAGGAGATACTTTTTCATAGCAGTTTGGAGCTTGTAAGATCGCGATTCTTCGGAGACTGACAACCTTCGGTAACATTGTATCTTACAGTTTTTCTACTTATTTTTATATATCTTTCAACATGTTTTCTTCTATGATTTCTGTTGATTGCATGACAACTATGAGTAGCTGATGAACGTGTCAAGGTCAATCAAATAAATTTGTTATTTAGCCAAAGTCAATCCACAACTACAACGAAAACCGTAGTGTAGTAGCAGAATGACTCGAGTGTCGTTCTCTCAGGACTATAACTAGCTTTATCTATTTAACAGAAGAATATAAAAACAGCAGACAGATAGCAATAGGGGGTTTCTAGCAGATAATGGAGATTGGTGATAGTATGGTTCTTCTTAGCATAATGGGTCGATAATCATGCGTAAATTCCTCGGTCTTGCATAGAGATCTTTGAATCAATCTAGTGTCCTGTTGCAAGTATTAAGCACTACGAAGATAATCTGGTCTGACTAGTCAATCACGGTTGTCCTAATGTGTTCCGTAATTATTCAACACTATGAAGATAATTGGTCCGATGGTCGACTAGTGTCCAATTGTGCATAATAATCAATACAACATACGAGAATTTTGGTTACAACTGATCAACGAAATAAAGCAATGACATGGAGTATAATGCGCGATATAGCCATTAGCATGATTATCTTCCCTCGCTAAGAATTCACATACTACCACCAATGATAAGTTTAGCTACTCATATTATGCATGCAATCAACAGAAATCATAGAAAAACATATTGAAAGATAATAAAATAAGTAGAATAAAACTGTAAGATACAAGTACCGAAGGTTGTCAATCTCCGGATGATTGCGATCCTACGAGCTCCAAACTGCTATGAAAAAGTATCCCTAAGCTACGGAACTCCCAGGACAGCCCCGGGAAGTTCCTACCTAAAACTATGGAGAGAGGTGAGAGAGAAGGTCTAGAAAGATTGATTTTCGGAGAGAAAACTGAGCACTATATAGGCCCCGAATTATAACGGGGCGGTTCGTCCCCCCACGTAATTTCGCGGAATTTCCGCGTTTTCGACGCGGTTTTGGATTCTTCACCTTTTCGGACTCGGTTTTCTGACTTCTAGTGACCTTCTAACCTCCAGATTCGACCCCTAGACTCCAAATCCTATCCGGAAACCTTCAGATAACCATATAAATCAAAGCATGAATATAGGTTGAAGAATACCTCGATTGACTTATACACATCCACATAAGCACTTATGTCAAGACAAGATAGTCTCTCGTAACATTCTCTACCTGGACCTAGTCAGTGACGACGTAATGAAGCATGCTAAGATACGAATGGTTGCCCCGTGCCTATGAAACTGAGGTCTTACTGCTGTTCCACCATGTTAAGACTTTCCCTCAAAAGAGGTCGAACTAGTACTGGCTCTCGTCAAACGAAGGAGGGTTCCCTATAAAAGATAACTCTCCCTATTCTACCCATCTCTCAAGTAAAGTCTTAAGCTATTCACCACTTCCTGAATGGCAGGACGAGGGTGGTCTAGAACAGATGACACTTAAGACAAAAAAGATAAAAAATAGAAAAATTACAACACGATTACGAACAATACGAAAAATGGTAAAGACTCAAACCTTGCTAATCTGCTATTTGGCTTTCTTTTTTGGACCCTTCTTTGCTTTTTTGGGGTCTTTTCTCTTTTTTTCTTTCCAGATTCTTTTTTTTTTTTTTACTTTTTCTCTTTTTTTTTCTGGAAGTTTTCTTTCTTTTTTTTCAATTTTTTTCTAGCCAGTAGTAGCATAACAAAGAGAAACAAAAATGACTCACACGACTTCCCCAAACCTATTCGAAAGAATAGGTTGGAGCATAAAATTTACGGAAAAGGAAAAATAAACTCACGATACGAAAACAGAAACAAGTCTATGATGGTGTAACCCCCTCCCCAAACCTATTCGGAAGAATAGGTTATAAACAAAGGATCACACAACCTCACACTACCTCCTTCCTAGGCATTTAGCAATCTCAAAGCATGGTGAAGACTTGTCGCCTCTTAGGTACATAATTACTCGGGAAAACAACCATAAGATCCTAACATGCATCATCCTATTATAAAGGCCTTCGTGAACCGCAGTAGAGAAAACACCACTAAGTGATGTCGAGACTACCATGCTTAACTAAGTGCAATACATAAATGTGACAAGCCAAGCGAGAAAAACCCCAAACAAATTCATAGAGATGAAGCATACGATTAATGGCATAGTTAGTTGATCTACCCAATAAAAAAGTTCAAAAAATTCGGCAATAAATTCCATATAAACCATGCAAAACTATCCTAGGAAAGCAGTAAACGTGCAAATGCAATTAAAAAAAACAAGACTATCCTACTCAACATCACAAAGCCACACAATACTTAACATCATGGTTCACATCCCATCCCCCTCATGAAACTTAAGCTAGTCCCTAGCAAAAGAGAATGAGTAAATAAAAAGTGATACTAGATGTTACCGAACGGTTTGGCCTCGGTCGGCTGAGTATTCAAGAATGGACTCAAGAGTACCTCCCCACGGTGGCCGCCATTCTCTTGGTCCGATGTAGCAAAGAGACCTAGGCAGCTTCAAAGATCTCACCATGGTGAATGGACTGGTTTGCTTTGCAGGCATATCCAATAAGGACTTCATCAATAGGAGGACATTCATTTTGACTTCATCGAGGTGCTTGTTTAGTGGTGGCTCCTGTGTATCTTGCTTGTCAGGCTTTCCACCTCGGAGAAATAGATTCACCTCTTTGTACTTAAGAACCTCAGTAGTAACGGAAGGAAGTGGTTTTGGGTTGATGCGAATGTATGGGAGTAAAGAAACAGGGGAGCTGGGGTCGTCCAGCTCACTGGTCATGGGAGGCGGTTCTCCCCCCATGCTGGGCGACTCGCCCCCCACCTCCAGGGGGGCATCGCCTTTCAATCCTTTCTCCTCTTCAAGTTCTCGAACCTCTTCTACTTCAGCACAATTCAACAAGCCGAATTCTTCTGTAAGATGCTCAGTTACTTCAACTTCTTCAACAACTTTTGCTATACGAAGGTCATCTTCAACTTGCTCGGCATGTGCATCTTTCTCACTGATTTCTTCGGCTTCTAAATACTCCTCGGATGAGCTTCCTGCTTCACCTCGATCTACTTCCTTTGCGGTGATGTGAATTGGTATGACCTCGTCGGATTGTGTTGAACCTCTGGCGTACTTACGGAGGACTTCTTCTGCCTCGTCGACCGTACATTCTCCTAGACCGCCGCTCAACCGATCCACTATAAGTCGTTCCTCTTCACGAAGTCCACCAACGAAGCACCAAATCAACTCCCCATCTTCGAAACGGTGATGGGGGCACTCACGTTTATACAACTCAAAACGTTCGTAGGCGTCACAAAACTGCTCATACTCTCCTTGCTCGAAATATTGGATCCTATCACGTAAGGCAATTGTCTCATGATAGGGCATGAACCGCGCCAAGAACTCCTCTACTACTTGGCCCCAAGTTTTCAGCGATCCTGGTTCTAACCTCGCAATCCAACGCCTCGGCTCATACCCCAGAGTAAAAGAAAATAATTTCCTGCACAATTGGTCCTTAGTAAACCCTTCTGCTGGAATTCTTTCTATTTCCTTCTCATAGGATCGAATGAAACTCCATGGGTCCATCCCTACTCCATCTTCGTACCTTGGTAAGTACCTCACCATGGACTCCGTCACTTCATACCTCCTTAACTCATCTTCCAAGTATATAGCTGACCCCCTCCTGACTTGCGAGAACGTAGGTGTCAAGCGGGCTTTTAAGGTCGTCATACCTGGAAATCTGTATCAGGAGTAACTCAAAACTGAAAATTAGCCTCGTTAGAAATTTCGAAAATCGAGAGTATTTCTAGATGTCGAATACTACTAAGGCTAGGAAAGGAGAATCAGAAACAGACTAGGAAAGCAGTATCAGAGACAGATTAAAAAGGAAAACTAAAACTAATAGAATTAGGAATCTAAAGCTGTAAATATAAACAAATTAAACAGAAAAAAGGAGTATAGTCCCCGGCAGCGGCGCCAATTTGATGAACGTGTCAAGGTCAATCAAATAAATTTGTTATTTAGCCAAAGTCAATCCACAACTACAACGAATACCGTAGTGTAGCAGCAGAATGACTCGAGTGTCGTTCTCTTAGGACTATAACTAGCTTTATCTATTTAACAGAAGAATATAAAACATCAGACAGATAGCAATAGGGGGTTTCTAGCAGATAATGGAGATTGGTGATAGTATGGTCCTTCTTAGCATAATGGGTCGATAATCATGCGTAAATTCCTCGGTCTTGCATAGAGATCTTTGAATCAATCTAGTGTCCTGTTGCAAGTATTAAGCACTACGAAGATAATCTGGTCTGACTAGTCAATCACGGTTGTCCTAATGTGTTCCGTAATTATTCAACACTACGAAGATAATTGGTCCGATGGTCGACTAGTGTCCAATTGTGCATAATAATCAATACAACATACGAGAATTTTGGTTACAACTGATCAACGAAATAAAGCAATGGCACGGAGTATAATGCGCGATATAGCCATTAGCATGATTATCTTCCCTCGCTAAAAATTCACATACTACCACCAATGATAAGTTTAGCTACTCATATTATGCATGCAATCAACAAAAATCATAGAAGAAGACATATTGAAAGATAAATAAAATAAGTAGAATAAAACTGTAAGATACAAAGTTACCGAAGGTTGTCAATCTCCGGATGATTGCGATCCTACGAGCTCCAAACTGCTATGAAAAAGTATCCCCTAAGCTACGGAACTCCCAGGACAGGCCCCGGAAAGTTCCTACCTAAAACTATGGAGAGAGGTGAGAGAGAAGGTCTGGAAAGATATGATTTTCGGAGAGAAAACTGAGCACTATATATAGGCCCCGAATTATAACGGGGCGGTTCGCCCCAGGCTCCGGCGGTTCGCCCCACAGTAATTTCGCGGAATTTCCGCGTTTTCGACGCGGTTTTGGATTTCTTCACCTTTTCGGACTCGGTTTCTGACTTCTAGTGGCATTCTAACCTCCAGATTCGACCCCTAGACTCCAAATCCTATCCGGAAACCTTCAGATACTCCAAATAGGCTTCTGGAACACCAATTCCTTGTCAACTTCAATATAATTGCTCAGAAATCTTCGAATTTCAACCAAAACCTGTAAAATAAAATCTAAAGGGAAACGTGACACTATTCTAATAAAATGTACTAAAATATAGCTAAATTAACTTAGAGGATAGCTAAAATAGGTGAAAAAGACTCAAATGAAAGTGTAAAATACACATTCATCAGTAGCTAAACTTCTCGTTGGTGATAGTATGTGAATTCTTAGCGAAGGGTTGATAATTATGCTATTGGCTATATCGCGTATTATACTCCGTGTTATTGCTTTATTTCTTTGATCTATCTAAATATCTATCTTCGTATTGTTGATTAATTATTGCACACAATTGGACAATTCATTGGTCTTCGACCTATCTAAATCTATATCTTCGTAGTGTTTAATAATTACAACTGGACAATTCATTGATCAAAGATCTCCATGCAAGACCGAGAAATTTACGCATGATTATTAACCCGTTATGCTTTGAAGGACCATACTATCACCAATCTCCATTATCTGTTAAGAAAAACCTTTGCTAAATCGTCTGCTGTTTTATATTCTAAATTAGATTAGATAAAGCTAGTTATAGTCCTTAGAGATCGACACCGACACACGAGGTTATTCTACTGCTACACTACGGTTTTTGTTGTAGTTGTGAATTGCCTTTGGCTAAATAACAAATTTATTTGATTAATTGGGACCCGACAATCCCGCGATCATCAGAAGTTGATGGATCTGAAATGTATGCCAGCAACAACAATGCTAGCAGCGACAACAACACTAAAAAGAAAGACAACAAGGATCAACTTTACTAATGTCTCTAACCATACTCTAGAGACTTGTTTCAAGGTGCATGGCTTTCCACATAAGAGGCCTATGAGAACAATGGCAGAGGAAATTTCAGGGGAAACTTTAGAGGAAGAGTTGGTAGAGGAAACTACAACAACATGGGAGAAAGGACTGGTCAACACTAAGCAACTGCTTTGACTTCTGGAGGGAACACCATTTCCATGACCAATGATCAGTTCAACCAGCTTATGCACTATGCTCAGAAAGGTGGTTCTGTGGGTGGTTCTACAAGTGGTTCAGAGGCAAAAGGAGGAAGTATTGTTACTGGGAAGGGAGGAAAGGATGCAGAAGTGAACTATACAGGTGTGAATAATATTTATTCAGCTAATTTTGTTTCAAATTATAATACAAACACCTGGATACTTGATTCAGGCGCCTCTGATCATATAGTATGCTCATATAGATACTTTTTACATCAAATAAAAGAGAAGTTACACTACAAGGATCCCCAGAATGCCGATCCGTCGCTAGAAATCGTGCGTCGCCAGCGATTTAACGACGGATAATTAATTGGTCGTGAATTAGTGACGAACTTAGCGACGGATAAAAAGTTGATCTGTCGCTAAGCTCGTAGCCACGTGGTGGCTTGGGCAGGGGTCTTAGCGACGGATGAGTGATCCGTCGCTAGCCCCTGTGGCTTCTAGCGACGGATCACTCATCCGTCGCTAGATTTTTTTCTTTCCTTATTTATTTTTTAATTAAAATAATGAGTACCAAAATCAAATTCAACCTATTCAATTAAGCAACATGTTACAAAAATTCTTATAGACCAAATAAATCGAAAATAATCTAAAAAAATCATAATAAATGTAACGAAACCCTCCATACATATAATATTAATCATATGTACAATACTAATCCAAAGTAATATCATATCGTACACAGTATTCATGGAGAAAATAGTAATAGAGCTAATGAAAAGGATAGGGGATCATGGAGAGGGTGGTGGCGGTGGCGGTACCATCCCTAGCCCCGCATACACATCATCGAGCATAGCGTGTTGTTGAGCCTGCACCGCGAGTACCTTCCTTATCTCCTCATCCTTCGCCTGCAACTGAACTAAGAGGCTCTCAAGCGGCAGCTGATGAAGATGAAGAGGTACCACGGGCACGAGTAGGCCTTGAGCCCACATCAGGGACGGATGCTGCACTCCCCAGTCCCAAGCGACGACCCTTCTTGTTTGGAGGATTCACCTCGAGGAAAATGACATTCATTTCCTCAACAGTGAGATCCTGATCATGAGTCCTAGCCTCGTAGGCCGCCTGAAATGATAAATCAAGAGTGCAAGGTGTTAGTTATGTTGTTAATTAGTTGTGAAATCATCAATATTTAATAAACACATGTATTGTTGAACTTACCGCATCCTCACACAACCAATCTCCGTCCTTGCCCGTCTGAGATCTCGAGAACAAGGTGAAGAGGAGACTCTCCTTCTCCTTCAACTGAATGACACATGAAAACATCATATACTTAGTTTTAAAGTTCGAAGTGCATAACAAGTAAATAACAAGTATAAGAATGATGAAATCACAAAGTTAATACACTTACCTTCTGCCTCATAGTTCTATTTTTTATGTTTTTACTTGCCATTTAACATACGTGTAATTAAATAAAATTGATATAATTTATCATAGTTTGATAAAATACCCACAATTCTTACTCATTTTTACTTTGCATTATACTTACAATATTTCTAAATTACAACTAAAAAAAATACTTATAATACATACTCATTTTAATTAATCAATGAGTTCTTTATTTTTATACTTATAATTTTTTTTAAATATGACTACAAATACTTATAATACGAAACTATGGTGAAATTATCAACTACGATTAACCACTAGAATTTATCAACTTATATTTCGGTTATAGTTATACATTTTCATTAACAACTAATTACAACTAATTACGGTCGAATCATACTACAACTCAATTCTAGGTCTCCATCCATCTCAAACAAAGTCTCAATACTCCAACTATCAATTCAACCCAAACAAAGTATCAATGCCCCAACTATCAATTCAACCCAATCAAAGTCTCAATTTCTAAAACAAAGTATCGATTCCTAAAATACCCAATTCATCCAAAATCTATCAATTCACCAACCAAAACTTGTGCATCCCCCCTAATTTGAGCTACACAACATAATAGATACTAGTAGAATACATACAATTCAATGAAATTGAAAAAAAATGAAGAATACTCAAATTTAGACAAGTTAGGGTTGGAAGTGAATACCTTTGATTGCGGAAGAAATGGTGAAAGAATCAAGAAATTGACTAGCTACCCTTGTTCCTTGATGGAAGAGCTTCGAAATTCCTATAAGATTGCTTGAAATGGTGAAGAAATGAAGAAGATAGGGGAGGAGAAAATGGAGCCGAGAGAGTCATGTGACTGTGTGTGTTCTGATAGTCGACTGGAGATGATGGAGATATAAATATCTCCATCTAGCGACGGATAGGTCATCCGTCGCTATAGCGACGGATGACCACCATCAGTCGCTATATTTTAAAAACCTTTTTCCTTTATTTAAAATGGTCAACGACTAAGACGGATGATATCCATCCGTCGCTCTATTCTGCGACGGATGACTAATCCGTCGCTATTTAGCGACGGATTAGTCATTCGTCGCAATCCCCAAGGAAAATCCGTCGACTTGTCAGTTCGTTTCTGTAATGCGTTGGAAAACGAATAATGAGTAGGTAGTTCTATTTTTTTGAGGAGAAATGGACATCCAAGAAAGAAATCTCTGTTTTATAGAACAGAACGTACTTCTTTCTTTGCCAGAATTGGTATTCTCCCCGGCTTAACACACTCCATAGATCTTATCCGCAACCAATGGATATCCCCTCTTGCTACATCCAATCAAAAGAGATTCTCCTTGGTTCGTAGCGAATTGTTTTCATCCGTCACTACATCTATTTTATCCGTCGCTAAAAGACCGATCCGTCACTAAAAGTGGTCACTAAACCCAGGAATCCTTGTAGTGTTAATGCCTCTTTGACTTTGCCAACATTACAAAAGGCAAAGATAACCTATATGGGTGATATAAATATTGAAGGAAAGTTCATCTTTAAAGATGTTCTATGTGTACCTTCCTTTAAATTAAATTTTATGTCAGTAAACAAGACTTGTGCAGATAATGATGTTGCCTTTCTGTTTTCTAATAATAAATGTTCTATCTTACTGAAAATCTCTACCTTGAGTCAACCATGGACCAAGATTGGAATGTTGAAGGAAAGGGAGGACTGTACTCTACGAGAGTCTTTGAGATTACCTAAGGCATATGCCATTTTGAATAAAGATAGCTCACATGATGAAGCTCTCATTTCCATCCATCTGTGGCATTTCAAGCTTGGTCATCCAAGTGCTGCATGATTATTTGTTATTTCCAATTTAAATCCTGAAGTTGTTTGTGAAACGTTTGCTTATTGTGAGATATGTATGAAAGCGAAACAGAAGAAGCTTTCTTTTCCTGTTAGTGATTCAGCTTCTAATAATGTACTTGAGTCGTTGCATTGTGATCTATGGGACCTTACTCAACTGCTACTTTACATGGTCAACATTATTTCTTGACAATAATAGATGATTATAGTAGATTTACATGAATTTTTCTACTTAAACACAAGTCTGAAACTAGACAACCACTCATGGCATTTATAAAGTTCATTCAAAATCAGCTAAGCAAGAAGGTAAAGGCTATAAGAACTGATAATGGTTTAGAGTTCTTAATGCCAGAATTATGAGTGAAAATGGAATCAAACACCAAAGAACATACGCCTATACCTTTTATTCCACTAACTCTTAAGCGATGTGGGATGCGGGGCATTACAAACTACCCTCCTTAAAGCCTCGACGTCCTCTTCGAGCGCCTTAAGTGGTGGGGGTGACAAATTGACAATAACCTTTACCAACCGTCCACCCGGTGCGGCTTTGGGTTGATCAAAGCTCTGATACCATTTGTAACGACCCGACCAATCCGGCTGACGTGGTTACTCCTTGACGGACCCACACACGTCCCAACAGTATGATATTGTCCGCTTTTGTAACGGTATCGGTTTTTAAAAACAAATAATTTTCTTGAAAATAAAATATTCGAAATAATTCAAATTCAACGGTCGGCAATAAATGCCATAACAATCTTTGGCACCATAGCGCTAACAGAATCTAGTAAAAACCCAACGCTAACTTTAAAATTCAAAGGGGAATAACGACTAGTGAAGAAATGTAAAGAGTTTCATCTTCTTATTTTAAAACAAAATCCCAACGGACACCCCAGACCCTCCACGCAGTAGTATCTGGAAGGAAAGAATTTTTGAAAACAAAGAGAGCGTGAGATAAAGGATCTCAGTGAGGTTCTAAGTTAACAAACAGAAAAGTAAACAATTTTGAAAACAAAATCATTTACAACAAGTAAGATAGCAAACAGAACAGAGAGACAGAAACAGATAAGACGAAGTCCGTTGGTGCAGCCCGCCTTATTACTCCTACTCCCAGATTGCCCTTATAGCTCCCTCCAGAGGGTTAACAACTCCGGACAGAAACAGAAACCCCCGGGTACTTTGGAGAAACATAACCTACGACCCTAATAGACCTCGACGACTTCTGCCTCGCGCCTAAAAGGGATTAGACTAGGCAATAACCAAATAAACCCGATAGTCCTCACTACCGAAGTCTACCTAATTATGACCTAATTGACCGGTCACACAGAAACAGACAGAACAGATACATATACAGATACAAAGAACAGAGCAAACAGACAACGATAACAGTTCTCGAGACATCGAGAAATGTTCCTGCAGAAGAATTAGTCTAGAACAGAGTAGTAACAAACAAAGATAAATGAAAAGTCATACTTAAGACTTAGTTACTTTTACGCGGAAGCATACGGTAAAACAGAACATATATTAATAGATACATATTATCACAGAGCCTTCTAGGTTTTCGCAAATATATAAGTTTTGGGGTGAACACTCACCTTAGAGAGTTAAGCACTAGATCACGGAATCAAGACTTGAATGACGGCGCAACGAACAACGGAGAACCTAAACATAACCCAGTGTTACCATCTAGAGTCGAATCGAAAGACAAAATAAAGAAATGTAGCAGAAAGGCTGAGGTAGGGTTCAAACTCGGGACCTCTAGGTTAGTCAAAGGATACCTAACCAACTAAGCTAGCAAGTCAAACAGTTACAAAGAAACAAGACAGAAACTATTTAAGATGGGTAGTTTTCAGAAAACAGTCTTTTACTCTCTGGAAATTACTAAAATACCCTCAGAGGTAAATTGCAAAACAGTACTACACTTTCAACAAACTCCAGAACAGTCCTCAGGGAAAAACTTGTTTTAACAGTTTAGTCCAGTTCAGTAAAATTACCAAACTAACCTCGCACAGTAATTGTAGAAAAGTCCTTTTAATTTTCAGAAAGTACAGTCAAGTCCAACAGTCCCTTACACTTGCACAACAGTCCTAAAAAGTAAACAATTATTTCAAACTAGTCTCAATCAACAAGGTCAAAGTCAATTTGCAAAAAGGTCCTTTCAAATTTCACAACACTCGAACAAGTCCTCAAGGTTCAAAACACTACACTAAAGTCCAGATCAGTTTCTAAGAATTCAAACAGTCCGTACACAGTCAACATACGAGGTCAAAGGTCAACAATAAACAAACTGCCCTAAGTCTCGGTTCTCAGTTCAAATACGAGGTCGAGGCAGCAGGGGTAAAACGGTCAAGATCATAAAAGTAAGGAAACGAAGTCGGAACAGAGGAGGACCAACTTACCGGTACAGAAAACAAAATCGAGCAAAGCAACGAGCGGGACTGGACGGAAATGAAAACGGGACAGCCTGAAAAACGGAGCGGGACGGCACTGAAACGGTCAAAACCAACGAACACTTAAGAATTCGAAATCACAACTCAAAATCGGGACTCGAATTAACAAACCCAAAATAGAGTCGAACGGTACTTACCGAACTAGAACCGACCGAAGACGGGACGGAGCAGGAACGGACGGGATCGGATCGGCACGGACGGGATCGGATCGGAGAGATCGGATCGACGGTGGTAGAGCTCGATCGGAGCTTGGGCAGCGCGGACGGAACCGGATTGGAGCACGGTGGCAAACGGACGGAGCACTACTGCGAAACAATGGAACAAGAGATCAAAACGAGATCTCAAACCAACGTGGAAAAACATAGCCGAACGGGGCTTACCAACAGAATCGGAGAAGGCGGCGGCGGATGACGGCGGCGGCGGCGGATGGTGAGATGAAGATGGAATTGATGATGGGTGTGAGATGAGAGAAAGTGAGAGAGAGAAAAGAAAGAGTGGAGGAGTTAGATGAATGGAGGCAAAGATGGGGGCCAATTAGGGTTAGGGTTTAGAAGGTATGGGCCATCGGATGGGCCAAGGTAAATGGGCCACGAAAACGGGCCTAAAGAAAAGCCAATTCAGATTGCTAGCTAGCCCATTAACGGAACAAGACGAATAAATACTACGCGAACCCACTAAAGTCGAATTCGTTTACGTGGGAAGTAAATTAAATAATTACCGAATAAAATAATTTACTCTGATAATTAAATAATTAAATAAATTAATTAAATAATAAAATAAAAAAACGGGGTGTTACACTCTTCCCCCCTTAAAAGAAGTTTCATCCTCAAAACTTAACTAGCGTAAAACTAACGAACGTGGGACGGAGAAACGAAAGTCTTCAAACTTCTAACGCCGGATCAAACGAACACATTCACAAGTCAAAGGTTAATAGAGTTCGTAACTAACCTAAGGAAGTTAAAGTTTGCCTCTTCAACCAGATCATCCAACTATTAGTCCTCAGCAAATAGTCGATAAATAAACCTCAAGTGAATCTATCCTAGCGAAAGTAAGGCAGCACGATAACAGGAAAAAAAACTTAGAACAAGTTTGTCCACGTGAGTGTACCTTTTGCCACACTTGTTGAGGGAGTCTCATGTCCGATCATACTATAGACTCTTGGCTTGGCCTTCGCACTACTTTCCTGACTCTTAGAAGTGGTGTCTCCAAATCTTCCTTCAACCAAGGAGTTGCGTCGCGGATAAACATTGATCTTATGCTCCTTGCTTCCACATGCCAAGCATACACCTTGCTTCCTCCAACAGTTCTTCTCCTCATGAGTTGTGCCTCCGCAGAAATTGCAATTTCTTCGAGATGGTTGTTCAGTATTTTCAGCCACATGACGAGATCGACTTTTCTGCTCGGTTCGAGAATACTTGGATGGAGAATGACGATCCTTGCTACTTCTGTGATCAGAACTCCTTTTCCGAGATCGTCGGGGTTCATAGCTCTCAAGTTCTCCTAAACCACTCTCCACTTCACTAGCTATTTCCACGGCTTTCGCGTAGGTTGACAACTCGATCCCAAAAAGGCTGTATCGGATTTCCGACTTCAAACCCTTCACAAAGTGACGTACCTTCTCCCTCTCATCATTCTGAAAGTGCGGTACATACTTCAACAGCCGAGTGAACTCTGAGTCATAGTCGGCGACGGCCATCCTTCCTTGCACCAGGTTTTGGAATTCGTCCCTCCTGTTCTCACGAACCAAACGGGGTACGAACTTGTCCATAAACTCCTTCTCGAAGTTCTCCCAGGTACGGCCAACTTGCTCTTGTCTCCATCTAGCGTCCACGGACCTCCATCAGTTTCTAGCTGCTCCTACGAACTGGAATGCTGCAAGTTCGATCTTTCTCTCGTCCGGGTAGTGCAGAACAAGTCCTCCATGCTTTCTAGCCAGGGCTCAGCCTTGCGGGCGTCAGGCGCTCCATCGAATCTGTCGGGATGGAAACGGGTGAATCGTTCAGCAGCTTGATCGATCGTTTGCGTCGGTGGCGATGGCGGTGCAACAGGCTGAGCGGGCGGTGGCCCAAAACGGCACATAGTCTCGCTGAAGTTTCCCAAGGCGGCAATGATCCACTGAACTTGGTCCGAAGTGCCATCATTGTTGTTATTGTTGTCACTGCTGGGGTTGCCGCTGTTGGTGTTGTTGTTTCCGTTGTTGGTGTTGTTGTTGCCATTGCGAGTGTTGATCCTTGGAGCCATCCTATCGCAACTAGTCTAAGGTAAGTAACGTCGTTAATCGTCTTCGAGTGAGACTATCCTAAGGCGTAACGAGAACTAAGGAATAAGCTTAAGGTCAACTATTGCATAAATGAAAGTGTAAGGCATGCAATTAATAACATTATGGTAAATAAACCTACTTTTTAACAAATCCTCATGCATTTAAAAGAAACAACCAATAGTCTTAAAGAAATGAACAAAGGTAATGGCAAGCATATGAATAACTTGTGATCCTCTCTCACCTTTTCTTTTCTCTTGGTGGCGGAAGGGGTCTCGTTGTTGTTGGAAAAGGCTTGTGCTCTGAATATCTTTCGACCTTTTAAAGTTTGAAAGGAGGAGGTGGTGGTTTCTCATCTCCAATTTGCGGATGATACTATCTTCTTTGGGGAGGCGGTCGACTCGAATATAGTTGTTTTAAAGGGTATTCTTCAGGTGTTTGAGGGGCTGTCCGGTTTAAAGATTAACTTCAATAAAAGTTGTATTGTAGGTGTGGGGTTGGATAGCGAGCGGATTTCTTCGTGGGCAGCGAGATTGAATTGTAAGTTTGGTTCTTTACCCTTTACTTACTTGGGCTTACCGATTGGAGATAGGGAACACGAATGTGGAAGGTGGTGGTGGAAAAATTGGAGAAGAGGTTGGGTCGTTGGTCCAATAAAGTCTTATCTTTCGGAGGCCGGATTAGCTTACTCAAATCGGTTCTTGGATCCATTCCCCTTTATTTTTTATCCTTTTTCATTGCACCCTCTTCCATTGTTCATGACCTTACATCACTTCAAAGAAATTTTCTTTGGGGAGCTACTTGTGGGGGGGATAAAAAGGTGGCTTGGGTTAATTGGAAAAGAGTGTGTATGTCGAAAGATTTGGGGGTTTAGGTGTTACGAATTTGAGTTTGTGTAATCTTTCTTTGATGGGTAAATGGGTTTGGAGTCTTCTTGTGGAGTCTAGGTCGTTATGGGCCCAAGTGGTGAACTCTAAGTACGGGGATATTTGGATTGTGTTGTTCATTTGAAAGAGGGGAAAAGGCCTTGTAGGGGATGGTCTTTGTGGTGGAAAAATCTGGTGGGTAAGGTAGCGTCAAGTCCTTGGTTTTTTAACAATTTGAGTAAAAATATTGGGTCGGGTGTGGGCTCTAAGTTTTGGGTTGATCCGTGGTTAGGTAAAGGTATTTTGTTGAAAGATATTTTTCCGCGTCTTTTTGAGATTGAAAGTAATCAAAAGTGTTCGTTTTGGATAGGGTTGGGAACGGTTTCACTTGGGATTGGTATAGAGTGTTGTCCTCTTGGGAGTCAATTATGGTTGTCGAACTAATCAATTTTTGCAGGAGTTTTAATCTTGTTCCTTGCTCCACTAGCTTCGAATAGACTCCAAGATTGCTCGATTTGGATGAGTAATGCTCAAGATTCAAATTTTTGTTATTTTCGTGGGTTGAGAAGAGAAGAGAGGCAGAGAAGAAATGGGGGAGGAAGAAGACGATCGCGATCTGTATACAGAACTTAGCGACGGATGATATTATCCGTCGCTAGTTAGCGACGGATAAGGTCATCCGTCGCTATATGTTGATTATCCAATTTCTTTCCCTTTTATTTTTATATTGGTCAACTCCAATAGCGACGAATAGTTTTATCCGTCGCTAATTTAGCGACGGATAAAACTAATCCGTCGCTAAATGCAAGCCGGATTGGGTGTTCCAAAGGACGAACTGAGCTTAGAGCGCAGTTCGTCTTCATCCGTCGCTACGAGTAGCGATCCGTCGCTATTTAGCGACGGATGCCATCCATATCTATTGATCCGTCGCTAAAAGCTGTATTTCTTGTAGTGGTCAAAGCAGGTTGGGGCCGTTTTTTGCAAGTTTTTCATTGCTGCTGCATGCTGTCCAGTTATGCCTCTGTTGTTGTTTGGAGATTGGCGCTGGTTGTGCAGCGTTTATCCGTGTACAAGGGATGTATTTCTATGTTATTCAAGTTTGGGAGGTCTTTACTCTTTCCGTGGGCTTTTCAATGTTAAGTGAGAGATATCATGTGTCTTACTTTTACCCGTGATTAGTTTATATCCCAACGAAGTTCATCATCTTTCGTTTTCTTGCTAAGTTTCCTAAACTTGCAACGAAAGGTATTCCACTCCGTTGGACTTAACTAGAATTGTTGGTTCTTTTCGTCACCCCTCGACTCTTGGCACCTTGCTAGAAAGGTTGACATACTAGACGAAAGGGGTGGTTAAGTCTTGATATGGCTATAACGGGTTAAAGTTTCGAGCATGCTTTTATGTTTCTCTTGGTATTAGAATAGTTCATGGTTTGGGTTTGTTTCTGTTTTGTGCACTTCTTATGCACTTTCTGTATTGTACTTTCTTTTTGTTGAGTAATAAATTTTTGTTGTTTCCAAAAAAAAAAGCATATGAATAACTTAGTGGAAGCTAAGCAGAATCAATAACAAGACAGTTTAACAAGAACAGTAGGACAGTTAACATTCAAACAAAACGGTTCAGAGTTAGTGCGGAAGACTAATCTATACAAGAGACAAAACAAAACAACTCATCATATATCTAGCGACTCGGACCCTCACACACACCCCATAGGCCAGAAGATCCTATCCTAGCAAGCTTGAGTTTGATCTCAAGCTCTGATACCAACTGTAACGGTATCGATTTTTAAAAACAAATAATTTTCTTGAAAATAAAATATTCGAAATAATTCAAATTCAACGGTCGGCAATAAATGCCATAACAATCTTTGGCGCCACAGCGCTAACATAATCTAGTAAAAACCCAACGCTAACTTTAACATTCAAAGGGGAATAACGACTAGTGAAGAAATGTAAAGAGTTTCATCTTCTTATTTTAAAACAAAATCCCAACGGACACCCCAGACCCTTCACTCAGTCGCTGCATCCTACTCGCGTGCGGGAACGGACGGAATCGGATCGGCACGGACGGGATCGGATCGGAGAGATCGAATCGACAGCGGCAGAGCTCGATCGGAGCTTGGGCGGCGCGGACGGAACCGGATCGGAGCACGGCGGCGAACGGGCAGAGTACGGCGGCGAACGGACGGAGCACTACTGCGAAACAATGGAACAAGAGATCAAAACGAGATCTCAAACCAACGTGGAAAAACATAGCCGAACGGGGCTTACCGACGGAATCGAAATCGAAGAAGGCGGCAGCGGCGGATGGTGAGATGAAGATGGAATTGATGATGGGTGTGAGATGAGAGAAAGTGAGAGAGAGAAAAGAAAGAGTGGAGGAGTTAGATGAATGGAGGCAAAGATGGGGGCCAATTAGGGTTAGGGTTTAGAAGGAATGGGCCATCAGATGGGCCAAGGTAAATGGGCCACGAAAATGGGCCTAAAGAAGAGCCAATTCAGATTGCTAGCTAGCCCATTAACGGAACAAGACGAATAAATACTACGCGAACCCACCAAAGTCGAATTCGTTTACGCGGGAAGTAAATTAAATAATTACTGAATGAAATAATTTACTTTGATAATTAAATAATTAAATAAATTAATTAAATAATAAAATAAAAAAACGGGGTGTTACAGCTTTGAGCCTGAGCCCGCACGGATTAGCTTTTTTGGAATCACTCAAAAGGCCTCATATCATGTGAGAGTGGTGGTCTAACATATATACCCTTTATTCCACTCACTCTTAAGCAATGTGGGATGCGGGGATTACAACCTGCGGTAGGGATAATAACCGAGAACAAACCTACGTTATTGAGAAAGAAGCTATCAACGAGAGTACTGTAACCCTGCCACAGTATGCAAGGGGTTAGGTGCCTTTGTGAATCTGAAAATTCCTACAAGACTGTGCTTGGCGATGTAGTTGAGTGATCAATCTACGCTATTTTATTTTAGGCCTTAGTGATATTCTGTGATCTTTTGTTATGAAATTTGTCTATGTTGTAAATATGGGTGAGTTATATGAATTCTTGAGGATGTGTAGCAATTCTAATGCTATCAGTTCGAAAGGTATCCATCAGCTTGGTATCAGATTGAGCATATCAGTTTTTATAGTCGGCCTTACTTATGTTACCTTAACTCGGACCGGACACACTTCGAAAAATCAAGAGAACTTTTTGATCAAGGCTGATGGCTAGGGAAGCCGAGATGGAGAAATTATTTAGTATGGAGCAACCCATTTATATTTTGAATCCCAAGAAGATTCGTCAAACTTAGAGCTCGTTTGATGAGACGAATCAAAGGAATTTAGGATGACAAAGATTCTATCAAAGGAGAGTACCAAGTCCCGAGGACATCCTGTAGTGACAGAGGCTGCTAGGGGGGGTTCCTGCCCGGTTGGTTGCATATGTGAGCAATAACGAATGTTACATTGCAACCGTACCAGAGAGGGGAGTGCACCACCCAAGTGTACCAGAGAGATGGTGACCCAAGCTCTGAGAGCTAAGAACAAGTGCCCTAGGTACACATTAGGGTAAATTGCACTTTTAATCCTCTAAGTCGACGTACCACTTCGTATTAGGTCCATTTTTTCAATACAAAACAGATACGGTCCTCTGTTTGCACAAGTGTGGTTTTTGCTGACTTGTCTTGCATTTTTTGGTGACTGGACGGATCGAACTTGCAAACGCTCTAAGAATTTAGTGAATTACCACACGAATTAGTTGTTATTAATACTCCCAAAATCCCTCCCAATGTTTTTCCCCAAATTAAAAACCCTACCTACTTGCCCGTTTTCCCCTAGATTGAAAAAACCCTGGGAATTGATGCTGCAGCTGAAATGAAATGGACTCTTGTTGCTGTTGTTGGCCAGACTCGATTGTTGATATCTCTACAACCACCCTTCGGTAATCTTCAATAAAATGAATGGGAGGAGCTTCACCTGCCCTTGGTATTATGATTTCTCCAGATTTTGTGAATGTGAAGCAAGACATTAACGATTGAAGTAATTCTTCCGATTCTTGACCATCATACAGTATGTTTACTTGCTTAACGAAAAATGGAATTTGATTCTCGACCAACATCAACACCAATAGTTGCCCTGTTTTCTTGTTTTGCTTTGTTTCTTCGGTACATTAACTGAGGTTATCAAGCATAAGCTATGTTTTCAGAGATTACAAAGGCCATGTGATTTGGCAAGTTTGCCTTGTGTTTTTTATGACATGCAAATGATTTGGGGTGAGATGGAGATGAGTTTGAGATGAGTTGGACATGTATAAGCAACGTATACACTAATACGCGTGCTCTAGTTCTTATACGGAGAATTATACGCAAAAAAAGGACCGAGATCGCACAGAGCTTGTAGAGAGGGAGCAAAAGTGGAGTGGACCTCGACTTAGAGGAACAAAACTGCAATTTACCCATACACGTCACTGTAATCATATGCCACTTTTGACACCGAGGACGAACCGAAGCTCGGACATTGGGAATGGACCTATAATCGGGAAACCTTTCTCCAGAAAGCCCATTATGAGCTCTGAAAAATACGGAATACCCTATTATTAATCTCAAGTATCACTCATACTTGTTTCGATTGTTTTCATCATTAGTTTTAATTCTCTACAACTCTTTGTTTAAATCAGTTTGTTAACAATAACAACTGAACTGAAAACCTAGTTAATTCCTTTAGAGAGACTAACCTCGAGTTAACTTATTATTTGCACTATTGTTTTCAGTACAATAGTAACTAATCTTTCGGTTAAAACAAATTTAAAATTGAATTTGACACCTCAATAAAAACTAAATAAATGATTAGATTTCACAGTTAAGAAGTTTTAAATTTTGGATGAGACGAGATACAATGAAAAGGAGGATATATAATTCATTAAGTGGCACCGGAGTTATTCTTTTACAGTAATAATAGGAAAGAAATACAATTTGTGGAATAGCGTACATGGCCATTCATCACTGATCACTGAAGAAGCTTATAGAGGGACCTCATAGGCTAGAGAAACCCTCGAAACGGTTTCGCATATTGATCAAAGACACACAAATAAAATCGTCATGCAAAATTAATCCAAGAAATAAAGCAGGGAAACAATAAGCAATCGCGCACACACACATTTGAGGAAATCATTTCATTTCCGGGCCAGAAGAACCGTTTTGATTAGTCAGATCAAAACGGTTCACATACTCCGTCGGAGCCCTCTGTGACCTGGAGAATGCAATGTCCTCTACATTGTTCGCCGCGACCGTCATGGCATACTGTGTCATTGGTACAGGTTATTGCGGGACACTCTAACTGCAACAACTTCCTTGCTGCAGGTTCACCACCTAGAGCTTCCACTTTTCCAGGGTAAACAACTAAAACTGCATTCAAACATATAGTATCATGTATATTTGCATGTTTATTATAGCTATTATTATTACATAGATTAGGGTAAAGTTTTTTGAAAAAAGGGAAAAAAAAAACAAAAAATAAAAATGAAAAACAAACAGTGTATATATGGAATCAAATTAAAAGAAGAAAATGTGATTAATTACCAGAAGCTATGACCAGAAGCAGAGACACGAAAGCCAGCTTTTGGATGGAAGATTTCATCTTAATGCAATGAAAATACTTGAATTAGCTACTTTAATTTGTTGTTTTTCTATTTGCTAATTGTGTAAGTGAATAAGTGATGATTTATTTTGTTGAATCCCATTCCCCTATTTATAGAAAAACCAACGGGTAATCATGATGCATCATTACTAATTGGTGTAAGCTAATTTAATTAATTAGTATATATATGCATACGACTTTATGCTGATTAATTCATTAATTAAGGCAGCTTATATCGGTAGTAAATTAGTAATATGCAAAGAGCTTACTTACTAAGTCTATTTGTATGTGTTTTCACGTCATGTTGTACTGCATTTTAAAATCCACGTCATGTAATTAATTTAACTCTTATTGTTTTTCCATTTTTTCATCATTAATTTATGCCCTTTTCCAAGAATTCATTCGTAATAATTTCAAAACCATGCTCTGTTTTTTTATGAAAATTAATTATTTTAATTTCAGATCAGTTCAGTTCATATCTGTTCAGATGCATTAAATTTAGTTCAGTTCAGTTCAGATTAGCCTAATAGTGATTGTACTACAAACAAGTTTAGTTCCGTTCAGTTCAGTTCGGATCGGTTCAGTTCAGATCAGACGAAGAGGACAAAAAGCCTTAATAAGCATGTTTATTACGGTACGTGACCGATCTTATGGTGAGTGACCGCCTTGAGAGTTTCATAGATTGTTCAGGTTGCTTGCATTTTAGTAGTCTTCTGGTGTTGAAAATTAGCATATATAGCGCATATGAGTGTTGACAAAGTATGATAAAACATAAATGTTTTGATTTTTACACTAATATATAGTACCTGAGAGTAGTTACCAGTAACTTGGTGGCTTGATGGAGAAAATCGCAAGCGTACGCTATCAGAACATGTAATATAATTCAATCATAACATGTAATATAGTTTAAAACATTAATAATTGAAGGAATAAAATAATGAAAAGCAATCATTTCATTAATATGTGTGAAAACATCTAAAACTACTGATAAAAAAATGGAGGGAGAATGATAATTGAAATCTTCATTGATTCCGCAGAATACTAAAGAATTGAATTTTTTTATCAAAGTTCATTGATTCTTCTATATAGAATAACGAAAATTGACAGATTTGTGAGGAAACCTCATTTTTTGTATTAATCAATCATAACTTAACTGAATAAAAACAACGACTGACAATGTATTTAAATAATAGAACCTAACTTGCTGGAAAAGAGAAAAAAACCAAATACGACTCAAAGTATAATACTAAAACCTAACTTGCTAGAAAAGGAAAAGAAACCCAAAATATTAAAACTGGTCCGCCTTCGAACTTTATTGTTTTGTCTTCTAATCATACCGCATCAGTGACTGCTCTGTGAGTTTCATAGAGTGTTCAGGTTGCAGGTTGCTTGCATTTTAGTAGTCATCTAGTATTGAAAACTAGCACATATAGCGCATATGAGTGTTGACAAAATATGATAAAACGTAAATGTTTGATTTTTTACAATGATATATAGAACCGGAGAGTAGTCATTGGTAACTTGGTGGCTTGATGAAATAAATCGCTAGCGTACATTATCACAACATGTAATATAATAAGATTTATTAGCAAATACCAACATATACTTAATTATTCTATGCTTGTAGACAATTAAGATTTCCGAATTAATTCAATAATCTATCTCATAAATTTATACATAGATAGTGATCGAGAGGTATAAAAGTGACTCATCATGGCTCAATAAGAACATTGTTAATTATTTTGATTAAGGATTTTATAAATATGGATGGATCCATTTTCAATTAAAGAGTGATTTTATTAGCGGGGATCATTTAGAAGAGTGTATTTTGATTAGGTTTTATTATGGATAAGTCAATATGAAATATTTTATAATGTTAAACTATCCCACATCACTTGTTAGGGACATAATTGACTAGCTCATATCTAAGTTGGATAATTGTATCACCTTAAAAGGCCTTTTAATGTGATCATTAGCCAACTATGGACATTCTTTGTTCCCAAATGTAACACATGTGTACTGATGAAATACGTTACGTTGATGAGTTCCCGATGTTGTCGCCTGTGTCTCATATGAACGTTATTTGTTCTTCTGTAGACTCTGATATTTCAGAAGAATATATATGATCATTAAAAACACTAAGCCTTATATACAAACCAACCAAGGACTTATTGAATGGCACTAACCAAATGATTTGCAGATACAATAGCATCAAGGGCTCTATTGCAGCTCAAATAGTGCTAATTCCAGCTCCTCCTCTGTCCCCAACTAAACCTATTTGGAAACCATCTTCTGATTGGAAATTCACCACTAAGTCTGACTGTAATCTCATGAGGTCGGTTAAAGGTGTCAATCCCATTTTGGCTAGCTTGTGGGGTCCAAGAATAACCCCTATTGTTTCTCTTTGCTGGTGGAAAACTCTTCACATTTGGATTCATGTAGATGTTTTATGTTTTAATGAAAAAAGGCATTGTCATGGTTTCTAAGTGTCAGGGTTGTAATCAGGTTTGATGTTTAATAAAGAAGTGGAAAGAGTTTGGCTCTGGTTTTCTGCTTTCTGTCAAATTCATTATTGTCCCCATCCTACTCTGTTGGCTAGGTATAAAGATTGATTCTATTCTACTGATAATGCGAAACAAAATCACTAGAGAACGCATAATTCGCGCGTACCAATGCGAATTACATGAGGATGAACTTAAGCCTGAATGTTTATACTATCTCCTCATTTTTATTTATTTATTTATGGGAAATTTGCATCAAGATCCCCTGCTAGTTTCATCAATTACACATTGGCCCCTTCTAGTTCAACAACTACACATTACCGCCTGTTAGTGCAAATCAATTACATTTTCACCCACGATCTTGACTTTTAGCGAATTAAGGCCTGGAAATTATCATTTTCTCCCTGACGGAATATTGGATTATTTCCCCAGCCAAACAGCTTCAGGCACGTGATGTGCACATGTGGGTTATTATGTAATTGATATTTTTAAGGAGGTAGTAAAATGAAATTGAAAAACTAGCCGTTATAATCTGAAAGTAGCCGTTATGATTTGAATTTTTGTGTATTTATACCCCCTCAAACACATAATTTTGTACTCCTTATTTGTTGCATCTACCATATATCCATATAGCTTCTTATTTTCATTTCCAAATGAGTGATTCGAGTGTTCTTCGTCCAGTTTGTAAGATGGTAAATTGTCGAAGGCGTGCGGAGCTCTCTGTGGCAAGTGATGGGAGATTTTATTGGAAATGCAAAACACACGGATGGTCGGAATGGGGTAATGAGCAAGAGAATATTCAATATCGTCGGGGAGAGATCGTAGAGCCAACTATCCTATCGGAATTTGTCCCAAGTAGACAGAATGCTATAATGGAAGAGCAACATGAAGAGCAAGTGGAACAACCAAGAAGAAGGAGAAGAGCTGCCCCAAAAGAGGAAGACAAATATAGAATTCGGCATCTTATTTGCATAAACCTGTTTTTGTTGGCAATGTACTTACTTGTGCAAATTTATAAAGCATTCAAGTAGAATAAAAGCTAGAAAGGCAATTGTATTGTGCATGAGAACTCTCTCAATATCAGGTGCGGTGTCAATCTCTACAATGGAGCCTGGATTTGTTCTCAACACCATTTCTCTATACTTTGGGGCCAGTTTGTATGCAACCTTTGGATCACCTCCCAGCACAAGCATTGCTTTCTCCCTGGCCCTCCAAACTCTCATGTAGGGAACTTTAACTCCAAGTTTCTTGTTGACCCAAGTCTCTAGTCTCTTGGCACTTAGATTGGGATGCTCTTTTAACTCAATCACAAACTGCTTGCATAGCCATCCAGAATCTGCCATCTTTGGGTCCACCTTTCTAACACACATGTGTGTCCCTACATATGTTTTGATCATCAAAGTTTCATGCCCATCCATGGAACTTGCATGGATTCTCCAAGGACAACCCTATCAAGAAGGATTACAAGCAATATGTAAATTAATATGGAATCCAATAGCTACTGTACATTAAAATGGAATGTAAAGAACTATGTAATTACCTTTTTTCTTGATGCACAATGGGTTGTATATCTTGTTGGCTCATTCTTGTCCTTTGCCAAAGTAAACCCAACTTTCAACACAAAATCCTTCAACCTTAGCCTCAATTCATCAACACATGAGAATATCTGTCCCGCTTCAAACTCCTTGTCACTAGCCTCATAGTTCTCATGAAACTCATCACCCCCCCCCCCATTCACCTTCATCTGCCACATCATCTTCACCATCACTAGGATACTCAACCTCCATATTTTCATCTAAGTGTTGCTCTGTCTGAGGTTGAGAAGGTCCAGCTTGTTCATTTTCTCCCTCACCACCATGTGTTGCCTCATCATTTTCATCATCAGAACCCTCACACCTCTTGAAACCAATCATTTTATCCTCTTCTTCATGAACATTAATAGTCTCAGGCTCCATGCTCTCCCAATCAACAAATGGTTCATCATCACTGTCCCCATTATTATCCAGTTCAGGCCCCTCAGTATTATTCAGTTCAAGCTCCTCATAATCATCATCCATAAGCTCAGGATCATCATCACTCTCAACCAGTCTTTCCTCTTCATAGTAGTTACTGTCCTCACTGTCCTCATCATCCATATGCTCAGACTCATCATCATCTTTCCAATCTTCTACTACCACATCATCCTCTCCTACAGCTTTACTAGTCTCCTCTCCTACTTCTTCACTAGCCTGCTCTCCTACATCTTTACTAGCCTCTCCTCCAATCTCCTAATCTTCACCACCACATGTACTACCTTTGTCTCCTCCAATGTCCTCATCATTTCCAGCACCATGACCTTCATTAGCTTGCTCTCTACCATTCTCCATATCATCTACTATCTTATACATGTCCAGAATATCTCTCAAGTACTGATCCCAGTCCAAAGGCTTATGACCACTTGACATCTCAGCTGGCTTAAATGGAGTAGCCACAATACTTTGGTCAGGTTTGTAAACAGGGGTATGAGGTGGAGTTCTTTCTTTTTCAGGTGGAGGGGAGTTGTTTGTAGGCTGAGAATTTTGGGTAGGCTTTGTAACTGGTGGAGGTTCATCATCCCCTGTCAAATCAATAATATCCTCAGGGCGCGTGGGAAAATATCTTGGGCCTTTTGGTTTTGGTTGTTTAGGTGGAGCTGGCTTAGATGCCCTAGGCCTGAAGAGTCTTTTCCTAACACGTGGCTCACAGCCTCGAGGAGGTTCATACTCAGTATCAACAAGGTTATCTTTAGCATTTGATTTGTCTACAGCCAAAGGTTCAACAACATTCAGGTTTAGCAGCAACTCAACTTCCAGAACACTTCTATTTTTCTCAAACATTAACATCACAGAGTCATCATCTACTACATCAAAGGTCTCACAAGTACCATTAACTTGTGATATAATATTGAAAACAGAGATGTCATTTGAACGTCGACCTTACCTAAAACGACATCATTAACATCTTTACAGAGTCTGCGGTAAGAATACCTCTTGGGATTGACTTCTGAAATCGTATAACTATCATCTCCCAAATGCACCCGTATATTAAAATACTCCTTCCCTCTAGCCATGACTGTAACACAAACATATAACACAGAGGAAAGAAAAAATAGATTTAGAAAAAACCCTAGTTCTTCAAAATTTTCTGAAAAAAATCGAAACATCACATTACTTGTTTCCCAGGTATATTACAAGGCTCCAAAACTATCTAGTATTCAAAAGAAAACAGAATTTTGAAGTTGTTTACATACCTTACAAACAAACCGCGAATGCCAAAATTCCGCCCCCAAAACACGTCGACGTTGTCCGATTCTCCAAACTACGTCATTATCGGGCTATTACGAACGATAATTAGGGTTTTTTTTTTTTTGTGCAATTATACAGTCGAATGGAAGGGGTTTATGGAGGGAAGAAGACGAAGGGACAAGGAAAAGGAAAATGAATAATGGAGAGAATATTGTTTGATTCTGCAATAAATCCCAATTTTCAACTAAGGCCGCATTTGGCTTGCATAACGTGAACAGTAGATTATAAGTTGGTCAACTCAAATTGCTTAAAATGGGATAAAACGTAATAGTTGAACTAGTAGGGGGAAAAATGAAATGAAATGCACTAACAGGGGTTCATTCTGAAAATTTCCCTTTATTTATTTTTAAAACGTTACGAATAAATTGTTTTTGGAGACCGAGTGACGTGGATTAAAAATAGGAAAAGAAATTTGACTTTGATAAATAAATTTTAAATTAGATATCATGGGGATATTCGATATATGCTTCCATCAATACAAGTACTTAGGTATAAAAATGTTAGTAACATTTTAAGTTGATGTATTAATGTGTCGACATTATATTCTCACTTGAAGTTCTAGAAAGTTTCAATGAACTAAATTAAGATGATTAAATATGTATACGTTGCTTCTTTTTTCATGTTCCTTTTAGAATGTGGTTGACATGTGATGCAATTGTCAGGGTTACACAATTCAGAGCAAATCCGGCGAACGAAAGCTAGTGGCAGTGAATTCCATCTCTGGATCCGATTTGCTCTGAATTGTGTAACCCTGACCAATCCATCACATGTCAACCACATTCTAAAAGGAACATATGAAAAAAGGAGTTCGTCTATCCACATTTAATCATCTTAATTTAGTTCATTGAAACTTTCTAGAACTTTAAGTGAGAATATAATGTCGACATATTAATACATCAACTTAAAATGTTACAACATTTTTATACCTAAGTACTTGTATTGATGGAAGCATATATCGAATATCCCCATGATATCTAATTTACAATTTATTTATCAAAGTCAAATTTCGTTTCCTATTTCTTAATCCACGTCACTCCGTCTCCAAAAACAATTTATTTGTGAAGTTTTAAAAATAATAAATAAATAAAAATGAGGAGATAGTATAAACATTAAGGCTTAAGTTCATCATGTAATTCGCATTGGTACGCGCGAATTATGCGTTCTCCAGTGATTTTGTTTCGCATCATATATCCTTATACCTAGCCAACAGAGTAGGATGGGGACAATAATGAATTTGACAGAAAGCACAAAACCAGAGCCAAACTTTTTCCACTTCTTTATTAAACATCAAACCTAATTACAACACTAACACTTAGAAACCATGACAATGCCTTTTTTCATTAAAATATAAAACATCCACATGAATCCAAATGTGAAGAGTTTTCCACTAGAAAAGAGAAACAGTAGGGGATATTCTTGGACCCCACAAGCTAGCCAAAATGGGATTGATAGCTTTAACCATCCTCATGAGATTACAGTCAGACTTAGTGGTGAATTCCCAATCAGTAGATGGTTTCCAAATAGGTTTAGCTGGGACAAAGGAGCAGCTGGAATTAGCACTATTTGAGCTGCAATAGAGCCCTTGATGCTTTTGTATCTGCAAATCCTTTGGTTAGTGCCATACAACAGGTTCCTGGTTGGTTTGTATCACTACAAGGAGGACACCATTTAGCGACGGATCCATCCGTCGCTAAATAATGCCGATCGGTCGCTAATAACAATTAGCGACCGATCGGTGTTTTTAGCGACGGATAAAATCATCGTCGCTAAACCGTTAGTCGCTAGCGAATTAGCGACCGATGAGTTATCCGTCGCTAATTGGCGACCGATTAGCGACTGATTAGCAACGGATAAGGAGGTTGACTTTTAGCAACCGATGACTTATCCGTCGCAAAAGGCCCCGGAGATCCAGCGACGGATAACTCATCCGTCGCTGGATCTCTGATGCTCTTAGCGACGGATAAGTTATCCGTCGCTGGAGCTCTGGAGCTCCTAGCGACGGATAAAGTCATCGGTTGCTATATTTTTTTTTCTTTTTATTTTTTATTTCTTAGATATAATAATGAGAACCAAAATCAAATGCAACGTGTTCAATTAAGCAACATGTTTCAGAAATTCTTATAGACCAAATAAACAAAAAAATAATCCAAGAAAATCATAATAAATGTACCAAAACCCTCCATACATATAATAATAATAATCATACGTACACAATACTAATCCAAAATAATATCATAGTGTACATAGTATTCATGTAGAAAATAATAAATAGAGTCGAAAAGGATAGGGGATCATGGAGAGGTAGGTGGGTCCATCCCCAGCTTCGCATACAGCTGAGCAAACATAGTATCATATTGAGCCTTCTGCGCAGCCTGCTGCGCAGCTAGCCTCTTCACCTCCTCATCCTTCTCCTGCAATTGAAGTAAGAGGGCCTGCTCTCGAGCGGCAGCTGCTGCTGAAGATGATGAAGATGTACTGGCACGGGAACGACGAGTCGGCCTCGAGTCCAATTCAGGGACGGCTGCTGCACTCCCCAGTCCCAAGCGACGACCCTTCTCGTCTGGAGGATTCACCTCAAGGAAATGGCATCCATTTCCTCAACAGTGAGATCCTGATCACGAATCCTGGCCTCGTAGGCCGTCTGAAATTATAAATCAAGAGTATAAGGTGTTAGTTATGTTGTTAATTAGTTATGAAATCATCAGTATTTAATAAACACATGTATTGTTGAACTTACCGCAATTGTTGTGGCCTCGTCACACAACCACTGTCCGTCCTTGGCCTTCTGAGATCTCGAGAACAAGGTGAATAGGAGACTCTCCTTATCCTTCAACTGAATGACACATGAAAGCATCATATACTTAGTTTGAAAGTTCGAAATGCAAGTAAATAACAAGTATAAGAATGATGAATTCACAAAGTTAATACACTTACCTTCTGCCTCACATGTGCTGTAGCGATCGACTCAGAGCCAAAACGGTGTGTCACCAGGGTACGACTCCCATCATTTGGCTGCTTCTTCCTGTTATCAGTGTTCTGGTCAGCCTGCGTCTGGACTCTCTCGTTAGCCCAATACACCTTCCACGCCTCCCAAATTTCATCTCCGGGCCAATCACCGGTACGTGGACGGTTATGTGTATACAGTTTCTTCATGTTATGAACCATGCACTTGTAAAGGGCACTACCGTTAGAGATGAAGCTCCACCAGAGATCCATCAGCAATGCTTTCGGAAGGAAGAAATCTTTCTACACAATTACAAATAAACATCGAAACACATACGTTGGTGAATACTTAAAAACATTCAAGTATAACAAGGGGAAACAACATGTATCAAATATATAACAAGGGGAAACAACATCTATTCAAGTATATCGGTGACTAACATATCACCCAAGTTCAGTGGCTAACATACCACTCAAATATGGTGGCTACCATACCACTCACATTGTCCTATATTTCACTAAAACAATGGTGACTAACATATCACCCAAGTACAGTGGCTAACATACCACTCACACAAAGTGGCTAACATACCACTCACAACACAAACAATTAGGTAACTAATGTACGATTATTAACTCACCCTCAGCTCCTCGAACAGCTCTCCCTTAATTTGGTCCGGGATGCAATGCCACTGGCTGCCACCATCTTGCGGTGGGATCATCCTGTTCCGTATTATCCCACTGAGTACTTTGGCAGCGCGCTCCCCATACAACCTGTGAAGAACAGGTAAGTCAATAGTGAAACCTTCGGTTAGTTCGGTATATATATATTAAAAGTTCGTAAATCAGTTAATGTTTAATACTTACTTCTCTCCATTGGGGTAAAGGACAGGGCGACCATTCCACATCAGACCATCTTCCGGCCTTTGAAAGGGACAACCGTCGTCTGGAACGTGGGCCCACGGGTCGTGGAGGGAGGAATAGGCAGTCGATCCCCTACTCGACCCAGGTGGAGTCCCAAAAACAGTAGGGGAACCCTGCTGTGAGCCCTGCCCCGTGTCCTCTCCGTCGGTATCTGACCTCTGGGACTGCGGGGTCATGTATCGTGGCCTCCTGGGTCGTGGCATCTGCAATAAAAAGATCCGTGTTAGTACATACACAATTGAATATAAAACATGTAAAGTCATTAAGAGATAAAGTAAGGAACGACGCTGGACATTTGGGTGGTCACAATTATTTTCTAATTTAAATTTACCTATGATCGAGTTATTTCCTTCATACTTACGTTTTTTTAAAACAATAATTACTTATATTTATCTATATTTTATACAATTTTCATTATAATAACTACTTACAATATACTATAATTACATATATTTATCTATACTTCCATTATAATTATACAATTTCCATTATTATAACTACTTACAATACACAATAATTTACTCATATTTCCATTATACTTATACAATTTCCAAATCTAATTAGTAATTAGTATATCCGAAACAAAACTACACTAATCGAACAAAACTAACTACATAATCCAACTCAATTCAAATACCAAACATAATCGAACTCAACTATAAAATACCCAATTCATCCCAAATCTATCAATTCACCAACTAAAACTTGTGCATCCCCCCTAATTTGAGCTACACAACATAATAGATACTAGTAGAATGCATACAATTCATTGAAATAGGAAAAAAACGAAGAATACCAAAATTTAGACAAGTTAGGGTTCGAAGTTAATACCTTTGATTGCGGAAGAAAGGTTGAAAGAATCACGCAATTGACTAGCTACACTTATTCGTGCTTGAAATATCTTCGAAATGACTATAACCTTGCTTGAAATGGTGAAGAAATGAAGAAGATATGGTGGTGGCGATTTGGAGAAGAAAGGGGAGAAGAATTGGATCTGGGCGAAAATGGAGTTTTGTCCGAGTCTTCTTCCCGTTAAGGAAGACGACGCAGTGACGGATGACTCATCTGTCACTGGATAGCGACGGATGAGACCATCCGTCGCTATATATCAAATTCCTTTTTTTTTTTTTTTTTACTGGGTCAACGACTATCGACGGATAATTCATCCGTTGCTAATTAGCGACCGATAGACTTCATCGGTCGCAAAAAATAGCGACCGATGAGTCATCCGTCGCTAAATAGCGACGGATGAGTCATCCGTCGCTAAACCTCCACGCCCTACGTACGCTTTATAGCAAACTGATTTTATCCGTCGCTACGGTATTTTATCCGTCGCTAAAAGACCGATCGGTCGCTAAAAGACCGATCGGTCGCTAAAATTAGCAACCGATCGATCCGTCGCTAAATTCCATCACTATACACCAGAATTCTTGTAGTGTATAAAAGCCTTAGCGTTTCAAATGATCATACATATTCTTATGAAATATCAGAGTCTACCGAAGAACAAAGAACGTTCATATGAGACACAGACGACAACATAGCTAGGGAACTCATCAACGTATTTCATCAGTACACATGTGTTACATTTGGGAACAAAGAATGTCCATAGTTGGCTAATGATCACATTAAAAGGCCTTTTAACGTGATACGATTATCCAACTTAGATATGAGTCAATTATGTCCCTAACAAGTGATGTGAGATAGTTTAACATTATAAAATATTTCAGATATTGACTTACCGTAATAAAACCTAATCAAAATACACTCTTCTAAATGATCCCCGCTAATAAAATCACTCTTTAATTGAAAATGGATCAACCGAATCACACGTAGAGATACTGATAATACACATAGAGTTAAATCCATATTTATAAAGTCCTTAATCAAATTAATTAATAATGTTCTTATTGAGCCATGATGAGTCACTTTTATACCTCTCTATCACTATCTGTTTATAAATTCCTAAGATAGATTATTGAATTAATTCGGAAATCTTAATTGTCTACAACCATAGAATAATTAGTATATGTTCATATTTGCCAATAAATCTGTTTTTTTTTGAGACAACACTATAATTTTTCATTATATTACATGTTGTTGTGATAGTGTACGCTCGCGATTTTTTCCATCAAGCCATCAAGTTACCAATGAAAACTCTTTCATACTATATATCAGTGTAAAAAATTAAACGTTTACGTTTTATCATATTTTTTTCAATACTCATATGCGCTATATATGCTAATTTTCAACACTAGAAGACTAGTAAAATGCAAGCAACCTGTACACTCTATGAAACTCTCAGAGCGGTCACCGATGCGGTATGATTAGAAGACAAAGCAATAACGTTCGAAGGCGGATCAGTTTTAATATTTTGGTTTTTTTTTTTTTTCTTTTCTAGCAAGTTATGTTTTAGTATTATACTTTGAGTCGTATTTGGTTTCTTTTTCTTTTCCAGCAAGTTAGGTTCTATTATTTTATTATATTGTCCGTCATTGTTTTCATTCAGTTAAGTATTGATTGATTAATACAAAAAACGAGGTTTCCTCACAAATCTGTTACTTTTCGTTATTCTATATAGTAGAATCAACGAACTTTGATAAAAAATTTCAATTCTTTAATATTCTGCGAAATCAATGAAGATCTGAGTTATCATTCTCCCTCCATTTTTTTTTATAAGTAAGTTTAGATGGTTTCACACATATTAAGGAAATATTGATTTTTAATATTTTATTCCTTCAATTATCAATGTTATAAAAGCTATATTACATGTTATGATTTTATTATATTACATGTTCTAATAGCGTACGCTTGCGATTTTCTCCATCAAGCCACCAAGTTACGAGTGACTACTCTCAAGTACTATCCGGCTGTTTGGAGCTCATTTAACCAAACTCTTTTAAGCAAATCTCCTCTGAGGAATAGTAAACTCAATTAAGGAAATGGGTTGAAATTGTGTTTGGAGTTAAATTTAGGGAAAAATAGATGTATAGAGTAGGATAATAATTAGGTTTAAGAAGGAATGTTTTTTTTGTTTTGTACCAGGTACGGAATTTGAGGAGAATATGTGGTGGAGGTTTTATTTGTGGATGTAAAATAATAGTAAAAGTAAATTAAAAAAAAGTCAAAATCTGGAAAAAAAAAAAAAAAAGAAAAAGAAAAAATCCCAAGTAGAGTTTTGGGAGGAATAGTAGTGGGTCTATTTTGGAATTGAGTTCCAAACATGAAACTCAATTAAGAGTGCCCAAAAGAGTTTGCTAAATGAGCTCCAAACATACCGTATATATCAGTGTAAAAAAACAAAACATTTACGTTTTATCATGTGTCAACACTCATATGCGCTATATATGCTAATTTTCAACAGCAGAAGACTACTAAAATGCAAGCAACCTGAACACTCTACGAAACTCTCAAGGCGGTCACTCACCATAAGATCGGTCACATACCGTAGAATAACCATGCTTATTAATTTTGAAATTATTACGAATGAATTTTTGGAAAAGGGCATAAATTAATGATGAAAAAATCGAAAAACAATAAGGGGTAAATTAATTACTTGACGTGGATTTTAAAATGCAGTACAACATGGATGACGTGAAAACACACACAAGTAGACTTAGTAAGTAAGCTCTTTGCATATTACTACCGATATAAGCTGCCTTAATTAATGAATTAATCAGCATAAAGTCGTATGCATATATAATTAATTAAATTAGCTTACACCAATTAGTTGTGATGCATCATGATTACCCGTTGGTTTTTCTATAAATAGGGGAATGGGATTCAACAAAATAAATCATCACTTATTCACTTACACAATTAGCAAATAGAAAAACAACAAATTAAAGTAGCTAATTCAAGTATTTTCATTGCATTAAGATGAAATCTTCCATCCAAAAGCTGGCTTTCGTGTCTCTGCTTCTGGTCATAGCTTCTGGTAATTAATCACATTTTCTTCTTTTAATTTGATTCCATATATACACTGTTTGTTTTTCATTTTTTTTTTTTTGTTTTTTTTTTTCCTTTTTTCAAAAAACTTTACCCTAATCTATGTAATAATAATAGCTATAATAAACATGCAAATATACATGATACTATATGTTTGAATGCAGTTTTAGTTGTTTACCCTGGAAAAGTGGAAGCTCTAGGTGGTGAACCTGCAGCAAGGATGTTGTTGCAGTTAGAGTGTCCCGCAATAACCTGTACCAATGACACAGTATGCCATGACGGTCGCGGCGAACAATGTAGAGGACATTGCATTCTCCAGGTCACAGAGGGCTCCGACGGAGTATGTGAACCGTTTTGATCTGACTAATCAAAACGGTTCTTCTGGCCCGGAAATGAAATGATTTCCTCAAATGTGTGTGTGCGCGATTGCTTATTGTTTCCCTGCTTTATTTCTTGGATTAATTTTGCATGACGATTTTATTTGTGTGTCTTTGATCAATATGCGCAACCGTTTCGAGGGTTTCTCTAGCCTATGAGGTCCCTCTATAAGCTTCTTCAGTGATCAGTGATGAATGGCCATGTACGCTATTCCACAAATTTGTATTTCTTTCCTATTATTACTGTAAAAGAATAACTCCGGTGCCACTTAATGAATTATATATCCTCCTTTTCATTGTATCTCGTCTCATCCAAAATTTAAAACTTCTTAACTGTGAAATCTAATCATTTATTTAGTTTTTATTGAGGTGTCAAATTCAATTTTAAATTTGTTTTAACCCAAATATTAGTTACTATTGTACTGAAAACAATAGTGCAAATAATAAGTTAATCCGAGGTTAGTCTCTCTAAAGAAATTAACTAGGTTTTCAGTTCAATTGTTATTGTTAACAAACAGATTTAAACAAAGAGCTGTAGAGAATTAAAACTAATGATGAAAACAATCGAAACAAGTACGAGTGATACTTGAGATTAATAATAGGGTATTCCGGATTTTTCAGAGCTCATAATGGGCTTTCTGGAGAAAGGTTTCCCGATTATAGGTCCATTCACAATGTCCGAGCTTCGGTTCGCCCTCAGTGTCAAAAGTGGCATATGATTACAGTGATGTGTATGGGTAAATTGCAGTTTTGTTCCTCTAAGTCGAGGTCCACTCCACTTTTGCTCCCTCTCTACAAGCTCTGTGCGATCTCGGTCCTTTTTTTGCGTATAATTCTCCGTATAAGAACTAGAGCACGCGTATTAGTGTATACGTTGCTTATACATGTCCAACTCATCTCAAACTCATCTCCATCTCTCCCCAAATCATTTCCATGTCATAAAAAACACAAGGCAAACATGCCAAATCACATGGCCTTTGTAATCTTTGAAAACATAGCTTATGCTTGATAACCTCTGCTAATGTACCGAAGAAACAGAGCAAAACAAGAAAACATGCCAACTATTGGTGTTGATGTTGGTCGAGAATCAAATTCCGTTTTTTGTTAAGCAAGTAATCAACATACTGTATGATGGTCAAGAATCGGAAGAATTAATTCAAGCGTTAATGGCTTGCTTCACATTCAAAAAATCTGGAGAAATCATAATAAAAAGGGAAGGTGAAGCTCTCCATTCAACAGCAACAAGAGTCCATTTCATTTCTGCTGCAGCAGCTCAATTCCCAGGATTTTTTCAATCTGGGGAAACGGGCAAGTAGTCAGGGTTTTTAATATGGGGAAAAATTGGGAGGGATTTTGGGAGTATATATAACAACTAATTCATGTGCTAATTCACTAAATTCTCATAGCGTTGGCAAGTTCAATCTGTCTAGTCACCAAATATTGTAAGCCAAGTCAAACAAAAATCACAGTTGTGCAAACAGAGGACCGTATCTGTTTTGTATTGAAAAACAATGGACCAAATACGAAGTGGACGTCGACTTAGAGGACCAAAAGTGCAACATACCCTGATGTGTACCTTGGGTACCTATTCTTGGCTCTCAGAGCTTGGGTCACCACCTCTCCCCTCTGCTTCTTGGCCCGATCACTACACTTGGATGGTGCACTCCCCTCTCTGGTACGGTTGCAATGCAACATTCGTTATTGCTCACGTATGCAACCAACCGAGCAGGAGGCAGCCCCCCCCCCCCCCCCCCCCCCCGCAGCCTCCGTCACTACAAGATGTCCTCGAGACTTGGTACTCTCCTTTGATAGAATCTTTGTCACCCTAAATTCCTTTGATTCGTCGCATCAAACGAACTCTAAGTTTGACGAATCTTCTTGGGATTCAGAATATAAATGGATTGCTCCATACTAAAATATTTCTCCATCTCGGCTGCCCTAGCCATCAGCCTTGATCAAAGAGTTCTCCAAATTTTTTTGAAGTGTGTCCAGTTCGAGTTAAGGTAACATAAGCAAGGCCGACTACAAAAACCGATCTGCTCAATCTGATACCAAGCTGATGGATACCTTTTGACCTGAGAGCATTAGAATTGCTACACATCCTCAAGAATTCATATAACTCACCCATATTTACAACATAGACAAATTTCATAACAAAAGAGCACAGATTATCACTAAGGCCTACAATAAATAGCGTAGATCGATCAGTCAACTGCATCCCCAAGCACACTCACGTTGATAGCTTCTTTCCCAACAACGTAGGCCGGTTCTCGGTTATTATCCCTACCGCAGGTAATCATGTCTAAAGACACCACACGTTCCTCAAAACTCAACATATTTGAAATGAAAGTGTTACATACAATGTTTATGTAATATTGGAAGAGACTTACTGACTAAGAGAACTCTTTATGGATGCTTGTTTAGGCTAAAAGTCTCAATTAAGCTCCAAATAGCCTCCAATGGAAGTTATAAAAGGGCTATTAACCCTTATTTAAGCCCCAAATATGAAATCTACAATAAAAACTCCAATAATATGAAGTAATATGGACATGGGGACCAAGAGCATTCACAACAGTTTCCCTATAAAAATTTCACAAAAATCATTTTAAACTTGTTCCCTATAATATTTTAAGCATGTATTTAACAATTCACTAAAATCAGATTCCCTTTTAGTTACAAATATAAATAATAATTTTAATAACCACATATTCTAAATATAGTATATAAATTAATTGTTAATACACTAAAAACGTTTTAGGCATGCACAAGTTTAGGCATGTGAAGAGTTTTCCCGATTTTTTTAGGTGATCCATTCAAATTTTAGGGAAACTGATTTGTTATGATTTTAACACATATTTTAATTTGTTGCCAATATTTAAGCAAAAAAATAATTTAGGAAAGCTGGTGTGAATGCTCTAAGTCTCAAATAAGCCCAAATCACTGGAGACATCATTTGGGATGGAATTTTGGGGCTTTTATGTTAAAAGCCTCCTAATTAACCCCAACCATAATTTTTTTTCTTTTTTCTTGAAACGACAAATATTACTAATACTTATACACTGATGATATATAAATTTTCTAAACCACTTTATTTCTCCGCATCTAAACCAACCTTACAACTTCGCTGCCACGAAGGATCAAACCCTGCACCTTTTCTTCACTACCCCAACTTCTTACCGCTGCACCACCTTTATGACTCCCAAGCCCCAACTATCATGAGTGCTCTAACCAATAATTAGAATAATTAATGGGTTTTAATCCCATATGAATAGAACTATCTAGGGACCCTAACGGTCATGGGATGGCTATGGGCGGCCTGAGTCAAGTGAACTAATCTACCAAATAAAGAGAATGGAATGTAAATACAATTATAAAGAATAATAATATAATGGCCAAATTTCATATGAAACTCCTTTTAGATTCGTTTATTACATGTAAGAGACCATAAATTTGTTAATTATATCCAACCTCCAGTTAGATATATTTTAATTACATATAGGTCCACGAATTTGACGTTTGACGGATTAAAACATGAAAAGTACATATTTGCCCCTGCTTCAAAATCTGATTTTTCGCTCACCCAAACAACTTCATTTTATGTTTATTGCGCAATGGACCCTAATATCTTCTATTTTACAAAGTTGACACTAAATAATTTAAAATTAAGTCACACAATTTATCCAAATTACAAATTGAACTAAAAAGTTATTATAAAACAACCCCAATAATATTTGTAATTCAAAATATGGCACAAAATTATTTTTAACAAAAATTAATTTCCCTTTATTTAATACTTTTATGTTTTTCTTTTCGTTTTTTTTTCTCTTTTTCTTTCCTTCACAGCTCCGTTCACCGGAGTCAGCTCCGGTCGGAGCCTGCAAGTTTCCTGATCGCTGCAACAGTGGTTATGTACAAGAACTTCTGCAACATACTTGAAGAACGTACAGGACACAATCTGCGAAGAGCCTATTGTTTAGACTCCGCCAACGCTTTGATATACGAATCTCCACTGCTAATAATGTTGGATGCTGTGTTCCACTATTACTGTATACTGTGTAACAGCCTATTGTTTTCTGTACTACAAAAACTACAATTTGTAAGTGTGGCATCATTTCTTAAATGCAAAACGGTACTCATGAATCATGTGCCAATAATATAATATACTCACGTTGATCTTTGATCCTCTGATTAGCTGTGTGCGAAATGGTGTGCCATGAGGAACAATAGGAAACAACCTTTGCCGTAATCCTAAAAACCTTTACATCCAATACCATAAAGAAAAACTACTAGCTAGGAAGACCTGGTCTGTAAGGATTAAGGAAGCAACCAAAATGATATCAAGCCTTGTAAGTAGTTTAGCAGTCTTATAATCGGTTTATACATTGATGATCAAGCCTTCGAGTGTATGTAAATAAAATTAGAGGAGAAGTTACGATGAATTTTAGTAGTGATTACTAAAATTGAAGAAAATTAAAATCAGGGTTTGTAAACTTGTGAAACTAAGAACAATTGAATAGAAAATTGAATTTGTATTGATTTGAGTATGGTGTAGACATGAAATCTCTGTAAATTCTAGAGAGAAGAATTGTACAGAGTTTGTACAGAAAATACAGAAAAAGTGAAAATAAGAATTACAAAAGAATCCTATATAGAGCAGTATTACCGTCAAGGGTAAAACCGTCTATTTACATTGACTTTAGGGCAAATAGCAAACTGGTCCTTCTTTATTTACTCAACAACACTTCAGACCTCTGCTATGTCTTCTCTTCTTCACATGTATGTTTTTCATGTTGAGCTTTACACCCCCCCTCAATTGAGACATGTATGTTTTTCATGTTGAGATTGCCCTTGAATCTCTGAAATAACACACCTGCAAGAGGCTTTGTGAGAATGTCAGCAACCTGATAATCATTTTTGATATGAAACAATTTTATAACATTGGATTTGATCTTCTCTCTTATGAGATGACAATCCAACTCAATATGCTTTGTTCTCTGGTGCTGCACAGGGTTATGAGCTAAGTAATAAGCAGACATACTGTCAGTGAACAAAAGAGCAGGTTGAGAATGAGAAATTTTGAAATCATCAAGAAGGTAAAGAAGCCACTGGATTTCACAAGCTGTTGTAGCAGCTGAACGATATTCAGCTTCAGCACTACTTTTACTTACCACCTGCTGCTTTTTAGATTTCCAAGATACAAGAGAATCACCTAAAAAGATAGCAAATCCAGTAATGCTTCTTCTTGTGTCCTTGCAACCAGCCCAATCACTGTTAGAAAAGGCTTTCAAGTGTAATTCTGATTTGGAGTTAAAAAATATACCTAAGTCCAGGCTCATTTTTGATATACCTCAGTACCCTATGTGCTAATTCATAGTGCACCGTGGTTGGTTTAGACATAAATTGACTCAACATCTGAACAACAAAGCTAATATCTGGCCTAGTAATAGTGAGATAGAGTAATTTACCCACTAGGCTTCTGTATTTATGTTCATCTTGCATGACTTCTCCATCTGTTACTCCAAGTTTCTGCTTGGAATCCATTGGAGTATTGACTGGTTTACACTCCAAAAAACCTGCATCACTAAGAAGATCAAGTGTATATTTCCTCTGGCATAAAACAATACCTGCATCTGATCTAGCAACTTCAAGACCAAGAATGTATTTTAACTCTCCAAGATCTTTAATAGTAAACACAGCATGAAAATGTTGCTTTACTGCAATAATTTCCTCAAGTGAATTACCTGCAAGGATGATATCATCGACATATACTAAAAGAATGGTTATCTTGTCAGTAGTGACCTTAGTGAATAGAGATATGTCAGCTCTTGATTGAGTATACCCAAAATTGGTGAGAGAATCAATGAGTTTGTTAAACCATTGTCTTGAAGCCTGCTTCAAGCCATATTAGCTCTTAACTAACTTACACACTCTTTTGTCATTGTCAGCACAATAACCAGGAGGAGGTCTCATATAGACTTCTTCATCCAACTCACCATGAAGGAAAGCGTTATTCACATCAAGTTGTTGCAAATGCCAATTTTTTACAGTAGCTACAGCAAGTAAAAGCTTAACAGTAGTTAATTTGATGACAGGAGAAAAAGTATCAAAATAATCTATACCTTCTTGTTGGGTATAACCTTGTGCTACAAGCCGAGCTTTATACCTTTCCAAGGTACCATCAGCTTTAAATTTTGCCTTGTACACCCACTTGCAACCAATGCAATTATGTCCTTCAGGTAACTCAGTAAGAACCCAAGTTTTGTTTTTCTCTAATGCTTGTATTTCAGCTGTCATGGCATCTTGCCATTCCTTGTGTTTGTTAGCCTCTTTATAATTCTTTGGCTCAGGAACACAAGTTATTGCTGCAACAAAACACTTATGTTCATCTGATAACTGATCAGTGGATACAAAGTTACAGATAGGATAATGAGAAGTAGTAGTAACACAATCTGTGGTAGCAACATTTGCATGTTTTAGAGAAGTTGGGAGATTAACTTCATATACCTGTAGGTGAGATGGATTCTTTCTATTTCTCACAGGTCTATTATTATCAATGACATGATTAGAAATACTATCATCAGCAACATTTTGTACCTGTTCTGTATTGTCATCACTCAAAGCCTGAGTGTTAGAAGAATCATGTACTAAAATATTCTGCAAGAAAGTAGTTTCATCTGCATGATGAGCAATAGTATTCTGTGAATCTTGACCAGACATTTGATCTAGTTCATTCAACTCTGCCACTTCCTGTGTATCAAGAAAATTAGTGGGAGTAACCATATGATCATAAGCAAAGTAATTCTCATAGTTTTCATCAGGTTGATCTTGTTCATCAGAAAATAAAATCTCTTGTGTATTTAAGTAATCATTCTCTTGAAAAGGGAGAATATCTTCATAAAAGACAACATTTCTGGAAACAAACACTTGCTTAGTTGTCAAATCCAGAACTCTATAACCTTTCACACCAAGAGGGTAACCAATGAACACACACTTATGGGCTCTCTTGTCAAATTTGTGAGTTCCTGCAGGATTAGCTGAGACAAAACACAAAGAACCAAATACCTTGAAGTGATCATAGGTAGGTGGTTGTTTATACAGCATTTCATAAGGAGTTTTATTATCTAAAACCACAGAAGGAGTTCTATTGATGATGTGTGCAGCTGTGAGCACACAATCAGACCAATAAGACAAAGGAATATGAGAATGGAAAAGAAGAGCTCTTGCAACTTGAAGAAGAACTTGATGTTTCCTCTCTACTCTACCATTCTGTTGTGGAGTATAGACGCAGCTGGTTTGATGAATGATGCCATGTTTCTTGTAGAAATCAGTCATGGCAAATTCAACACCATTGTCTTTCCTGATGCATTTGACTTTTAAAGCAAATTGAGTTAACACCATGGAACAAAAACTTTCAACAAATCCTCTAGTTTCACTCTTACTCTTCATCATATAAATCCATGTTACTTTGGAATGATCATCCATGACAGTAAGAAAATATTTAAAACCATTATGAGATACTTTATGAAATGGACCCCAAATGTCCATATGCACAAGATCAAAGACAGAAACAGCATGAGATTCTGAAATAGGAAATTTCAACTTCTTCTGTTTACTGTAATGACAAACATCACATAGAACTTTCTCATTACACTGAGGTAGATGTAACACAGACACAGAAGCAAGCTTAGAATAGGGAATATGACCTAATCTAGCATGCCATAGTTCAAGTAACTCAGTTTTACTTGTAACAACATTTACAGAAGAAATTTCAAAGCTATTACTACTGACAGAACACTTTTCACTAGCTTTCACAAGAGGTTTTTCAAAATCAGGTCTCAATCTGTAAAGACCATTATTGAGTTCAGCACAACCAATTGTTTGGTGGGTTTGCACATCCTGCAAAACACAAGATGAAGTTGCAAAATTCACCTTGACTGTCCCATTCTTTGTCAAATGAGAGACAGAAAGTAAATTGAAACTAAAGCTAGGCACATAAAGCACATCTGTCAAGACCAAAAGATTAGATAATTTAACAGTACCTCTTAGCATACTTTGTACTACAGAGCCATTAGGTAATTGAATATCAATGCAAGCAAGTTCAGGTTTATCAGTAAATAAACACTTGTTGCAAATCATATGATCACTTGCACCTGTATCAACAATCCAAACAGTACTACAAGCAGAAGAGACATTTAAAGCAAATGTACCTGCATAAGCATTGTTATCTGACTTCTGAGAATTACCAGCAACAGCAACCGCAGCATGATGAATACTGCCAGCTTTCTTGCTCTTCTGCTGCTTGGCAAACTTTAAGAATTGCTTGTACATTTTAGGATTGACAAACTCATCTTCAGAATCATCACTGTCCTGACCACAATCATTAACATCATCTGAAACAACAGCTGCATTAGCATGAGCCTTCCCTTTGTAGCTTGGATTATTGACAGATACACCATTCCTCTTGTTTCCTTTTGGTCCTTTCCAGTTGGGAGGATACCCATTCTTCACATAGCATCTCTCATAAGTATGACCATTCATTTTGGAGTATGTACAGAAAAGAGGCTTCTTCTCTTTATTGTAATACTTATTTGCAGCATTCACAGTAGAATCATAAGAACCATGTCCTGAGTCTTTGGCCTTCTCTTGAGAACCAGCATGTGACAACATAGCCATAGACCCTGCAACATCATCATGAGACACATGAAGAGCCCTCTGACTCTCTTCCTGCATCAAGAGATTATAGACATGAGGTAGAGAAGCATCTGGACTTGTAAGCATAACATGACTCCTTAATGAATTGTAACTGTCATCCAAGTTAACCAAGAACTTCAATAGTGCATCCGCCTTTTGCCTCTTGGAAATCTTTTCAGCAATGTTACAAGTACACTTTCCACAAGTACAAGTAGGCATAGGTCTGTAGTTCACAAACTCCTCCCAGAGAGATTTAAAACCATTGTAATACACTGTCACAGGCTTAGTTCCTTGCTTGTATGCACTTAACAACTTTTCTATCTGTAACACTCTTGTACCATCCGTTTTGGTGTACCAAGAGTTCAAATCATCCCAAATTTCCTTGGCCGTCTAAAGATACATCAAAGAGTTCCTAATTTCCTTAGTTACTCCATTCAACAACCAAGACAAAACCAGACAGTTAGCTCTCTCCCAGGCTACTTTCTCAACCTCATCCGCATCTTCAGCAGGTTTCGGCAACTTTCCATTTATAAAACCAACTTTGTTCTTAATAACCAACTGATTTTTGAAATTCATACTCCATCCAACATAGTCTGAGCCATCGAAAAGTTCACCAACAATCCTTGTGCCCACACCATCTCCTGGATGAATAAAGAACGGAGACGAATTATCCTCAGAAGGATTAGCCTTAACAGATCCAGGATTCACCATTTTTCCCAAATTACAGAACAACTTTTACCAACACAAACTCCACAATCTGCAGAAAAACTTCAAAACAAACAAATACACACCAGCGAAACAACTGCAGAACAACTTCCAAACCAACAACGAACACTTCTAGTTCGAAAAAAAAAAAAAACCAACTCAAACTCAGAAAATTCCCAAAGTATAAACCCTAGGTTTACCAACACAGTATAGCACAGCGGAAAATCGGATCGAACAACTCAGTCTACACGACTGACGACGATGATACCATGTAAACTTGTGAAACTAAGAACAATTGAATAGAAAATTGAATTTGTATTGATTTGAGTATGGTGTAGACATGAAATCTCTGTAAATTCTAGAGAGAAGAATTGTACAGAGTTTGTACAGAAAATACAGAAAAAGTGAAAAGAAAAATTACAAAAGAATCCTATATAGAGCAGTATTACCGTCAAGGGTAAAACCGTCTATTTACATTGACATTAGGGCAAATAGCAAACTGGTCCTCCTTTATTTACTCAACAACACTTCAGACCTCTGCTATATCTTCTCTTCTTCACATGTATGTTTTTCATGTTGAGCTTTACAGGGTTTCCATGAGAAACATGCAAAATTGCAAAGGTAATGTAGGAAATTGGGTTAAAATGATTATCTCGAAGCAAATGAGAACACGGAGATGCCGCAAATTTTAACTCAGATGCACGCACAGCTCGGTAAAGTAGAACCTATTGTTTGGACTGAGAGGCAGTATGACATAAGATAACCATATGAATTCAGACATAGGGCTGGTACAGGTCAGGTTTTTTTTTCGGGTTTTGGGTCATCGGGTTGCCAGGTATCGAGTACCCCGATTTCAGTCAGGTACCCAGTAACACCCGAACATTTTGGGTACACAACAACGGGTAATGGGTACCCGATTTTTGTACGTTCACAAATATAAATACGTCCCCCAAATACTCTTTAGTTAAAAAAGCAAATGTCGCCAACATAGATCCATACATAAACTAAGAGAGAATAATTCAAGTACAATCTTCAGAGAATAATGAATGGTCAAATCTCAAACGCTGAGCATAGATATGACTGCTATTCAAAGTAGTAGCATTTCATTTATTACACAGATCTTCAGCTGAGCCGCCAACCAGCAAAACCTAACATTGACTGACCAGATGGGAGTTCCATAGTTCTTCAATTTTCCTTCAACCATATGAACCTGTAGATATGTATATCTTAAAAATAAACCAACATGACCCACCGTGGTGATATGAATTTGATGTTTTAACTCTATTCATAATGGATAGCAAACATACCTCCTCAGTTTCTTTTGCGTTTAAGTGTCTTTATCTGGGCGTAGATGTAATGGATGACTTCCTTAAGTGTGGCTTTCCGATCCTCCTTGAAGTTCCACAGCTCCGCTACTGAATACCCGCCACTTGGATTGTATTCGTTCATTTCCTCTAGAGCGGTCTTCACTGCATCATAAACTTCCATACCCCACTCGTTCTTGAGGCCTTGCAGATCTTCATCATCTTCCTTTATAACGGACTGCATGAGGACACCGGAACAATGGTTATGTATATAGTGCACAAATAGAAGGAAAAAGTAAAAAGAAAAGCATACATTAACAAAAAATGAGAATATTTGAGATGAGGTTGGGCGAATAAAAGTGCAAATGAATTATTGCGCAAAGCAAGATGAGTAATGGTCACTTCAAGTTACCTTGGCATTTCCTTTCTCATCTTCAACTACTCGGAAAGGGTGCCAATCGGAGTTTTTCACCTTTTCCTGCCACAACGAACATAGTTCCAAAGTCTTGATTTCAGCATCAGAAGGTGGAAATTTTAAGTTGCAGGCAGTCTGAAAAGGCTTCTCATCTAGCTCCCCCATCCTTTTAATACCAATGTTAACGCGGGTGCTACTTAACATCTCAGACAAACCCTGAAAGGAATGAATATATTTTAACATTTAGTGCAGAACAAGAACATAAAATACAGTTTTGTGAGGCATATGATCACTTGAACCAGATGAAATGGAAAACCAAAGAGCTCCATTTATTTCAGATGAATAACACAGCTCCAAGCACTCCCTGGAATGGTGCAAAATACAGTATGACAGACCAAAAGTTGGACTAAACAAATCATTTCATTCATGCCAGTTTAAGAATTTGAAAACGCTATGATTTTGTGTATGTGGTGTAAAACATATTGAATGAAATTGGAAAGATATACAGCAGAATGCTTTAGAATCTAGATACCATACCTTAATTAGCACTTTACGAGCGGCTTGCAGCTCATCATTACTTTGCCGCTCTTTCATAAGTAGTTGGGTATTCATATCCTCAAGACTATCCAGATCATCTGTTTTGTCTTTCAATTGCTCATTCATCTCGTTTATCTTTTTCTGGACAGCTGAATCATCATCACCTCCCATATGCTTCATCACCTCTAGTTTCCCTTTTAGCTCTTCAATTTCCATTTCCAACTTCTGCTTCTGTTCTAAATTCTTTTGCAACTCTTTGATCTTCATTAAAGCCTCCTCTTTCTCTCTCTGTATATCGCATAACACATGTGAAGTACATTAAGTCATAGAATAAACACTAATGGACAGTACTGACAGTTCAGCATTACAGGAGAGTGTTAACGGATGGAATATAAATATATGTTCACCTTTTGCTCTTCAACTAGTCTAAGGACATTTTCATCAGCTTTTTTTTGCTCCTCTGATGCCATTTGAAGCGCATTGTTCCTCAACTCATTCTGTCACAATGTCGCAAAGTCAACACAACCAACTTATGTTCATAGTAACAATAATAATCAAGATATAGAATATGGATAAAAAAGAAGTCTATACAGAACTTATATTAATTTGATCTCCAGGCCAACACACAGGAAAGTAGAACAGTGCCAAAAATAAATGCTCATGGACAAAGAATAACAAGAACAAGTGAAGAAACCGATTTTGTCTGGACAGTTATGAAAATAAAAAATTGTACTTTTGGAAAATCTTAAAAGTAGTGCAGGTATTAATCAAGTAAAGACAGTTTATGAGTGCCAATTTACATGTAGACATGGATACAGTGCATAACCTTTTTCTTCTCCTCTTCAAGTTTCTGCCTCTCCCGTTCAGTTAATGTCTCACGCTTATTCAGCTCCTTGCCCCATGAGTCGAGCCGCCTTTTCTTATTCTCCAACTCCAAGTTCAACATCTCCTGTTCGTCCAAGACCTTCCTAATGTGCTCACGGGCTTTACGCTGCAGTTTGCGTGTTTCTGGGGTAAGAAGGAACAATTAGAACAATCTAAAATAAAGTAATGCTCAAAGGTAAGTAGTAGGCTGTGAGGGCAGAGGAAGAACAAGCAAGAGAATTCAACCAACGAACCTTCAAAGAAAGATTGATGAAGTCGATCTTTCTCTTCCAGCATCCTACTAAGCGACATGTTCTTCTCATTGAACCTAACTTGCAGCTCATCCAGGTTCTCATTTTTCATCTCAATTTCATTGACCAGATTGCCAACAATTTTGTTCCTATCCTGTGTTGCTTCATGGACAAGATCTGATATTGTTTTCAGTTTTCCTGTTTGGCGAAGATAATCACCCACTGGCCCTTCGGAGTTGTAATCATCTTCTCGGGCAAACCAACCATAAATACTTTGACCTGGAGATGTTTTCCTTTCAGCCCATTCCTTTTTACTGTGTCCATTATGCTCAAAGGATTTTTCAAACTCCATGGCATTCTTAAACCCAGCCCAGTCATTGTCGAATCTTAAAACAGCATCTGCATGTTGTTCATCCTTGAAAATTTCAATTTCAGTAGGCTTGTATTTTGAGAATCTTTTCATCCAGTAATCACTGCTACCATCAGAATTTCTACTATGCTCATCTGTGATATTAGTCATTATTCCTACCCAGGGCCAGCAATACAGTTCACTCTGCTGAGGATTATAAGCAGGTGGAGGTTTAGGAGCCGCAATTTGAATTTTTGCATCAGTATCATTAGCTAGCTCCTTCTCTATGTAGTGAGCGAGTGCAAGATGATTAGCTCTTTGCTTTGCACTTTTGGCTGTGCCTTTAGCAGTTCCAATAGCATGTTGATAGAGATGGTTGAACTGGTAGTCCTGTTTCTTTTTGCCAGCACAGAATGGGCACCTAAGGGTTCCCTTTGGGCCCTTTATCGTGTACGTTCCTGCCTTCAGCAACTCGTACGGCTTCACTTTATATTCATTGATTTCTGAATCACTGATATCTGACTCTTCATCCGAGCTACTCCCCATCTGAATAAAATATTGGAGAAATATACATCCATCAGTGGGTAAAGCGATACTAGAATGATAATCTAAAAATAGAAAGTGCACTTGGATCGTATACAGTATACACTGAGTGAGAACTACTCCCTCCAGTTTTCATGATCTGTCATCCTCCAAATTTTAGTCTAAAACATTAAGTGTCGTTATTACTAATCATTGCCCTATATTAAGTAATTAATTAATGCTTACTTTTTGGTGCACTCCCACCATTTCATCTCAATAGGCTGCATTAATATTATTTTTACATATTAAAAGGGTTGTGTTTTAATTGCAGTAAACCTATTAATAGGCCGCCTTAATATTTGTGCTTTTTCCAAAACGACACATAATGAAAACTGGAGGGAGTAACTGATATCAATATATACTGGTTTTTACAACTGAACGAAGTAAGGATATTGAGAAACCAAGGCACAGCAAATCAGCCAGTACTCAGTTCAGATGTTGAACCAAGAATCCACTTAACCCACTACAATAGAATATCTAAGCAGAACGTTACAGCTAACAAAACAGCAGTCATAAATTGATAGAAAACCAAGAAAACAAATGACTTCTAACATTTGCTTCAGACATGAGTATATTCAACATAAGATCCATCAGATTTCATAACATACTGGAGTATATGCTCATGAAACATAATATCCTAATACTAAGTTACCAACTCTTGAACAAACTGAGAAGCATTCCAATGTTTCTGGCACATGCATGACTATACTTCCCTATATCGAGTATAAACTTACAGAATAACATTCCCAATCTGATATTCAAAACATTTGTAATAGATGCATTCGACATTTGAACAAACTGAGAAGCATTCCAATATTTCCAGCACATGCATGACTATAATTCCCTATATCGAGTACTAAATAATCTTACAGAATAGCATTCCCAATCTGTAAATCAAAATATTTGTCATGAATAGATGCATCGGACATTTGATTCAGACATGAGTATATCTGTATATGCAACGAAAGATCAATCGAATTTAATATCATATTATATGCTCATGGAACTGATGATTATTCTATATCAGATAACTCTACTCATTCATAAAACCTGCAACAGTGTCATCATTCCTGCTATGCTCATGGAACTGATGATTATTCTATATCAGATGACTCTATTCATTCACAAAACCTGCAACAGTGTTACAATTCCCTAGCAAGCATACAACCTGAGAGGATACCACTATACTTGTGCAATATCAAGTACCACCAACAGATCTGATACAGAAACTTATTTCCAGTCCGATAAACAAAATACTCGTCACAAACAAATGCAGCTAATCAATACAACAGCTAGAGTATCAATTTCAAGGGCGAAATCATCATGAAATTACAAATGCAAAACAGGTTGCGAAATCCGAACACACATACACCATAATTTTACATCAAAATACAAGGCACAAACCACGGCAGGTAAAAGCTAACTTGCAAAGAAGGTGAGAAACGACACCGTACAAGCTGCATGTGAGAAACAACAAACAGAAGCATCTCGAACATTGCAAACATTCACAAAACGAAGCTCAGAGAAAGTTTCTCACCTCGCCGAAGAGAATTCAGCGGAAAATTTTCAGGAATCTTCGAGGCGCCGATCGCCGGAGATTTTTAGGTGAGAAACACACTAGGTAAAACCCTAGATGTACGGAAGGAGAAACAAAGGTTTTGAAGCAAATTTTGTGTGTGTGAAATGAGCAATTGATGATGGAAGCGAAATTCAGCTAAGAAAGTTCACTACTAGTACTAGCTCACTGTTTAGTCTAACAAATTGGGAAAAGTGCATTTCGGTCAAAACTGGGTGTGTGTGGGACTGTGGGTCAATACGAGCAATTCAATGAGTGAATTTAAGTCCAATTAGAATGGCCCTGAAATTAATGGGCTCTTTTTCCGCAATAAATACGTAAATTCTGTCCAAGATGTCTCAGTAGTGAGGAGTGAGGACTCAAGAATGCAGTGGACGAGTTTTGAGGAAAATATTTATGTGGTCTGGTCTACCATGCACTAAACTGATATACGGTGTGGCTGATATTATCTCAAGTAAAATACTCATTTTGGTGTAGATAAAATTTAAATACCAGCCATACGGTCTATCAGTTAGTGATAGACCGAGATCACATAAAAATTTCTCAAATTTTAAACTCGATCATGAAATATTTCGGTGTTTATAGCCTAATTGATAGTAGTTTGAATAATAGTAAAATACATACTCCAAGTTTCCAACCACTAATCTAATCAATTAAAATGATCATTTGAAACGACGCGGTTTATTTTAGTGACAAAATATAATTGGATTGAATTGAATTAATATGTTGAATTAAATGTTGGTTTACCTCTATTCGCAATTTAATAGACTCAAATAGAATCTACGAGTTTTGTTTTCATTTTGTGCAATGATATATAAACATTAAAAGTAGCTCAATATTAAAAGGAAAATATTAAACGTCGGAACATAAATTTACTAAATGTTGGAAATTTATTGTAAATTACATAAAATATCTATAAATTTATAATTTTACAAATTAACCCAATACTTTTAAAATCATCACAATTCCAACTTAAATAAATCAAGCCTCTAAATCAATAACCTAATCAACATATTTCAATTCAACTTGAAGAACACACCAAGAGATATCATCAAACTCAAATCAAGGTTAGTTATTTAATTTTTTTTTTTTTTTAAGTATATGTGTGGCGTATATGGGCGGCGGAAAACCACCGCCGCCCATATTAAGGCCGAGCAGCCGCGGCTGCTCGGCCGGAACAGCAGGCCGCGCGGCCTGCTGTCGTGAACAGCAGGCCGCTGGCTGGCCTGCTGTTCTGTCGGAACAGCAGGCCAGCTGGCCTGCTGTTCCGACCGAAGTATTTTTTAATTTTTTTATTTTTTTTATTTTTTTTTATTTTTTAATTTTTTTGCTATATATATATATATATATATATATATATATATATATATATATATATATATATATATATATATATATATATATATATATATATATATATCAAATTACATCAAACTTCAACTTGTTATATTAATTGATCTTCATATTTTATTGATGCACACATTTCTCATGTCCCCTTATAATTTGATAATAAATTAATGACTTATTGTATATATACGTAGTTGTAGAGATATTGATTGTTCATTCTAATCTTACTTTGTTGTATTTATAGATGGATAAGGGTGGAAAGAAAGGATATTGGGAAGATGTTGGTGGTGGACGCTTGCAAGGAAGGGTTGTTACTCAATCAAACCGTAAGCGTGCAGAAGAAGGACGTAGGCTTCCTGTTGAGGCCAAAGCAAGGGCTACGAGGGATGACATGGAGCAGGAAAGTGAGAGTACCCAAGTGCATGAACAGTCTGCACGTGCAACTGAGACCATGGTGGATAGTTCCGATGATGATGATACTTCGATATCTAGTGGTAAACTTAAAGATATGGAGAGAGATGCATATCTTGATAACCTTCGCAGTAAAGGTAAAGGGATTAATCGCCATGAGATTGCTAGTGATGAGGAAGACGATGAAGAAACTTATGATAATTTGCAAGGTAATTCAATTTCTTGTGATTTTATCAGTTAATATTGTTTAGGTTCTTCTTTTTAATTTTTCTTTATTTAGGGCCGAGAGAACATATTCATGGTGACATGGAGGGTAATGTGCATGGTAGCCCGATGAGTTTGGGAGTTGATGGAGGGCCAGTACTAAAGGAGTTATTGCCTTCGTTCAAACACCATATTGCATACCAAATATGGCATAAGGGGGAGGTCAGTCAATTTTATGTTTGTGAGACTTGAATTATTATGTTGGTCACATAATATTTAATATTGTTGTAACATGTTTTGTTTTTTTTATAGGTCCTTAGGTGCTTGCATTGTCATTCAAGACATGCAAGATCAAAGAATCTCTCTATCCCAGAAAAAGATGCAAATTATGATGTATTGACATGGTTGAAGGAAAGTAGGCTATACCACCTGAAGGACTGTATGTACAAGTCTATTGACCACGCTCTTATATCAGCTTTTGTTGAGAGATGGCAGCCTGAGACCAACTCCTTTCACATGCCATTCGGTGAGATGACCATCACTTTACACGATGTATGGTATATTCTACAGATCCCCGTGACTGGTAAGCCTGTGATTTCTAGTCGCACGACTGAGGGTTTGATGACAGATATGGGACTTCTGCTGGAATTGCCTTTGGATGACAAATTGGGAAGGGAACTTGGTTGGAAGCATGGTCGGTGTGGGTTTGATGTATTGGAGAAGCGCCTAAAACAGGGTAGTTTGAACAACAACTCTGTATTTTCAACGTACTTGTTGTGGCTCCTTGGCACGACATTGTTCGTTGATAAGACAACCACTCTTGTCCACGCCGGTTTTCTAGAGTTTCTACATGAAAGTGATGGTGTTCAGAACTATGCATGGGGTGCAGCTACATTGGCCAACTTGTACAGACAACTCGGAGAGGCATCACGAGCTGGATGCACCAACATTGCTGGTTGTCTCACACTTCTACAGGTTAGTGTCAGCGTCAGTGCTTTTTATCTAATGTTGTCGTTATAATACTTATTATTGAATTAACATACAATGCATTAATTACGGGCTTGGATTTATGAATACTTCCCGCCTTTTCGTCCAAGGGGAAGAACAGATGTGGTAGATGGTCCTTGGGCAAAAAGATGGATACCGTCCCCAAACCGACTAGCTGAGCAGGAATCATTACTGAAGTCTATCCGTATTCAGTTGGACGAGTTGCGTGCCAACCAAGTAAGTTTCCTAGTTTACTTGAATTCTGACTTTAGTTCTGTTTGAATATTATCGTCAAATGTACAATTTTGTTTCGTACTCAGGTGAACTGGACACCATTTGGGGACAACCCTTCCCAGAAAATTCCGATAACACTGTTTGAGGGTATTCTACATTGTCGGAGTTACACCGAGCCATATATGCCAGATCGTGTCATGAGACAGTTTGGATATGGACAGTCTATTCCATTCGCACCAATTCATCCAGTAAAAGCTGTGAGGACAGAGACACCACGTCAATACATTCTGGAACACCATGTCGACCGAACCATGTTTTTGAAATGGCGGAGCCACTTATGCAACCTATCACAGAGGTAACTATGACTACATGCAAATTTAAATGGTCTATTTAAAATTTTTCATTTGAAGACCATTATGACTAACTATATGTATCTTAATCTTTCAGGTCTGTGAGGCTTAATACATTTCAAATTGAGAGTGATACTACTGATTATCTACTTTGGTATATTCCTAGGACACATCCCAAGGTAAATAGAGAGGTTGTCCAGAATGCAGTTCAGGATAAGAATTCTGAAGCGGAATTACTTATGACTATCACGGATATGGTCGCCCCATTCCATCCGCAGACCAATCCATCTCCCACTTATGATGACATGAAAAACCTTGTGCATCAACTGTCCCGTATGCTAGTCAAGAAGCCTCGTAGGATAGTTGATTAGGCACTACAATGACCGTGTCTTTTATGTTTTAGTTTAATTTGTGTTCCGGATACTCGAACCCTTTGACGTTTGTGTTTTTCTATGTGTTTGTTTTGGACCTAAACTATTATTTTTTGGATGTTAGTTTATGTTTGTGAGACTTGAATTATTATTCTATGGGTGTTTCGAATGTTAGTTTGTGTTATTGCAATGCCACTATTTTACAAAAACTAACCACAAAAATAAATAATGGGGATTCTAAATAATTAGGAAAATTGTATAAGATATTGCAATCATAAATCAGAAATGTGAAAAGCTATTCTATGAAAAACTAACAAGAATTCATCATACTTTCCCTCTCTCTACATACCAATCTTTCCAATGAGCTACCTGTGGCACCCTATGATATTTCCAAAAATGATGAAGTTCCCGATCGGGGCTCCTGGGTCCACGTGTATCACAAAGAAGTGGTTGCTGCTCATACCAATTGACCATTCTTCTGCGGGTGGATCTGGTCGTGGGTGTTCTAGATCAGCGCGCGATTCCCATGGTACGAATGTATAGCTACTATCTGCACGGTAACAATGGATAACTTTCTGATACTTAGTCGCAACTGCTAGACCGAGTTCTGTCATACTCAACCAGTTAGGTTTATCGCATCCCCCAACAAAATGAGTCAAACTAATAATTTGCCTTTGGTATTCAACACAACCTCCTGCAGATCAAGTCAAATAACAATTGAAAGTTTCATATTTATATTATATAATAAATAGCATTATATATGTACATGTTTCAATGAAATAAAAATAGAAAAAAATTATGAGAAGGAAGCCAACATACCTGCAATGGCTATATACTTGTCTTTGTAGAGTCTCATCTCTTGAATTATGTCCAGACGCACTTGAACCCATTTTTCCTGTGTCCCGTACCTATAGTGGGCTAGTGCTCGGTACACACAATTCCCATCAGAGTCAACATTCAACCATCCTGTGATATAGTCTGCTAAACGAACCGGCATCCATGAGCTATATTCAAAGTTGAACAGTTGTTTCGTAGCCTTTTCCTTCTCATTCATCTTGTCCTTTTGATTCTTCTCATCTTTCTGATCCTTCTTCTCATCCTTCTTCCTTTTATTCTTATCTTTCTTCTCATTTTTCTTCTCATCTTTCTGATCTTTCTTGTCATCCTTCTTCTTTTCCTTCTTATCTTTCTTTTCATTCTTATCTTTCTTCTCATCCTTCTTCTTCTCCTTCTCATATTCACTTTGGTATCTTTTCCCCTCAGCGTTAGGAGGTCGTCCTTTGTGCTTATGATGAATTGGCTCTTCAAATGTGGTTGACGCGGGGAACCTCATTTCATGGATATATTGAGATAACATCCTCTTCTGCACGTCAGATGCACTTTCCTTGAAGCCTCTGAATGCTTCGTCACATATATCATCAACAGTGGCTTTTCTGGAATCATCCCAAGAATATTTCTTATCCAAATCAAGAGTTTTCCAGAATGGGTGAATATCAATTGGGTCGATTGGAGTATATTCATCTTCAAGCTTCTTCATGTGGCATGCACACATCAACCCATGTGTGCTGCGTAACTCACATATACAAATAGGAGCATCACCCCCGCTACATTTTGCGTCATAGCATCTTTTATTCCACTCCTCTAACTCGTTAGCCATCAACTGTATTGCATCATGCGAAACAATCCCACCAAGCCTTCGAAACAACAAATTTGCTCTACAATGATGAGACTCCTTCGTTCTATTCAGCTCGAAATCAGATCTAATATGATTCAATTCATCTTCAACAATCTCGTGGATCTTCAAAAAAATGGTAGGAAAATTACTCCTCGCATTTCTAATCCAGGACTTCAGTTGAGCATGCGCACTTTCTACCCTGCAATAATATTAAAGATTGCATAATTGAATATGATAAATTTATGCAAGTGGTGTGCTTTTACGATAATGAAAGGACAATAGTAAATTAAGAAAATTGAGTCAATGGTACCTGTTGGTTGTTTGAGTTCCAAAATGTAGATATTTTCTTGTCCAGTACGACACAAAATTTTCATGATGCGGATCACACCATGTCTTCTTGACATACTCTCCAATAGTGGTAAGAATCTCCAAGTATAAAGTAGCTCATCCACATGTTTTTCATATTCATCAACACTTTGTGAGTTCACAACCTTCTTCCACCTTGCCCTAACTACCCTCTCATACTTTCGACTTCCAGAGTGTTTAACAAAATTCTTATGTACACATTCTGAAATGTGTCGCCTACAAAGTAGACGACCACTCTCCGGAAAAACAGTATCAATGGCGTTCATAAGGGCTTGCTCTCTATCTGTAACAAAAACACCTAGATACTCAACAGCACTAAAAAATTTCTTCAACTCTCTCATTATCCACACATAGCTATCCTCCTTTTCATGGTAGATGCATGCAAATGCAACATGAAAATTCTTACCGGTTGGCAATAAACCCATCACTTGAACCAAAGGCATATTATATAGATTTGTTGCATATGTGGCATCCAAGAGAATAACATAAGGATATAGTCGAACCAAATCAACGCTATGATGGTGAGCAAAAAAAACTTCACCAACATGATTATTACCTGGTTCCTTTCGCTCATTATGATAGTAATGGTGATCGGAGAGTAACTTCAGAAAGTATTGCATCGTGGTTAGCCCATCCCTATCCTTGTTCTTGTTTTTGTGAATTGCATTGTACACATGTCTGATGTTGCTCACATTATCTTTATTCAACAACTTTACCTCTTGCAGGATACTCTTTGGCTTCGTTCGAGTCATATACAACTTATGTATGTGTTCTAGCTCCGGTTCGCTCAACTTTGCCGCCGATGTATGCCAATTAGGGTGCTTCCCAAGTGCATGGTTATGCCTCCCTCTATTCTCGCTTGTGCGTACAACCCATGGACCATTATCACAATTTCTTTTTAGTTTCAACTGAAAGGGACATTCATTCTTCTTCGTCCCACTTGAATAGCGACTCACAACATTGACATTTTTACTCGTCGTCGCTCTGTACTTCCCACTACGTTCACAACCAAGGTAAATCCGATTTGCATGTGCTGTGACAACTGTGAAGTACATGTGATTTTCCCGACCAATTCGCCTAACTTCATCTTCTGCGGCTATTCTTGTAGGAAATTCTCCAAGACTATTGAACAAGTAATTCATGTCATCATACATATGATCTTGCTCCTTATCATTCTCATCATCATTAACCTGAAAATAAAAATGTATACTAATCAATAAATTGATATATGAGATAAATACGTACATTTGTTCTAATAATTTGTAAAAAAAAAAAACAGAAGCAACAACATATATATCATAAATGAAAATCAAATGTGTGCATCAATAAAATATGAAGATCAATTAATATAACAAGTTGAAGTTTGATGTAATTGGATATATATATATATATATATATATATATATATATATATATATATATATATATATATATATATATATATATATATATATATATATATATATATATATATAATATATATATATATATAGCAAAAAAATAAAAAAAAATTAAAAAAAATAAAAACGGACATATACGCGGCCTGCTGCTCCGCGCGAGCAGCAGCCAGCAGGCCGCGGCCTGCTGCTAGCCATTAGCGATTTACAAAAAAAAAAAAAAAAAAAAAAAAGGCTTAATACACATAAAATCAGTAATCTTTACCTCATAATTTTCATACTTCGACCATTCTTCAGTCCAAGGTGGCCATTCCATGTTGAAAATTTGTATTCAGAAGAGATTGTTTCTGAAGAATTTGTTGTGGAGAAGGAAGTAATGAACGTATGAAATTGTGTTAGTTGTAATTTGTGTGTATTTAATGTATTTAATAAATTTGTGACTTATTTGTAAAATATTAAAAATAAGGTGTTTTTTGCAAATTACTAATAAATTTCCAACGTTTAGTAAAATTGCTACTACGTTTAACAAGCCCCTATTAAAATGAGTCGTTCACAATATAAAAAGATGATTTTTAAAACTTGGGAAATATTTCAAGCGTGGAATAGAATTTCTTAATAGTCCTAATCTGCAATAGATTTTTTCCAGAATCTCATACCAAACCTCCACCCATAATTTCTCATATCCCTTCCTATCATACACCACAACTAATGTAAAATTACAGAAAACTAATAGTCCCTTCAAGATTTGAAGTGAATGGCAAAGCAGGAGAATTTAGTTCCATATATAATTGATGAATAATTGATGAGTCGATTTTAGTAGAGACGCTTTAAGTAGGGCAATTAAGAGCATTCACAACATCTTTTTTAAAATGGTTTTTTTTTTCTTAAATATTGGCAAAAAATTAAAATATGTGTTAAAAACTTATCAAATCAGATTCCCTAAACCTTGTATGGATGAGCTAAAAAAATAGATAATACTCTTTTTTTTTTTTTTTGAGAACCACATTGGTATTATATAAACTCACCAAAAGCCATAAAGGCAAAATAGCAGTACATCAGAGAGCGACGGCAAGACTGCTAGTGCAAAGGCATCTAGTCTGGCAAACAAATGTCTGAAACTCAAAAATAAAGCAAAGAAGCAGAAAGGCACCAGGGCCAACAACTAAAAGTCTGCAAAGAAAAACTGACTGTAAACAAAAGAAAAGGAAACGCCAGTCTAGATGAACACCCCAAGCCACAACCTGCCAGTCATCCCGGCTCTGCAAAGTCGAAAGGCAGAACCATATACCCCATAGCATCCACCGCAAAGTCGTGACACAGGTTATGTGCTAGTTGGTTTGATTCACGACGAAGGTGTACGACGCGGAAACTAGTGAACAATTCGAGTAGGCGTTGCATCTCAGTAAGAATATTCCCAGCCGAGGAATATTGCTCAGGAGTGGCGTGTAAGTCCTTCACAACTTGGAGGCTGTCACTCTCGAGAATCACCTTATTATAGCCCAAATGTCGCACTAATTCGAGACCCATCTTGGCAGCAAGGAGTTCAGCTGTATACACATCATGGTGCGCGACTAGCTTCTTACGGTGCCAAGCCAGTACTAATCCCGTACTGTCCCTACAAACTGCTGCAATGCCTCCCTTATCCCCAGTAAATGGAACTGCCGCATCTACATTTACCTTGACGAAGCCAGACTCCGGGGGAACCCATGGGCCATGGACTGTATAGCGTTTATCAACCTGTGCTCCGATGGGTTCGTAGGCGTTTCTCCTGTGAAACTGATAGTAGCTGAAAATAAATTGGGCAACATCGAGCGGCTGGCTACTTTCATTCTCAAACTTGTGCTTATTACGTGAGTACCAGAGCGCCCAACAGCATATCACAAATTGTTCAAACATAGACTTGTCCAACCGTATTCTAACTTTGGTGATCCAATCCCACACATCAATGTTGGTAACATAAATCACACCGACAGGAAAATTCGCAAGGGCCCAAACCTGTCTAGCCATATGGCAATCCCGTAAAACATGAAAAACTGTCTCCTCACCAGACCCGCATATAAGGCAGGTTGCATCAGTGACTAACCGACGCCTGAACAATTCTGAGCTGACTGGCAATATACCATGGAGGGACCGCCACACAAAATGCCGAATTTTGGGTGGAATTTTTGTGTTCCACACAAAATTCCAGTTCCGTAGCTGAGGGGAGGAGGAGGCACCTGCAATGCTCTGGACCTGTCGGTGTTTCATGTCCAATGCCACCTGGTACGCCGATTTTACGGAATAGACACCATGCTTAGTATAGTGCCAAACGCGCACATCCTGGTCAGTTCTGTTCACCAAGGGAATTTTTAAAATCTCCTCTACGTCATCCTGCCAGAACAAATATGTAAGAATAGGCAAATCCCAAGCATAAGTATGAGTGTTAATGAGGAAAGAGACTGGGAGGGGACCCTCGTTAAGCAAATCCGGAGTTTTTGGTTTAAACGTTTTATGACCCGGTATCCATTTATCCTCCCAAATACTAATACTCTCACCATTACCAACCCTCCAACGAACCCCTTCATGAACTAGCTCCTTAGCAGTAAGGATACTTTTCCATGTGAAGGAGGCATTAGACTTATACTCAGCCTCAAGCACATTCGAGGAGGGAAAGTATTTGGCTTTGAATATACGACTAAGAAGAGAGGTTGGGTTTGAAAAAATCCTCCAGACCTGTTTACCAAGTAAAGCAAGATTAAAAGCACGAAGGTCTCTAAAACCAAGCCCCCCATCTCTTTTACTCAAGCACAACTTATCCCACTTTAGCCAATGCATACTATCATTACGCCCATTATTCCACCAAAAATTAGCAATCATTGACTCAATTTCTTTAAGCAAACCATCAGGTAATTTAAAGCAAAACATCACATAAGTAGGAATAGCATTAAGCACGGACTTAATCATGACTTCTTTACCCGCTTTAGACAGAAATTTACCATCAAAGGACTGAATTCTTTTCCAAACTTTTTCTCTTAACCAAGCAAAAACCTCTTTTTTACTTCTTCCCATAGTAGTGGGTAAGCCAAGATACTTTTCATGTTTCTCCACAATTTGAACATTAAGGATTTCCTGAATGCTATTAATAATATCAATGTGGACATTGCGACTAAAAACCACGTTCGACTTTTCAAGGTTAATAACCTGACCAGAGCCTAGACTATAAACATGAAGAATGCGTCTAATGGTATTAGCAGCAGAAATAGAAGCTTGACAAAAAATCATAGTATCATCAGCAAAGAGGAGATGCGAGATCTCAGGCGCACTAGAATTTAGTTTAACCCCTTGATACTACCATTAGAGGTGGCAGCAGCAAAGAGAGCGCAGAGAGCTTCAGTGCAAAAAAGAAAGAGGTAGGGAGAGAGAGGATCGCCTTGTCGAAGACCTCTCGTTGGAGTAATCATGTGCGACTCACTTCCGTTAAGGACTAAGGCATAAGAAACCGTGCGAATACAAAGCATAACTGTCTGGATAAAGCTATTTTGAAAGCCAAGTTTTTGCATGAGTTTTTCCAGAAATAACCATTCGACACGGTCATAAGCTTTGCTAAGGTCAAGCTTTAATGACATAAATCCCTCCTGTCCTGTTATCTTGCGTTTAAGGTAATGATTTAGCTCATAAGAAACGAGAACATTATCAGTAATTAAACGCCCTGGAATAAAAGCAGATTGAGACTCACTAATAAGAGCATTCATGTGAGGCTTAAGTCTATTAGTTATACACTTAGAGGCAATTTTAAAAACAACGTTGCTGAGACTAATAGGTCTATACTGAGTAATAAGATCAGGCTTCTTGCACTTTGGAATCAGAATTATATGAGTGAAGTTGAGCTTCGAATCCAAACAACCATCATTTAGCATGCTCAGACAACATTTAATAACAGATTCACCTACCACAGACCATAATTTTTGGAAAAATAAAACTGAAAAACCATCTGGCCCAGGCGACTTTAAAGGATAAATCTGAGAAAGAGATTGTTTTACCTCATCAGCAGTGTAAGGTTGGCAGAGCTCCTGATTAATTTCAGCTGACAATTTAGGGACTATATACTCCAGGGCCGCATCGATATCAACATCAGAAGGTCTAATAGTGCTGAAAATCTGCTCAAAATAATTAGCTGCTATGCGCTCCATACCTGACTGATCTGTTACAAGCTCATTCATACTGTTCCGTAGTCCCAAAATCTCGTTCTTGGCTTGCCTTTTAGAAGCTTGAGCATGGAAAAACCGCGTATTTCTATCCCCTTCCTGAGCCCACTGGATCTTGGATCTCTGTCTCCACATCAAATTTTCCCGTTCTAAACACTCTTCCAACTCAGCCTTGAGCGCCGTCGACTCCGATTGCACGGCCGCAGTGACAACGACCTCCTGCAAGTCGGCCAGCCGTTTCTTAATCTGCTTAATTCGGCCCTTGACACTGCCAAAACTTAATCGACTCCAGTTCATCAAACTGAGACGACACTGAGCAGCGGCATCCATATAACTCGCATCGAGCCTCCACAAATTCTCAATAACTTTGGTGAGATCGGAGCTCCGTACCCACATATGTTCGAAACGGAATCTGGAGTAGGCAGATTGGCGGCCCCGCGGTGCGTCATGAAGGATAAGCCGCAGGGCACTATGATCGGAAAAGTGGGTTTTCCGGTGGTGTATAGTTGCAGAAGGAAAAAGAGTGGTCCAAGATGCACTTGCCAAGCCTCTATCCAACCTTATCTTAATAGTGTGTGGGTATTCCCTTTTATTTGACCAAGTAAAATGATACCCCTTATAACCCATGTCCACCAAACCACAAGACTGAATACACTCTCTAAACTCCCTTATACATGAGGGACCCACCATTAACCCACCAGCTTTTTCCTCATTTGACAGAATCTCATTAAAGTCCCCCATACACACCCAAGGAACACTCGACATCCGGCCCAAATTTCGCAAAAGGTTCCAAGTATGCTTACGGTTACTAGTATCTGGCTCCCCATAAAAACCAGTAAACCGCCAATTATTACTACTCTCCGGAAGATGGACTAAAGCATCAATATGGAATCTAGAAAAACTAAGCAAACTAACAATGACATCCTTAGCCCAGAGTAAAGCCAGGCCTCCTGACTTTCCTTGAGCAGACACACCAAAACCAAAAAAATTAAATCTTTCTTTTAATCTATCTATCCTACGACTACTAAGACGAGTTTCAATAAGAAAAATGAGAAGGGGGTTGGGACTCTTTAATCAAATCCCCTAGTTCTTGAACTGTCCAAAGGCCGCCAAGCCCTTGGCAGTTCCAAGCGAGGAGACTCATTGGTGTAGGCGGGGCTGCTCAGCAACTCCCGCCTCTGGTACTTGGTTATGGATGTGAATGCCTTGGTTGGCACGCTTAATGGGTCTCTCTGGTGGAATTATATCCATAAAGTCCACAAAATGGACCGGTTCCTCATGGACAACGGGTTTTTCCAACTCAGCCTTTGAAGGTCGTCCCCTTTTCCTTGCCGGTTTATGCTGAGGGGTAGTTCGGTGCTGGTTGGAAGGGCCAGGCTGGTTTTTCTTAGATGGGCCGTAGTTAATTTGGTTCAGAGGTCCAGAGTGACTCGGTTGCTGCCGAGGACTTGGATTGGTCCATTTATTTTTGGCTCCATAGTATTTGGGGGGTTGTCTGGGCTGATAATCGTGTTGTGGAGGGTATTGGGTGGGGACATGCGATTGGGTCGAGTCAGGGGTCAGTCCGTAGGCGGATTGGGCTGATCCCGCATGGTAAGGGACTATGGATAGTGGGTAACTATTATTGGGCTAGTAGGAGGATATCCTGGGGTCGGTCCATTTTGGTGGTAAGGGCGTGGGCTTGCCGGCCTTGGTGGAGGCAGTGGTAGGAGCCCAGCCGAGGTACCCGCGGGGGTCGTGGTTTGTTGTTGTTTTTGTGGAGTAGCAATTTGTCGGAGAGGTTCAAAGGGGAGGGAGGTTGTTTCAACGGCATCCACAGGGATCATGGTTGGTGGTTTGTCTTGTTGACGGGAGTTTTGGCTAGGGATTGACGGGGCCATGTTATTAGTGTTATTCTGGGGTATGGCCGTTGTAGTGGCAGGGGAGGCAACATGACTAGGGGATGACCGAGAATTAGGCCGAGCTACAAACAAAGGGGACACTCTGCTATTCTCATTATACCCCCCAAAAAGCCTACTGTTATGTTGTGTACTAGAGGCCGCACGCAACCAATCCCCCCACGGGCATGACTGCTCAGAGGCATCACTACCCGAAGCTTCTAACTCAAACTGGACCCGACAATCTTTTAGCAAATGCCCAATAACCCCACACCGGTAGCAAAAGTTTGGTAGACGCTCATAAGTAAAAGTTACTAATATAGGTTCACTCCCTAGACCACGAACACGAAGGGCACGCTTGAGAGGCTTAGTAATATCAAGACGGACTCGAATACGCATAATCAAATCCCCAAGACCCATTGGTGTTACGAACAAAATCAACAAAGTTACCCAAACCATTCCCAATAGCTTCTGCCATAGCTTGATTCATTCTACCAATAGGCACATCATGAACATGAACAAGAAAAACCACATGATTAAGGTTAACAGACTTAAGATCCTCACCTCGTTCTATAGGGGCCAGAATCACCAGGTTCTTTTCAAAGGACCAAGGACCATTGTCAAGCACTTTCTGCCGATCCAGAACATGTTGAAACTGGAATAGGAGCCTGTCTTCATTCACCTTAATAACCTCCATGTCCTGGAAAACTCCCCAACTATTCCGCATCACCCTAGCAAAGGAGTCCAAGTGAATCGCCCTTTTTGTGAACGTTCGACCGACCAGAAAGTGATTAAACCGTTCACCAGTGGAAGCCCATGCCTCTGCAGGCGCTTCGATACCAGCTTCTTCCTCATCAAACAATTGAAGTTGTCTTGACATCTTAGCAATCAGATCCTCTGCCATATTGCGGCCGACCTGGAGTATATAGTATATTACGCAAATCTGAAATCGATCAAGAGCCCTGCAATGTGAAACAAATAGACAAAGCCTTGAAAAGTGAGATTGGATTCCAGGAGTTGCGTTATGTAAAAGTGAAGGACTCAGAGACCGATACAAATTTATACGCTTAAACTTAGAGCCAGGATCAGGAGGGATATCTAGCCGAAACAGATAAACATACATAGGACTCCTGGAAAAATAAAACTCGAAACAGAAAATAGCAACATCACTTGAGATATGCTTGCCCACACGGTCACCATTTAGGTGATCAGTACGCCCAACGAGATGGGGGAATAAGCCTTCAAAGGAAGGAGTCAGATCACTCATACGAGGAGGAGGAGGGGGGAAGAAAGAGACTGAGCGAGGGGGGGAAGAGGGCGGCAAGGCCGCAGATCTCCAGCCTGGCGGCGGCGGAGACATTAGAGATAATACTCTTCACATGCCTAAACTTGTGGATGGCTAAAACCTTTTTAGTGTATTAATCATTAACTTATATACTATATTTAGTTGTGTGCTTATTAAAATTATTATTTATATATATTAAATTATTAAAGGGGATCTGATTTTAGTGAATTGTTAAATACATACTTAAAGTATTATAGGGAATGTGTTAATGGAGGGAGGAAGTATTTTATAAACCAAAATGTTAATTTAGCTCTGGTGATAGAGAACCTGAGGTTACTAGGCCACCTGAAATTTGAATATCGTCCATATTGCGACATCGACATAACAAAAGGCATCGACGAAACAAAATGGCAAGAGATAATGACACTAATGATAATATATTCAACTGATGACGAACACCAATTAACATGCGAAAGATGCATTGCATATTTTAAAGTTAATATTTCCAAAGTCTAGAGATGTATCAGATAGTTCTTAACTTATCGAAACAATATTTTTCGTACATTTAATACCGTTCAATTCAAAACTATTCATTGCATAACTATAAAAAACTATATACATTTATAGAACACCATTTATGTTAAGTTCAATTACTCAATTAGTTTTTTTTTGTTACGTTTGAAGTCATTATGTGAAGATTATATATTTACTCCATTCATTTCGATCATTACATTATTTAATAAAACAACAATGTTCTACAAAATTACGCTTCACATGCATAGCGTGTGACGTAGTGTTTAATATCATAATAGGTCCCCTAAGATTATCATACAAAATAGACTACAAAATGTGACGTTTGGAGAATTAAGACACTGTAGTAATTTCAAATTTTTTGATAAACAAACAAGTCTTAACATTTTAAAAAGAAAAAAATTGAAAAAATAAAAGAACAAAAAAAGAAGAAAAAAGCTGCTCGCTGGCCAAAGCTTTGAATACTCCGGTCAGAGCAGAGCTTTGTTGCTCCGATCGGATTAGAGAAGCTTCGATCCGAACAGATGCAACTCAAATCGGAACATCACGACTCCGATTGGAACTGTTTCTGCTTTGATCGGAACAGTTGAAGCTCCGATTGGAGCATCCATTAATGGCGACCACCACTATTTCTTTTTCTTTTGTTTTTGCTTTTTTTAATAAAGAAATATTAAAGTAACGTTAAGGATGTTTGTTTTTCTATTTAGAGTTGATGGAAATTTTGTAAATAAGTAATGGTAAACCCAAACACACTAATTTTGACCTAATTTATAATTGATGAATTAACACGTTTTTTTTTTTTAATATTAGGGGTAACAAGATACTTGATGATCGATTTAGCTTATACTATAATATAAGTGTATTATTCTTATTGGCGTGACAAAAATTCATCCTCCCCCCACTTTATTCCACATCTCCACTAACTTGCTAGTTGCTTACCAGTTATAACTATAAGATGCCTCCGCCGGCTGAAAGCAATCAGCGGTGCCACGTGGTGGCGGCACCGTACCCTGGGAGAGGCCACATCAACCCAATGATGAACCTCTGCAAGATGCTTGTGGAGTCGCAACCGCAGCTGATGGTCACGTTCTTGATCACGGAGGAGTGGTTGGAGTTAATCGGGTCAGAGGAGAAGCCGGAGAACATCCGATTCGCCACTATACCGAACGTGGTGCAGTCCGAGAGGGAACGCGTCAAAGATATGGCCGCGTTTATTTTGGCCACTCAGAACAATATGGGAAAGCCGTTTGAGGAGCTGCTGGACCGGATGGAAGATAAGGTGGTGAGTCTTATCATTGCGGACACTTCAGTTATCAATTGGGCGGTCGAGATCGGGGAGCGGAGGAATATTCCGGTGGCTGGGATGTGGCCGATGCCGGCTTCGGTTTTTGCCATGCTTTACCATTTTGATCTCTTCACCAGGAACGGCCACCACCCCTTTGATGTCTCCGGTTAGTAGATTAATATTATTTCCCATCATCATTATTTTCAAATTTTAAACAAGAAAAATGCAAGACTACAGTGGCGGGCAGAGATAATGTCAACAAGTCCAAATATGGGGGCTAGTAGTAAACATCAAATACAAATCAAACATGACCAATAGTCCAAAATCACCATAAATCAAGATTCTAATGTCATATTCAATTAAACAAAGTGTACTAGAAAATTCACAATATCATAAATACTACACTATGGGGTAAAATTCATTTTTAGTATTCAAAGTGCCTTTTTTCTAAAAAAATATTATCATTCAAAATTATTATGTTCAAGTTAGGTACTCTAGAGTGTTGTATAACTGAATTCAATTTTAACACTTTACTTTAACAGCCATGTCAATTATTTGTATACATTTTCAACTTAGAACTTATAATATCCAAAAAAAATATAACTTTGTATAATACTCATACTAAAAGTTAGGCATGATACACACCCTGAAATACCGGAAATATAAAAATGAATTTTACCCAAAAACTACTTACTCGTTCCTGGATCAGCACACTTTATTTTTATTGATCTTTTTTTAATGATGGCATGGCTCACAAAATCCTAAATGTGTACTTGTGCAAAACCTGCTCACAAAATGTTGATCTCTTGTATATATAGAGTATCCTATAATTTGATTCACAAAATGCTGATCTCTTATGATTTATGCGATTCAGAAAGAGGAGAGGAACGAGTGAATTATATTCCAGGGATCGATTCAATTCGTCTCATGGACATTCCAGCTGTCGCTTACAAGAAAGATCCTACATTCTTACGCCTAGTTCTTAATTTGTTTCGATACGTTGCTAAGGTACGATGCCTCTTGGTCTCCTCAGTCTACGAGCTTGAGTCTCGAGTCATCGATGCCCTGAAACAGGAATGCGCGTTCCCCATATACACATTTGGCCCAGCCATACCTTACTTGAATCTGGACGGAGCTGCTGCCTTGCCAACTAGCCAAAATTAATCAGGACCAACCTGACTATTTTAAGTGGTTATGTTGGAATATTTTTTAATATTTCAAAAACATTTTAATTAGTAAAACCAATCTCTATTTGTTTTAACTACTTTGACTTTGTCCATTTGTAATCACATGTTATCTCCAATTGTTAGTAACGTCTATTTCTAGTATAAAAATACTCTGTCAAAGTTGTTAAGAAGTCGGTTCAGTGACTGAAGAGTAAGAAGAATGGGTCTTGTATTGCAAATAATGAAGCGTATAAATATTCCTTTGGTGTGTTGGGAGAAGAGGATTTTCTTTTCCTATTGTTTTCTCGCAATATAAAGTATAAACCTTTTTCCTTGTCAAAATTACTTGTGGTTTCATTTGGTTCTAAAAATATTTTACTTTGGGCTAAATCTTTATTTCTACTGAGTCAATGATATCCGGTTTATAAACCGAAGAGTGCATTTAATCCTGGGAGGAGTTCGACCGTTAGGCGAATAATCCTTTAGGAAAAATGCGTAATTGCATGACTCGCACTATTGGTGGTTTCGTTAATGTTTATTTGTTTGCATCTACCCAGATTTTTCCAACAATCTAAAGGATTATTCTCAGCCTTTTCTTTGATGAAAATAGTCTTCTTTACTAAAATTATTTGCTAGAGATGTGAAAGCGTTAGAAAGAAAATTACCATTTTTTGCAACTGTATTTCAAGAAGTGAGGCAAGTTGATTTTCGCAACCGGTCAAATTTGTTCCCTAGCTGAAACCAAATCCAATTGGTGTGCTCGGCTATTATTTCTATGGTACCATGACTACCATCACAACCGTTATATATATTCTTAATTGGTTGATGAAATGTCAAATGTGTATGGTCAGCTTGGCATGCTATCAAATCATATTGGTGATTTATTTTTGGGTCCTTATTGAGGTACATAGTCTTTGCATATTTACCATTTGATAAAATGCATGCTTTGTGATCCTTATATTTTGTATCACTTTAGTCAAAGGTCTCGAAATTACTTTTTATTTGGTTATCACCTGTAATATGATTCATTCAAGGAAAGGTGCATGAAATATATAGTTTAAAAGTCATCTTTCATAAGTGTTGGAGTTGTTGAATGTGATTATATCATGTGGTTTTTAATCTGATGATATGTTTCTCGAAGTAGATAAACGCATGCATGTGTTTTAACATTAGTGCATCGCTACCTTGTCCATATGATTTTATCAACGCATGCTCTAGCTCTATATTATATATATGCAGTGTGTTCTGTCATTTCTAGAACTTGTATTATGATTCATGTTTCAATTAACTATGTCATATGAATGTATAGAGATTGCTGCCATTACATTTGACAAAATGTTGTTGCAAAAGCTTTGTTAGTCTTCCTCTAGCTCAAGAAGAAATGTTTTTGTGGTTCAATGAAGGAGATTATTTAATGATGGCATGTTCACTAATACTAATCTGATACAGTAAAGTTTCTCGTCTAATTCTTGCAATGTTTGGTGATGCTTGCTTGTTCATATAATTTAGTACAATACTATATTCTAATGATAAGTAATGATATATACAGCATGAGTGGAATTTGAGAATCAATGGAATGTCTAATATATGTATTTGGCTTTATAATTTCATGTTGATTGGTTATGCCTAATATAGTGTGGCTGCTTATGTTTTGAAATGTGCCAAGTTTATTGTTATCTTTCTTGAATGTAGAGAAAATATGTTAAACTCTATGATATATAAGCTTCATGGTGTGAATTTTATGATCAGTTACGTACATGCATGATGATTGTTCTCGTGGGTATTGATGGCTTATATGTTTTCATGAAGTGGTACTAATTTTACTTTAGTACTTGAAAATATTCATATATCTATGGTGATTGGAAGCTTGAATATATTTTTTTGGAGTTACACTTATAATTTATGACTATTATTTGTGATGTTAAAAGTTAGAACGAGAATAATTAGTCAGTTTGTTAAAATTTGAATTATATATTCTGCACATGAGTCAAATTACTCATGATGTTTAGGGTATCAATCATGTGAAATTTACCGGTGGCAGTATCATAATCTATGGTGTTCTATGCAATGCATTGATTATCCGTTTGTATTGCAAATATTACAAACGATGAGAATATACGTGAGACAAAATTCACAAGTATTGATTGTGATATGTTTACTCTTTGGAGAACGAAGTTAATTACTTGGGATATCCACCATCGAACTTTCGAATGGTGATGATGTTAAATCACTTAGAGAATCTGCCATCATGTTTGAGAGTTTATTGGCGATGCGGCTAAGCGTTTCTTAGCATTCATATTCATGAATATGAGACCACAAACGGTCACATAATGTTTGGTGAATAAGCGACAATCCGTTGTAAAGGAAAAGAATTGCAATGATGAGAACATGAACATTTGTTCGATATATAATTTGGTGATAAAGCATGCTTTGAAATGAGAATTATTTAAAGTCAAGATTTGGCCAATCCTCTGACTAAATGTTGCGATACAATTTATTATACATCGAGGGGATGGGACTTGAGCCAACTGGAAATTAACAATGATGGGAACCCGACCTTTGTGATTGGAGATCCGATGAATAAGGTTCATACGGGTAATAACAAAGTCATTGTTAATCATGCTAGCACAATAAATTTTGTCCTATTCTATGGTGTGGGTTTAGTGCTAGGTGCAAGATGGTGTGGTGATAGATATTTTCATAGCTCTTATGGGTGGTGCACTATACACTTGATGAAGTCACCTATATGAATGTGGAGTGGGGCCGCTCCTATGAGATATGGCAAATCTCTAGAGCATTCACGAACTACCAGGCACGCGCACGGCCTTAACGCGCAAAACCGCGCAGACCAGTAGAAATTATGGTGTAGTGTGATTGGTAGAATTTTAATGTACAACCAAGAGTTTTAGTTCATAGAAGCTATATGCTTCACTAATTCTCTGTGCATTACATTTTATCATTCTAGGTCTGGTTCATAGTCCAAAAGACACCAAATTCGATGCACTTTACCCACGTTTAGCCCAAGTAAATTCTTGAGGATAAAATATTTTTGAAACGAGGGGAGATTGTTGGAATATTTTTTAATATTTCAAAAACATTTTAATTAGTAAAACCAATCTCTATTTGTTTTAACTACTTTGACTTTGTCCATTTGTAAGCACACGTTTTTGTTATCTCCAATTGTTAGTAACGTCTATTTCTAGTATAAAAATACTCTGTCAAAGTTGTTAAGAAGTCGGTTCAGTGACTGAAGAGTAAGAAGAATGGGTCTTGTATTGCAAATAATGAAGCGTATAAATATTCCTTTGGTGTGTTGGGAGAAAATGATTTTCTTTTCTTATTGTTTTCTCGCAGTATAAAGTATAAATCTTTTTCCTTGTCAAAATTACTTGTGGTTTCATTTGGTTCTAAAAATATTTTACTTTGGGCCAAATCTTTATTTCTACTGAGTCAATGATATCCGGTTTATAAACCGAAGAGTGCGTTTAATCCTGGGAAGAGTTCGACCGTTAGGCGAATAATCCTTTAGGAAAAATGCGTAATTGCATGACTCGCACTATTGGTGGTTTTGTTAATGTTTATTTGTTTGCATCTACCCAGATTTTTCCAACAGGTTAGACTCTCAGCCCCCAGGTTCCGTGTTGTATGTGTCCTTAGGTAGCTTTCTCTCCGTTTCCAGCACCCAAATGGATGAAATTGCCATTGGATTGCGGGAGAGTGGGGTTAGGTTCTTGTGGGTGGCTCGTGGGGAATCAGCAAGACTGCAAGAGATGTGTGGTGATGCTGGATTGGTAGTTCCTTGGTGTGAGCAATTGAAGGTCTTATTGCACTCTTCGGTTGGTGGATTCTGGACTCATTGTGGATGGAATTCGACCATGGAAGGTATTTTTGCTGGCCTGCCAATGACCGCTTTTCCTATAGTGATGGACCAGACTACAATTCGTAAGCACATAGTTGAGGACTGGATGATTGGAGTGGACGCGAAGAAGGGTTTGGAGCCTGACAATTTGCTGACAAGTGGAGATATCGCGAAGCTCGTCAACAAGTTCATGGATCCGGAAACAAAAGAAAGGAAAGAGATGTTGAGGAGGGCAAAGGAACTTGGGGATGCAACTCGGCAAGCAGTTTCAGAGGAAGGATCATCCAAAACAAATTTAAACTCACTGCTACAAGAATTCATTTTCAATTGTGGAAGAAACCAGGAGATGATTCCAAGTATTAGAAGTTCAAAAACTGATCAGTGAGTGGGAACCGGGAGGTTTAATATTTAGAGTTTGGTATCGAAGAGCTCCATGTTTAATTCCGATAATAACTTTTTACCTAATGTTGGTTAGCATTTTCTACGGTGCTACAATAGTGGTACTAAGTTAAAATGCACACGGAAACCTTCATTTTATTCCAAATTGCACTGAAACCTTTCACAAAACTTTTAACTTGCACAAATGTGTTTAACGGTGTAAAATTTTCCGTTAGTTAACATTTTTTTCCTTTCTTTTTCAAATTACAAACAAACTTTTGCCAAAAAATTTCAAACTTGCATGCTTCAGATGATCGACATAATTAAATTCTATAGTTGCTCATAACTTGAGCAAGATGAAATTCAAAGTTAAATTGTAATCTCCCTAACATTTCCAAGTAGACGAACACCAACCATTGAATATTGATCAAGATAACAATCCGAATCAAGAAAATTAATAGAAGTACAAAAGAATTGAAAAGAATACCCATCTTCTTTATTCTTTATTTAGACTTTGTTCTCTTCGTATCATATCTCATTATTTTCAGTTCAATTCAGTTCTGTTCAGTTCTGTTTAATTCTGTTCAGTTTCATTCAGTTCTGTTCAGACTTGCTTAGTTATAGTTTATACTACAAATAAATTTTGTTTAGTTCTATTCAGTTTCATTCAGTTCTGTTCTGTTCAATTCAATTCTGTTCAATTCAGTTCAGTTTTGTTCAGACGAAAAGAACAGTTTCTTACTTCATATTTAAGTTATTTCCTTTATTTGTTGAGTGTTGGCCAATAAGTTAGGGTTATGGACTGTTTTCTATAACAGTAATCCAATAGCTGGGCTTAGCCCAATATAGAGTAATAAGGCCTGTTAGCTATTTCTTAACGCGTAAGTTTATTTATTAGGTAGCAAGGCAGTTCTCTATTATTTAAGCATGGTAAGAAATTCAGGTTAGTTATGGATCAAGTATTGGTTAAAGTGTTCTGAGGAACCATCCTGATGGGCTCCAATTGTCTCTTTAGACCGCCGTCACATTAGACGTTAAAGGAACCAGATAGCGATGTGTCGTTGCACCACCGTTAGCCACCCCAGAGGTCGATAGTTGGCGTTCCAACCATTGTCTCGCCCACACCAAATTATTGCTATTCTTTTGTAGTAGACCTTAGTAGTTATTTGTGTATTATTGTGTTGTTTTTCTGTTTGCCATATGTGAATATGAGTAGATTATGGTTTTGATTCATCTTCTAGCTATTTTATAGTATTGGACTTTTCGGGTTCCATCATAGGATTTAGCTAGGGTAAATCCTACTACTAATGAGCTATAATGCTTACTTTGTTTTGTAAATTTTCATTTTTTTGAATTGCAGCTATCTTAATTATTAGACCTTCTCCAGCAAAGCCTTAAATGGGGCTTTGAGTCCCATAAGGCTCTGGTGGAGAGCCTTGTGAGCATCAAACATTTGCTGCTCACGTTACTTTATTTTTTTATTTTTTTAATTTCCTTTTTGCTCTTTTGTTTTGTCTTTTTTCTTTTTCACTTCTTTGCTTGCTGATCTCGATCTTTTTTTTTTTCTTTTCCATTTCTTTCTATTGTTTTCTTTTCACTTAATTTGTTGTAAATTTCAATTTATTCTATAATATTTGCAAAAAAAAATAAATAAAACACTTATTCAATAAATCATTTAGTGATTCATATGACAACTAAAAATAATACAATCTTACATAATAATAAAATTACAAATCTTACGTAAAAAAAACGTACACTTGTAAATGAGTTTGGCGACTACACGATGTCTTCCGAGGATGCAAAGGAAATTGCAAAACAAAATACAACCAATTCAACATTTGAGCGCCCCATGGGACGAAATAAGGCCAGAATGAAGAGCCGGAAACAATAGAGAAGAGTTCTAGTGTACAAGCAATTGAAGATCTCAACAAGTCCATCCAAGAGGCTACTCGGGCAAGCCATATGAAAGTTTCTTGAAGTTGTCCAGCAAGTTGAATAAGGGGCAAACACTTAACGAGACGGAACTAGCAATCTACAATGACTTGACGGAGAAGTTGAAAAACTAGTTCGATTTATTGTATTATTTTTTTTCGAAGTTAAGCTAGCTTAATTATTGATTAACATACATTAAGTCGTCCAGTTTGAACTTTTTACTTTTTACTTTTGTACATGTGGTTATTTTACCCAGAGCGTTATATTAAGCCAGATAATTAAGTATTACTACAGTACTATCTGTTCTTATTTAATTTTCATAATTTTTTTAATGTTTCATTACATTCTTTCCAACGTAATAAAAAGTATTTTTATCCCGTACACCTCTTCTTTATTATTTATCTTTCATACTTTATCGCTGTATATACGATCTTTATCGTGCATCAATTTACAACTTTATCAATATAAAATATATATTCCATAAATTAATACTTTATTAATATTTTTTAATTCTAGATAATTCAACCACGGTCCTATTAACAAGGGGGTATGTTATTTCTCGTCCCCATTTTACTAAATACCGTCCATATATTTGATAAATTGCAATAATATCATAATTATATAAAATTAACTTTAACCCAAAACTTATGGTAAATATATAAATTCAAACTCAAATATTACATGGACTTAATTTATAGGTATATGAACTTTATACCTGAAAAAAATCATTTATAAAGTTAAAAAAAAAAAAAATCATCAAAAAGGTGGCGTTACGCCGAACACCTTGTTCGGCGTAACGCCAAACACCTAGTCTGGCGTAACGCCAGACTTGAAACCTGGCGTTACGCCAGAATTTTTTTCTTTTTTTATTTTAAATGTTTTTTGGATTAGTGGACCTATATTAATTGCGCATTTCTGAAGTTAATCTTTTATTAAATTAAAAGTATTCTTATGCATAAAGAAATAATACTTTCGACCTAGTTTATTACAATTATTTTAATTTTTAAAAGTTTTTAATTATTTTTAGTTCCTTAAAATTATGTAAAGTTGGAACGAATACAATAAAAAATTGAATTCATAATGATTTTTTTACAAATTGAGATGCTACAATGACAAAAATATTGCTGAATGATCATCAATGAATGAGTAATGAACTAATTTGTGAATGTATAGTTAGAATTGACATTAAAATTAAATTTAGGGTAAAAAGAAAAGATATTTTAATAATATAAACCAACCATATGATAATAAGAAACTTAATAAAAATAAAAAATTTAAAAAATAAAAACAATTGGCGTAACGCCAGAATGACAATCTGGCGTTACGCCAGACTGACAATCTGGCGTAACGCCAGATTACAATTCTGGCGTTACGCCGGAATTTTTTTATATTTTTTTATTTTTTAATTGTTTTTATTTTTCTTTTAGTTAATTATTGTTATGTGGTTGGTTTATATTATCAAATATTGAAATATTATTGTGATTATGATGATTTTCTTTATTAAGTTGTGAAAAATCACACATATTAAAATGGTATTGAAATTTATTTGTTTTTTACAAGTTATGTAAATTTGAAATATTTGTTTATTTATTTTTCAAGTCATTTAAAATATTATATTGAATAAAAAAACTATTTGGGTCAGTTTGATAGTTTTTAAATTTAAGGATATTTTTGCAATATAACAAAAAATTGGAGAAAATTGGACTGCGAATAATAAAATATGGACGGAAAATAACATTCCGGTTAACAAGAGATACCTTCAACTAATATTCAAATCAGAGGAATTACTAGTATTTACTACCACTGTCCTATTGAAGAAAATATCTCAAATCAGTTGATAAAATATCAATTCTCTGTGTTTTTTTTGAGTCATCAATTCTCAGTGTTTGTCATCATCTATTTTCCACTTCTATTTGTGCTTTATTAATTATAGGAATATTTTGGGTACTTTGGTTTTTCACAAGTCATGAATACAGTAAGCATCTAGTTTAGTAGGGCATATGAATAGTATAAATATTTGGAATTATTGATATGGGGTTGTTATATCTTGATGAGATTGATATATGCCACCCGAGCTTCAAAATATATAACGACAATATAAGCTACAATCAATTGAATCAACGGCTTGCTGTAATAATTAAGATGACTGAAAATGAATTTGTAAGTTTAAACTTTCAACTAATGTTTTGAAGGATATGTTACTGCAAAAATCAATTGGTAATAATTCATCTTCAACTATGTTACTGCAAAATTCAATTGGTAATTTAATAATGGCTAGTGATATAGCCAAAGCTAAAATTACTAATGCCAGAACAATTTACCTTTTATAAACACTAATCATTCCTAAAAGTGCACAAATTGCTCTGGCATTAGTAATTTTGGCTCTGGCTATATCACTAGCCTTTAATAATTCACAGTCGTATCTCTCAGTTTGAGTTCAATTAACCACGATTATTTTTCCTCACTGGTACACTATAAGACCTTTTTTAAGGAGTGACTATCTTCCGGTGATGGTTTTTATAATCGCAAGAGACTCCAACTCGAACCTTATGGATAGAGCCAACTTAAGTCCCTTACTACTTCAGAAGGATTCCACCCCACCCGGATCGTGGCTAATGCGCGGCCTATTAATTATCAGTAGCAAAGAGTATCAAGATATATATCTTGTTAATTCGCCACCTAAAGTTATATTGATATAGGAGTATATATCTTACAGAAATCAAGATTTTCTTATACTCATCCGTCCCAGAGCAGTTGCACCATTTGCTTTTGGACACAGAAAATAAGGAGAAGAGTTAAATATTGAATTATATTGATAGTGGGTGTTGCTTTTACTTTATGGAGGATTTGTGTCCACAAAAATGTGTTGATGGAATATAAATTATTATAACCATGTCCAAATATGGCAAAGAAATGAAATGGTGCAACTCTAACGGGACGCCCAAAATGGCAAAATGGTGTAACTGTTCTGGGACGGAGGGAGTACTATATAGGAAACTCTGATTCTTAACAAAAAAAAAAAAAAGGATGAAACAAAAAATGCGGTTCAGAAGTTGAAAATTAAATAGTACCGATTTACTATAAACAACCCCAAAAATACCTAATTTTTTTAGTCTAACCAAAACACATAGTAGTAAAATGTGAAACTAAGTGATTTGTTCCTCTTCAATCTGCGCGATCGACTTCGGCACTATCGAATTCGTCGGAGCTCTTTTTTTCTTTTTTAATCGGTTAAAAAATTTATTTATTCAATGAACCCGAACATAAGAAATACTCGTGATACACCAACCAATCTTTTACAACAACCAAACCGGAAAAAATAACAACATGCTAAGAACACAAGTAAACCCAATAACTAGTGCTAATATACTGCTACTAGCCGCACAAGGGAAGTGTAGCAACTTTCTAACAACAAATCCAACTCTACACAACTCAAGAAACTTTCGGAGTGCCCCGCCTTGGTCCCGTACCAATGCGGCTCTGATGCGGGATACCCCAGAAACTTCTGGAGTGCCCTGCATCGGTCCCGCCTTGGTCCCGCACCAATGCGGGCCCAAAGGAGCCAAAATGGTTCGCACAACCGAGCAGTGAAGAAGCCAAGCTGACCGCGGCCTTGGGAGGCAATGTACTTCAAATAAAACCGTGGCCAACCTCCTCTCTTTTACTTCCAAATAAAAAGGGATGGTAGTATGGAATCACTATCCAACTAAACAGTACAGTTGGATAGCCTCATTCTCTACGTGATACTTTGTCCAGCAAGGTCGAACTCGAGGGTGTTGCAAGCATTTTAAAATAATTTTTCTATACTTCCACCTTACGCCGGTTTCCTTAACGTAGTGGAAGATATAGTCTATTCCTTGCACACCCTCGATATCCAAATCAACTGCAAAATATAACCATGGTTCAAGGTGCACCAAGCCAACCCATATCACTTATGCGGTCACGCTCCTACTCCTACACCCTATGTTGGAAAGTGTACTTAAAAAGAGCAACTTTAAGATAGGAACATACGAAAGCTTCATCAAACGCCAAGGTCCATCCTTGTTAATGCGGGATGACTACGAGCATGTTAACCCTATCCCTCCTCTTAAGTACACATAACCCACAAGTGGCAAGAAATTTAAGGCCACACCGACATAAGCAATACGAGCCGAAGAGACGAAGAAAACTCACCGAGGGGAGAAGGAGTTCTAGCTCAACACAAAGTCATCATTAAAAGCACATCACCTTTGGGTAGATAACCGAAACAATACTCAAGAGAGAGCTCTCCACGTTCAAATGCCACCTACAAGCAAAAATACGAACCTCACTCGGTTCTAAAGTCAACCGATCAAAGAAGAAGAAAGTGTAAGCTAGATAACGCTGCAACAACGCACAACACTAACACTAAAGACGCCTCGGGACACAACCCAAGCAAATACACCAACACACACACCGAAAGTAAACAAGAACAAGGTCACAAACGAGTACCTCAAGGTCGACTTAGTCTAAGGATTACAAGTCCCTTCACCAAGTTGACTTAAGCCGTAAGAGGTAAGAGGTAAAGAGGAAATATGACGAATATCCCGAGGTCTTTCAAAGTCGGGTTTTCACCTTGATTAGGAAATCCTAAACAAATTGACTCTAAGCCTTGAATAATACCCGCCACATACCTCACCCTTCTCTTCCTCTCTTTGATCTAACCAAACGAGTGAATAACGGGTGGTAACAATCCTCCTTCCTTTTCAAGTAGCACCTACACAAACAAACAAAGCGAGAGGAAGTCTCTCTAAAAAAAGTTAGAAAAAATCCAACAATACAACCAACACCTCCTCCCCCTTTCGGTCCACTCCCAACTCCTCAAACTCACCTCCACCTTCCTCCCCACATCCCTCTACTTCTCATAACAAACAAAGTTGCGGTTCCAAGAACCACGAGGATAAAGAGTCATGGATCTTTAGTCTTTCCTTTCCCTTCAACCAATGCCAACTATTCATCTTCACTTTCTCTACCACTTGCCACAGGTTGAGGCTTTATCCATTAAAAATAATAGCTTCATTCCTTGTCAACCAAAGGTTCCAAATGGTAGCATGCCAAATCGATTGCCAAGCTTCTATCACACCTCTTGGGGCACTCTTTTCATGTGCTTCAAGTATCTCAAGTAAACTAATCCCGGATAGGACGTCTACTCTAAGCCACCCACCCACGATACTCCACACCTTTTGGCAAACTCACAACCTCCCAATAAATGCCAAGTTGTCTCCTCAACCACCCCACACCACTTGCAAACTCGATCCGTCTCACTAATGAAAACTCCTCTTCTTTCTAAGTTCACTTTCATGGGTAATCTATCTTGTAAGGCTTTCCAAATGAAGACATTCACCTTCAAAGGGGTTAACTTACACCAAATTGCCTTTGCCCATCTTTGAAGGACTTGATTTTCCTCATAACTATGTAGAGCACTATACCCCTCCTTCGTTGTGTAGATCCCCTCTTTACTCTTGCTCCACCTCCAAGTGTCTTCGGTTGCACCCCCTCGATTATAATTCCCCCACTACTAGTTTTAACCTCTCCTCCTCCCCTTTCTCCCAATCAAAGAGGGTTCTTCTCCAATCTCCTTGGAACATAGCTCTTCCTTCTAACCAAGTTACTCTCTCTTTCACCAAACAATCTTTTCTTTTATCCAAATTGAATAATCTTTGGAAGTTCTCTTTCAAAGATCCTTCTCTTTCTCCCCATCTTTCCTCCCAAAAAGAGGTGCTCCCTCCATCCCCTACTAACTTTTGACACCCCTTCTCAAACCACTCCTTTGCTCCAACACTACTAATCAAATTCCTCCACCAATCCGACCACTTCCTTGGAACTCTCTTCCCCTTTGTAATAATGTCCACATTCTCTTTCCACTTCCCATATTTGGATTCAAGGATCTTCATCCATAGATATTTTCCTCCTTGTAGAATTCTCCAACTCCACCTTCCTAAAAGTGCAAGATTAAACGCTTTCAAGTCTTTAACCCCAAGTCCTCCCTTCGACTTTGGTTTACACACATCCTTCCATGCCACCCACGAAATCTTCCTTTTTTCTTTTCCAATGTCGCCTCCCCAAAGGAATCTTCTTTGAAGACCTTTTAACTCATTCAAGACTCCCACCGGTGCTTTGAAAAAGGAAAGATAGTAAACCGGAAGAGCCCCAAGCACCGCATTGATTACCACCACTTTACCTCCAAGGGATAGGTACTTATTTTCTAGAACCCCTAATCGCCTTGTGAATTTTCCTTTCACTTCCTTCCACAACCTTTTCTCTCTAGCTAGGCCTCCAATAGGGAGCCCCAAGTAAGTGAAAGGTGTTACCTCCACCTTACAACCAAGGATTGTTGCCCAAGAATCAAGAGTAGCTCCTTGAACTCCCACCCCAATTAAATGGCTCTTATGGGAGTTAATCTTTAAACCCGAAATCAATTCAAAGCTCCTTAAGATCCCTTTTATTGCCACCACATTTTCCACACTTGCCTCTCCAAGAATAAGTGAATCGCCCGCAAATTGTAAGAGAGAACATGGGACATTGTCTTTCCCTACAAGCACTGGTTTGAAAACTCCTTCTTCACAAGCTTTCCATCCTACTTAGACACTTCGCCATCACCAAGTAGAGAAACGGAGATAGAGGATCTCCTTGCCTCAAACCCCTTTTAAGATGAAACTCCTTAGTTGGGCTCCCATTCACTAGAATTGAAGTGGAAACCGTAGACACACACTCTACCATCCACCTTATCCACCGCTCTCCAAAACCCAACGTCTCCAACATTCGAAAAAGGGCCTCCCAACTTACGGAGTCGTAAGCCTTCTCGAAGTCGATCTTAAATAAAAAGATCTCCTTCTTTCTCTTCTTTGCTTTGTCCAACACTTCATTGGCTACTAGGACCCTATCAAGAATGTTCCGGTTTCCGATAAAGGCCGATTGATTTTCGGATATAACTTCCTCCAACACTTTACTCAACCGAGTAGCTAGGACTTTAGCCACTAACTTATAAACACTCCCTACCAAGGAAATTGGCCTATAATCCCCTATAGCCACCAGATTTGTCTTCTTAGGGATAAGGGTGATGAATGTGCTATTGATACCCTTACAAAGCTTCCCGGATTGGTGGAATTCGGAGAAAAGTCTACCGAGATCCTTCTTCACCACAATCCACATGTCTTTGAAGAAGCCCCCTCCAAACCCATCCGGTCCCGGACACTTGTCACTTCCACAATTCCAAACCACCTCCTCACTCCTCTTCACTAAACAGAGCTTCAAAAAAAATCTCTCGAGATCACCGAGAGAGTAGTCCCTCCTAGGTCTCGTACTCTAAAATTATCCTCCTCTCTCCTTTTGAAATGATCCTCAAATAAAAGAAAGACTCCATCTCTAACCTCGTTAACCTCCTCTCACCAATTGCCATTTATTCGAACACCCCTTAATTGCTTAGCTCCCCCTCTTCTTTCCAAGGCACCATGGAAGAATTTAGTATTCGCATCACCTTCCTTTATCCATTTAACCTTGGCTTGTTGATGTTTTAAAGAGACTTTCCATGTTAAGAGATTTTGAATATCTATCATTATCTTCGTCCGTTTGTCTCTCTCCTCCAAGCCTCCGGTCGAAGCCATCCCAACATCCTCGTCCTCTAGATCATCTCCATCTCCCTGATTAGTTCCCACCACTGCTCCATCGCTTCCTTCCGGCTGTAAAGAACGTGGAGCATGACGATCCGATTGCTCATCTAATTCCGCTAATTCCGCCATAACACGTTGTCTCTCCCGCATTGTTCCCCTTTCCTCCCATCGCCCTCCCTTCTCGGTTCCCCCCATCCTTGTCTCCTGTCTAGTATCCTCCATCCCACCGAGAGATACCTCAATCTGGGATCTGCTCCCAACGTGAGGTGTAGTTACTCCCTCCAACGGAAGATTGAAGGTAGCTAACTCTTCTTGTAACACTTCAATTTTCTTATCGATCAAGCCAAAATGCTCCTTGTTCCAAGACTTTAAAAGAGTTTTCAACCTCTTTAACTTCTCTTTAACTAAAAACTCGCCCAACCTTCTATGCCCTCTTCTTTCCACGAATTCTCAACAAGTTTAGAGAATCCTTTTTCTTTTAGCCAACCATTTACAAACCGAAAAGGTTTGGGCCCCCAATCCCGACCATCTTCTTTTAGGACAATTGCAACATGATCTGAAATCCTTCTTTTAAGTCCCACTTGACTTAGACTAGGCCACTTCATTACCCAATTTTCCAAAAGAATGAATCTATCCAAGCGACTACAACAAGCCCGGTTATCTCTATACCAAGTAATTTTCTTCTACTCAAAGGTAAATCAACAAGGTTTAGCTCTTCAATGAACTTATTGAGGTGGTTAGATATTGACATCCCCGTACTCCTTCTTCTTCCTTTCCTTTTCGAATCCCTTCGAATCGCATTAAAATCACCACAAAAGCACCAAAGTCCTTCCTTATCCTCTTCCATTCGCTTCCTCAAGGCATCCCAAAGCGTCTCTCTTTTCTCTTTAATGCAAGATGCGTAAATATTAACAATATTAACCATAATACCATTCCAACTTCCTACCACTCCGAGAGCTCCTTCCTCTCCCCAAAAAGAAACCTTTTCGAACACATCACAATTCCACATACTTAGAATCCCGCCCGAAGCTCCTAAAGATCCCGAGTACACCCAATCAACATTCAAACCACCCCACAAAATCTCAACTTCTTTTCTTGAAAAAGTAGCTTTTTTCGTTTCTTGCAAACAAACGAACTCCACATTTTCCGATCTTACTAATCTCCTAATCTCCTCTTTTTTTAGAGAACCTCCTAACCCACTAACATTGAAGGACAACATCAGCATGACCCACCTTCCAAGTTTCCTAGCCCCAAAGCAACAATCGAATCCTTCACACTTTTTAGGTCCCTTTGTTCCCAAGCTTCAAAGATCTCCCCAACTCTCTCCTTCTCCGTTTCACTAAAAAAACCAAGATTTGCTCCTATTTCTACCAACTCCTTCACCTCAACTCTTTGGCTTGTATCCCGCACAACACTAACCGAAGCTCCAACACTCTTGTTATCTAAAGCAAACCCTTCACTATCTATATCCCCGATAAAATTCGCCCATTTATCTTTTTTGCGTGAAAGAGAAGCACTTCCCTTTTTCAAAGTCTTTTTACCGGATTGAGATTCTATTCTTCGATTTTGCTTCGCTTCTTTGTTCTGAGATGCCAACTTCTTCTTCCCCTTTTTCGAATCCCGTCCTCGTGGTTCAATATACTTCATTAACCCGAACAAATCCGAGTTTGAATCTCCCTCCTCCACTTCCACACTTGCTTGTTTTTGACCCCCACTCCCACTGTTTCTAGTAGGCCGAGAGCCTCCCACAATGACTTGTTTTAAACAAGTGTTATTTAGAAGACCTTTTTCTTGGACCAACTGTTTGGACCTCTTCTCTAGTTCACTAAAGCTCAGTCTGCTAGTGAAAATCATTGGACTGGCCTTGGAAGTGGGTTTCTCAAGTTCACCCTCTGTCTGGCCCAAATCTCCAATGTTATTAACCGGCCCACTCTCCGTTAAGGTTTTGTTGCATAAAACCGGCCCATTAACCATAGAATCTTTCTCTAGCTCTGTTTCTTGTAACGGCTCTAAAAGCCCATCTTCACACACCTCAAATACCGCACCAGTCGGCACGTTAGCCATCCCTACCCTCAAATCACCGTCACTATCACCTATCTCCTCTGACACTAACTTAACAGGCGCCGCTGTCTGTACTGACACCACCACCCCACGCCTTCCTTCCAGGTCAAGGTCAACCTCGTCCTCCTTTTGTCCCGTACCTACCCCCTCGATCAACGCGTTGGCGTCGTCAACACGCTCTGCCAACGTCACTGAGCGGTGAGCCCCACCGTCTTCCGCCGCTGCTGTGGCTGGCCCATCCATCTGTGTTTCCGGCACACACGAAATTCCTTCCAACGACTGAGAAATCTACCGCGACTCCGTCTCCTCCTCCGAATCGCCTGAATTGGACCAATACACTTCCCCACTCTCCTCACTTGTTACTTCGTCGGAGTCATTGATGAACGCGGATTTGTCGGTTCCGGTTCAGTCAAATAATATTTGTTATTGTTAGGAAACTTGTAATTTTGATGAGCAATTAACCATGCTAAATTAAGGAAAGTCCAGTAACTAGTACTCTTAAGGTCCATAGGAATTTAGAATTTTAAGGACATTGTAAAAGAGGAACGTTTGCTGAAGACTTAGATTAGGTGCTAGATAAGTTATTTTATTTTCTGAAAAGAAAATAACTTATTGATGCTGAAGCTTATGATGTATCTTATTTTCTGAAAAGAAAATAACCTATTGAAGCATTTGCTGAAGATATACTTTGTTTATTACAAACAAATTATTGAAGCAAATAGAGAATCTTGAAGACTTTTGAAGATCTGAAGACTTGAAGAAATTGAAGATCTGAAGACTAGAAGATTGCTGAAGACTGGTATCTACAAAGGCACGTGTTGCTCAGAAAGTGGAAAATTCAGCAACAGCATTGCATAAGTGAAAATCTGAAAGACAGAGTAGGTTGTGCTTGCTGAAACTGAGACTAACCACTTGCTGATGGAACATATGTGACCTCTTGCTGAATGTACGTGAATATGCGCTCCAATGTTACTGTTTGAATTCTATTCAAATGTGCATTTAATGCAAAGCTTACACACGAAGGACATGAAGACTAGAAGACAAACAAAGACGCTGCTGAAAGTACAAAAGCAAGATAGTGACATGTTAAGGAACAAAAGCCTTAGGATTTGAAATTCAAACGGCTCCTTACTTACACTATAAATAGAGGTCATCCGACAAAGAGTTGAAGTGTGTCAACAACGTGATCAAACTCTCACTTGTGCTTAAAACTCACAAACCTTCAAACACTATTACTGCCATTGATCCGTTCCAAGACTTAAAGCTTGAAAAAGCTACTTGTGAAGAAGTAGAACAAACTTGGCTAAGAAATTAGTTAAGTGTTCTTTCTTTCAAACAAGAACAAGTCTTGACACCAGAAACAATCAAACTTGTTTACTGCAAAGTATTCCAAGTTGTGTTTCTTAGATTACTTATTGTAACTGAATAAGTTATAATTAAGTCATCTCACCCCAAAACTCTCTAACTGAAAATACACCCTTTCAGGCGTGATATTCAGGGGGAACTTAATCGAGCATAGTTTTGCTGATTAAAAGTACCAAGTTTAGTGGAGAACAAGGTTGAGTTCTCTAGTTTAGGTTGGAGACAAAGCAAGTGTGCTTTGGTTTCTGTTGAATCGCTTTAGATAGGAGATTGTAAGGAACCTCAATCATATCTTAGTGGATTCAGTCCTAGAAAGGACGAAGTGGATTAGTTAAGAGATTACGCCACTCTCAGATACCACTATAAAAGTGTTTGTGTGACTTACTTACTGTATTTAGCTTTCAGCAAATCATATCTTTCTGTACACAGTCACTCACTTCACTTGCTGAAACCTCTACTTACTGATAGAGCACTTATTGTATCAAAGACTTCCGCTCTCTGATTTTAAGTATCAGCAAACCAAGCTATTGTAAAGTAACTTACGCTTGCTGAGAAAGTTAATTATCAACAAACTCATTACTGAAAAGTAATAAGTACTTGCTGAGAAAGTTTTAAACGACGAAAGTTTGAAAAGACTATTCACCCCCCCCCCCTCTAGTCTTTTCTTGTTGTTTAAAGGGACCAACAGTTATTTAGCCAAAGGCAATCCACAACTACAACGAAAACCGTAGTGTAGCAGTAGAATGACTCGAGTGTCATTCTCTCAGGACTATAACAAGCTTTATCTATTTAACACGGAATATAAAACAGCAGACAGATAGCAAAGGATTTTTCTAACAGATAATGGAGATTGGTGATAGTATGATTCTTCAAAGCATAACGGGTCGATAATCATGCATAAATTCCTGTCTTGCATGGAGATCTTTGATCAATCTAATGTCCTGTTGCAATTATTAAACACTACGAAGATAACGATTCTGACAAGTCAATCACTATTGTCCTAATGTGTTCCGTAATTATTCAACACTACGAAGATAAACTCGCGTACAGATCGACGAGGGTCCAATTGTGCATAATAGTTAATACAACATACGAGAATTTAGGCTGAGCCTGATCAACGAAATAAAGCAATAACACGGAGTATAATGCGCGATATAGCCATTAGCATGATTATCTTCCCTTCGCTAAGAATTATGATAAGTTTAGCTACTCATAATAGGCATGCAATCAACAGAAATCATAGAAGAAAACATGTTGAAAGATAAATAAGAATAAGTAGAATAAACTGTAAGATACAATGTTACCGAAGGTTGTCAATCTCCGAAGAATTGCGATCCTACAAGCTCCAATCTGCTATGAAAAGTGTCCCCTAAGCTACGAACCCCCAGAACAGGCTCTGGGAAGTTCCTACCTAAAACTACAGAGAAAGGTGAGAAAGTAGGTCTGGAAAAGTATGAATTTCGGAGAAAACTGAGCAACTATATATAGGCCCCGAAATACTGTGGGGCGGTTCGCCCCACACACCGGGCGGTTCGCCCGATGTGGGGCGAGTCGCCTCACGTCTGGGGCGGTTCGCCCGGGAGATTATTTCGCGGAATTTCGCGTTTTCGACGCGTTTTTGGATTTCTTCCCCTTTTCGGACTCGGTTTCTGTCTTCTAGTGGCCTTCTAACCTCCAGATTCGACCCCTAGACTCCAAATCCTATCCGGAAACCTTCAGATACTCCAAATAGGCTTCTGGAACACCAATTCCTTGTCAACTTCAATATAATTGCCCGAAAATCCTCGATTTTCAACCAAAACCTGTAAAATAAAATCTAAAGAGAAACGTGACACTATTCTAATAAAATGCACTAAAATATAGCTAAATTAACATAGAGGATAGCTAAAATAGGTGAAAAAGACTCAAATGAAAGTGTAAAATACACATTCATCAAACTCCCCAAACCGAACCTTTGCTTGTCCTCAAGCAACTAAGATAGACTCTAATGCAAAAAACATGCAAGACACAAAATGGAGTCTCATGCCAAATAAAATGAACTAATCTACTGAATCTATCAAATAACATATGAACAAAAACCATATAAATCAAAGCATGAATATAGGTTGAAGAATACCTCGATTGACTTATACACATCCACATAAGCACTTATGTCAAGACAAGATAGTCTCTCGTAACATTCTCTACCTGGACCTAGTCAGTGTCGACGTAATGAAGCATGCTAAGATACGAATGGTTGTCCCGTGCCTATGAAACTGAGGACTTACTGCTGTTCCACCATGTTAAAACTTTCCCTCAAAGAGGTCGAACCAGTACTGGCTCTCATCAAACGAAGGAGGGTTCCCTATAAAAGATAACACTCCCCTATTCTACCCATCTCTCAGGTAAAGTCTTAATCTATTCACCACTTCCTGAATGGCAGGACGAGGGTGGTCTAGAACAGATGACACTCAAGAACAAAAGACAAAAAAACACGATTACGAACATTACAAGAATTGGAAAATGAGACACAACACTTTGCTAAACTGCTATTTGGTTTTCTTTTTTTTTTTTTGGACTCTTTCTTTGCTTTTTGGGGTCTTTTCTTTTTGTCTTTTTTTTCTTTCCAGTTTCTTTTTTTCTGGAAATTTTTTCTTTCTTTTTTTTTCGATTTTTTTGCTAGCCAGCAGTAGCATAACAAAAAGAGAGAAAGAGACTCACACGACTTCCCCAAACCTATTCGAAAGAATAGGTTGGAGTACAAAATTACGGAAAAGGAAAAATAAACTCACGATACGAAAATGAAAAACGAAAAACAAGTCTATGATGGTGTAACCCCCTCCCCAAACCTATTCGGAAGAATAGGTTATAAACAAAGGATCACACAACCTCACACTACCTCCTTCCTAGGCATTTAGCAATCTCAAAGCATGGTGAAGACTTGTTGCCTCTTAGGTACATAATTACTCGGGAAAACAACCATAAGACCCTAACATGCATCATCCTATTATAAAGGCCTTCGTGAATCGCAACAGAGAAAACACCACTAAGTGATGTCGAGACTACCAAACTTAACTAAGTGCAATACATAAATATGACAAGCCAAGCGAAAAATCCTCAAACAAATTCATAGAGATGAAGCATATGATTAATGACATAGTTAGTTGATCTACCCAATAAAAAAGTTCAAAATATTCGGTCAATAAACTCCATATAAAACATGCAAGACTATCCTAGGAAAGCAGTAAACGTGCAAATGCAATTAAAAAAAAACAAGATACCATACTCAACATAAAAAAGCCAAACAATACTTAACATCATGGTTCACATCCCATCCCCCTCATGAAACTTAAGCTAGTCCTTAGCAAAAGAGAATGAGTAAATAAAAAGTGATACTAGATGTTACCGAACGGTTTGGCCTCGGTCGGCTGAGTATTCAAGAATGGACTCAAGAGTACCTCCCCACGGTGGCCGCCATTCTCTTGGTCCGATGTAGCAAAGAGACCTAGGAAGCGTCAAAGATCTCACCATGGTGAATGGACTGGGTTGCTTTGCAGGCATATCCAATAAGGACTTCATCCATAGGAGGACATTCACTTTGACTTCATCGAGGTGCTTGTTTAGTGGTGGCTCTTGTGTATCTTGCTTGTCAAGCTTTCCACCTTGGAGGAGTAGATTCACCTCTTTGTACTTAAGAACCTCAGTAGTAACGGAAGGAAGTGGCTTTGGATTACTACGAATGTCTGCGAGTAAAGGAACAGGGGAGCTGGGGTCATCCAACTCACTGTTCATGGGAGGCGGTTCTCCCCCATGCTGGGCGACTCGTCCCCCACCTCCAGGGGGTGTCGCCTTCCAATCCTTTCTCCTCTTCAAGTTCTCGAACCTCTTCTACTTCAGCACAATTCAACAAGTTGAACTCTTCCGTAAGATGCTCAGTTACTTCAACTTCTTCAACAACTTTTGCTATACGAAGGTCATCTTCAACTTGCTCGGCATGTGCAATTTCATCTTCCTTACTGATTTCTTCGGCTTCAAAATACTCCTCGGATGAGCTTCCTGCTTCACCTCGATCTACTTCCTTTGCGGTGATGTGAATTGGTATGACCTCATCGGATTGTGTTGAACCTCTGGCGTACTTACGGAGGACTTCTTCTGCCTCGTCGACCGTACATTCTCCCAGACCGCTGCTCAACCGATCCACTCTAAGTCGTTCCTCTTCACGAAGTCCACCAACGAAGCACCAAATCAACTCCCCATCTTCGAAACGGTGATGGGGGCACTCACGTTTATACATCTCAAAACGTTCGTAGGCGTCACAAAACTGCTCATACTCTCCTTGCTCGAAATATTGGATCCTATCACGTAAGGCAATCGTCTCATGATAAGGCATGAACCGCGCCAAGAACTCCTCTACTACTTGGCCCCAAGTTTTCAGCGATCCTGGTTCAAACCTTGCAATCCAACGCCTCGGCTCATACCCAACAGCAAAAGAAAATAGTTTACTGCACAATTGGTCCTTAGTAAACCCTTCTGCTGGAATTCTTTCTATTTCCTCCTCATAGGATCGAATGAAACTCCATGGGTCCATCCCTACTCCATCTTCGTACCTCAGCAAGTACCTCACCATGGACTCCGTCACCTCATACCTCCTTAACTCGTCTTCCAGGTATATGGAAGATCCTGTCCTCACCTGCGAGAATTGGGGTGTCATGCGAGCGCGCATGGACATCATACCTGTATGTCTGTAGTAAGAGTAACTCAAAACTAAAAGTTAGTTCTACTAGCGTAATCAAACACAATATAACCAAAAATTTCGAGAACACAAACACGCAAGGTAACCAAGATTAGATTAGATGAATTACTGAAGAAGATAGGAGGAAAGAAATATGGTAAGAAAGTGAAATTTTTGAGAGACAATCCAAGAGTTGTTCTGGGGGTTGAATGCTGAAAATATAAACAAATTAAACAGAAAATAGGAGTATAGTCCCCGGCAGCGGGGCCAATTTGATGAACGCGGATTTGTCGGTTCCAGTTCAGTCAAATAATATTTGTTATTTAGCCAAAGGAAATCCACAACTACAACGAAAACCGTAGTGTAGCAGTAGAATGACTCGAGTGTCGTTCTCTCAGGACTATAACTAGCTTTATCTATTTAACAAGAGAATATAAAACAGCAGACAGATAGCAAAGGGTTTTTCTAACAGATAATGGAGATTGGTGATAGTATGATTCTTCAAAGCATAACGGGTCGATATGCATAAATTCCTCGGTCTTTCATGGAGATCTTTGATCAATCTAATGTCCTGTTGCAATTATTAAACACTACGAAGATAACGATTCTGACAAGTCAATCACTATTGTCCTAATGTGTTCCGTAATTATTCAACACTACGAAGATAAACTCGCGTACAGGTCGACGAGGGTCCAATTGTGCATAATAGTTAATACAACATAAGAGAATTTAGGCTGAGCCTGATCAACGAAATAAAGCAATAACACGGAGTATAATGCGCGATATAGCCATTAGCATGATTATCTTCCCTTCGCTAAGAATTCACATACTACCACCAACAATAAGTTTACCTACTCATAATAGGAATGCAATCAACAGAAATCATAGAAGAAAACATGTTGAAAGATAAATAAGAATAAGTAGAATAAACTGTAAGATACAATGTTACCGAAGGTTGTCAATCTCCGATGAATTGCGATCCTACAAGCTCCAATCTGCTATGAAAAAGTGTCCCCTAAGCTACGAACCCCCAGAACAGGCTCTGGGAAGTTCCTACCTAAAACTACAGAGAAAGGTGAGAAAGTAGGTCTGGAAAAGTATGAATTTCGGAGAAAACTGAGCAACTATATATAGGCCCCGAAATACTGTGGGGCGGTTCGCCCCACACACCGGGCGGTTCGCCCGGTGTGGGGCGAGTCGCCCCACGTCTGGGGCGGTTCGCCCGGGAGATTATTTCGCGGAATTCCGCGTTTTCGATGCGTTTTTGGATTTCTTCCCCTTTTCGGACTCGGTTTCTGTCTTCTAGTGGCCTTCTAACCTCCAGATTCGACCCCTAGACTCCAAATCCTATCCGGAAACCTTCAGATACTCCAAATAGGCTTCTGGAACACCAATTCCTTGTCAACTTCAATATAATTGCCCGGAAATCCTCGATTTTCAACCAAAACCTGTAAAATAAAATCTAAAGGGAAACGTGACACTATTCTAATAAAATGCACTAAAATATAGCTAAATTAACATAGATGATAGCTGAAATAGGTGAAAAAGACTCAAATGAAAGTGTAAAATACACATTCATCAGTCATCTTCAAAGCCACTTGAAGAGTTGCCTGAATAAAAGTCAGTAAGTACCCCTAGATCATCTAAGGCTTTTCTTGTTTCAGTAACTCCTCCCTCTTCCAGAATGTCGATCAGAAACAACTTGTTGCCAACTTTCGGATTGGTTACTTTGCTGACCAGACCTTTAGTTCCGGTTGTTACCAAAACCTTACCCCGCCGAAAGTCTTTGAACTCCAGAGTATCTTGATGAATGGCTAGAACCATACCTACTTGGTTACCCAATTTTGTAAAATTGGCTCCGTTCCAGCCACTAAGCGGCACCCCGTAGATACTTACCCACACTTGTCTTCTGTTATTAATGTCTGCAATCCGCCAAGGACGAAGCCAACGGAACCATTTTTCCAGCCATGATCTTTCTTCTCCTAGCAGCCTCTGTCCAGCTCCTTGAGAAAGGGGTTTGATTACCCACATAGAATCTGATAACTTTGCTACCTTTAGCTTGTCATGCCCATTCACATTCAGTATAGTCTCAAACTGCCAGACCTCCAAATCGCCTATCAATTCTCCAACCAAGCAATCGGAAGCCCAAGTTTCACCTTCTACTCTTTCTGAATTTTCCATTAGAGGGGCTGTTTGAGCTGGCGGTGTTACAGGGTCCGTAGGTCGATTATCCTGAACAAGGTCAATTGCTTGATTCCACACATTAAAGTTTTGAATCGGTAAAGGTTCTTGTGGTTCCTGACTTGGTGGTTCCGGATGCTCTTCCTGTCTTTGCCCCGGCCTTGTTCTAACCATAGCTTGAGGGTTCGCTTGAGGATTAGTTGTTGTTTCTGAAACCGTCCTTCCATACTTTGCTTTATTTGCCACCAGCTTGATCAATGCTTGAATCCTGCCGAAATCATACTTACTGATGAACGTATTTTTGACGCGTTCATCTTGTATTTTTTACCTTCTTTTGCTATCTTCTAGACTTGTTTTTTGGTTAGTTTTGTAGAATAGTGTCACATTTTGTGTTTTCTGCATTTTAAGGCACTTAGGTACGAAACGGCGCTTTTGGAGCTAAAAACGAGCCTTTTTGATGGAAAAGATGGCCCCGTTGAAGTTCCCCAATCTCCGTGGCTTGTTCGTAAGTGTTTGAGCATCAATAAGCATCGAGTAGGATGAGTCCAAGGCACCCGAGGGCCATGCGAGGGCAAAAAGATTGAGTTTGAAGACAAAAATCTGCCGAGGAGCCAAGCTAAGCGCCTGGAATAGTGAAGCGCTCCGCTTCATTTTCCAGGAGCTTTGGCACAGAAGCCAAGCGAAGCGCTTGGAAAGCCAAAGCGCTTCGCTTGCCAAGCGCTCCGCTTGGCAGCGGTTACGTTTTCGGATTTTCCTTCTTAGATCTGATCTTTGGTCATTTTTTGAATATCTTTTGAACTGTAGCTTCCTTTTGGAGAGCTCCTAAGCCCCAAAACTCAGAGAAAACTCAGATTACATTGTATTTTAGCTTGGGATTCAAGGTTTTGATTGGGATTCATCCTTTGTAATCATCTACGGAGAGGTTTTCTTTGCTTTCCACCGATTAGTGACAGCTTTGGTGGTAACTTGTATCACTCTCTTGTCTTGTAGTTTGATATGATGTATTCTGATTATTATTCATATGAATTGATGTCTATGTTGATGAATATGAGTAGCTAAATATTTTGTGTTAGTGGTAGAATGTAGAATATGCATGCTATGGGTTATGTATGTTTATGCTTACATGAGATTGTGATTCAATCTTGCTGCAAATTCCTTCATATGATTCTTAGTTGCCTATAAAATATATTCGAATTGAGTATAGTGACAAACTCTTGGTCAATCAAAGCTATAGGATTGTATGTTAGAGATTTGCAGCATGCTAGATAAATGGTGTTAGTGACAAGCACCTCTAAAGTATTGATAGTGGTCTTTTATGATGTGTGTCTTGAAAGTTACCTAGACGAGTTGCTTAGTAGACTTGATCGAAGGTTTTACGCACTGAACTTGTGAGCATATTCGTAACCTATGCATGTGTATTTCATTTCTACAACCAACCGTTTTCCAAACTTGATTACAGCAATCTGATTTCTCGTTGCTTTGTTCAAAGAAAAACGATTCTATAAACATTGAACTCGTTGACTGAAATTGCTAGCAAAAACCTCAAGCAAAGCCACGTTAGGTCCCGAGAGAACGACACTCGGGGACAACTTGCTATTGCACTCTAGTTTGTGTAGTGATAAGTGTTCTTAGGCTTTTACACAAATTTAATTGGTGAAAAACGACATCATCAATTTGGCGCCGTTGCCAGGGAGGGGGTATTGGATTTTCAGTACTATATGCTTGTGTGGTTCGTACATGCCTGATTTTACTCAAGTTCATGTGATTTGTCGTGTTTTTTCAAATTTTTGCATGCATATCATCCATAGATTAGTTGTTGCACGTTGTTGTGTGTGGAGTTTATTGCCAAGTCTTTTGAACATTTTATTGAGTAGACTAAGTGTTTATGACCATTGATCATATGTTGCATCACTTTGCAAGTAGTTTGAGGCTTGTCTCGCTTGGTTTGTCACATTCGCATGTGCACTAGTTAAGCTTAGTAGTCTCGACATCACCTTGAGTGGTGTTTCTTCTGCTGCGGTTCACGATGGCCTTATAAAATGATGCATGTTAGAGTCTATGGTTGTAACCCGTGTAATTATGTACGTAAGAGGCGACAAGTTCTTCACCTCGATTAGAGATTGCCGAATGCCTAGGAAGGAGGTAGTGTGAGGTGTGCGATTCCTTGTATTAAACTTATTCTATTGAATAGGTTTGGGGAGGGGGTTGCCTTATTTGATTTTGTCTTTCGTCTTTGAGTCGTTGTAAAGTTTCTCTTTTTTCTTTTTCTTTTTGTTTTGTGTCCCAACCTATTCTTTCGAATAGGTTTGGGGAGGTGTCTTTGACACTTAGTACTGCTGCTTGCCCCTATATAAAAAAAGAGAGAAAAAGAAAGAGAAAAAGAAAAGAAGAAAAAAAAGGAGAAAAGAGAAAGATAAAATAAAAAAAAAATTAAAAAAAAAAAAAAGAAAGAAAATAAAGAATAAGACCCAAAAGCAAAGAAGGGTCGTTGCAAGCCAAAAGCAGTCTAGTAAAGTGTCAAGTGTCATGTAAATATTTTTTATTGAAGTATCGAGTTGTAAATTCTATCTTTCGTTTCGTGTCGCCTTTGTCCAAGGCCTGTTCTTGACCACCCTCGTCTTGCTATTCAAGAAGTGGTTGAAAGAGGCTCATTCTTGAGAGTCTGGGTAGAATAGGGGAGTGTTATCTTTCTAAGGGAACCCTCCTTCGTTTGATGAGAGCCAGTATTGGTTCGCCCTCTCTTGAGGAAAAGTCTCACTTGGTGAACAGTAGTAAGCCCTCGGTTTCATAGGCACGGGGCAATTGTAGTATGATAACATGCATCATTATGTCGTCACTGACCAGGTCCAGGTAGAAGATGTTACGTGAGACTCCTTTGTTTAACCAAGTGCACTTGAGAATGTGTATATTCGCAATCGAGGCATACTTCAACCTATTTGCATGTCATGCTCATTTGGTTTTGTTCATAAGCATTTGGTAGATTCAATAGATTAGTTCACTTTACTTGGCATGAGACTCCTTTTGTGTTGCATTTAGGATAGTTTGTTGCTTGAGGACAAGCAAAGGTTTGGTTTGGGGAGTTTGATGAACGTATTTTTGACGCGTTCATCTTGTCTTTTTTAGCTTCTTTTGCTATCTTCTAGCCTTGTTTTTTGGTTAGTTTTGTAGAATAGTGTCACGTTTTGTGTTTTCTGCATTTTCAGGCACTTAGGTACGAAACGGCGTTTTTGGAGCTAAAAACGAGCCTTTTTGATGGAAAAGATGGCCCCGTTGAAGTTCCCCAATCTCCGTGGCTTGTTCGTAAGTGTTTGAGCATCAATAATCATCGAGTAGGATGAGTCCAAGGCATCCGAGGGCCATGCGAGGGCAAAAAGATTGAGTTTGAAGACAAAAATCTGCCGAGGAGCCAAGCTAAGCGCCTGGAATAGTGAAGCGCTCCGCTTCATTTTCCAGGAGCTTTGGCACAGAAGCCAAGCGAAGCGCTTGGAGAGCCAAAGCGCTTCGCTTGCCAAGCGCTCCGCTTGGCTTCTCCAAGCGGTCCGCTTGGCAGCGGTTACGTTTTCGGATTTTCCTTCTTAGATCTGATCTTTGGTCATTTTTTGAATATCTTTTGAACTGTAGCTTCGTTTTGGAGAGCTCCTAAGCCCCAAAACTCAGAGAAAACTCAGATTACATTGTATTTTAGCTTGGGATTCAAGGTTTTGATTGGGATTCATCCTCTGTAATCATCTACGGAGAGGTTTTCTTTGCTTTCCACTGATTAGTGACAGCTTTGGTGGTAACTTGTATCACTCTCTTGTCTTGTAGTTTGATATGATGTATTCTGATTATTATTCATATGAATTGATGTCTATGTTGATGAATATGAGTAGCTAAATCTTTTGTGTTGGTGATAGAATGTAGAATATGCATGCTATGGGTTATGTTTGTGCTTACATGAGATTGTGATTCAATCTTGCTGCAAATTCCTTCATATGATTCTTAGTTGCCTATAAAATATATTCGAATTGAGTATAGTGACAAACTCTTGGTCAATCAAAGCTATAGGATTGTATGTTAGAGATTTGCAGCATGCTAGATAAATGGTATTAGTGACAAGCACCTCTAAAGTATTGATAATGGTCTTTTATGATGTGTGTCTTGAAAGTTACCTAGACGAGTTGCTTAGCAGACTTGATCGAAGGTTTTACGCACTGAACTTGTGAGCATATTCGTAACCCATGCATGTGTATTTGATTTCTACCACCAACCGTTTTCCAAACTTGATTACAGCAATCTGATTTCTCGTTGCTTTGTTCAATGAAAAACGATTATATAAACATTTGAACTCGTTGACTGAAATTGCTAGCAAAAACCTCAAGCAAAGCCACGTTAGGTCCCGAGAGAACGACACTCGGGGACAACTTGCCATTGCACTCTAGTTTGTGTAGTGATAAGTGTTCTTAGGCTTTTAAACAAATTTAATTTGTGAAAAACGACATCATCACTTACTGTTTTCATGAATTTTGTTAGTATTCATGAGTTTGATTTGATCTATGATCTATAATTGGTTATGTTATAGTCGTATCCTTCGTTATGTTTAGGCTCCATCTCGATTTTTTCGTCAAAATCCCACCTGTAAGGGAAATTTGACCTTCTTTGCCTTTTTTTTTAATTAATTTTTTTTGTTGTTGATTTCATGAACTGGCGTATTCAAATCTGAAATCTATACAATAAAAATCGAATCGTTTCACAATGATATTCTATGATAGTTTTAAGCGGAATTTTGATGACTTTTAGCAACACGAGGGTTTTGATGTATATGTTGAATCTTATTCCTTAAATAACGCCATAACATAACACGTCTCTCTCTATTTGTTTTAGCATATATGCTTGCATTTTTTTTCGATGATTTCTGGATTTTGATGCTGTTAGGATCTCGGATTCCATGAATAGAAAGAGATGGAGAAAGTGCAAGAAAATAATAATTCTAGCACGATCACGTACTAGACAAGTAAACTACTAAAGAATAATCTACCTACGAAAGCAACAACTAAAGAGTTAATTACCTCTAAATACGCAAACGAGCGAGAAATCTAAGGAGCTCCAGAGTTATGACTCTAATTCAATGTTCAACTATGAAAAATAATGAAAGAAGTACAATGCTTAAATAGTAAAGATACGACTTGTTGGACAAGTTCCTACCATAAGGTAGAAACAGGTAAGATTCTAGTAAATCTGTTCTAGAATCCTTTTCCTAACCTATTCTTAACCAACAAGGTAACTGACTCGAACTAGGTATGTAAAATAAAAAGGAAAACAAATCAATTACTCTCTCCCATACCCCAGCCGCCCGCCCCGGTCGATCCGACCATGGGCCTTGAACCGCGGTCGTACGGGCCCTAGCCCGCGAGGTCCTATTATCCGCCCGCCCTTGAAACGAACCTTGTCCTCAAGGTTCTTGCCTCCTTCCACCACTGCTCCTTGCACCGTAACCATCGGACCCCACCCTTTGTCAACCACTTCCATAACGCCTCCCTCATAGGTTTGAATTAGCTCTACAACCTCTGATATCATTACCGTTTCACGACCAACCTTGAGCTTCATATGTGGCTCAAAAACACTTTCCAAGTACAAGAACTCGGAAGTAACAGGTCCAGGCACAAGTACCGCAGGAGATCCTGAAGCCACTTCTCCCATAATTGGCATTTTGTGCGCTTCCTTCAATTTACCACTGCATAGATCCTTTTCCTCCCTCTCACCCTGTTTTGTGAGACTACTCCCAGCATAACCCAAAGCTCGAATGCGACAGAGACGCTTATCGCAAACCAAAGACACGGTCCGCTCGCGAAAGTGAAAGATTACTGGTCCTACTGGACGAAGCCAAGGCATCCCTAGCGTGATGTCCTCCTGCTCCCCCTTCATAGCATGCACGGTGAGCTCAAAGTTGACATGCTGGATTATCAGGTTGACCCCTTCATACATTGCCCCTACCTTTGTGGTGCCACCCTCTGCAGTCCTCACCCTTAGTCCCACCGTATCCTGTCCATATGGCCACCCCAGCCGTTCCACGATATCCGATGACACAAAATTCAAACTTGCAGCAGAGTCGATGAGAACTGAAACCTGTGTTCCCCCAATCATCCTCATGAAAGTCATGGGTTCTGCTGCTAACATCTCAAACTTTCTAGGTGCTGGTTTTGCCCTTGGCCCCTCCTCACAGTGCCTTCCACACCCCACAACCAAACTAGCCTTAGACGGACGCTCTTCCTTTAATGCCCTTTCGTCAAATCCCAAGCATGGCATGTTGCAAAGATCATCCCCAACCTGAATGCTCTTGGAATTTCCATCCATAATGACCGAGCTATGCCCTGCTAACCATGGTACTCCCAGCACTACGTGCTCTTCAGTCTGGAAATCGGACAACTCGTATAGATTCACATGATATTGTTGACCATGAATCTTGATCCTGACAGCATTGAATCTCCAATGTGATAAACGAGATTGTCAGATTCAATTAATCAAATAAATTTATTTTTAGCCAAAGGCAAATCACAACTACAACGAAAATCAAGGCACGTAGTGTAGAAGTAAGATAACCCCGAGTGTCGATCTCTAAGGACTATAACTAGCTTTAACTAATTTAACTTAAAATATAAAATCAGAAAACGATTTAGCAAAGGTTTTTCTTATCAATTATGATGGAAGTTAGTGATAGTATGATCGTTCTAAGCATCGGGTTCTAATTACACATGAAGTACTTGAAGTTTGTATAGAAATCTATGATCATGAATTGTCCTAGTGTTTCTTTCAATTTAACACTAATCTACGAAGATAGATGGCTTAGATAGATCAAAGAAATAAAACAATAAATCAAGTCTTAAACGCGCGAAGCCACTCATGCATAATTAAGAACCCTAGCTATGAATTCACATACTATCACCAACCTTAGATTTAGCTACTCATGTATAAATCGCAATCAACAAGCATAATCAAATCAAGAATCAATGAAAACATGTTGAATTGAATAAACAAAAGCAGTAAAATCGTGAGATACAAGTTACCAACGAAGGTTGTCAATCTCCGGTGAATTGCTAACTCACAAGCAAGAATCGAGAATCAAAGATGTCCAATCTCTATGCTTAAGCTTCCAAATCAATAAGAAAGAGAGTCTTCTATGCTAATAATTCCCAGAACAAGCTCTGGAGACTTTGTCTCTCAAAATAAGGTGAAAAGGTATAAAAAACGACTAAAATAGGCGAAACTATATATAGCTGACGAAATGTGGGGGGCGAACAACCCCAGACGCCAGGCGATTTGCCTGGGACGTCCAGGTCGGTGGCCTCCGAGATTTTGGCTTTGGTTTCCTTTTTGGACTCGATTTTGCCTTCTAGTGACCTTTAAGCCTTGAAACTCGTCCCCTAGGCCTCAAAACTCGTCTGGAAACTTCTAGATACACCACGGATGACCACGAAGCACCCAAACTTCATTCTCTTTACCATAGTTGCCCATCAAAAGTACGTTTTTTACCTAAAAACCTGAAATATGCAAAGAAAAGGGAAACATGACACTATTCTAATAAAATGCATTAAAATATAAGCTAAATTAACCCAGAGGATAGCTAAATTGGTGAAAAAGACTCGAATGAAAGTGTAAAATACACGTTCATCAAACTCTCCAAACCGAACATTTGCTTGTCCTCAAGCAACTAAGCTAGACTCTAATGCAAAAAACCAATGCAACACATAAAGTGGAGTCTCATGCCAAACAAGAAGAAATAATGGATTGAATCTATCAAATGCTTATGAACAAAGATCATACAAATCATAACATGGAAGTAGGTTGAAGAATGTCTCGATTGAACCTATACATATTCACATATGCACTTTGTTAAACAAGAGAGTCTCTCGTAACATTCTCTACCTGGACCTTGTCAGTGACGACACAATGAAACATGTTAGAATACAAATGGTTGCCCCGTGCCTATGAAACCGAGGGCTTACTACTGTTCACCAAGTTGAGACTTTCCCTCAAGAGAGGTCGAACCAATACTGGCTCTCAGCAAACAAAGGAGGGTTCCCTAATAGACAACACTCTCCTATTCTACCCAACTCTCAAAGCAAAGACTATTCACCACTTCCTGAATGGCAGGACGAGGGTGGTCTAGAACATAAGACACGAAACAAAATATAAAATATACAACTCGATTACTAACATTACAAAAGTTGAAAAATAATGCAACACTTTGCTAAAACTGCTTTTGGCTTGCTTGGACCCTTCTTTTGCTTTTTTTGGGTCTTATTCTTTTTTTCTTTTTTTCTTTCTCAGATTCTGGAATTTTTTTTTTCTTTTTTTTTTTTTGTATATAGCCAGCAGTACCACAATGAAAGTACATTGAAAGTAAATAACCTAAAAATATCAACCTTTTACCTATTTTATTGCCTAAAACATACTTTAAACATAAGAGAAAAAATAATGACATGCTCAAAATAAATATGCATGCAATGCAAAAAGTAATAAAACTCCGGGTTGCCTCCCGAATAGCGCCATTATTTAAAGAGTCTCTGACTCGACTTCTTCTCGCTCTTTAGTTCTTGTCCTTACGGGTACTAGACTTCCCCTTCATTGATCTCTTCCTCATACCTAGTACCTGAGAATGAGAATGGACATACACATCAAGACCAAAATAATTAATAGTATGAGAAGCATTAAAATGAGGACTAGGATCAGATATGGCTCGCAACACATGTTGCTTGCCATCCACCTCAATGGTGCAAGTTCTTCGGTAGATGTCGATTACGGAGCGTATCTTGGTCAAGAAAGTTCGCCCCAAGAGAACAACATCACTCATCCCAGGTGTAGACGCTGGCATCACAACGAAATTGGTGTAAACAGAAGCTTCACCAATCTTAACCAATACATTCTTCACAATGCCCTCCGATCGTACAAAGGATCCACCCGCTAGTTGCACAATGGCCTTATGCTTCGCAAGCTCTCATAGGTCACTCTTCTCATACACATTCATGGGGAGCACATTAGAGTAAGATCTCGTATCTAATGTAGCACGGACATCATGGAGACTACCAGTCCCAACCTTAACATCAAAGCTATCAGGAATTGGTTCAGGGGCGTTAGGTTCTTCATTACTTACATCTAATTCCAGGCCTTTATCTTCCTCCTTGGCCAATGGAGGCTCGTCTTGTGCACAACACTTGCTCGCAGCAACTTGCTTAATGGTGATTTCCACCGGAAGGTCACCTACCAAAGTAATTGACATCGACTTCTCAGTGTTGCTAGGCAACTTCCCCTGCTCCCTACTCACTCTACGATCGACTAGCTCTTGCATCTTTTGGTGTACAAGCCTAGTACTTGCCTCCAGTTGATCTAGACGAGCATTTGTCTTCTCCGAATCCTCCTCGTATCTCATAAAAAATCCTTGGGTGAAATCTACCAATTTCTACAAATTATCCAAGAGAGTAGCAGACTTGGATTGAGATGCTTCGGCCTTAGGGACAGGATTTCCACAATGGTCATTTCCGTAGTTGCGATTACTACGGTCTACCGAGTAAACACTATCGTTTGCAAGATCAGATCTACACATATGAGCCCCATGCCCATAGTTCTTGCTGTAAGAAAATATGGTCAGAGTTAGCCCTAGGGTACACAACGGAATTTCAAAAATTTTCTTAACATGCAGGTTAATTGATCATGCATATAACGTATATAATAAACATATAAATTAGAAGACTTACAATACTCCAAAAGTAAGAATAGGTATTGAATCGATATGCCAATCGATGAAGTCTTCGTAATAGTCCGGTGAATCTTCTCCTTCGTCGAAGTCGAAGATATCTGCAATACTTTGATTATCTGCAAGACAATAAAAGTTAGTTTCCAGCTCTTTGAACCTCAACCTTGGTATCCACGGATGAACAGCTTATCAGAAGAATGCTAGGATATTCTTTATGTGGCCAAGAAGATGGGGCGGCGATTTTCCTCCGGTGGAGAGTGGCGCGCGCGACTAGGGTATAGAGGTAGGGGAGAGCTTTTTATTTTCTCTAAGAAAGGTAGAATAATTCTCTAAGAATTCGGCATTGAAAAAACTCTCTAATGACCTACTTATATAGTAGTCAATAGAAGCCTAAAGAAGATTCTTTTAGACTTCATAAAGGAATAAGAACTCTAATTCTTATTGCACAATGAAACCAATTTAAGTCTAAATTCATTCCCAATTAAGTTAGAACTCAATTAGGGAAATCTAACTTAACCCTTGACTTCTAATATGGGAAGGAGTCGAAACTCCCTCCCATACTACTACTACACGCGGCCAGCCAAGGGGGGGGGGTATGTCGGTCCCAATTTTGGGACCCACTTATAATTCGAAGGAAATTCAAACTCTAAGTAGATTTTGCCCATGTGCATATATTAATTCTAAATTAATATATCCTTTCAAGTCAGACCTCTATTATATTTCTAAAATATAATCTTTAATTGTATTTACATAAAATACAATTAATCAATCAATTCAATTAATAATTCCAAATTATTAATTGAGCCACAAATAATTATAATTAATTCCAAATCAATTATAATTCATCAATCACAATTAATTCTAAATTAATTGCGATTCCATCTTCAAGGATATTCGGATAAGCTGAATCACCACGTAGCGTGAACCATAGGGCCTCATTGTATTAAGCAAGTGCTACACTAGGCAACATGGAATTCCGAGACGGTTTCTTTTGCAATATTAATACATGAGGACGTTTGAGAGGTTTCTCAAAGCAAACCCTTTAGTTGTGAAGTCTGTTGCGCTCAACGCGGCGATGGTAACGTCCCTTCATCTGACTGACTCGAATGCATCTAGGATCGATGATGTGTCTATCCCAATAATACATCCACGGGCGTCTTCAGTGAGTTGTTTGGTGAATCCAATATCTATTATGACTATCATAATAATATTGATACGCTGGCCAGCGGTTTAACCAATCACAACTATGAACGACTATGAGCAGTGCTCTCCTGTGCTACACGTGAGAGATGAATCCTCCACAGAATCACTTATCACCCCCATTTGTATGTAGCCATAATCCTTGATCGTGTCTTGGGTCAACTGCTTATTCAGAGCTGACATCGACGGGTCCACCAAGGATATGGGGCAACAAATGTGATGATAAAGTCCTGTAAGTCCAAAGGACGACTGGCATCACTTCGACAACTTTCTGGATCCCATAGACACTTCGGTGTAGAGTATACATCGATGGGAGTTTCCAGTGGGTACTTCCATTGTTCGGTAATCACCCTTCGAACAACTATGCGGAGTTATGGGAACGTTTCTAGATTGTCTAACAATCCGTTCCGTGGCCGTGGGATCGACTCACACTTGATCTAACAAGTATAACCTCCACGCATACTAGTCTCACCTGGTTCATTCAGACCCCTACATCTGAGATGAACCTCGACTAGGGAGAGTTTGGGCTCACATGGCTCCCACTATCTGTGTGATCGGTCATCTATCCGATGGGAAATGTTTGATATCAATACAGACAGGAATAGATATATGACATGCTGTATGCCTGGCATAATATAAATATGAAAGCGATACTCAATAGTCAAACAAACAAACATATATTATATTACGTTGACCGGTGTAATAGTACATATATGCCCTTAATAAGGGTTGTATGCCCTTAATAAAGACTGTCTCTAGGACATATACACTATCACTTGCATACCCGACAAACTTCATTAGAGAGAGTTGTTCCAACTGAGCTCTTGAGAACTTGCTTCATCTCATTGGCGAAGCACTCAAACCGATCCCCACTCACTCCATGCATTGGGATCTCCTTGTTTGGTGGAGCCTCAGGTCCACGCCTCCTAACCATTGCTCTTGGATCCTTGAACTGAGATCCCTTAGCAAGCCTTTCGAAACACGCCCACACATCCTCGGCGGTATCCTCCCAGATATTACCACGACATTGAAAATCCACCACCTGTTGGCTCTCATACGTAAGACCATTATAGAAGTGTTGGACAAGATCAAAAAGCTCAAATCCATGGTGTGGGCACTTGTTCTTAAGGTCCTTGAACCTCTCGAGAGCGGTGTAGATGGTCTCATCATAATCTTGCTTGAAACTAGTGATTTGCGCCTTCAGCGCGGTAGTCAAAGTATGGAGAAAATATCTCTCCATAAAAAACAGAAAACACCTTATCCCAGGTGTCGAGAGAACCGGCTTCCAGAGAGCCTAACCATGCCTTGGCCTTATCGCCAAGCCCCATAGCGAAAACCTTCATCCTCAGCTCATCATCCGTTATCCCCGTTCCAGGTCTTGGAAGATTGTTGATTAAATCCTCAATATCACGCAAGTATCCCATCACATCCTCCCTAGCCAATCCATAGAACCTAGGGAGCTGCTGGAACATGTGATTCTTGATCTCCAAATCACGAGTTGCAGCAAAAAGAACAATAGCTGGACCTCTCATCCTTTCCCGGTTGGGTTGAACCCATGATTTCAAAAGTGAACGAGCCATCACAAAACCTGAATATCTGTGACAAGAGTAACTCACAATCGAAAATCAGTCCCGTTAGAAATCGAGAAAAACTAATTAAAACCACTAATTCTAGGTAATGAATGCTGAAACTATAAATAAGCTAAAGAGTAAAAAGGAGTGTAGTCCCCGGCAACGGCGCCAATTTGATAAACGAGATTGTCAGACTCAATTAATCAAATAAATTTATTTTTAGCCAAAGGCAACTCACAACTACAACGACAACCAAGGCACGTAGTGTAGAAGTAAGATAACCCCGAGTGTCGATCTCTAAGGACTATAACTAGCTTTAACTAATTTAACTTAAAATATAAAATCTGAAAACGATTTAGCAAAGGTTTTTCTTATCAATTATGATGGAAGTTAGTGATAGTATGATAGTTATAGGCGAAACTATATATAGCTGACGAAACGTGGGGGCGAACCGCACCAGACGCCAGGCAATTCGCCTGGGACGTCCAGGTCGGTGGCCTCCGAGATTTTGGCTTTGGTTTCCTTTTTGAACTCGATTTTGCCTTCTAGTGACCTTTAAGCCTTGAAACTCGTCCCCTAGGCCTCAAAACTCGCCTGAGAACTTCTAGATACACCACGGATGACCACGAAGCACCCAAACTTCATTCTCTTTACCATAGTTGCCCATCAAAAGTACGCTTTTTACCTAAAAACCTGAAATATGCAAAGAAAAGGGAAACGTGACACGATTCTAATAAAATACATTAAAATATAAGCTAAATTAACCCAGAGGATAGCTAAATTGGTGAAAAAGACTCGAATGAAAGTGTAACAGCAACGACGCCAATTTGATAAACGAGATTGTCAGATTCAATTAATCAAATAAATTTATTTTTAGCCAAAGGCAAATCACAACTACAACGAAAATCAAGGCACGTAGTGTAGAAGTAAGATAACCCCGAGTGTCGATCTTTAAGGACTATAACTAGCTTTAACTAATTTAACTTAAAATATAAAATCAGAAAACGATTTAGCAAAGGTTTTTCTTATCAATTATGATGGAAGTTAGTGATAGTATGATCGTTCTAAGCATCGGGTTCTAATTACACATGAAGTACTTGAAGTTTGTATAGAAATCTATGATCATGAATTGTCCTAGTGTTTCTTTCAATTTAACACTAATCTACGAAGATAGATGGCTTAGATAGATCAAAGAAATAAAACAATAAATCAAGTCTTAAACGCGCGAAGCCGCTCATGCATAATTAAGAACCCTAGCTATGAATTCACATACTATCACCAACCTTAGATTTAGCTACTCATGTATAAATCGCAATCAACAAGCATAATCAAATCAAGAATCAATGAAAACATGTTGAATTGAATAAACAAAAGCAGTAAAATCGTGAGATACAAGTTACCAACGAAGGTTGTCAATCTCCGGTGAATTGCTAACTCACAAGCAAGAATCGGGAATCAAAGATGTCCAATCTCTATGCTTAAGCTTTCAAATCAATAAGAAAGAGAGTCTTCTATGCTAATAATTCCCAGAACAAGCTCTGGAGAATTTGTCTCTCAAAATAAGGTGAAAAGGTATGAAAAACGACTAAAATAGGCGAAACTATATATAGCTGACGAAACGTGGGGGCGGACCGCCCCAGACGCCAGGCGATTCGCCTGGGACGTCCAGGTCGGTGGCCTCCGAGATTTTGGCTTTGGTTTCCTTTTTGGACTCGATTTTTCCTTCTAGTGACCTTTAAGCCTTGAAACTCGTCCCCTAGGCCTCAAAACTCGTCTGGAAACTTCTAGATACACCACGGATGACCACGGAGCACCCAAACTTCATTCTCTTTACCATAGTTGCCCATCAAAAGTACGTTTTTTACCTAAAAACCTGAAATATGCAAAGAAAAGGGAAACGTGACACTATTCTAATAAAATGCATTAAAATATAAGCAAAATTAACCCAGAGGTTAGCTAAATTGGTGAAAAAGACTCGAATGAAAGTGTAAAATACACGTTCATCATAATGGCATACAAGCGTCTGTCCACTAGCAGTGATTACCGTCACGTTAACTGGTTGCCCATCGCATGGCCACCTATACCTGCGAACATAGGTTGCTGTGATGAAATTGCGCGAAGCACCACTGTCAATCAACGCACAAACAGGTTGCCGACAAAACCCTAGATGCGCCGGTAGGCGAAAAGCATTTGGGTCCCTTCCTACTCCCATGTAGCGAATAGTAGCCTTGCCTCCATTGCTACCCTTAGCCGATGAGCCTCTTTTCCCTTTAGTGGTTCCGTACACAAAATAGTCCACAAAAGTCTTTGGTTTCCTTAGGCGCATCATTTCTCGGATTTCCCTGAGTTCTTCTTCCGAGTCTTCTGGTTCTGGCGATCTGTCCTTAAAGCACTTGGTCAGATGCTGCAACACTCGTCTTAACGCCAGTTTCCCATATTTCATACACTTCGACTTCCTTTCTTGGTTCTTCGATTTTCCACTGTCCATCCTCCCAGTTTAGCCGAATCATGTTATTCTCTTTAAATGGCTTCTCCGGGTCCCACTTGGGTTGTGGCAACCACTCGGTTTCCTTTAGCTTGCCCATGACATTAAAGAGACCATCGACATCAATTTTGCATGTTGGACAAACATGCGACCAATCCATGCCTCGAGCCCATTCCGCATTGACGTTGCTTGCATGGCACCTAGGTCCAAAGCAGACCTTCTCCTCAGATTTTCTCAAGTCCTTCTTGCTCAAACTCCAACTACCGTCAAGTGCTTCTACCACCACATGTGTTACCTCATATGGATCAACTTCGTATGTCCCCTTGTCACCCTGATTCGGAGTTGTCATGCCTCCGTGATTGTTGCTGCCTTGGTACAGATTTGACATGTCTCATACCTGTTGTTGCCTTGATACGGACTGGTGAAACCTGTGCTATTTCCAATCCCATCCTGATAGAGAGCCTCGTAATGACCAAAGATTGCGTTAATTACTTTTTCTATCGGATCTTCTCCGCCAAGCCCACAGGTATCGAACCACTGGTCAAACCCTAGCTCATGACCCATACGGGTGTTGCCCGGTTCGATCGTGCCCATGGTCGGCCTTAGTGTGCTGACCGGTCGCGGCTGGTACGACGTCCCATGCGTTGGTTGGTCCCCGCGTGGCGTTGCGCGGTGCTGCTGCCCGGTGATCGGCTGCCGTGGCGGTGGGAACACGCCCCGCGCGTGTTGCTGCTGCTCCGGACGGTTTCGTTCGGGGCTTCCCCTTCCCCAAGCTTGCTTCAATTCCTTCATGAACTCGTCTTGAGCATCCCGAGTCCAAACATCGTTGATTCCTTCGTCACCCCAACGAACTTGGCCGAATTGGTCACCCACAAGAGCGCGCCCGCGCCCTACCATGTCAGATCGATGGTTCCTGTTAGGGTTCATTGTGGTCTCGGTTTTGGTTGAAATTGGTAAATCTAGTGCAGAAACGTGGGTTTTTGGGGTTTCAAACCTGGCTCTAGATGCCAACTGTTAGGATCTCGGATTCCAGGAATAGAAAGAGATGGAGAAAGTGCAAGAAAAGAATAACTCGTGCACGATCACGTACTAGAAAAGTAAACTACTAAAGAGTAATCTACCTACGAAAGCAACAACTAAAGAGTTAATTACCTCGAAATACGCTAACGAGCGAGAAAGCTAAGGAGCTCCAGAGTTATGACTCTAATTCAATGTTCAACTATGAAAAATAATGAAAGAAGTACAATGCTTAAATAGTAAAGATACGACTTGTTGGACAAGTTCCTACCATCTAGAGATAAGGTAGAAACAGGTAAGATTCTGGTAAATCTGTCCTATAATCCTTTTCCTAACCTATTCTTAACCAACAAGTTAACTGACTCGATCTAGGTACGTAAAATAAAAAGGAAAACAAATCAATTACTCTCTCCCATACCCTAGCCGCCCGCCCCTGGGCCTTGAACCGCGACCGTACGGGCCCTAGCCCGCGAGGTCCTATTAGATGCCCGCATGGTTTCGACATTTTATTGCGTGCATTAAACCTTTGCGTGCTTGTTCTTAGTTTCGATAATCATGTTCAGTAGTAATTTGAAACACATGGTTTCTGAATGTTTTTTTATCAGTCTCTGGCCGTTAAATGATACTCATCCGTTTTTTTAGATTGTTTACGTTTGCTTTTAGAACGGTTTTTAAGGAGGTTGGTATAATGTGTGTGGTGTTTGAGTTAGTGGCAGGACCCATAATAAAATCGTGAGATAAAAGTTTGCCAAAAAAGAAAACGTAAATAATCTAAAAAACGGACTAAAATGGAATACGTAAATAATTTAAAAAAACAAATAATTACGTATTTTTTAACTTTATTTTGTTATGTTATGCATTGCTTTAGAAACATGGTTTGAAAAGAAGACCGTATTTTGGAAAGAAAGATTAAAAAATAAAAAAAGGACAAAAAAAAAACACTGAGAAAAATCCACTTGACAAGAAACAAGAAATGGTAAAAGTGTATTACTGGCAATATGACAAAGTATAGAAAGTAGAAGGGGGTATATATGTCCTCAGATGAGGACACATTTGCATATGCCTTTCAAGAGTTCCAATCAAGAGTTAACTTGAGCATACCCACCCAACCCCACCCCCAACCCAAACCAACAAACCTATTCCTTTCTATAATTAGACTGTGTGTATGTAAGTTTGTAACCGTAAATTCTCCTTCCAAACATAGTACCTCCACATTAATTTCCTAATCAATCACCATTTAAAACCCCAAGTATTTAACACCCATTCTTTTTCTCAACTCAACCCATCACAGATTATAGTAATAAAATTTCAAACTTTACAAAGCAACAATGGAGCCATGTAACAATCAATCTCAAAGTTCAAGCACCACAAATTCACTTTCCATTTGCCTCAACTCTTCACCAAAAAATCAAGAACAAACCAACAACTTATTTGATCATCATCATCATCACCATCACCATAAACATATTGGTTTGGACTTAACCCTCTCAAGCAAAGACACTTCTTCACCACACAACACTAGTGCAGTAAAACAAGAACTCAACTTGTTCAAGAAAGAAGAAATGGCGGCCGAACAAAGGGTCTTCTCATGCAACTACTGCAACCGCAAGTTCTACAGCTCACAAGCACTTGGTGGCCACCAGAACGCCCACAAGCGCGAACGAACCATGGCCAAGCGTAGCCACCGTGACTCAGCCGCTTTCCGCCAGTTTTATTCGAGCATGGCCACTCTACCGCTTCATGGATCGTTAAACAAGTCTCTGGGGATCCAAGTGCATTCCATGATCCATAAACCCATTAATGGTTTTTTTGGCTCAACGAATATTGGGCTTTCCGGTAACTGGGCTAGGAAGACTCTGATGGACCAGCAGACTGCGGCGTTTCCCAGGCTTCCGGCTGAGTCATCGAGTGGTGGAGTGCGTAGGTTCGACGGTGGCAGGAGCTTTTCTCCGGCGGTGGAGGGAGTCAGATGGAATGGTAATAGTACTACTAGTGCTACTACTCATCAAGAAGAGTTGAAAAATTGGATTTATCTTTAAAACTCTAGTTATATCTAGTTTCATTTTCTAATAAATAAATAATTAAACTTCCCTTTCATTTTTTAAAAATGTTTTCTACTTTCATTTTTTTTTTAGTTATTTATTATGCGGATTCCAGTAAGTAGGAATATTTTGTTTATATATATATCTTAATTTGGTTCGAATAAAATAAGCATAATTTTCCTCTTTTTTTGTTTTTAGGTATATGATCATTAGAAAAGGTTCAATGATTTCATTGTTTAATCTCCATATATGAAAGTATGAAAGTAAGAATGGGTTGAGTTTAGCACTGTTATGAAAATAATTCATTTCGTAAGGTAGAAGTTTGTCACCGATTTCTTCATAATATTTTAATATATATCTAAATTATACATAGTTCCAAAACAAAACTCACAATCTAACTTTCCTGTCATGCACAAATAAAGTATTATGCGTATGTTCTCAGCAAGATCTTTAGAATCTGTTAACTTTATAATTTACTAAAGAATGTCGCATCTATGTGCGCAGTATGTAGTATAAGATCGGGTCCGTAGTAGTCAGTCTATGGATATCTATGAAGAATTTTTGGATATATATATAAGGGAGTATTCTACTACTACTATGATAAGGTGACAAATGATAAGGTGACAAAAATCGAAATCCTACTCTAAACTTTTAAGCATATATATAGATTATCGGACTTTGGGGCTATATATATAGTAATATAGAGCTATGTTTTCAAAAATGGGTCCGACGGCCTAGAAGAAGGAATTAATGTATCATTTATGCACTCTTGTATTTTTACATTTCATTTTGTTTAATATAATAACGAACTAAATAAATTTATATTCCGTTTAAAAAAATATTATATAATAGAGAGTATAATTGTTACCAAGTCATATACAATAGTGCCTAGAAGTGAAATAGATGACTCAAATCGTACATAAGCAAAATGACAAAATTGGATTGTTATTGTTTAGGCTTAATAACATTGTTTATGACCCACTAGTAGTTGAAGAAAGTGACCATCTATTCACAAGTCTTTATCAATAGGTTGTTTGTTCATTAAGAAGAAAATTAATCTAGGATTCACTAAGTTTAAAAAAGTTTAGTTTAAAATGTTAAATATATTAAAAATATTTATATAAATTAAATGTATCCTACACATATCCGTATCTTATATTTTTTAATTCGTTTCCACGTATCCGTCTCGTATTCGTATCCGTACCCGTATCTGTCTCCGTGCTTAGCTATGTACTAATATCCTTAATTTGTAAATCATGTGACCTTCACATTTAAATAATTGTTCCAAATCTTGATTCAATTGATTTCTTACCTAAGAGATCTTATGAAAATATGAAAAATAGTAGGATCATTTCCCATCTTTGTCGTGGGTCCAAATTTTGTTGGTCACTATATATTTGCCACGATTCATGTTTAACTTCATCTTAATCATGTCATTTTCCAATAAAAGATAGAAATATAGAACCGAAATCTAGTCACTGATCATGCATTATGATGAAATTAACACGCTAGTTGAAGTTTTTTCTCTGCCATAGAAGTAGGTTATTTTATGTTACTATTCATTTTATTCAAAAAAAAATTTTAACGGCTAATTTTTTTAATTGATAAATTAAAGAAAAGAGCATAAGAAGTGCTTGGATACAATACACCCGGTAGTCTAAACCATCTAAATCGAAAGAGCAAGATGAAACTACACCACTGCCATGTGAACCAATCTCACAAAACCAAACAAGAAATCGGGGATAACTCCCATCCATAAAACCGCCCAAAAATGAGGAATCGAAAAAACCCATACACCTTACTCAAATTTTTTATAACCCCTCATTTTCATGCGCAAAACAGTCGGAGCGACATATTCGAAACTCGGAATAGAAGTAAAAACCTCTTCCTCCGATAGTAACCAATCCAAGTCTTCTTCTACCGAATTCCTCTTACCGAGGGAAGACATGACTTTCTTGCTTGCTTCCCCCTCCGTCACACGTCCAAACTCCACTTGGTCATCCCCCATAACATCATGTAACGACAATCCGCACACCACTGGACCCCAATTCCTCGCCTGACGCCGTCTTTTGTCTAGCTTTATAGGGACCGACCCAGCTTGCATCTTACTACCTACCTTCTAATTATCGTACTGCGCCAATGAAGGATCCGCACTCACTACAGTTTCAGGCCCCAAACCCACTCCAACAACTTCTAAAGACGTTGCCTGACCAACCAAACCGAGCCCCTATCACTCAACACACCCTTCTGAATGGGTGAAAAATGTCGCGTCTAATCAAACATCAAATAATATTTTTAATATGCCAATCTAACTCTGTATCACACAAAACTTAGTGTAATGACAAGCTCACTCGAGTGACGGTCTCTAAGCATTTAACTAAGTTGTCCCTAATTTACTTCTACTTAACTCAATCAATTGAAAATAGTTGAATAGTAAACACCAACAATAAACAATAGAGATAGATACTACGAGATTCAAATACAAGATATAATCGGTTGATAGTAGGTAGTAGGCATATTAACATGGCTTCTTCATATGTTAGCAAGTGATGGGCGTAGGTTTTCACACCGTTTGTAGATACGTATCATCAATAACATGCATAACGAATCATACAATATCATTGAAGGCAATTACGAGGCATTATTACTTAGAAACTTCAAGCTTACGTGGAGATACTCAACACATACTAAATTTCTAGCATTACATACATGTAGTTTAGGCTATGTTTATAGTCTTTAATTGATCTAGGATACTGTCACTATCCTAATTCGAAGGTTTTGGTGTTAGCAAACCATAAACATATAAACATACATAGATCAGGCCACAAACATACATATACGCATCCCTTTCAAAGCCTCATGCTAACATAATCATAATCCATGCTAATACAACCTACATCCTACCATCAACACGTACCGATTAGCTACTCATAACGAATAAAGCATACACAATATCCATAATTATAACCATAGCAATAGAAAACATAATAAATCTGGAAAATAAATAGAGATTGATACAAAAATACTCAATGTACGGTTGAGCAATAGCAATCCAATGTTGAATCCCAACAAAGCAATGATATCTAGCACTAGTAGCAAATCCTATGATGAAAATCGAGAGTTAGGAGGCTAAGAGTTGCCTCCAAAGTGTATCTTCTCTAGGGTTCGTGCAAGGCTGCAAACTAATGATAAAACCTAATCGAAATAATGAAAAACGTGTTTAAATACAAAATTCGGAATCTGAATCGCGATGTTGGCTAGGTAGCTAATGGGCCTGGCGGGGCGCCAGGGGCTTTGGCTCTAAGGCCAGATTTTGCACTTCTCGAGCCTCGGGAACCTCCAATTACTCCATGGAAAAGTCAAGTCTTCAAAGTAAGCTCAAGTTGCACCAAAATAAGCTTATTTTACGCTATATTCACCAAAGTGCATCCAATGACCCTGTGACACAAAATATATCAAAAGTAACTACTTCTTACTAAAATATAAAGTAAATGAACAATAAAAGGTCGAAATAAAGCCTTGATGACGGGTACTAATTTATCGTCATCAACTAGCTCTCTCGAAATCGTCGCCAACTCTCCCCCCTTCCCTGTCAGTACTGTGAAATAATTTTGATGAATCACTGGTGGAATGGGTGCCTTTGGAGCAGAATCTTTAGACTGGAATGGTGGATTATTAGTCTTTCTTCCCACTGGTATCCATTGATCCTTTTAACCTTTCCCCCTCTATTCACCGATTATTTCTCATGTCCCTGCACTTGCTCTTTCTGTTGTTTAAGAGCAGGTTTTACCGGTTGATTTCCAGCTTTTTCCTTGCTTCAGTAATGCCCTACAACCAGACAAGTCTTGCAGAAAACAGGAACCGACTCAAACTAAACAATATGTTTAAAGGTAGAACCATTTGAATCTTTTAAACGAACTTTAGAAGGCAGTGGATGACTTATATCAACTTCAATAAGCACTCTTGCAAAAATCAAGCTCGTCTTCTTCCTAGTATACTCGTCTGTTCTAACTCGCTTCCCTAGAAAGCTAGCAAGTCTTCGTAAGTTATATTTTCCCCAACACAAAGCTGGTAACCTAGGGAACTTAGCCCAGATAGCCATATTTGTGCGTTTTTCCTTATGAAACTGAAAACTAGAAGTCCATTTTTGCATCACTATGGGTGGTTTTTAATGGTATAAGGACCATCAATCAAAGCAGTTTGGCAATCAGCAGATGATGAGAAACGAACTATGAAATATCCATTCTCACCCTTATATACTACTGGACTGGCAAGACCCCCCCAAGTTCTATCAACAAAAGACTGCATATAATTCAAAGTGTGTTCCACCCCCATTACATTGAGAATAACAGAATTTTCCCAAAAATTCAATTCCTCCTCTAAATCCTCATCGAAAAACAAAACAAATGGTCATTCATCATCCATCGGTGGTGCAATATAGTCTAAAAGCATACCATTGACAGACAAACGATTACCTAAAACAACCCAGGCATATGTAAATTTCTCAGATTCAGTTGTAGCCTCAACAATCTTTACCTCCTCTTCAAGAATAGGCAGATCTACAGCCTAGACGTCCTCTGGTTGATTAGGAATTTTCCTTTCTGCAGAGCTTCCCGACCATTCCAATTGCCTAACGGTAACCTGTTGTTTTCCCAGAACACTTTCTTTCATCGCATCGCCAACACTACAAGAAAAACGGCAAATAGCGACGCTAATTAGCGACGCATAACCATGCGTCGCTAATTTAGCGACGCATAGCTCATGTGTCGCTAATTAGCGACGCATGAGTTTTGGTCGCTAAATTAGCGACGCATGGTTATGCGTCGCTAATTTTAGCGACCCATAGCCCATGTGTCGCTAATTTTAGCGACCAAAGCTCATGCGTCGCTAAAATTAGCGGCATAACCATGCGTCGCTAATTTAGCGACCAAAACTCATGCGTCGCTAATTAGCGACGCATGAGCTATGCGTCGCAAAAATTAGCGACGCATGGGCTATGGGTCGCTAAAATTAGTGACACATGGGCTATGGGTCGCAAAAACTGCATAATTTTCAGTTGGGTCTCCTCACATTCAACTGGAGCTATAGGGCTCATCTGTTATCGGATTGGTGCGCATAACCTACCGTTGGATACCTCGTTGAATTATCTACGTGTGGACGTTGATTTTTGAGGTTGATTCAATATCGTATGAATGAGTTATGGATGAAATGGCTAGACCGCACTAATCTTGCACACTTGAACGACTCCATGGAGATCGAGAAACTTCAAAAGATCACTTTGCAGCGTTTTAAAACAAATACGAAACTATCTAGGAATCGAAATTCTAATCCTAAAACAACTTGACAATATTGAAATTAACTAGGAATTGAAATCTAATCCTAAAAGAACTTGAAATATAAACTACGAAAATAGTAAAACTGCGTTTAGACCCCCCTAAACGATCTCCGATGGCCGATGGCCGACCAAATTTTGTTGAATTCCGACAATGTTGCAAATTTGCCGGTTTGTGCGTAAATTGGACCGCATCAACCGTTAAGAAATTTTAAAAAAATTAAAATTTAGTGACCTATTCCTTAGATAGTCCACTTAGTAATTGAGATATCTCAAACCGTATGAAGATATAAGCGGTTTATAAATATAAACATATGGAAGTGACTATGAAGAGCAACAACTATATATTATCTAGAACTTATACAAGAATTATCATAAGTATTGGTAGCCGAGCGGTAAGGGTATTGGGTTAGTAAGGTGTTGGGTAAGGAGATCCTAGGTTTGAAACCCAGGAAACACAAGGTAGAGAGGAGAATTTATTTTTAAAAAAAATTCCAGATTTAGCGACGCATGGGTCTATGCGTCGCTAAATTAGCGACCCATTTTTGGGTCGCTAATTTAGCGACACATAGAATGGTCGCTAAATTAGCGACGCTTGACCCCATGGGTCGCCTCGCCATTTAGCGACCAAGGGTTTAGCGACGCATTTGCTATGCGTCGCTAAATGGATTAGCGACGCATGGGGGGCAGTTTAGTGACGCATGGGAGCGTCACTAAACTGTGTTTTTTTGTAGTGCAAGCTCCACCGGCAAGACCTTAGCGGATATTGGCTGAGCAGACTTCTGTTTCTCAATAGCCGGAGCAACCGTCGCTTTCGAGGCTAAGATTGACGCCTCCGATCGATTACCAATATCCTGAGGATTAGTAATCGGAGCCACCACGTTGCCCCTCACAATCCCATTCTTCCTATTGGCTTCAGGCGGCCGATTCAGTATTTGGACATGCCTATTTGGAAAGCGCGTGAGGCGCGTGTCAAAGGTGTTTTACTGAGAGAATTTTTGCATCGATCTATCTCACCTCAAAATCGGTGTTTTTGAGCACTTCAGCAAACCTGCAAAATAGTTTTACAACTGCAAGTAATAAATCATGAAAATCATGAAAAAGAAGTTAAATTTGGGCAAAATTCAACTAAACTAGAGGAGTTACATCTTTCCGGATATTCCGGTAGTTCACAATCCTAGGATATTTGTTACATACATCTTTTTGCAAATAGTCATCTAACCAACGTGGACACAAGTCCCATATTCTAGTGCTAAGCCTACATGGATAGCTATTGATATGGTTAACTTGAATCCTAGTGTCAGAGACGCAAAGCAGGGCACTCCCCAACTTTGCCAAAACATCTGCAGGTGTGTTGCATTATCTATCACTACAAGAAAAGCCAGATTTTGCGACACGACGCGATCCGTCGCTAATGGTATATAGCGACGGATAATCCATCACTAAATAGGACATCGCAAAAAGTGGCGTCGCTAATCAAAAAAGCGACGGATAAATTCATCCGTCTTTTATGATAGGGACGGATAAACTTATCCGAAGCCGAGTTCGTCGTTGAACAAACTGAAGACGGATAACTTTATCCGTATCTGCATTTAGCGACAAGTGAAACATCCGTCGCTAAGCGTCAGATGCACGTGGCTGAAGCTGGTTAGGGGGGATTTGGCGACAAATTAATCTATCCGTCGCTAAATCTCCTGGAATAATATTTTTTTTAATTTATTTTTTTTTTTTTTTTTGTAGTTGTTCACCTCAAATGTGTTTACGACTAGCAAATATATACTAATTTCGTAACTAAAAATTCTACACAAATGTATACTAATTATTTAAGCATTCGAAAGAAATGAATAAAAGTACTAATTGTACTAAAGAAGAGAAAAAAAGTTGTTTGAAATGAAAATAAAGTGTACTAATAAAAATACAAACATCCCCATCGGCAGGTCACATCATGAAGTCGGGGGGTGGCTCGTCACCGGGGCTAGCGTACTTCTGCATCATACACGAGATTGCCTTCTTGAAGCCCGCCTTCATCTGGGCTTGCCCTTCCCTCAACCGAGCAGCTTCCTCGGCCTGCTTCTGGACCGTCTCTTCAGCTGCTCGTGTTCATCGAGAAATTGGGGACGCACATCGGCGGGTCTCCGTCGGCGCTTCGAGCTGGAGGAAGAGACACCCTGATTGACCATTTCCGCGATGGCCTGCGACAGGTTCCCCATGTCGAAGACACGCCTGTTCTCATCGGGCTCGCAGATCTCCATACAGATGGATGTTGGTCCCTTTAGACAAAAAGTAGAGACTAGAGGGGGGGGGGGGTTGAATAGTCTCTAAAACTCTTTCGTCGTCTAAAACTTTCTCAACAAGGTGCTTTTACTTACAGTAAAGAGCTTATGCTGATACTTAAAACAAATTTCTCAGCAAGGTACTTAATACTTGTTCAGTAGTAAGTTTTGCTAATACTTAAATAATCAGAGAGCGGAAGTCTTTCGAAATTAAGTGCTTTTGATAAAACAACCACTCAACAGGTTTAAGCAAAACAAATTTAAATCAAGTCTGCTGAGTAAAGGCTTTTTGAGAGAAACAGCAGTAACTAAGATAAAGTTTTGCTGAAATGTAAATGCAGTAAGTAAATCACACAAACACTTTATAGTGGTATATGAGGGTGGCGTAATCCCTCAACTAGTCCACTTTGTCCTTGCTAGGACTGAATTCAGTAAGATAGATGATGAGGTTCCTTACAACACCTAATTGATGAACGAGATTGTCAGACTCGAACAATCAAATAAATTTGTTTTAAGCCAAACGGCAACTCACAACTACACAAAACACGTAGTGCAGAGGTAAGATGACCTCGAGTGTCGATGTCTAGGGACTAAACTAGCTTTAACTAAATAACTATATATAATTTCAGAAAACAAATTTATCTCTAACTTAACTTAACAATATACGGAGAAAGCTGGTGATAGTATGCTCGTTCTAAGCATCAAGTTCTAATTATGCATGAAAGTGCAACTCGTACTGCCTTAAAAGTAATTCGATTTACAAACACCAAAGACAGATTTGTAGACGTGTAATTCGAAAGCTTCCTATCTATACTAATACTTGGCTAAGGTTGTCAATCTTAGATCAAGCAGTACTTGCAAATTATATATAATTGAATCGATGCTCTTGAATTGTCCTAGTGTTTCTAACACCTTTCTACGAAGATATATGGCTTAATCGGATCAAAGAATCGAATTAAGATAATTAAACAAGTAAAAGACTCAGAGACTCAATCATGCATAATACGAACCCTAGCTACGAATTCACATACTATCACCAACTAGATGCTTAGCTACTCATATCAATAACACAATAAACAATCATAACCGAAGCAATAATGAAAGAAAACATGTTTAATTGGAAGATAAATAGCAGAATTGTGAGATACAAGGTTACCACCAAAGGTTGTCAATCTCCGGTGAATGGCTAAAACTCACAAAGATCTAGCAAGGTGAGATAATTCGGTGTCCAAATCACTCCTCTAGCTCCAAAATCGCTAAGTGACAAAGATTTTAAGAGAAAATATACCCAGAACAAGCTCTAGGGTTTAAGTCTGTAAAATAATGATGAAATATATGAAAAATCGCAGCTTTTACAAAGTTATATATAGCTGTCGGAAGCTCCCCAGCGGACCGCCCCGTACGCGGCGGTCCGCCTGACACGGGCAGCAAGTTTGCCATAAGTTCGAACAGAGATTCTGGGCGCGTTCGAACTCAGATTGATATGTAAGACCCACTGTTGGATAGCTCTTCGAGTTAGCTACGTGTAGGTTGTAATCTCATCCCAATCCAATGTCGTATGAAAGACTGGTGCCCAAAATACTGAGACTATGCAAATGGAACTTCGAGATTTCACTCCAAAGGCTCCAAAATCATCACCCGAACTCCGAATGAACTATCGTTTCCGACTCATACAAGATATCTCGAAACTTTCATGTTCTCCTTGACCTTGGGCACGGCTTTGAGCTCCGAAACTTGGTCTTTTGGCTTTGAAACACATCCCGGTACTCCTTGACACACCACGGGTGATTTTGTTACACCGAAACTTCAATGTTTCGCCATGATTTACATCCAAATGTGCGATTTTCACCTAAAACCTGAAAATAACAAAAAAAAATGGAAACGTGACACTATTCTAACAAAATGCACTAAAATGTATGCAAGAGGATAACTAAATTGGTGAAAAAAGACTCGAATGATAGTTTAAAAACACTGTCATCAAACTCCCCAAACCGAACCTTTGCTTGTCCTCAAGCAACTAGCTAGACTCTATGCAACCTACATGCAACACAAAGAGGAGTCTCATGCCAAACAAGAAGAAATAATCGATTGTATCTACCAAGTACTTATGAACAAATACCATACAAATCATAACATGGAAGTAGGTTAAAGAATGTCTCGATTGAACCTATACATATTCATATATGCACTTTGTTAAACAAGAGAGTCTCTCGTAACATTCTCTACCTGGACCTGGTCAGTGATGACACAATGAAACATGTTAGAATACAAATGGTTATCCCGTGCCTATGAAACTGAGGGCTTACTGCTGTTCACCAAGTTGAGACTTTCCCTCAAGAGAGGTCGAACCAATACTACTCTCATCAAACGAAGGAGGGTTCCCTAATAGACAACACTCCCCTATTCTACCCAACTCTCAAAGCAAAGACTATTCACCACTTCCTGAATGGCAGGACGAGGGTGGTCTAGAACATAAGACACAAAACAAAAGATAGAATATACAACTCGATTACGAACTATTACAAAAGCTGAAAAAATAATGCAACACTTTGCTAAAACTGCTTTTGGCTTGCTTGGACCCTTCTTTTGCTTTTTTTGGGTCTTATTCTTTTTTATTCTTTTTTTTCTTTTTTCTTTTGCTTTTTTTTCTTTTCCAGATTCTGGAAATTTTCTCTTTTCTCTCTTTTTTTTTTGTATATAGCCAGCAGTAACACAATGAAAGTACAAATAAAGGAAATAACAACGACACTACAACGACCTCCCCAAACCTATTCGAAAGAATAGGTTGGAGCACAAACTCACAAGAAAAAGTAAAAACAAACTCAACATGACTCACAAAGACGAAAAACAAGTCATAATGATAGTAACCCCCTCCCCAAACCTATTCGTTAGAATAGGTTTCAAACAAAGGATCACACACCTCACTCTACCTCCTTCCTAGGCATTTAGCAATCTCAATAAGCAAGGTGAAGACTTGTTGCCTCTTACGTACATAATTACACGGAATACAACCAAAGACTCTAACATGCAACATTTATAAGGCCTTCGCGAACCGCATAACACCACATAGTGATGTCGAGACTACCAAGTTTAACTAGTGCACATACAAATATGACAAGCCAAGCGAGACAAACCTCAAACTATTCCATAGAGATGCAATGCATGGGCAATGGTCATAAACACTTAGTCTATACAATAAAAAATTTCAAAAAATTTGGCAATAACTCCACACAAAAATCATGCAAAACTATACTAAGGATGAATGCAAACTAAATCCTAGGAAAGCAATAACGTGCAAACAAAGGTTTTCACGAGTCATCATAAGCAAATAAGTTATAGAAATACACAGCGATAACCCCCCCCCCCAAACCTGAACTTCGTCATTCGTCCCGAACGTCGAAAGTGGACATGAGGTAAGAGCTAGTCAGTATACCTGTAACCTGTATTACTCAAACAAACTCGTGAGAAACCAAAACGGATGATAAAAGGGGTAAAAGGGTCAATAAAGTTGAATACGGGGACAAAATTGGGTGTCCGGAAGAAAATCCGGACAACCGGCTTGCTGGACTCCCAGGGCGAACCGCCCCGTGTGGGGGGCGGTTTGCCTTGGGCTTCTAGCAATCCCCAAGCGGCCTGGCTCAGCCAGGCGGACCGCCCCGTGTGGGGGCGGTTCGCCCGGCAGCTCTAGACTCCTGGACGATGCCTTTTTCATCCCGATACGCAAAATTATCATCTTTTAAACCTATTCTATCGCCAAAAACATATTTAAACATAAGATAAAAAACAATGACAGTGCTCAAAATAAATATGCATGCAATGCAAAAAGCAATAAAACTCCGGGTTGCCTCCCGGATAGCGCCATTGTTTAAAGAGTCTCTGACTCGACTTCTTCTCGCTCTTTAGTTCTTGTCCTTACGGGTACTAGACTTCCTCTTGATTGATCTCTTCCTCATACCTAGTACCTGAGAATGAGAATGGACATACACAGCAAGACCAAAATAATTAATAGTATGAGAAGTATTAAAACGAGGACTAGGATCATATATGGCTCGCAACACATGTTGATTGCCATTCACCTCAATGGTGCAAGTTCTTCGGTAGATGTCGATTACGGAGCGTAGCTTGGTCAAGAAAGTTCGTCCCAAGAGAACAACATCACTCATCCCAGGTGTAGACGCCGGCATCACAACGAAATTGGTGTAAACAGAAGCTTCACCAATCTTACCAATACATTCTTCACAATGCCCTCCGGTCGTACAAAGGATCCATCCGCTAGTTGCACAATGGCCTTATGTTTCGCAAGCTCTCCTAGGCCACTCTTCTCATACACATTCATGGGGAGCACATTAGAGTAAGATCTCGTATCTAATGTAGCACGGACATCATTGAGACTACCAATCCCAACCTTAACGTCAAAGCTATAGGAATTGGTTCAGGAGCGTTAGGTTCTTCATTACTTACATCTAATTCCAGGCCTTTATCTTCCTCCTTGGCCAATGGAGGCTCATCTTGTGCACAACACTTGCTCGCAGCAACTTGCTTAATGGTGATTTCCACCGGAAGGTCACCTACCAAAGTAATTGACATCGACTTCTCAGTGTTGCTAGGCAACTTCCCCTGCTCCCTACTCACTCTACGATCGATTAGCTCTTGCACCTTTTGGTGTGAAAGCCTAGTACTTGCCTCCAATAGATCTAGACGAGGATTTGTCTTCTCCGAATCCTCCTCGTATCTCTTCAAAAACCCTTGGGTGAAATCTACCAATTTCTGCAAATTATCCAAGAGAGTAGCAGACTTGGATTGAGATGCTTCGGCCTTAGGGGCAGGATTTCCACAATGGTCGTTTCCGTAGTTGCGATTACTACGTCTACCTAGTAAACACTATCCTAGATCCGATCTAAACATATGAGCCCCATGCCCATAGTTCTTGCATACCCAGTAAACTTCATTAGAGAGAGTTGTTCCAACTGAGCTCTTGAGAACTTGCTTCATCTCATTGACGAAGCACTCAAACCGATCCCCACTCACTCCATGCATTGGGATCTCCTTGTTTGGTGGAGCCTCAGGTCCACGCCTCCTAACCATTGCTCTTGGATCCTTGAACTGAGATCCCTTAGCAATCCTTTCGAAACACGCCCACACATCCTCGGCGGTCTCCTCCCAGATATTACCACGACATTGAAAATCCACCACCTGTTGGCTATCATACGTACGACCATTATAGAAGTGTTGGACAAGATCACAAAGCTCAAATCCATGGTGTGGGCACTTGTTCTTGAGGTCCTTCAACCTCTCGAGAGCGGTGTAGATGGTCTCATCATAATCTTGCTTGAAACCAGTGATTTGCGCCTTCAGCGCGGTAGTCAAAGTATGGGGAAAATATTTCTCCGTAAAAGCAGAAAACACCTTATCCCAGGTGTCGAGAGAACTGACTTTCAGAGAGCCTAACGATGCCTTGGCCTTATCGCCAAGCCCCATAGCGAAAACCTTCATCCTCAGCTCATCATCCGTTATCCCCGCTCCAGGTCTTGGAAGATTGTTGATGAAATCCTCAATATCATGCAAGTATCCCATCACATCCTCCCTAGCCAATCCATAGAACCTAGGGAGCTGTTGGAACGTACATGTGATTCTTGATCTCCAAATCACGAGTTGCAGCAGAAAGAACAATAGTTGGACCTCTCATCCTTTCCCGGTTGGTTGAACCCATGATTTCAAAAGTGGGCGATCCATCGCAAAACCTGAATATCTGTGACAGGAGTAACTCACAATCGAAAATCAGTCCTGTTAGAAATCGTCAAAATCTGGAATTCAACTTCAAATCGAGAAAAACTAATTAAAACCACTAATTCTAGGTAATGAATGCTGAAAATATAAATAAGCTAAAGAGTAAAAAGGAGTATAGTCCCCGGTAGCGGCGCCAATTTGATGAACGAGATTGTCAAACTCGAACAATCAAATAAATTTATTTTAAGCCAAAGGGCAACTCACAACTACATAAAACACGTAGTGCAGAGGTAAGATGACCTCGAGTTTCGATCTCTAGGGACTAAACTAGCTTTAACTAAATAACTATATATAATTTCAGAAAACAAATTTATCTCTAACTTAACTTAACAATATATGGAGAAAGCTGGTGATAGTATGCTCGTTCTAAGCATCAAGTTCTAATTATGCATGAAAGTGCAACTCTTACTGCCTTAAAAGTAATTCGATTTACAAACACCAAAGACAGATTTGTAGACGTGTATTTTGAAAGCTTCCTATCTATACTAATACTTGGCTAAGGTTGTCAATCTTAGTTCAAGCAGTACTTGCAAATTATATATAATTGAATCGATGATCTTGAATTGTCCTAGTGTTTCTAACACCTTTCTACGAAGATATATGGCTTAGTCGGATCAAAGAATCGAATTAAGATAATTAAACAAGTAAAAGACTCAGAAACTCATCATGCATAATACGAACCCTAGCTACGAATTCACATACTATCACCAACTAGATGCTTAGCTACTCATATCAATAACACAATAAACAATCATAATCGAAGCAATAATGAAAGAAAACATGTTTAATTGAAATATAAATAGCAGAATTGTGAGATACAAGGTTACCACCAAAGGTTGTCAATCTCCGGTGAATGGTTAAAACTCACAAAGATCTAGCAAGGTGAGATAATTCGGTGTCCAAATCTCTCCTCTAGCTCAAAATCGCTAGGTTACAAAGATTCTAAGAGAAAATATACCCAGAACAAGCTCTAGGGTTTAAGTCTGTAAAATAATGATGAAAGATATGAAAAATCGCAGCTTTTACAAAGTTATATATAGCTGTCGGAAGCTCCTCGGCGGACCGCCCCGTACGCGGCGGTCCGCCTGACACGGGAAGCAAGTTTTCCATAAGTTCGAACAGAGATTCCGGGCGCGTCCGAACTCGGATTGGTATGTAAGACCCACCGTTGCTCTTCGAGTTAGCTACACGTAGGTTATAATCGCATCCCAATCCAATGTCGTATGAAAGACTGGTGCCCAAAATACTCAGACTATACAAATGGAACTTGGAGATTTCACTTCAAAGGCTCCAAAATCTTCACCCGAACTCTGAATGAACTACCGTTTCCGCCTCATACAAGATATCTCGAATCTTTCATGTTCTCCTTGGCCTTGGGCATGGCTTTGAGCTCCGAAACTTGGTCTTTTGGCCTTGAAACACGTCCCGGTACTCCTTGACACACCACGGGTGATCTTGCTACAATAAAACTTCAATGTTTCGCCATGATTTACATCCAAAAGTGCGATTTTCACCTAAAACCTGAAAATAACAAAAGAAATAGAAACGTGACACTATTATAACAAAATGCACTAAAATGCATGCAAGAGAATAGCTAAATTGGTGAAAAAAGACTCGAATGATAGTGTAAAAAACACTGTCATCACTAATCTACTAGAATTCCAGAAATCAAAGCACCCTTGTTTTGTTTCCAACCTAACCAGAGAACTATAACCTTGTTCTCCACAAAATGTGGGACAGTTATCAGAAAATCCTTGCTTGATTAGTTCCCCTGAATTTCACGCCTGTAAAAGGGTGTTTTATCGGTTAGAGAGGTTTTGGGTGAAGATCACTTATGAGATTAACTTAAGAAACTCAATTGAATAACTTTTCAGTTATAAGTATATTGTTTCTGGGTGTCAAGACTATTTCTTGTTTAGGAGAAAGAACACTTAACCAATTTCTTAGCTAAAGTTCTACTTCTTCACATGTAGCTTTTATTTCAAGCTTAAGTCTTGGATCGGATCTTTAGACAATAGTGAGCTTAAGAAAGATGTGAGTTTGAAAGCACAAGGGAGTGTAAGATCACGTTGTTGACACACTTTCTTTCACTGCCTAAGGGTCTCTATTTATAGTGATTTCTTGGTACCGTTTGAATTTTAAAATTCTAAGCCGGAGCCAAAAAATGTCACTATCTTGCTACGAAGGTACTGTCAGCAGCGTGTTCAGCTTTTTCAGAACAACATTTTTTCATTTAATGCTCTTTGACCTTTTTCAACGTTTGAAACTTGGAGCACAAATGTACGTACTACTTCAGCAAGTAAGGTCATATGTAGTTACTTTAGTACGTTGTATCAGCTCAGCAGACTCAAGTTTTACACTTGTGTTTTCTGCTTTGCTGAAATCTGTACTTTAGTTTACTTTAATATGTGCCTTATATAGATAACAAATCTCAGGAACCTTCAAGTCTTCTTGTCTTCAAATCTTCAAGTCTTCAGGTCTTCAATTCTTCTGAGTGGTTCTTAAACTTCAATAGATTGTTTCAGCAAACAATGTACATCATCAGCAGACAAAAGAACCTATCTAGTATTTATACTAAGTCTTCAGAAAATGTTCCTCTTTTACAATGTCCTTTAAAAATTCTAATTTCCGAGTCAAAAAACTCCCTCAGAGTTCTCTCCTAAATTTTCTCATGTTCCCTATTTTTTAGCCGGTTTTTCACCAGCCACCAGTCTCCGATGGTAGATTTACTATATCCACGTGCCGGCTAGTATTTTTCCCCATCTCGAGGAAAATTCAGAGACACCGGAATCGAACTAATCGGCCTCGGGGTGCTCCCTGTACACCTTTTTCTGTTTGACAGTGTTTTATTCATTAGGGTTTCTGTCGTCCGCTGTTTTTGGCCACCAGTCCCAGGTTACTATTCACCTATAGCCACACGCCAACAGGCCTGATACCTTACTTCACGGCGTTTCTAGGGCCGTCGGAATCACCCCATTCCGGTACCGGACGCGTTGTATGCGGCGTTTCTGATTCAGCTGCGTTTTCTGCTAGGGTTCTACCTTTATGCTATGGCGGCTCGTCAAGCTACGGCGGCTGAGATTCTCACATCACCTCCCCCCAGGGGTCCGAACCAGCCTTCTTGGACCTTGCAAGGTCCCAAGTTCACGCCGGTTCGAAAAGGTAACTCTGTATCTATTACATTAGATGCAAATTTCTATAATAAACAAGTTGATTGTTGTTCCCGTTTTGCATGTATTGGTCGTTTGATGATGCCTAAGGGTAATACGCCCCTGAAATACCATGATCTCAAGACTTCATTGCAAAATCTTTGGAAGGACACGACATGGCACATGCTTGCCATTGGCCACAGTTTCTTTGTATTTCAGTTTGCTACAGAGGAACTACGTAACAAAGTCTTAGAATCTGGAATCTACAAACTTCCTCTTGGAACGGTTTATATGCAGCCATGGGTTCCAGACTTCAACCCATCAAAGGCTGCCAAAACTCATGCTAAAGTTTGGATTCGCCTTCATGGACTGAGATTTGAGCTTTTACATCGATCTATCATTCTAAGTTTGGCATCGGCTTTTGGAAGGCCAATTACTCTGGACACTGGCTCTTTGGATCGTTGTTTCGGCTCATACGTACGAGTCTTAGTAAATGTCGATCTCTCCCTGGAGCTGGACACTTTTGTGATGCTTGAAACCCCTATGGGTGCTGTGCGCATTGACATGACAATGGAAAAAGTACCTGACTTTTGCAAAAACTGTATGTCCATAGGGCATTTAGCTTCTTCTTGTCGGCGTTCTACTCCTCGTTCTACTTCAGAACCGGAACGGGTTAATATAGATAATACACAAGTGTTACCGGCGGCTCAACTCAATGTACCCATAGTATCTCCTCCGGCTCATGTTGAGGATCAATCTTTGTCAAGTTCAGTTCAAGCAAATGCTGGCCAGAATAGCATCAATTCGGACGTGTTGGCTACTTGGAACATAAATTCACAGCAACATCAACATGAAGGCCACTTACCTGGTCCAAGGGACAATCAACCAATTCCGGAAAGTGGGTCAGCGGCTGTACTTCCTTCCCCACTACAAGGAACCCGCCATTTAGTGACGAATGGATCCGTCGCTAAATGATGCCGATCGGTCGCTAATAATAGCTAGCGACCGATCGGTGTTTTTAGCGACGGATAAAATCATCATCGCTAAATCGTTAGTCGCTAGCGAATTAGCGACCGATGAGTTTTCCATCGCGAATTAGCGACGGATTAGCGACGGATAATGAGGTTGACTTTTAGCAACAGATGACTTATCCGTCGCAAAAGTCCCTTGAGATCCAGCGACGGATGAGTAATCCGTCGCTGGGTCTCCGGGACCTTTTGCGACGGATAAGTCATCCGTCGCTGGAGCTCTGGAGCTCCTAGCGACGGATGAAGTCATCGGTTGCTATTTTTTTTATTTTTTTATTTTTAGATATAATAATGAGAACCAAAATCAAATGCAACCTGTTCAATTAAGCAACATGTTACTGAAATTCTATAGACCAAATAAACCAAAAAATAATCCAAAAAAATCATAATAAATGTACCAAAACCCTCCATACATATAATAATAATCATACATACACAATACTAATCCAAAATAATATCATAGTGTACACAGTATTCATGTAGAAAATAGTAAATAGAGTCGAAAAGGATAGGGGATCATGGAGAGGGAGGTGGATCCATCCCCAGCTTCGCATACAGCTCAGCAAACATAGTTCCATATTTAGCCTTTTGCGCAGTCTGCTCCGCCTTCTGCGCAGCCTGCTCCGCAGCTAGCCTCTTCACCTCCTCATCCTTCTCCTGCAACTGAAGTAAGAGGGCCTGCTCTCGAGCGGAAGCTGCTGCTGAAGATGATGAAGATGTACTGGCACGGGAACGACGAGTCGGCCTCGAGTCCAATTCAGGGACGGCTGCTGCACTCCCCAGTCCCAAGCGACGGCCCTTCTCGTCTGGAGGATTCACCTCGAGGAAAATGGCATTCATTTCCTCAACAGTGAGATCCTGATCACGAATCTTGTCCTCGTAGGCCGTCTGAAATTATAAATCAAGAGTATAAGGTGTTAGTTATGTTGTTTATTAGTTATGAAATCATCAGTATTTAATAAACACATGTATTGTTGAACTTACCGCAATTGTTGTGGCGTCGTCACACAACCACTGTCCGTCCTTGGCCTTCTGAGATCTCGAGAACAAGGTGAATAGGAGACTCTCCTTATCCTTCAACTGAATGACACATGAAAGCATCATATACGTAGTTTGAAAGTTCGATATGCAAGTAAATAACAAGTATAAGAATGATGAATTCACAAAGTTAATACACTTACCTTCTGCCTCACATGTGCTGTAGCGATCGACTTATAGCAAAAACGGTGTGTCACCAGGGTACGGCTCCCATCATTCGGCTGCTTCTTCCTGTTCTCAGTGTTCTGGACAGCCTGCGCCTGGACTCTCTCGTTAGCCCAATACACCTTCCACGCCTCCCAAATTTCATCTCCGGGCCAATCACCGGTACGTGGACGGTTATTTGTCCACAGTTTCTTCAGGTTATGAACCATGCACTTGTAAAGGGCACTACCGTGAGAGTTGAAGCTCCACCAGAGATCCATCAGCAATGCTTTCGGAAGGAAGAATTCTTTCTACACAATTACAAATAAACATCGAAACACATACTTTGGTGAATACTTAAAAACATTCAAGTATAACAAGGGGAGCTAACATGTATCAAATATATAACAAGGGAAAACAACATCTATTCAAGTATATCGGTGACTAACATATCACCCAAGTTCAGTGGCTAACATACCACTCAAATATAGTGGCTACCATACCACTCACATTGTCCTATATTTCACTAAAACAATGGTGACTAACATATCACCCAAGTACAGTGGCTAACATACCACTCACACAAAGTGGCTAGCATACCACTCACAACACAAACAATTAGGTAATTAATGTACGATTATTAACTCACCCTCAGCTCCTCGAACAGCTCTCCCTTAATTTGGTCCGGGATGCAATGCCACTGGTTACCACCCTCTTGCGGTGGGATCATCCTGTTCCGTATTATCCCACTGAGTACTTTAGCAGCGCGCCCCCCATACAACCTGTGAAGAACAGGTAAGTCAATAGTGAGAAGGTTAGTTCGGTATATATATATTAAAAGTTCGTAAATTAGTTAATGCCTAATACTTACTTCTCTCCATTGGGGCCACCATTCCACATAAGGCCATCTTCCGGCCTTTGAAAGGGACAACCATCGTCTGGAATGTGGGCCCACGGGTCGTGGAGGGAGGAATGAGGAGTCGATCCCCTACTCGACCCAGGTGGAGTCCCAAAAACAGTAGGGGAGCCCTGCTGTGAGCCCTGCCCGGTGTCCTCTCCGTCGGTATCTGACCTCTGGGACTGCGGGGTCATGTATCGTGGCCTCCTGGGTCGTGGCATCTGCAATAAAAAGATCCGTGTTAGTACATACACAATTGAATATAAAACATGTAAAGTCATTAAGAGATAAAGTAAGGAACGACGCTGGACATTTGGGTGGTCACGCCAGTAGGCCTGCCAATACTCATGAAGGGGAGCTGGCATCCATTCCGAAGGCGGAACTCCCAACAGCCAGTTGGCTTTCCAAGCCTCAAGTAGCATATCCCCCAACGTAGGAACTGACATCTAATAATAATCAACCTATTATATAAGATGTAAAATCAGAGATATAGTAAAGAACATTTTTTTATTATATGCCTAATAGATAAGTCTAAGCTAAGTCTAATCTAACTACCTAGTACTAATTCACATACCCTCTATAATCTACTCTGGTTGTAAGTCAATGAAAACATCATCATGCAGCTGAATAACTTCTATTGTAGCCTGTACAGGTTTTCTAGCCTGACCATCGACATCTTCTTCTTGGTACGAGTTGTTAATTGACTCGTCCTTCTCCACATACTCAACTTTGGATCGAGCATTTATAGGTACAACAGCTAACCAATCGCCCTTATCCTTTTTCAAGGTAGGAAACTGAAGAAATACAGCTTGAAGTGCTTGACTTGCCAAGATAAATGGTACGTACACTTTGTACTTCTTCTTATAGTTTATCTCCACCATATCATACTCCTCAAGCCTTCTGGTGCCTACATCAGTGGGATCATACCAATCAAAATCAAACAACATTGTTCTTTTCAAAGGTACTCCGGGATATTCAAGGCGAATTATACGCCTAAGCTTCCCATAGTAATCGTAGACATCATCACCTATGTCTTTCCCCAAGACACGAACCCCACCATTAACTGTAGCATCTGTCGATCCACACTCACTACTGTTGAACCTAAGTCCATTTACAATGTAAGATGGGAAGGAGGAGTATCTTCTCCCAGGTCCACTTGCTAGTGCTCTTAAGTAAGGACATGTTATTTTGTTGGCCGGGTTCTGTACATGCTCTTTGAACCATGTTGGAAATTCGGAGACTAGGGCCTCCCTAAGCATGTCCTCAATTGTGTCATCCGTCACTATAGGATTTTTCTCTACACAACGGGCGCTGAAGAAACTGCACATGATGCGTATATTTGGTTTAATACTACCTGGATCATCCGGCCCTGGCACCAGCACGGTCAAGAACATGAATGGTTCTTTCAAACAGTCACCCGGAGGCAAGTTGTAAGGTGTAAGCATCACTGGCCAGCACGAATATTTCCGTTCACTCCCAAACGGGTTGAAACCATCAGTACTAAGTCCCAATCTTACATTTCTAGACTGGGCTGCAAACTGTGGATATTTCACATCAAACTCTTTCCATGCCGGCGAGTCTGATGGGTGACCCATCTTACCCTCTTGGTCATCCGTGACTACTCTCTCCTTGTGCCAACGCATCTTATCTGCACATGCATCTGATGCATACAACCTCTTCAGACGAGGACCTATAGGGAAGTACCACATTTTCTTGTGGGAGAGATTCTTCTTCTGTCGTTTCATTGCAGCGCCCTCCTTGTAACGACTATACCGGTCCTTCCCACAATGTTTACATTTCAACAAACCTTCATCCTCCCCCCAATAGATCATACACATACCCGGGCAGCAATCTATTTTCTCCATAGGCAATCACATCGCCTTCATCTTCTTCTGCGCTTGGTAATAGTTTGTTGGAACTAGGCTTCCTTCAGGCGCAATATCCGTGATCAAACTCAACCAATCGTTGCAGCTGTTTTCTGAATTCCCACCACCCTCCTTGTTGCTCATAATTCTAGACAAGCAGGACAATTCATTCATCCTGCACCCCGAGTAGAGTGGCATCTTGGACGCTTCCAACAAGTCAAAGAACTGTTGTGACTCAGCATTCGGAGGCTCCTCATTAACAACACCCTCCGTGAATTCTTGACCCGCAGCGTTATGGACCATCTCTTCCATCCGGTCCCTTGTGGCATCATCATGAGTACAGGCACCTGGTGTAGCACTACTCTCCTGCCTTTTCCTACGCTTCCCCGACAACATGGAATAACCCCCCAACAAACGAACTGCCTCACCATGATGATTCCACACCTCATATTTACGGACAAAACCATTACGCTTCAAATGGTCTACAACCACCGTAGAGGGTAAGTACTTACGGTTCCTACATTTCTTATGGTTGCAAGGACACTTCATCATCCCAGTACTCAAACACTCGGGTTTTGACAATGCAAATTCGACAAATACATTGACCCCTTGTACAAACGTAGGCAAAAGTATTCCATCTGCAATCCTACTGTACATCCAAGTACGGTCGGGATTCATAATTGAATGCTAAACCTGGCCAATAGAAGTTTAGTACATTGCGGCGACTAACGTATCTTTTCATCGATTATTCATTTTAATTATCAGTTTTTTACATTGCATTATATATACTCCCAATATTTTCTAATTTAAATTTACCTATGATCGAGTTATTTCCTTCATACTTACGTTTTTTTAAAACAATAATTACTTATATTTATCTATATTTTATACAATTTTCATTATAATAACTACTTACAATATACTATAATTACATATATTTATCTATACTTCCATTATAATTATACAATTTCCATTATTATAACTACGTACAATACTCAATAATTTACTCATATTTCCATTATACTTATACAATTTCCAAATCTAATTAGTAATTAGTATATCCGAAATAAAACTACACTAATTGAACAAAACTAACTACGTAATCCAATTCAATTCAAATACCAAACATAATCGAACACAACTATAAAATACCCAATTCATCCCAAATCTATCGATTCACCAACTAAAACTTGTGCATCCCCACTAATTGGAGCTAGAAAACATAATAGATACTAGTAGAATGCATACAATTCAATGAATTGAAAAAAAAATGAATAATACTAAAATTTAGACAAGTTAGGGTTCAAAATATATACCTTTGATTGCGGAAGTAATGGAGAAATAATCACGCAATTGAATAGCTACACTTGTTCCTTGATGGAAGAGCTTCGAAATGACTATAAGATTGATTGAAATGGTGAAGAAATGAAGAAAATAGGGGAGGAGGAATTTTCGCCGCGGAGAATATGAAATGCGTGTGTGTGTGTGTTCTGTCCGTCGTCTGTCGATGAAGACGATGAAGTACTGAACAATGAGCGACGGATGGCGAATCCGTCGCTAAATAGCGATCGATCGCTATTTATCGACCGATTAGCTCATCCGTCGCAACATATTATTTTCTTTTTTTTAAATATAGCATAGCGACGGATGGACCCATCCGTCGCTAAGCATGTTGACCAGCAAAATAATAAAAGAAAAATAAATTAAAACACAGCGGCGGATGCGATCATCGATCGCAAATGTAGCGACCGATGGGTCCATCCGTCGCTAAATAGCGACCGATGGCTAATCCGTCGCTAAACCCCGTACGCTCTAAGGGTTTACGGTCACGCTCTCCCACGATTTTCATGATCCGTCGCTAGAGGCCTTTTATCCGTCGCTAAAAGACCGATCGGTCGCTAATTTTAGCAACCGATCGATCCGTCGCTAAAAGTGGTTGCTAGAACCAGTATTTCTTGTAGTGCCCCTCCCGCTGAAACGGTTGTTGCTCCGGAGCTTGATCCGAATCTGGATAAAGATGGATTTAAGGTTGTGTTTCCTAGAAGGAACAATGGCCTTCCTCTCCGATCTCAACATCATAGGGATAATGTTTCTGCTCCGGTTTTATCAAGAGTCATTGCATCACGTAATAATCAATTTGATGATTTATTGGATTTGGATAATACATCACGTCACACTTCTTCTTTGGCCAGGAACGTAGATACACCTATGGAGGAGATTTCTCCAGTTGTTCGGCCGGATTCTTTGACTCCTGCTGATTCAAGGGAGGATCTTTTAATGGCAGAGAACATTCTGGATTCGATTAATGTGGCAAGGGAGCATAGAGCGGCTGCAAGAAAAGCCATGAAGATAGCTACAAAGCAATCTTGGGCAGACCTCATGGAAGAAGAGTCACATAATATACCGGACTCTGGTGGCACACCACGGTCTAATGAGGCCGTTCTTTCTCCTCAAGCTTCTCAATGAATGTTCTATTTTGGAACATTCGAGGAATCGGCAATACGCCGTCTCAAAACATGCTTAGACATTATTGTTCTACTTCTCATCCATCTTGGGAAGCTATTGCTGAACCTAAGATGTCTTTGACTCCATCTCTTCGGCTTATTGGAACTCTCTTGGCTATGCTTTGCGGATCAGGTGGCTCGGGGCGCTTCAGGTCAACTTCTTTAGATTCATGCATCGTTAATACTTAGGCACTCTTTTTCCCATTCATAGGTTTTTCCCACTGGATTTTTCTATGGATGGGTTTTAACGAGGCTCGTGGTTGCAACCAGGATTCGACTATCCTGGGTTTAAAGTTTTTTGCTTTCGGCTCTTTTCAGTCCATTATTTTGGACTTTCTTCCTTGTATTTGCTACTTTGTACCAGTACTCTTTTCTCTTTTTTTTATATATATGCACGGCTTATTCAAAAAAAAAAATGATTTCCTATGGACATTAAGAGTACTAATCACTGAACTGTTCTTAATTTAGCATGGTAATCTGTTCATCAAAATTACAAGTTTCCTAACAAATTTCCCCCTTTGTTATGACAACAATCCATGACTAAATTAATTGTTACCATTTTAGAGGTTCCTGGTGTTGAATAAATCAGTTGATTAATGCAAACATACTTGAATAATAAAACAGTAAGCATAAGTAATTTGCATAATCAAGAACCAATAAGAGTCAAAAAGTTGATTGCTGATAGTTACTTCGTATCTTTCAGTAGTAAGTTTTACAAGAAAGAGCATAGATAACTATTACAATCATTACACAAGGAAAGCTTTTAAAAGAATCTCTAAGCTTGTCCAGCAGAGGATTCTCTGAGAATATCTTTCACACTCTTCATAGCAAGGGTAGTAAATTCAACGCAATCCTTCTCGTAATCTTCAAGAAGTTTCCGGACTTCCAGTTGAATTATTCTTGCATTCTTACAGGCAGTATAGTGATGAGTTTCACCATTCAATTCCTTGTAGTGTATTACCCATAAGTGCATACCCCAATTGCAAGCATGAACTAGCAGAGTGCCTGAAATTCCCTTGTTGGCATGAATCTTCCTTAACCAACGGAGGTCTTCTTCTTGATCCTTTGCAGTAAGATAGAAATATTCATAAGGAATCAAGTGATATTTCTTTTTGGACTTGTTGGTTATAGGGTCATTGTAATAAGCAACATCCATCGGCTTGATGAGTTCAGGTTCTTGCCTCATCTTCTTGCTGATGGAGCTTATTCTCACTAGGATTTCAGTACTCAGCCATTTTGAAGCAATTTTCCTTGGGTAGGGAGGAGGATCCCTTTATTTCTTTGCAACCTTAAGATCAATCCAAGTATAAAGCTGATTCAACATAGCAGTTGGAAAGAAATCATTTGCAACTAGGTCTTCCAACTTAAGAATCCAGCAACCCTTGAGGTTTCTAACCACATTTTGAGTAGTTTCCTCGTTGCTAGTCTTAGTATATCCAATACCAGTACCTACTGCAATGTCAGCAAGCCTTCTTTCTTCTTCTCTTTGTTTTCTTCTTCTTGACTTAGTATTTCCTTGATCCTTTGCTGAGGATCTGGAGTCAGAAGAGAAGTGCTTAGACTGTCCAGAAGGAGTCAAAGCAGTGATAGGCTTGATATTGAGGACTTTGGTCAAAGGCAACTCATCATCATCATCATTGTCAGTTTTGTACATGATGTGAGCTTCTCCACAAGTTTCAGAAGTGTCACCAGCATTTCTCATCTTCTTTGCTGCAGGTGCTGAGGATCTGGAGTCAGAAGAGAAGTGCTTAGACTATCCAGAAGGAGTCAAAGCAGTGATAGGCTTGATATTGAGCACTTTGGTCAAAGGCAACTCATCATCATCATCATTGTCAGTTTCGTACATGATGTGAGCTTCTCCACAAGTTTCAGAAGTGTCACCAGCATTTCTCATCTTCTTTGCTGCAGGTGCTGAGCTTCTTTCAATTTCAGACTCAAATCTTTTCTGAGATCTAGTTGATACTTTTTCAGCATCAAGTGGAGGATTTGTCAACTTCAGCACAGGGGGAGGAGAAGTAGGAGGTAAATCCTTTTTACTCTTGTTTGATCTCTTCTGTTTTTCTTCCCCCTTAGACATGGATTGCTTGTCAGCAAAGACTTGGGTAGAGAAGTACTCATTACAAAAGTCGGTAAGAGTCTTTAGCCCATTGAAATGCAAGATCAACTCTTGCTGACCTTTGTTGAGTGTAGACATCGTGTGTCTGACTTCATCCATATCTCTAGTCAATCTTTCAATGATGGCATCTTTTTCTTCAAGGTCCTTTTGTGCCTTTTTGAGTGCATTTTTAGCAACTCTCATTGTTTGGACTGAAGATGCGTCATTGGTTTTGTGCTGTGTATTGACATCAGCCTGAGCCAAAGTAAGACTTGTTGTCCTTGTCAGCAGGACCTTTAAAATCTTTTCAATGTTTAGAGGCTCTTCAGCAAGTAGTGCTGCATCCTCATCAGTGCACTGTTTGTGAACTTGTAGTAGTGCATTACTTCTTGGTGTCACACTGTCCACATCCGCAAATGGTACAAGTGAGGGAGCAACTAAATGAGCCTTTAATTCAGTGGCGAACTGATCTTCAGCATGGGCAGTTCCATGCGTTTCATGGTCGTCGTATGAAGATTCAGTGTGATGGAGTGCATTAGGAGTTTCAGCATGATCCACTACATTAGTTTCAGTAGGGTCAGCTATTTTGTCATCAATCTTATCTCCAGCATTGTCTCCATCATAATCCGAGAAGCCAGAGGAACTGTCAGCATCATCTTCCATGCATACTAGCTTTTATCTGTCAGCCACTTCTTGTTGTTGGTCTAGATGAGTGGTTGCTGAATGCAACGCTTGTGACTCATCAACTGGAGTTTCACCAGTAGTAGGAGGTCGAAGTGAAGTTTGTTCTGTATCTTTTATTCCAGAAGACTGAGCAACCTCAAAATGTTGAGTCTCTGGATAATTTATCATCAGGCTGTTCTGAATATCCTTTCTGAGATCTTCAGCTTCCTCCTTATCAAGGTTTTCAGTAGTAACCTTGATCATAGATTTGCAGCTAATTCATCGTCATCAAGCTTCTTTTTGCCTTTGGCAATTTCAGCAAGCTTCTGAGCAGTTTCAGCATCAACAACTTCTTTAGTTGTTGGCTTTTCAGTATTTTCTACAACTTGTTCAGCTGAAGGAATTTCAAGTGTCTCAACAGCAGTATCAGCTGTTGGTTTCTCAGCAGCAGTGGGAGTGGATTATTCAGGGTTGCTGGGAGGTGGTTGCTCAGCATCATGCTTTTCAGCATGTGCTTGATCAGGCTTATCTTGAGTCTTAGTTAACTCTCCACCAGCACCGGGACTAGGACCTTGGGTATCATCATCGTCGTCCTTTGAGTCCTTAGAATCATCAGGATCATTCTCACCACTGGAGTCGTCATCCTCTTCTTTTTCTTCATCATTTCCCTCATCATCAGTAAGGATGACTATAGGAATAGATTTGTACAAAGTTGTACTAGTCACTTCCTTTTCTTCAGTGATTACTTCTGGATCAGCTACTATAGGAACAAAGTTGTTCTTCAGAGGTTAAGCTTGGTCATTGAGACTAGCTTCTTTGAACTTTTTCTTCAGCATCATGCTGACGGTATCAAGTAGTTTGCTATCCATTTGGTCAACAAACGTAACATGATCCATTGGCATCACTGAATAAATAAAAGCTTCCAGATTAAGCAATGATTGCTTCTTTTTGTCATTGATGAGAAAAGGGAAAAGTTCAGCAAAGTCCATTGATCTGTACTTTTGCCAGTTGCTGAAAGATTTCACAACCTTGGACAAAGTAGTCTTTTTTAACTGCTTGTACATGTATGCTGAACTTTCTTGAGGAGAAAGGATCTCTAGATCAGGTTGAGATGTTTCCAAATGAGCCTGTAAGAGATCATGTTTATCATTAGCATAGGTTTGCAAATTGATTATAGAAATAGAGTCTTTTACTGATAAATGAGCTACCTGCTGAGAAGAAGCAGGTTCATTTTGCACAATTGGTTGTGCTGTTTCTATAATTAGTTCTTCAGGACCTTGAGTAGCATCCTGATTTGCAAGTTCCTGTAATAATAACACATGAGATACAAGTACTAAGTTATGAAACGTAGTTAATTTATCGAAAACAAGTTCTACCTGTTGAACATGAGGAATTGGTTCTGATACAGAAGCTTCAACATGCTTCTTGCTTGTATCCATCTCTTGAGAAGTCTGAAAAGAATTTGAGATAGCTAAAGATAATAAATCAAAAGATAATTACAAAGACAGATTATTTGAATCAACTACCTGCTGAGGTTCAGAAGTAGTAGATTCGATCCTTGTTGAAGTATCAACTTCTTCATCATTTCTTTGAATCTCTTCCTCAACAGACTTCTTAGTTTTCTCTAGTTGAGATGCTTGTTCTGCATTCTCCCTTGTTTCAGAGGAAACAAGTTGAGTAGAAGAACTTTGACCGTTTAGCTCTTTTTCGGTCATGAACAATGGCACAGAGACATCTGATCTCTCTTTCACTTCTTGATCCATATCTACTTGTAGATATTTGAGTACATCTTGTACTTGTTGGTCAGGATCTATGAAGGTTGCCTCATTCATTTCATCCTTAGCAGCTTTGTGTGCGTCGTCGGACGGTCCTTCTTAGCAAGCGCACTCTCTTTCTCAGTTGACGTTTCAGCAACATCAATTTCAAGACTGGTTGCTTTTTCAGCATCAGTCAACTTTTCTTTTGTTGCTGCTTCAACAACCTTTAACAAGTCTGCTCCCACATCACTTTGTGGAGCCATTGTTGTCTCATAAAGAGGAGGAACTTGTAATTCCTGAGTGTTTGTTGACTCAGTATCATCTTTGTCTTCAGCAGGGTTTGCATTTCCACTACTTGGAAGAGCTTTTTCAGCTGCATCACCAGATTGCCTTTGTCTTGCCCTTTTAGTGAGCTTTTGGTTCTCTGGTGTGTTAGGAGTTTCTTCAGAAGATGAGTGATTATCTACTGAAGGGACTGGGGCTACTTGATTTCTAGCAGTTTTCTTGGTTCTCTTAGCCTTAGTCTTTCCCATTTTAACAACTGCAGCTAACACATCAGTTGTCTGATCTACAACATTTTCAGCTGTGACTGGTGCTGCATTTCAGCAGTCTTCCTTGTAACTCTGCGACTAGTTGCAGTAGAAACTAAAGAAGAGGTATCAATCTCCTTCTTCTTCTCAGCAGCCTCATCTTGATGAGTTCGACTCTGTGCTGAAGAAGTTGCTTTCTAAGCAACCTTCTTTTTCTTGGAGGTCTTACTAACATCAGCAGGGGTTGTTGTGTCAGCAAGAGGAGCTTTTGTAAAGGTTTTCCTCTTTCTTGAGCCAACTGATGAGTGTGCTGGTGCAGGAATAGCATGAGCTTTCTTAGCTTTCAGTTCAGTGGTATGCTTTCCCAGCATCCACACGGATTCTATAGGGAGATTTTCCCTAAGGAAGAAATCCATCTTCTGCAAGAGGTAGCACAGCTTCAGTCCGCAAGAGACATTCTCAGTAGGGCTTACCAGATTATCCTCAACTGAAAACTTAAATTTTTCAGCATTTTCTACAAGTTTGTTAAAAATGAACTTAGCCCAATTCAGCTTAGTTTTAACATTGTTGAAGATAATTCTCAGTAAGGGCCATCTTTTCAGCCTTGTTTGGTCTATTCCACCAACTTGAGAGTCTACTACTCTAATTAGAAAGAGGCACACTAATTTGAGTGATTCAATTAGGCGTTTTGTTTTGACATCCACTCTGCTGAACTTTGCAGGTGCCTCTATCCCATTAATTGGTTCAGGATTTCTAACTTCAGCATAGAAGTTAGAAAGGGTCTCTGTATCGTCAGTCATCTCTTCAAATACTCCGGTGACTGGAAGCTCAAAGTGAGCTGCAATGTCAGTCCATCTCAGGACGACTTGCTTTGACTGAACACTAGTGGTAATCACTTTTTCAATGACACCATTTGTAGTGACAGTGTTTACAACTGCATTGTTGTAAAACTCAAGCACATCAATGGTGCTCAAGCAAGTGGGTGTGGCATTGATGAATTTCATCAGTCCATTTCTTTCCAATAAGTCCACCGCTTCTTGTACGGCGTCTCCTTCTTCCGAGAGAACATTCATATGCTCTCTTAGGGCAGAAGCACCCCATTGCATCTTACCTTTACACTTTTCAGTGTCTAGATAAGTTCCATCCATGGGCGATTGTGAAAGTCTGTTGTTCACAATTGTGGGTTCTTGTTGTGTTGTAACGGGTGCAGAATAGGAGCTTTTCGACTTTTGGGACTTGAAAGTTTTTGGGTCTTTTGGGGCAGAGCTAGATGATCTTTTGGGAGCCCTCTTCACCTATATATATAGGGACAAGGAAATCGGAACAGTAAACTTATGCAAAAGCAAGTTTTGACCGGAGAGTTGCAGAAGAACTCAGAGGTTTGTTTATGCTTGAAATGGCAAAGTTTTTGTCGGAGTCTGTAAAAGTTGTTGTCTTATGAACAGACTCCTCTTTATATAGTACTTTGTTGTTTGAGAGTCTTAATTGATTTAAGATCTCAGCAAGGTAAAAACAGAGTTACAGTTGTTTGGAAGGTGCACGCGTAATAAATGCATAGTGGCCCACCAGCGAGTAACTGTCAGATCGTGTCAATTCTCACAAAATGTACCGTTGGATAAGCATCTTGCTTTAAATCAACAAACCAGATTAACTAATAAGCACTCAATGCCTTTTTAGTTTATTTGTGCCAAAAACATCACAATAATTACTTCTTTTTAATCAAGGGATCATAACATCAATCAAACAATTTATCAAAGTGTATCCAAAATGCTTTTGATCTTTCTGTTTGCTGAAATTCCCCCTTAATTAATTATCTCTTTTTCTTTTGATAATCATTTGTATGTATGAGTTCCTGTCTCAGCAAATACATCTTTTGATTGAGATAATATAGTGTAATTATGAGAGTATGCATTTACTTTGCTGAATGCATGTTTGTAAAATTCCCTTTGTTTGTTGAATGCATGTTTCAGCAAACTTTAGTAATCAACTGAATCTTTTAATAAAAACAAGAATTATATCTCGTGTTGAATTACTATTTATTGGGGGTCTACTACAAGTTTTATATCATGCAGATTTATTCCTTGATGAATGCCCGTTTCAGCAACCTTGTAGTATGTTTCCAAGATATATTAGGCAAGTTCCAATAACCCAAGTTTGTACCTTAGGATTTGATGAACGGACATTTGTCGGGTCTCGATTCAGCAAATAAATTTGTATTTAGCCAAAGGCAATCCACAACTACAACAAAAACCGTAGTGTAGCAGTAGAATGACTCGAGTGTCGTTCTCTTGGGACTATAACTAGCTTTATCTATTTAACAAGAGAGTATAAAACAGCTGACAGATAGCAAAAGGGGGTTTCTAGCAGATAATGGAGATTGGTGATAGTATGGTCCTTCTTAACATAATGGGTCGATAATCATGCATAAATTCCTCGGTCTTGCATAGAGATCTTTGAATCAATCTAGTGTCCTGTTGCAAATATTAAGCACTACGAAGATAATTGGTCTGACAAGTCAATCACTATTGTCCTAATGTGTTCCGTAATTATTCAACACTACGAAGATAATTGGTCTGATGGTCGACAAGTGTCGAATTGTGCATAATAATTAATACAACATACGAGAATTTAGGTTGTGCCTGATCAACGAAATAAAGCAATGACACGGAGTATAATGCGCGATATAGCCATTAGCATGATTATCTTCCCTTCGCTAAGAATTCACAAACTACCACCAACGATAAGTTTAGCTACTCATAATAGGCATGCAATCAACAGAAATCATAGAAGAAAACATATTGAAAGATATATAAAATAAGTAGATTAAACTGTAAGATACAAGTTACCGAAGGTTGTCAATCTCCGAAGAATTGCGATCCTACGAGCTCCAATCCGCTATGAAAAAGTATCCCCTAAGCTACAAAACTCCCAGGACAGGCCCCGGGAAGTTCCTACCTAAAACTATAGAGAGAGGTGAGAAAGTAGGTCTGGAAAGATATGATTTTCGGAGAAAACTGAGCAACTATATATAGGCTTCGAATTACTGTGGGGCGGTTCGCCCCACATCTGCGGCGGTTCGCCCGGAGTGTTTTTCGCGGAATTCCGCATTTTTCGACGCGTTTTTGGATTTCTTCCCCTTTTCGGACTCGGTTTCTGACTTCTAGTGGCCTTCTAACCTCCAGATTCGACCCCTAGACTCCAAATCCTATCCGAAAACCTTCAGATACTCCAAATAGGCTTCTGGAACACCAATTCCTTGTCAACTTCAATATAATTGCCCCGAAATCCTCGAATTTCAACCAAAACCTGTAAAATAAAATCTAAAGGGAAACGTGAGACTATTCTAATAAAATGCACTAAAATATAGCTAAATTAACATAGAGAATAGCTAAAATAGGTGAAAAAGACTCGAATGAAAGTGTAAAATACACATTCATCAAACTCCCCAAACCGAACCTTTGCTTGTCCTCAAGCAACTAAGCTAGACTCTAATGCAAAAAACATGCAAGACACAAAATGGAGTCTCATGCCAAATAAAATGAACTAATCTACTGAATTTACCAAAAAACATATGAACAAAAACATATAAATCAAAGCATGAATATAGGTTGAAGAATACCTCGATTGACTTATACATATCTACATAAGCACTTATATCAAGACAAGATAGTCTCTCGTAACATTCTCTACCTGGACCTAGTCAGTGATGACGTAATGAAGCATGCTAAGATACGAATGGTTGTCCCGTGCCTATGAAACTGAGGACTTACTGTTGTTCCACCATGTTAAGACTTTCCCTCAAAGAGGTCGAACCAGTACTGGCTCTCATCAAACGAAGGAGGGTTCCCTATAAAAGATAACACTCCCCTATTCTACCCATCTCTTAAGTAAAGTCTTAAGCTATTCACCACTTCCTGAATGGCAGGACGAGGGTGGTCTAGAACAGATGACACTCAAGACAAAAAAGATAAAAAATAGAAAATTACAACACGATTACGAACATTACAAGGAATGGAAAAGACTCAACACTTTGCTAAACTGCTATTTGGCTTTCTTTTTTGGACCCTTCTTTGCTTTTTTGGGGTTTTTTCTTTTTTCTTTTTTTTCTTTCCAGATTCTTTTTCTTTTCTCTTTTCTGGAATTTTTTCTTTCTTCTTTTTTTTTCGATTTTTTCTAGCCAGCAGTAGCATAACAAAATGAGAAACAAAATGACTCACACGACTTCCCCAAACCTATTCGAAAGAATAGGTTGGAGTACAAAATTTACGGAAAAGGAAAAATAAACTCACGATACGAAAATGAAAAACAGAAACAAGTCTAATGATGGTGTAACCCCCTCCCCAAACATATTCAGAAGAATAGGTTATAACAAAGGATCACACAACCTCACACTACCTCCTTCCTAGGCATTTAGCAATCTCAAAGCATGGTGAAGACTTGTTGCCTCTTAGGTACATAATTACTCGGGAAACAACCATAAGACCCTAACATGCATCATCCTATTATAAAGGCCTTCGTGAACCGCAGTAGAGAAAACACCACTAAGTGATGTCGAGACTACCAAGCTCAACTAAGTACAATACATAAATGTGACAGGCCAGGCTTGAAAAACCTCAAACAAATTCATAGAGATGAAGCATACGATTAGTGGCATAGTTAGTTGATCTATCCAATAAAAAAGCTCAAAAAATTCGGCAATAAACTCCATATAAAACATGCAAGACTATCCTAGGAAAGCAGTAAACGTGCAAATGCAAAAAATTTCACGAGTTTATCATAAGCAAGATAAGTATAGAGATAACCAGCGATAGCCTCCTCCCCAAACCTGAACGTCGTCGCTCGTCCCGAACGTCGAAAGTGGATCCAAGGTGAGAGCTAATGCTTGTATAAGTGACCTATAATACTCAATCAAACTCGTGAGATAAAATCTAAAGCGGTAAAGAAACCGATTAAAGAAAGCGATAAAATCTCCGGGTTGCCTCCCGGATAGCGCCATTGTTTAAAGTCTTTGACTCGACTCCTGTCCGCGCCTATCTCTTCTTTCTGCGGGTACTAGACTTCCCCTTCATCGATCTCCTCTCCATGCCACGAACCTGTGAATAAGAAAGAATATAGGCTGCAAGACCACAGTAGTGAGTAGTGAAAGAATTATCAGGCGGATCAGGTGGATCAGATATGGCTTGCAACACATGTTGCTTGCCATCCACTTCAATAGTGCAAGTTCTTTGGCAGATGTCCATCACGGAGCGTAGCTTAGTCAAGAATGTTCGTCCCAAGAGAATGACATCCCCCGTCCCAGGTGCAGACGCCGGCATAACTACAAAATTGGTGTATACAGATGCTTCACCAATCTTGACCAACACATTTTTCACAACGCCTTCGGGTCTCACAAAGGATCCATCCGCCAGTTGCACAATAGCCCTATGGTCAGATAGTTTTCCAAGGTTACTCTTCTCAAACACATTCAAAGGGAGCACGTTCGAGTAAGATCCCGTGTCTAGTGTGGCAAGGACATCTTCAAGTTCGCCAATCCCGACCTTAACATCGAAACTTTGAGGGAGTGGCTCGGGATTCTCTTGCTTCTTTCCACTCTCATCAGTACCAAGGTCCTTCTCTTCTTCCTTGGCTAGTGGAGGCTCTTCATCCTTGTAACACTCGCACTTAGCAACTTGCTTAATGGTGATTTCCACTGGTTGATCTCCCACCAAGTTGATCGACATGGACCTCTCAGTGCTGCTATGTAACTTCCCTTGCTCTCTACTAGCTCTAGCTTCCAATTGATCCAGACGAGCATTGATCTTTGCCGAATCCTCCTCGTATCTTTTCAAAAACACTTGGGTGAAATCCACCAATTTCTGTAAATTATCCAAGAGAGTTGCTGACTTGGATGTAGATGCTTCGTCCTTAGGAGTAGGATTACTACGATTTCCCAAGTGAACATCTTCTCGTGCTAGATCTGATCTACACATATGAGCCCCATGCCCATAGTTCTTGCATATTCGGCATACTTCGTTCGAAACAGTTGTTCCGGTGGCGCTCTTGAGGACTTGCTTCAATTCGTTGGTAAAGCACTCGAATTGATCCCCATTCCCCCTGTACATAGGGGCTTCTTGAGTTGGTGGAGCTTCAGGTCCAAGCCTCCTAACCATTGCTCTTGGGTCCTTGAACTGCGAACCCTTAGCAAGCCTTTCGAAAACTGCCCAGACGGCTTCTGCGGTTTCCTCCCAAATATTGCCTCGGCATTGGAAATCCACCACTTGTTGGTTCTCGAAGGTTAGTCCATTGTAGAAGTGTTGGACTAGGTCGGAAAGTTCAAAACCATGGTGAGGGCACTTGTTCGTGAGATCTTGGAACCTCTCGAACGCGGTGTAGATGGTCTCATCATAGTCCTGCTTGAATCCAGTGATCTGCGCCTTTAGCGCGGTAGTCAAGGTGTGAGGGAAGTATTTCTCCATGAAAGCTGAAAAAACCTTTTCCCAAGTGTCCAGCGAGCCTGCTGGTAGAGAACTCAGCCATGACTTGGCTCTGTCGCCAAGTCCCATAGCAAAAACCTTCATCCTCAACTCATCCGTTGTTATGTCAGCTCCGGGTCGTGGGAGTTGGTTGACGAAATCATCGATATCGTGCAAGTACCCCATCACATCTTCCCTTGATAAGCCATAGAACCTCGGAAGTTGTTGGAATGCGTGGTTCTTGATCTCCAGATCTCGGGTTGCAGACGAAAGAACAATTGCCGGTCCCTCATACGATCCTTGGTGGGTTGAACCCATGCCTTCAGTGGTCTAGCTTCTGCCATTCCGTCGATTTCCTTGAAAAGACTAAGTAGAGATTCAGAGAAATCGATTTCCCCTATTTCCTCTAGTGCGCGCCTTTCAAGTAGTCGCCTTCTTTAGTGGTAGACTCTGTCGATCTCAGCAATTGAATCAGCAAGCGGTGTTCCTGCAGAACGTGTATGCGGCATACACTATCTGTAACAGACTAGGAAAGGTGATTAGAAACAGACTAGGAAAGCAGTATCAGAGAGAGATTAAAAAGGAAAACTAAAACTAATAGATTTAGGAATCTAAAGCTGTAAATATAAACAAATTAAACAGAAAAAAGGAGTATAGTCCCCGGCAACGGCGCCAATTTGATGAACGGAGATTTGTCGGGTCTCGATTCAGCAAATAAATTTGTATTTAGCCAAAGGCAATCCACAACTACAACGAAAACCGTAGTGTAGCAGTAGAATGACTCGAGTGTCGTTCTCTTGGGACTATAACTAGCTTTATCTATTTAACAAGAGAGTATAAAACAGCTGACAGATAGCAAAAGGGGGTTTCTAGCAGATAATGGAGATTGGTGATAGTATGGTCCTTCTTAACATAATGGGTCGATAATCATGCATAAATTCCTCGGTCTTGCATAGAGATCTTTGAATCAATCTAGTGTCCTGTTGCAAATATTAAGCACTACGAAGATAATTGGTCTGACAAGTCAATCACTATTGTCCTAATGTGTTCCGTAATTATTCAACACTACGAAGATAATTGGTCTGATGGTCGACAAGTGTCCAATTGTGCATAATAATTAATACAACATACGAGAATTTAGGTTGTGCCTGATCAACGAAATAAAGCAATGACACGGAGTATAATGCGCGATATAGCTAGCATGATTATCTTCCCTTCGCTAAGAATTCACATACTACCACCAACGATAAGTTTAGCTACTCATAATAGGCATGCAATCAACAGAAATCATATAAGAAAACATATTGAAGATATATAAAATAAGTAGATTAAACTGTAAGATACAAGTTACCGAAGGTTGTCAATCTCCGAAGAATTGCGATCCTACGAGCTCCAATCCTCTATGAAAAAGTATGCCCTAAGCTACAGAACTCCCAGGACAGGCCCCGGGAAGTTCCTACCTAAAACTATAGAGAGAGGTGAGAAAGTAGGTCTGGAAAGATATGATTTTCGGAGAAAACTGAGCAACTATATATAGGCTTCGAATTACTGTGGGGCGGTTCGCCCCACACACCGGGCGGTTCGCCCGGTGTGGGGTGGTTCGCCCAACATCTGCGGCGGTTCGCCCGGAGTGTTTTTCGTGGAATTCCGCATTTTTGAATTTCTTCCCCTTTTCGGACTCGGTTTCTGACTTCTAGTGGCCTTCTAACCTCCAGATTCGACCCCTAGACTCCAAATCCTATCCGAAAATCTTCAGATACTCCAAATAGGCTTCTGGAACACCAATTCCTTGTCAACTTCAATATAATTGCCCCGAAATCCTCGAATTTCAACCAAAACCTGTAAAATAAAATCTAAAGGGAAACGTGACACTATTCTAATAAAATGCACTAAAATATAGCTAATTAACATAGAGGATAGCTAAAATTGGTGAAAAAGACTCGAATGAAAGTGTAAAATACACATTCATCAGGATTGAGAACCTATTATCAGGCAGTGGTTTGGTAAAGATGTCAGCAAGCTGATCATCAGTACCTACCTGAATTACCTCAATATCTCCTTTCTCAACATGGTCTCTTATGAAGTGATGTCTAATATCAATGTGCTTAGTTCTTGAATGGAACTTTGGATTTTGCGTGATAGCAATAGCACTTGTATTATCACAGAAGATTGGAGTCTTCTTTTCAAAGATACGATAATCCCTTAATTGTTGTTGAATCCATAGGATTTGGGCAGTGCAACAACCAGCTGCAATATATTCAGATTCTTGTGGAAGAATTTGCCAAACAAGTTTGCTTCTTGCTGAACCATGAAATTAGTCTTGTTCCTAGGAACTGACATGTTCCAGAGGTACTCATTCTGTCAAGTGTAGAGCCTCCATGATCAGCATTTGAGTAGCCAACTAGTGACAAACCAGAATCTTTTGGATACCACAATCCAATATTGACAGTACCTTTGACATATTTCAGTATTTTAATTGCTTTCTTGTAGTGTGATTCTCTAGGATCAGATTGAAATCTTGCACACACACAAACAACATACTGAATGTCAGGTCTACCTGCTGTTAAATACAGCAGGGAACCAATGAGCTTCCTATACTTGTTTTCATCAACACATTTGTCTGTTTTAGTATAGCCCATTTTGGTACCAACACTCATAGGGATCTTTTTAAGTTTTTCATCTTCTTTGATCCTGAATTTTATGAGCATTTTCTTTGCATACTTTGCTTGATTTATGAATATTCCATCTTTGAGTTGCTTGACTTGTAATCCTAGGAAATAATTCAATTTTCCCATCATACTCATTTCAAACTTGTTTGTCATGAGTTTGGAAAAATCATCACAAAGTTGCTTGTGTTTAGAACTAAATATTATGTCATCCGCATAAATCTGGACTAAAAGTAATTTACCATCATGAGTTATGGTAAACAAGGTTTTATCAAACTCGCCCTTCTTGAAAACATTGTCCAGCAAGAACCTAGCTAAGGTGTCATACCAAGCTCTTGGTGCTTGCTTTAGACCATATACAACTTTCTGAAGCTTGTATACCATCTTGGTTTCTGAAGGAAGTTCAAAGCCAGGGGGTTGTTCTAGATAGACTTCTTCAGCAAGTTCACCATTTCAAAATGCACTTTTGACATCCATTTGGTAAACTACAAAGTCATTATGAGCAGCAAAGGCCAAGAAAAGTCTAATTGCATCCAATCTTGCAACTGGTGCGTAAGACTCATCATAGTCCAATCCTTCAGTCTGACAGTAACCTTGAGCAACTAAACGTGCTTTATTCCTTGTTACTTCACCAGACTCACTCAGCTTGTTTCTGAACACCCACTTAGTACCAATTGCTTTCTTTCCTTCAGCAAGGGGTACAAGTTTCAAGACTTTGTTCCTTTCATATTGATCCAATTCTTCTTGCATTGCCTTGATCCATTCAAAATGCTTTAAAGCTTATTCTATGGTTTTAGGTTCAATTTCAGATACAAAACAAGAGAATAGTGGTTCTAATTCAACTACCATTGCTTCTTCAACGTCTTTGTTAGTAGAAGCTTTGGATCTAGTCACTCGGCGTTTGTCAATATAACCAATCATATCCTTAGAGGGATGATCTCTAATGCAGATGTTAACACGTTTGTTCTTTGGATCTGGACATGTATGCATTTCAGCATGTGACTCTACAGCATGTGCTTGTTCAACACTACTGGTTTCAGGTTGTGTCTCCACTGATATAGGTTCATCAACAACTACTTGTTTAATATTGCTTGTTTGTGGTAACTCTTCAGTAGACACATGAAGTTGCATTGTTTCAGCAACGTCTGGAGCAACTACATCTTTAGCCGGGAATTTCTTATCATGAACTATATTTATCTTGACTTGACTTGGTGATGGCATGTCATTGTCAGAATCATCATTAAGTTCAGTGATCTTGACATTTCAAGCTTTAGGTTCAGTTCTTTGCTCGTGTATGAGTAGCTTTTTCATACATTCAGATATTTCTTCTTCAGCAGGAATTCCTTGTTTCTTTTCATAGAATAAACATGCACAAATTATTCAATCTTTTGTGCCTTTTTGTTGTAAACTCTATAAGCTTTGCTATGCAAGGAGTAACCAAGAAAAATTGCTTCATCTGCCTTTGGTTGAAATGTTCTTAGATATTCTCTACCATTGTTAAGAACAAAACATTTGCAACCAAATACTCTTAGATGAGTAATGTTAGGAGGTCTTCCAACAAATAGCTCATAGGGAGTTTTGTTGTACTCCTTAGTTATCAAGCATCTATTTGAATATATCAAGCAGTGTTAATCGCTTCAACCCAGTAAGCTTCACTTATTTCAGTGTCAGCAAGCATGGTTCTAGCTGCTTCCTTAAGGGTACGATTCTTCCTTTCAGCAATACCATTTTGTTGAGGTGTTCTTACTGAGGATAACTAATGTCGTATGCCTTTAGAAGTGCAATACTCAGTTATGTACTGGTTTACAAACTCAGTACCATGGTCTGTTCTGATGATTTTTACCTTGTCATTTTTCATGACTTCAAGCTTGTTCAGCAAGTTAGGTATTTCAATCCTTGTTTCAGACTTTTGTTTGATGAAAATTACCCAAGTGAATCTTGAATAATCATCCACCACTACCAGACCATACTTCTTGCAAGCATAGCTTGTTGAAGATGATTCAAACAAGTCCATGTGCAAGAGTTGTAAAAGTTTTGTAGTTGACGGTACTGCCTTGCTCTTAAAAGAGGACTTAGTTTGCTTACCCTGCTGACATGTAGTGCAAGCACCATCCTTCTTAAAAGTGACCTTAGGTAATCCAACTTCAAGTGCCTTTTTAGACAGCTTATTCAGCGTCTTGAAGTTTAGGTGACTAGTTCTTTTATGCCATAACCATGCATTTTCAGCAAGGCCTTCATGATCTGAGATCGGGCATTTTTCGATGATTGCTGAGGACCAATCTACAGTGTAAAGCCTTTGTCAGCAAACCGACTCATGCTGAACAGGTTGAACTTAAGATTTTTGACATAAAGAACTCCTGTTATGGTAATGCATCCTAACTTCACGTCACCAAAGCCTTTAGTAGATGCAAAGCCTCCACCTGCAAATCTTATTGTTGGACCTCCAGACCACTGTCTGTAGTTTATAAGATTTATTTTGTCGCCCGTCATGTGCTTCCCGCAGCCACTATCAAAGTGCCAAATAGGATTGGTTGTATCGGTGGGTGAAGTCTGCACAATCAAGAGTAAACACGTCAATTATCCAAAAATGGGATATTCATTAACATGTTTAAAGCAACGACTAGTGGAAATCCAAGCCTCAGATTTTTCAATCTTGATTTGTTTTCTTCTTGCTGAGGAACTAGATGTCTTAGGGCCAAAAAACTTTTGACTTTTTCTAGTCAAGTCCACTTTCAAATGTGGTGTCTTGTTTGGTTTTCCCTTTTGATGAACATAATTTTCAGTAAGTTATTTCCTAGCAAGATTTCTTCTAGTCCTAGAATTTTGAGTATTGTTATTATTCTTAGACTTTGATTTGTTCATCTCCTTGAAGTATTTTTGCTGACTTTGCTTATACTCATGGAAAAGTTGGTTTTGCTTGTTTTTGTAACCAAGTCCACTTCTCGGAGTATGCTGAGTTTTTGTCTCAGCAACCTTACTTGATTCAGGTTTGTCAGCGAAAATCTTCTGATTACTTTTGTTAGTAATCTTGCCTTTAGACTTAACAAATTGCTTTTCAGCAATTTGTTTGGCGGAATGCTTTTCAGCATCCTTTTTCTGATCAGATTACTTTTCAGCAACATGTTTACGTTTTGAAGTCTTATTACTTTGAGTAGCAACAGGGGGTTTCTTGGTCATAGGTATTTGATTGCATGTTTCAGCAACCTTAGATTGACCAATTTGATAGACTTCTGGTTGAACACTATCAGTAGCACGAACAAAGGTTATTGGTGATTTGTCTTTACTCAAGAGTATCACGTCATCACCTTCATAAGTGGCACCTAAACCTTCCTTCTGAGATGGATCTCTCAGATAAGAATTTAGTTCTGTCAAAGTGTTACTAGCATTCGCATAAGATTTGAAATTTACTTTCATCTTTTTCAGCTCTTGTATTTCAGCAAGTAACTTCAGGATTGAAGATTGATATTCTTTCAATTCTGTTGACATTTGAGTGTCTTTCTCTGTAGCTTCAGCAAGTAGTATCTTAAGATACAATATTTCAGCATCTTTTCGTTCTGATTCATCTTTCAGCAATACGTACTTTTCAGTAGTTTGCTTAGTCAGAAATTCAGCATTCGGTAGTTTCTCTTGCTGTTTGCTCAGAGTTTTCTCAAATCTTTCCATTTCTCCTTGTATCTTTTCAAGATCAATTTCATTTTCATCATCTGATCTGAGTCAGTGTTACGAGAAATTACCTGATCCGCCATAAGACATAATTCCATGTTTGACACGTCTGGAAATGCTTCCATAGAGATTCCACAAACTTCTTTTCCAAATTCAACATCCATGGTTGATTCTTCTTCAGTGTCTGAATCTTCTTCCTCACTTTCTTCAGTGCTAGTGTCTATGCATAAAGCATCAATCTTAGCTTGAAGCTTCTTCTTTTCTACAGCAATCATGGCCTTTTTGAACTTCTTTCTTTTGTCGGCACTCTTGCCTTTCAGCAAGGGACACTTGGCCTTGAAATGACCAGGTTTCTTGCAGTACAAACAAGGGAATTTTACATCCACTACCCCTACTAGACACTCTAATTACGTCTAACCCCCTCTTAGTCAATCTATTACATACGGGTCCAAACTCAGCTTCGTCCGTTGACCAAACTAAATGGAAATTTAGACCAAACATGGCCTTAGCATTTTTATTGCAACTAGGTCCTTTGTTTCTCCTTGTTAATCGGAGTTGCACAACTCTGATCTGATCGATGCTGTAACCTGCTCCGATTTGAACGGAGCTGTGGCGGCAGAGCAAATCGAAGCTGTGCAGCTCCGATTTGCTGTTTTTTCTTTTTTTTATATATATATTTTTAATTTTTTTTAGTGATATTTAAAAAAAAAATTATTAGGGCTTAGTTGCAATAAAATTTGCGACAAATTTGAAATTTAAAGAAGTTATATGCTTTACGTTGAATTATTAAGTGCCAAATCGATAAAATTAAAACAATTTGAGGCTAATGTGTAATTAATGAAAATTGGAGTTGTTTGGTCAAAGTCAGAATTCAATATTTGACAAAGGATAAAAATGTCTTTACATTGATTTATTCGCCAAAAGTCAAATTCGTGGATTTAGGTGTAATTAAATCTTTCTAACAAGGGTGCTGGATTTAATTGTTTGGCTAACGAGGGCCTATCCGTAATAAAACGAACTAACAAGGGTAGTATATGTAAGAAGTCCTAGAAACAAAGATCATTTCCTATTGCTGGTTCTTTAGAGGAAGAGGTGGGCTGAGCTTGCTTATTCAGCGAGCTAGCATCTGTCTTGTATTTGTAGTACTTATTGCCAAGATGCTTTTTCAGCTTCTCCTTTGCTTTTCTTCTTTCAAGCTCTTTGCTGATAAATTTTCTCATATTTTTAACAGCCAAGGCACTTTCATCAGCATGCTCTTTTTCGTCCTTCTTTTCAGAAGATGAAACCTTAGTAGCAAGAGCAATGTTCTGCGATTTTTCAGCAGACACATTTTCTCTTTGTTTTGTCTCATAGTTTACAGCCGCAAGGTGAGAGAACAACTCTGTTGGAGTGATATTAGGCATTCCTTGACTATAATAAGAAGTTTTGAGTGTGGATCCATTCTTGATTCAAACTTCTGATGATGGTTTTCACCTTCTCAGAATCTGAATAGAAGTTTCCAGCACCTAAGGCAGCCATTTCACTCACAAGAGTTGTGAACCTGAAATCCAAGTCTTCCAGTGACTCAGCAGTACCTTGTTTAAAGTTTTGAAACTTTAACTTCAGGACTTCGAGTTTGTTTTCCTTAGTTTGTCAGATCCAGCACACAGATCTTGGATCATCTTCCAAGCTTCCTTAGCAGTCTTTGCACCACACAGTTTGCACTGTATGGTGTCAGGAGTAGACCGGATAATGAATTTTCTTGCGTGGCCATCAAGACGGAATCTATTGGCTTCATTAGTAGTCCATTCCTCTCTAGGTTTTGGTACGACTGTGTCGACCGGTTCACCTAAAACGGTTTCCTTTCCACCGACATCTGTGGTTTTATGAGGAAAGCTTCTTTCAAGTTTAGTGATCTTGACTGGGCCATCGTTTATGACAGTCACCATCTCATCACTAATAGCCTCAAGATGTAACATCATGTTGTTTCGTCATTTTTCATAGTTTTCCAGCTTTAGCAATGGAGCGTATCTTAAAGACATCCTGCAAAAGGCAACAAACTACCAACCTTGATCAAGTATGAGTGATTTACGGAAAGCACTTTAAAAGGGGATCTAGGTTCAGTGCAGAAGGAATGAACCTCCTGCTCTGATACCACTTGTTGGTCCCTTTAGACAACAAGTATAGACTAGAGGGGGGGGGGGTGAATAGTCTCTAAAATGTTTTCGTCGTCTAAAACTTTCTCATCAAGGTGCTTTTACTTTACAGTAAAGAGCTTGTGCTGATACTTAAAACAAATTTCTCAGCAAGGTACTTAATACTTGTCCAGTAGTAAGTTTTGCTAATACTTAAATAATCAGAGAGCGAAAGTCTTTCGAAATTAAGTACTTTTGATAAAACAACCACTCAGCAGGTTTAAGTAAAACAAATTTAAATCAAGTCAGCTGAGTAAAGGCTTTTTGAGAGAAACTGCAGTAACTAAGATAAAGCTTTGCTGAAATGTAAATGCAGTAAGTAAATCACACAAACACTTTATAGTGGTATCTGAGGGTGACGTAATCCCTCAACTAGTCCACTTTGTCCTTGCTAGGACTGAATTCACTAAGATAGATGATGACGTTCTTTACAACACCTAATCTACTAGAATTCCAGAAACCAAAGCACCCTTGCTTTGTTTCCAACCTAACCAGAGAACTATAACCTTGTTCTCCACCAAACTTGGGACACTTATCAGCAAATCCTTGCTTGATTAGTTCCCCCTGAATTTCACGCCTAAAAGGGTGTTTTATCAGTTAGAGAGGTTTTGGGTGAAGATTACTTATGAGATTAACTTTTCAGTTAATACCAAGTAATCTTAAGAAACTCAACTGAATAAATTTTCAGTTATAAGTATATTGTTTCTTGTTTAGGAGAAAGAATACTTAACCAATTTCTTAGCTAAAGTTCTACTTCTTCACAAGTAGCTTTTATTTCAAGCTTAAGTCTTGGGTCGGATCTTTAGACAGTAATGAGCTTAAGAAAGATGTGAGTTTGAAAGCACAAGGGAGTGTAAGATCACGTTGTTGACACACTTTCTTACACTGCCTAAGGGTCTCTATTTATAGTGATTTCTTGATGACACACTTTCTTTCACTGCCTAAGTCTTCATCAAATGTTCCTCTTTTACAATGTCCTTTAAAAATCTTAATTTTTCCTATGAACCTTAAGAGTACTAATCACATGACTGATCTTAATTTAGCATGGTAATCCGTTCATCAAAATTACAAGTTTCCTAACAATGGCGTTCTGTTGCTCGACCGTGAGCTCAGGGCGGTTCTCAGTCCTGGCCAGGTAATCCTCCTGAAAATTCAAAAAAACAAGAATTAGTCATTGAAGAAGCACATAAATAAATGTTTAGGAATGGAAAAAAAAACTTGCCGCGACTTTCTTGCTACGATCATCACGGAAGGTCAGCTGCCCGTTGTCATCGTACTTCCCGTGGCACTCACAGAAGTGCTCCCACATCGTCGGCTCCCTCACCTCCGATATCTTCATCGAATATAGACAAATTAATTAATATATAGACAGATTAATTAATGATTGAAAAAAGACTTTAAACACAAAGAAACTATTAGAAAGTAACTCAATTCAATAATAACTTAGCGCATCAAGGTGTCGTACCAACTGGGATTTCGAACCCGGTTTATGAAAGATCATGCCTGTCCCATCTTGTGGATTATGGCCCCGGTTCGCGATGTTCTGCTCCGACAGCTTATGGACTTCAGGGTCCTCGTCCCAATACCTGATCCACGCGGGCCACTCGTCCTCCCCAATCCATCCTGCCTCTTCCAGCTCTTCTTGATCTTAGCAATCTTCTTCTGGAAGGCATCGGAGCCTTCATGTTCGAAGCAATACCACAACTTCAACTTGAACTTGTTGGGGAGGAAGAACTTCTCCTACATTTCACAAATTATCCACACTTTAACAGGACATATAACCCAAAAAAATTACGCATTGTCCGAGTACAACTAACAACACGGTGACTAGCATATCACCCAAACAAATTACACATTGTCCTAGTACAACTAAAAACATGGTGACTAACATGTCACCCAAACAAATTACACATTGTCCTAGTACAATTAACTACACGGTGACTAACATATCACCCAAGTAAAGTGGATAACATACCACTCAAACAAATTAGAACATAACATAAACAAATTAGAACATAACATAAAATAAAGCGTACAAGAAATTAAGATCACTAACCTCGAGAGCATTCCACATCTCCACCTTCCTATACAGAGAGTATGCCACTAGCTCCCTTTGGCAGAAGATCCATGGTCTTCGTGGCTTCCTTGCTGATGAGCTTAGCAGCCTCCTCGGCATCAGCATGTTGCAATGACATACATACACAAATAAAACTGTTACAAAATACTTTTAAAAAAAATGCAATTATAAGTAAAAATTATTGATGTACTTACACATTCCCAGGCATGGGCCACACAACAAGCTTCACATGCATCTTCACACCCTTTGTGTACTCCTCCAGGGTGAAGCCATCATCCAGAAAGTTTTCAAAAACGTCGGATGGGCCAGTAAACCCCGCACTGCTTCTCGACCGCTGGCCAGGCTCCGAGGTCTCATTAACATGTGGCACCCCGAGTCCGACTGAGAATTGGGGGTGCGGAATGGCGAGTCCGGCTCAGACTCGCTAGCGGGGTAGCTATGGCTGCTGGCGGCCAAAAGCTTCTCCAGTCTCTGTGGCCTCGACATTATCTACAAGTTAAACGTCCAAACAACAAGTGTTAGAAACAACTTCCGAAAAAAAAAAGGAGCATTTTACAACAAATGTTGTAAACTGTTAGAAACAACAAATGCTACATTTTTAAAATTGAGAATTTTAAACTCACAGGGTTTACAGCTCCATTTTGGAGCTGTAAAATGCACCAAAATGGAGCTGTAAACTCTCCGAGTTTACAGCTCCAAATGGGGGTGCAAAATGATCCAAAATGGAGCATTTTACGTCTCCATTTAGAGCTGTAAGCCTCAACAAAATCAAACAGAGCAAACTAACATCAAACAGATCATGATTAACCAAAGTCTACATGTATCAAACAGTACATGATTAACCAATATTACCGGCACCCATTTTCATCTTCTAAGAGAATACTATAAATCACAAACAAAAATGAAATGAATATTGATAGAAGAAACGAATATTGCCCATGAGACAGTCCCCGGTCCTAACCCTACCTAACCAGCACCCAAAATTTTCACTACCACCAGGTGTTTGCTAAAAGTTTGAATCTTAAGCTAGAATGGATATTGATAGAAGAAACGAAAAATGAAAGCATCAAAGCTGCCATGGAGAAAAATGAAACGAAAATAGAGTGAAAAAAATTAATTGAATTGAAAACTGAGATTTGAATTGAATTGAAAGCACTTACCAGTGGACGAAGAGAAGAATTGATTGATCGGAAAAGAGAAGGACGACGAGTGGCCTGTGGCGGTGCGGTGGTGGCCGAAATCGAGCAGTGGTGGCGAAATTGGGCGGTGGTGGTGGGGAAATCGACTAAGACAATTTTGATGGTGGGAAAATCGGGCAGTGGTGGTGGTCGGGGAGGGCGGTGGTGGCGAAATGGCTCGGTGGTGGGCGGAGGATTAGGGATTTTGGAGTAATAGAGAAAGGGGGAAATGGAGGAGAAGAAGAAGATCCCCCGATCTGTATATAAAATATAGCTATCCGTCGCCATATAATTATTTTATTTTTTTTTCATTTTTTTTAATTTAAAACATATTCTGGTCAACTCATATAGCGACCGATGAGGCTACCCGTCTTCATTGTAGTGATGGATAAACCTTATCCGTTGCTAATCTTTAGCCGGATTTTCTCTCCAAAGGCGCGAACTGATCTTATAGCGCAGTTCGTCGCTAAATAGCGATGGATGCGATCCGTATCTAGTAGTCCGTCGCTAAATGGTTGATTTCTTTTAGTGTATATACAAATGAAAGTTTCCAATCATCTAGTTCCATCAACTACTGCCTAATGAGAGCCACCAGAGGTCGATGAACCCGCACCGGATGCACCTCCCTGTTCAAGCAAACAACAACATATTTGGAGTCCGTATGAATCTCAATATCTTTAATGTTAAACTGTAAAACTGAACACAAGCCATGATATAAACCATATAACTCTGCCAAATGATTATTAGCATGACCTATGAAATAGGAGAACTCACGAATAAAGTTATCTGCTCGATTTCTAGTCAAACCACCACAGCCGGACTTGCCTTTATCTTGCAAACACGAACCGTCGAAATTTAAAATCCATTGTTGAGAAGATAAAGGTTTCCAATTACACAATATAGTTATGGTGCGACTAGGGATCTTACCAGAGAAACATACCTGTGACTGTTTTTTAAGAGCCAAACCATTCCTCAATGACCAACTATTTATCAGGTTGAGTTGTGTCTCTGAGTTACAAGTGAAACTATTTATCACATCAAATAAGGACCAACTATGCCAGTCCCAATTTTTTATTTTTTTTTAAACGGCCAAATAATATTAATAGTAAAAGAGCATAAGAAATGCTCAAGAGAGTACAACGAGAGTTAACAAACAAACCACGAGGCATCCAACCTAACCTCAACCTAAAGAACCTTTCCAAAGCACAAGCGCCCAAAACAAAAAGGTGCACTACCAAGGCAACACCAAGACTTTACATCGACACCCAAACTTTTTTTTTTTTTTCTTTTTTCTTGAATCGGCTAAAATTTTATTAATAAACTCGAGTATAAGAGATGCTCATGAAAGATAATGTCCATAACCGAAACAACAAAGAAAAACTGAAGCCATAAAAAGGCCAAAGAAAAATAAAGAACAGGAGGATAAAACAAGAGCCTCCCCGGAGTACAAATTGACCTCAAACAAAACAAAACAAAGATGAGCTAGCCAGGAAGTCTTTAAAGACCAAACAAGCTTGTCAATCCAAGGCATCAGCGAGAGAGGACAGTAGTAAAATCAGCAAAACAGGCCACGAAGAGTACCGTGGACATGGTCACAACCCAAGCCGGTAAGAAGAGCCACGGACCCACAAGGACAAGTCAAAACATAGAGTAAGCATTTTAAAATAATTTTTCTATACTCCAACCAAACGCCGGTTTCCTTAACGCGGTGGAGAATAGTCTATTCCTCACTCCATGTTTGAACTCCTCCCACCAAAGACGACAAAGCAACGGGAACACCTTTTCGCCTCTTGCGGTCACGCTCCTACACCCTATGTCAGAAAATTGTACTTAAAAGGAGCAACTTTAAGATAGGAACATCCGAAGCTTCATCAAACGCCTAGGTCCATCCTAGTTAATGTGGGATGACTATGACTTATGTTTTACTATCCCTCCTCTTAAGTACAACATAACCAACAAGTGGCAAGAAATTTAAGGCCACACCAACAAGAGGAAGACAAGAGTCATCCAACCTAAGCAAGCAAAGAAGACAAAGAAGAGATAAAGTGAGTAACGATCAAGGAGAAAAACGCCTTTCAATCATCCGCCAAAAAGGTCCAAACCAACGGCTCGCCACCTAAGAGACAAAGACATCAAATACAAACCCCTGTTAGAAATATTAGCTAAAGAAGAACCTCCCCCCACTGTCACCCTTCATAATCGGCTTCTCCCCTATCTACCAATCCTCCTAAACAACCATATTCAAACATAATCTCAGCTCCCCAAACACGAGCTAATTTGATGATAACTCTTCAACTCACCTTTCCCCTTAAGCCACCACCAACACCTCATTTAATATTTTCCACCACATGCCCCGGGTTTTCCTCATCTCCTTTAAAAGATAAAGCATTTCTAGCTAGCCACAAGCTCCATAAAGAGAAATGCCAAAACACAAGCCAAACTTTCTTATTATCTCTAGGTGCCACATTAACAAAAGCTTCTAAAGCTTCCTCAAGAGAATCCCCCAAAGGGCAAGTGATACCCAACCACTCGAAAATTAGCTCCCACACCCTTCTAGCGAAACTCAATAGAACATGACTCGAAGTCTCCTCCCCCCACCACACCTTTTTCAACGAAAGTCTTCATCACTAAAGAATATTCCTCTTCTCTTCAAATTAACCTTCGTTGGAAGCCTATCTTGGATTGCCTTCCACACAAAGACATTGATGCTCAAAGGTACATACTTATTCCAAACCTCTTTGATTTATCTTGCCATCAACTCCACACCTTCACCTTCATCTATAGCCTTATAACCCTCCCTTGTCGTATAACTCTCTTCATTCCCTCCTCTCCACATCCATCTATCTTTTTCTCCCACACGAATAGGATTCAACACCACCCACTCTCTTAGATCCTCTTCTTCCTTCTTTTCCCATTCAAACATCTCCCTTCTCCACACTCCCTCAAAAACACCCACCCCATTTCTCCACGAGAGACTTTATTCCACCTTACAAAGTTTCTTACAATCAAGAGAATAAAGTCTAGGGAATGTATCTTTGAGAGTACCCCTCCTCCCCCCCCCCCAACTATCCTCCCAAAATAAGGTGTCTTTCCCATCTCCAATCACCCGTTTACACCGAATTTTAAACCACTCACTTGCCCCCACCGACACAACAATATTTCTCCACCAATCCGACCATTTGCTCAAGGGATTTCTTCCACTTAAGATCATATCAACATTCTCCTTCCAACTACCATACTTGGATTCCAATACCTTTTGTCAAAGATCGTTCCCCCAATCAACACTTTCCAAGCCCACCGGCTTAATAGTGCTAAGTTGAAAAGATGAAGGTCTTTCAAACCTAGGCCACCTTTTTCCTTGGTCAAGAAAACCTTGTCCCATGAGACCCAAGCAATCTTCTTTTTCTCTTTCTCTCCCTCCCCCCCCCCCCCCCAAAGGAAATTCCTTTGTAGTGCTTTCAACTCCTTTCCCACTCCAACCGGCATTTTGAAAAAGGATAAGTAATAAAGGGGAAGAGCGTTAAGGACCGCTTTAGTGAGAACCAATCTCCCACCGAGGGAGAGGAACTTGTTTTCAAAAACTCCTAATCTCCTTGAAAAACTCTCTTTTACCCCTTTCCACATCTTTTTGTCTCTAGCTACTCCACCAATAGGCAAGCCTAAATAGATGAAAGGTAAATGCCCAACTTCACACTTGAGAGCACTCACCCAATCCTTCAAGTCTTCTTCCTCCACCCTCACTCCGAAAAGATTGCATTTTTTGAAGTTGATCTTCAAGCCCGACAAAAGTTCAAAAAGATGTAACACTCCTTTTACCACCTTGATGTTCTCCAAAGAAGCCTCCCCAAGGATTAAGGAGTCGTCGGCAAATTGAAGATGAGAGATGGGAATTTCATCTTTCCCACCTCTACGGTTTGAATTTTCCATCTCACAAGCCTTAGACAAGAGCCTACTTAAGCATTCGGCTACTATAAGATACAAGAAAGGAGAAAGGGGATCTCCTTGTCTTAATGCTCTCTTAAGTTCGAACTCCTTGGTTGGGCACCCGTTTAATAAGATAGAAGTTGTGACCGTAGTGACACACTCCTTCATCCACTTGATCCAAGTTTCCCCGAAACCAAACACTTTCATACAATCAAAAAGAGCTACCAAATTGACCAAGTCATAGGACTTTTCAAAGTCGATCTTCAAAAGAAAGATTTTCTTCTTTTTCTTCTTGGCTTCATCCAACACCTCGTTTGCTATGAGGACCCCATCCAATATGTTACGATTTCCAATGAAGGCCGATTGATTACACTCGATCACCTCTTCCAACACTTTACTAAGTCTTGTGGCAAGGACTTTGGATACCACCTTGTATAAACTTCCCACCAAGGAGATAGGCTTATAATATCCCAACCCCATCGGACTTGGTCTCTTTGGATTAAGGGTTATGAAAGTACTATTGATGATGCCCTTGCAAAGTCTTCCATTTGAGTGGAATTCTTCGAAAACCTTCAATAAATCCTCTTTCACAATGTCCCAACAATGTTTGAAGAAAAGACCTCCAAAATCATCCGGCCCCGGACTTTTATCGTTGCCACAATCCAAACTCGCTAGATGAACCAAGAAAAACCAGCCTATATGAGTTCTGGAGTAGTACTGACCGAGAGTGGTAGTAATAACCACATGACCGAGAGCTCTCAACAAGGATGTACAAACACACTTCAAGGAACAAAAATACGCCCGAGATAAAATAAACCGAACAAGCCGCAAGAGGATAGATCAAACATAGAGCAAGTAGTTTAAAATAATTTCCCTATATTCCAATCAAACGACGGTTTCCTTATCGCGTTGGAAATATAGTCTATTTCTAACTCTATGTTCGAACTCTTCCATTCAAAGTCGAGAAGCTAGGGTATGCCAAGTAGCTTAAAATAATTTTCTTATATTCCATCCAACGACAATTTCCTTATCGCGAAGAGATTATAGTCTATTCCTTGCCATACCCCCGCAACTCAACACCAACCAAAGAACCGAGGAGAGTAATAAACAACACCCCAAGAGCATGAAAACCCACTTCTAGAAACTCTAGAGATTACATTCCTCCACCCTATGTCAATAATCGGACATTTAGCGAGCTAGTTAAGGTAGAAATACCATTTGTCCATCAAACGTCAAGGTCCACATAGCTAAAGGTTGGTTTTGGGAGATATCCCACATAGCTAAAATTAAGAAGGAAAATTCTAAATAAAAGAGCATGGTTTGGCTTAGGGGTTGGACCCCTTGGGGGTACCCATGCTTTTGGAAGGGGGAGGAGCTAGATGGCTCCTCGGTTCGTCCAAGCGCACCCGTCATAGGTCCAGGGGTCCACGTGTCGGGGGCCTGGGCTAAGGCTAGCTAGTGGTGGATATTATCTTTTTGGGCCAAATACTAACTTTGTTGTTTTGGGTCCAATTAGAAAAGCCCAACGGGGCGATCCGGTCCGGTCCAGAAGCGAGTGGATAATTTTTCCTTGCTGGAAAAATTCTATCCTGAACGCTTCAGCGAACAGGTGCGAGTTTCAAACAAAAAGTTGTGTCTTTTCGTTCTGAAAAATAGCGTCTTTTCTTTCGTGCCTGTTCGTCACACCACTTTGCCACTATTTATAGTCCCTTCCTGGATTGCAGAAAGCACACATCAATTCGCAATCTCTCCTTCTTCTCTATATCTCCAGAAAAGCTTCTCTTCTCATATTGCAGTAGTACCAACCGGAGTTCGTATTTCAAGTGCTTGTATACGTTCTCTACCTGCAGTTATATTTTGGGAGACCGTTCGTCAGATACTGTGAGCACCAGCGCAGAACGAATAAAGTCTTAAGGAAAAGAGTGCAATCACTCAACTCTGCAGACTTTCTTTTTCCAGTTTACTTGTTCTCCTGTTTTGCTCATACCAATCAACAATCTCCACCCTATGTACGATTGCCGAAAAGTGGCAAGTAATTTAAGACGTGAGCAAAAGAGAAGACAAGAGTGGTTAGGACTATATGTAGGAATTTATAGATCCAAAAGGATCCCCTACTCAAGTGGACCTTAAGTCCTCCAAGATGTTACAAGCCAAACCCAACGGTTCAACCTCTTGGATTAAAACCCGAGACTAAGTTGAAGCATCAACTAATCTTGAGTCCCTTACCCGAACGAAAATCACTACTCCATGGTCTAGGAACAACAACCGGTCAACCCGAAATCACCTCCATGTGGCTCGGTCAACACCATCCCATCGTGAACAACACAAACCTCAAGCACCTAAAAACGCCTCCCCATAGAACTAGCCAGTAAGCATCCAAGACCTGATGCCAGTCCCAATTAGTTGGTGTAAACACCAACCTAGCTGATGGAACCGAGGACAATGTGCAAATGAGTGAATGAAAGTTTCTGACTCAGTTTCACAAAGTCGACAAACAAGAGAGATAGGTACATGCCTTCTCACAAGGTAATCTGCAGTAGGCAAAGAATCCCAGAGCTAACCACCGGAAAACTTTTATTCTAGGTAAAACTTTTAACCTCCATAACTTAGACCAATTCCATGTAGGAAACTGACAATTTTTAGTAAAGTAATCAAATCAAATGGAAGTTAAATTTGTTATTATCGAGTTTTTCAAGTACAGATTTAAAAGGTAGTGACTGTGGATTCCTATTGGCATTTTTATAGAATAAATTAAAGTCTTAATTGAAGTAAACTAAGGTATGGCCATTTCTTTTTCAATATGATTTATTAGAAACTGTGTCACGTGCTACGCGTGTGAAGCGTAATCTTATTGAACATTATTGTTTTATTAAAGGGAAATTTTCATCTGGTACCCCTGTTAGTTTTTTTACTTACGTTTTTATCATTCTTAGTCTAACAATTACATATAACCCCATGTTCGGAAAAATCAATTACATATTACACAACGATCTTGAGTTTTCGCGAATTAAGGCTTGAAAAGTATCATTTTACCCTCATTTAAGTTTAAGTTTTAAAAAACAACCAAACACCTTCAATTATCTTTTATTACATATTTGACTCTAAATTTTCCTATTTTACAAATTTAACTATAAATTATTTAAAATTAACCCCATTACTTATCTAAATCTCAAAATGATCTTAAATATTATTGCAAAAAGATCCTATACAAAATTCTTCATTCATTTTCAGTCTTTTTTTTTCAGAAAATAAATTAAAAAATGATAAAAAGAAAAAAAAAACGGAACAACCCCATCGGAGCTGCCCTGAGCTGCTGATTGGAGCTGTAAAAAGCTCCGATTTTCCGACCAAATCGGAGCTTTTTGAAGCTCTGATTCAGAGCTTTTTTTACAGCTCCAATTGGAGCTTTAAATAAGCTCCAAATCGGAGCTTTTAAAGCTCCGACTGGAGCTTAATTTCCGGTAGCTCCGGCACCGGAATTTTTTTTCCGGTGCCGGAGTTTAAAGAAGATGGTGCTTGAGAAAAAAAGAAAAAGAAAAAAGAAAAATAAAAGTAATAAAAGAAAAAAGAAAATAAAATTAAAGGATGAAAGAAATAGAAAACAAAAAAAATATATATATATATATATGATAAGGGCTTGTTTGGGGATGTGAATTTTCAAAAAATTTGTAACTTGGCCAACTTAAATGGGGCAAAACGTAACTATTGAACTAATAGGGGAAATATGAAAAGCGGTACACTAAGAGGGGGTGGTAGATAAAATTTTCCCTTTATTAAATAATGTATTGAAATGAATAGAGTAAATATATAATATTCACATAATGACTTCAAACGTAACCAAAAATAATTAATTGAGTAATTGAAGTTAACATAAATGGTGTCCTATAAATGTATATAGTTTTTGTAGTTATGCAATGAATAATTTTGATTTGAATGATATTAGACATACGAAAAGTATTTTACCGATGAGTTAAGAACCATCCGATACATCTGTAGGCTTTGGAACATTCAACTTCGAAATCTGCAATGCAGCTTTCACATGTGCGTCATTATCTCATGTCATTTAAGAATAATTTAAGGTCAAAATGACACTCGAAAAAGTCAACAAAATTAACTGTTACATTTGTTATTGGACGGAGGAAGTATGCCTTTTTTCATAAACATATCATGATTATTTTTAAATTTAGTACAACCATAAAACTTTGTGTTAAAAAATAAAGATATAAGAAGATAATAAATAAAAAAGAATAAAATTACGTCAATAAGATTCGAACCCAACACCTTCAATAAAAATAATGATACAAATAATAGAGAAAAATCACGCCAACGAGATTCGAACCAAATACCTTCAATAAAAATAATAATACAAATAATGGAGAAAAATCAAGGCAATAAGATTTGAACCCTGCATCTTTTAATTAAACAATGACACATGTACGTACGAGATTGAAATCGAATAAGTAAGATCAATGGATTAAAATTGATTGGTACGTGTAAATCAATCATATTAGTTTAGTGTACGATAAGTTCCAAGTTTTATATATTGATGATAAATGGATCATCATAACTAATAGCTAGGTCATTCGAAGGTTTGACTTCAAGTTTAAAAAGTTCAAAAGTTATAATAATAATAGTAATCATGTTGGTCCCTTTAAACAACAAGAAAAGACTAGAGGGCGGGTGAATAGTCTTTTCAAACTTTCGTCGTTTAAAACTTTCTCAGCAAGTGCTTATTACTTTTCATTAATGAGTTTGCTGATACTTAACTTTCTCAGCAAGCGTAAGTTACTTTTCAGTAGCTAGGTTTGCTGATACTTAAAATCAGAGAGCGGAAGTCTTTGATACAATAAGTGCTCTTTCAGTAAGTAAAGGTTTCAGCAAGTGATGTGAGTGACTGTGTACAGACAGATATGATTTGCTAAAAACTAAGTACAGTAAGTAAATCACACAAACACTTTTATAGTGGTATCTGAGAGTGGCGTAATCTCTCAACTAATCCACTTTGTCCTTTCTAGGACTGAATCCACTAAGATATGATTGAGGTTCCTTACAATCTCCTATCTAGAGCGATTCAAACAGAAACCAAAGCACACTTGCTTTGTCTCCAACCTAAACTAGAGAACTCAACCTTGTTCTCCACCAAACTTGGTACTTTTAATCAGCAAAACTATGCTCGATTAAGTTCCCCCTGAATATCACGCCTGAAAGGGTGTATTTTCAGTTAGAGAGTTTTGGGGTGAGATAACTTAATTATATCTTATTCAGTTACAAAAAGTAATCTAAGAAACACAACTTTGAATACTTTGCAGTAAACAAGTTTGATTGTTTCTGGTGTCAGTACTTGTTCTTGTTCGAAAAGAAGAACACTTAACTAATTTCTTAGCCGAGTTTGTTCTACTTCTTCACAAGTAGCTTTTTCAAGCTTTAAGTCTTGGAACAGATCAATGGCAGTATAGAGAGTTTGAAGGTATGTGAGTTTAAGCACAAGTGAGAGTTTGATCACGTTGTTGACAAACTTCAACTCTTTGCCTGATGACCTCTATTTATAGTGCAAGTAAGGAGCCGTTTGAATTTCAAATCCTAAGGCTTTTGTTCCTTAACATGTCACTATCTTGGTTTTGTACTTTCAGCATCGTCCTTGTTTGTCTTCTAGTCTTCATGTCCTTCGCGTGCATGCTTTGCATTTAATGCTTATTTGAATAGAATTCAAACAGTAACATTGGAGCGCAAATGCAAGTACTTTCAGCAAGAGGTCACATATGTTCCATCAGCAAGTGGTCAGTCTCAGTTTCAGCAAGCACAACCTACTCTGTCTTTTAGATTTTCACTTATGCAAGCTGTTGCTGAAGTTTCCACTTTCTGAGCAACATGTGCCTTTGTAGATACCAGTATTCAGAAATCTTCTTGTCTTCAGATCTTCAAAATTCTTCAAGTCTTCAGATCTTCGATAATCTTCAAGATTCTGAGCGGTTTCTAAATGCTTCAATAGTTTGTTTGTAAAAACAAAGTACATCGTCAGCAAATGCTTCAATAGGTTATTTTCTTTTCAGAAAATAAGATACATCATAAGCTAAAGCTTCAATAAGTTATTTTCTTTTAAGAAAATAAAATACATCGTAAGCTAAACAACCAACCTATCTAGCACCTAATCTAAGTCTTCAGCAAACGTTCCTCTTTTACAATGTCCTTAAAATTCTAAATTCCTATGGACCTTAAGAGTACTAGTTACTGGACTTTCCTTAATTTAGCATGGTTAATTGCTCATCAAAATTATAAGTTTCCTAACAAATCAATTAATGATATACTCTACAAGAAAAACTGGATTCAGCAACGGATGTCATCCGTCGCTATGTATGCCCGATCTGTCGCTATCCGTGCTTAGCGACGGATGGTCCGTCGCTAAATAGGACGTCGCAGAAAGTGGAGTCGCTAATTCATTTACGGTCTGTTTGGCTTTGAACTGGCTTGTGGTATTTTATTATTTTTGTAAATCGGTGTTGTTGGGTTACGTTTGGCTTTTTTGTTAAATAACAAAAGACACAACCCGAGTTAGTATTTACCATTTCCAAAACTCGTTTCTCTCTCTAGCCTGCCATTTCAGTCTCTTGTCTCTCTCCCTTCTATCTTTCTCACCGACAACCATGGGCACCGGGAAAAGAATTCCGGCCAAATCTCCACCGTTAGGCCACCCACGACGAAACCAAACACACCATTAGACTCCCCTCGTCCCGATCTACAATCCTATCGGAACCAAATATCAAAACGGTTGACTTCCCAAATCGATGGTCGGCGCGTGGAGCTTTCCGGCGGCGCGTTCGTCTACCTTGGAGAGGCCATGACCGACCCGTGGTGGAGGCAGCTCGTACAGTGACGGAAATGGAGTTTCCCGGCGGCTTTGTTTTTTTCGTCTGTTTTCTGATCCATTGGAGGTTTCCGGCCTTCTTAACTGGTCGAATTGAGTGGACTCAAATAACAATAAGATGAGTTCTCTAAACTCTAATCCTTTGTCTTTACACTTGGAATTTCATTACGATATTATTTTTCTGGGTATGTTTACTGTGTCTTATGTATTTTTCTTGTATGGATTTGTCTGTGCTAATTGATTTGGGCGTTTGATTATTGCATGTGTAATTTAGTTTCTTTAATTTGGGAAAATATTAGGGATTAGGGTTTTTTTTCAATTTTTTTCTTTTTATTTCTTGTTGTGGGGTTTTATTTTTATTTTCATATATTTGTATGTTTTCGTTTTTTGTTGTGGCATCCTCTGATTCCAACCTAGTTTTTGATGAAGATTGTTTACGTGTCCAATTTGCTTTTTCTTTTAGGATTGTTTGGATCCACTTTGCTATGATATTCGATAAGTGTAGTCTTTTTTAAGTTTGTAATAGGGTTAGTTATAGTTCATGTTGGCTTTGCAATAGTTGGGTTGTTGCAGTTTGCGTTATTGTGATGTCTGCTTTTGAAAGCCAGTTCAAAGCCAAACAACCTGTTGTCTAGGATGTCCCCTATTTACCCTATTGTGATGTCTGCTTTGCTATGATGTCCCCTATTTACCAAAACAACAAAATACCAGTTCAAAGCCAAACAACCTGATGTCTGCTTTTCTTTTTGGTCAACAATGATTAGGCCAGAGAGGGAGTTGTGGAGTTGCCAGATTATCTTCCTTGGCAGCCCTTGAACCAAATTACGGCACATTGTACTCAAAGGTGATGGACTCGTGACATTACTCTCAGTTTTAATGCATGGCAGTATTTAATTTTGGATGCTTATACTATCTGTACCTCCCTTGCATGTGAATAACAGGGTTATATCAGCGTCGTATCTTGGCGTGGCTCAACTGTCGTTCCAGTCGAGCAGCCATGGCGTTGCTGCCTTTGCACGGTATGATGTGTTCGGTTTTCAGAAAAGCAGACCCAAACAGGCTAGTCAGAAAAGTTATAACATATGCATGCATTATAATATGCATTATCATGTCATTTTGCATTATTGTAGTGGAAAAATGGAACATTGGCGATGATGATTGCATGCATGGGTTATAAACGACGGTTGACTTGTACAATTAACATATGAGCTACACCGTATCTTGGCGAGGCGATTTCTATCGCAGCCATGGCGGATGCCTTTGTTAGTTTTGTACAGGCATCCATTTCTGAGTTTTATTGATAAAAATCTGAGCCAACTTGCATTCTAAACTGTTATGTCTATACTGATGAAATTTCCTTTGTTTTATTTTTCCCAACTTGCATTGTAGACTAGTTGCCTTGTGAATATATCTGAGCTAACTTGTCATATTTGGTTGAGGTGTGCCACATTCTACTTTAGTTTGTGGTAGGAATGTTGGGATTTTGCATGTCATTTGTCATTATATACAAATTTTTCAAAATTATTAACTTCATTTACTTCATTGGGAATGACTACTCATGTTGGGACATGAGTGCCTATTGTCATTCATGTTTCCCAACACCAAACCATTACCACATTTTTGACCAATTTTTTTATTCCCATTTTGGCACTAGCTTCAAATAGGGACACAACTACAACTTCCAATGCATCCCTTCCTTACTATAAATGTGCATCCTTAACTTTCATTTCCTTACACCTAAAACACACAAGAAACACTACTCTCCTACTATCCTCCCCTACCTCTTTTGCAAACAGCTGACATCCCCCTACTCCCAATTGAATTTTCTTTTCACGTTAAGGTGCACATTTCATTACCTTCATAGAGTACTTAGCTTCATTACATGCATTTTAGTTGCTATGTCTACTTGGTGCTTTATTACATGTCTTCAGTTACATGCAATTGAGTTGTTATGTCTATTTCGTTCTTCATCACATGTCTTTTGTATGTGTAACTTATTATCACTTTAGCGTTATGTTTACGATCATCCCATCATATACTCTCATTCCAGCATATAAAAAGTACGTAAAATGAAAGAAATTGGTTCTAGGCTGTTTGGGTTTACTATTCTTAAACCGGCTGCATTATATTCTGCTATGCTTCAGTTCTCATGCACTAAAGGAAATCAATGGATACACTCGAAAGTTGCCACTGTTTGCTCCTTATTGGTCTTCGGAGAATTTTATTTATTTATTTATTTTTTTAAGGAAACCATTACTGTCTTAAACATGTAGTTGCTATTAATATTATTTTGTAATTCTATACTTTTATGGTTATTTCACATATCGTACATCCGTTTGCTGTACTTTGTCATTGCGAACAATTCAAACTTTCTATAATATTTGCATATGTGAATGTCTATATAATGCGCGTAAACGTATGTAAGGTTTAAAGGTACCTTGATAAAACCGGGACGTAACGCTACCAAAGATAATTCATTATCTGAGTTATATTATACAAAATGCATAACTAAAAAGGCTGTTTATAAGCAGACACCCCTTAGTAGGCAAACTTTTTTTTTTAATTATCTCTAGCCTTTGAAAGTTAACAAAAAACCATTAAAAAAATTTCTAAGCTTTAAAAAACATTTTCTAACCTTTAAAATAAATTTTCTAAAGTACCCGGCATAAAAGAAACCATTAAAGGTCATGAAAAGTTTTCTAAGCTTTAAAAAAATTATAAAGTTTTCCGAAAAATGGATCCACATTTGAACACCAGAACTTAGTCATTCGAACACCATCTAATCATTATGTTGGTATGTTAATAATTCCTTGTGCAGTCAATGGCTACCGGATCATCCAGCTCTTCCAGTCGTAGGCCAATTTCCTGCGACCATCCTTGGACTCCTGCCACGCATAAAAGATTTATCCGCACTGTTTTATCTTTTGGTGAGAAGGGAAAAATGGTTGGTACGAGTTTTCAATGGACTACATGGAGGGAGATTCTGGCCATAATGAAAGATGGCTTACCTGAAAATGAAAACCTTCGAGTGGCTCATCTGGTTACCAGGTACAATATTATGAAGTATGAGTTTCAGCGCGCTTCAGAAAAAAAACCCACAGAGCCAAGTTGGATTGTGAAGCCGAATGGTGATTTGGTCCGCCTCGCCTACTACGATGTCAATGAATGCCGTCGAGTTCCCGAGGAGATGATTTTCTTCAAGTTCCAGCAGATTGGAGACATGTTGACTCTTTGTCGGAAAGACCCATAAGGGAACGGAGCCTATCACAAAAGGCAACATAATTCCCTTTCCGTAATGCTAAGCAATTCCCTTGCATAATAATGTTGAAAATCTCCAATAACATGCGCTACTTCAATATGTAACCGCAACTAATGGGTTCAGTGTGTACCCGTATTATTATTTCTAAACATGTGTAACTGTTACTTTGACTTATCGTAATGAACTTTGCATTAACGAATTTCCAATTATATGTTTCTAATATTATTTTGTCATTTTATTTTATTAATTTAAATCCGTATTTGTTGCAAAATGTCGGTGTTTTTTTTTACAAAAAAAAAACAAATTTAATTAAAAAATGTTTTTTTTTTATTTTAGATTATATTATTCAGATTTTTTTATTTCTAATATACCAATTCAACACAACAATAAATAATCCTCCCACTATTTAAACAACCCCACACAATCTCTCACCAATCCCAATACATGCCAACACATCATTAAACAAATCAAACAAACATTATCTTACACATTCTCTTACAACACTCATCATTATACCTATAAAAATTCTACTACCCTACCACTCAAACTCCTTAATTCAAACCCAACTACAACATCAAAAACTAAATTAACAAATCCTTAATTCCGTCACTATTCCGGCTTTTGTTAAATTTAACAAAATACCACAAGCCAGTTCAAAGCCAAACATCCAGTTAGCGACGGATCGGGCTTATCCGTCGCTAAATTTAGCGACGGATTAGTTATTCCGACGCTCAATTGGCGTGTTGAACAATTGAGCGACGGATAATATTATCCGTCACTAAATATAGAGACGGATAATCTTATCCGTCTCTAAATCTGATTTAAAAAAAAAAAATTGTTTTAAATTTATTTAATTCACCTACAATATAATAAAATATTAAAATATATTTTTTTAAATGCAATAAGGTGTTGCGAGAATCGAACTCGCAACCTCTCGCATTAAGCGAGAATCATACCACTAGACCAAACACCCATATTTCTTATACTACACAAAAATGATCAAATACGCATAAAAATAAACCAACCGAATAAGACAGACTCTCATAAAAAAAAAAATTGAGAAGAAAATGAAATACAAAGAATTTTAACATAACCACCGTACGCAAAACCAATGCAATTCAAATGGATATCATGTAAATTCACCTTATCATTATATCTCAGAGCAGACATTTTCTCATTTCCACTAAACCACCCCAATTAAGTCATTGAGAACCTCCTGCATCACCAAACAAGATAATAAATTTCATCTTCATATACTTATTATAAGCATGGAACTTAAGAAAAAAAAGTAGTATTAATTAATGGTATGAAATGATAAGGTTTATTTGTCTCTTGGGTGGTAATCTTTTCAATACTATTTGCTGGTATTGAATGATAAGTTTTATCCTAAACACACGTGTGAGCGCAGTTTTCATTGTTGAAGGCATGACAATGGCCAGAGGTTCTAGCCCACTCTTCACAAGGAGCAGTTGATTCACAAACATAAGAAGACAAGGCCAAGAGAAACCACAATCACATATAATTTCAATAATTCAGACTTGAAAGTACAGAAAGAATGGATAAGTTTAATCTTAAATTACCAGCTCACAATGACTGTTGTGCAGTTTATCTCCCTCCTTGTCTGTAGGATAATTACCTGAAACGTTCAACTAATTACCTGCTCACAAACATCAGAAGAGTTTATTATATATCCATCACACAAACACAATCAAGAAGCTGAAAATAATTGTTGGAATCACACAAACAACATCATCTCATTCTTGAACCAATATGATTATTAAATCCAGGATTAGATGACAATGTGCTATTTGAGTAGTCATAAAATGTAACTTACAATTGATCACAATAAGAAACATAAAAAATCAAATAGCACTCTTGTAAGTATGTGAAGAAACAAAACAGCAGAGTGCAGAACCAAAATAGACACAGCTAAACAAAAAGTAAAGCCAAGTAGCAAGAAAGACATACATTTGATAAATTGCACTCACTTTTCATAAGTGAAATTTGTAGTTCTATTCTTTAGTACCCAACTATACAATTGGTGCACAAAAAGCAAATTCCAGCAAACTGCAAAGTTAAATTATATTTCATATCGTCCATTCGAACCAATTAACTGATTAACACTAGACATTCAAGTATTCAAATAGAACAAGCACACACCAAAATTCAGCTCAAATAGTACTCTTGGAATGGAATTAACTTAGATAACTCAGCTCAAATAGTACCAATAATCCCAAATTTTATAATTCAGAAACCCTAACTAAACAAATTCAGGCCTAACATAGCAACACATATTAATTTAGCAACACATATTAATTTCTAATCAATCAACCAATAACCCCCAAATTATATACTTATAAAACAATCAGAAACCCTAACTAACATAATCAAGGCGAAATGAAATCAAAGCAAGCGCGAGTGAGTACATCGACTTACTAGGGATCTCCGGTGGTAGTGGCATGGCGGTCGGCGGGGGGGATGGTGGAAGAGGACTCCGGTTCAGTGGTGGGCGGTAATGGGTGATTGTGGGGTGGAAGATGAAGAGATCGAAGAGAGAGAGAGAGAGAGAGAGAGAGAGAAGAAGAAGAAGAAGAAGATGATGAAGGAAGAATATATGATCGATCTACATCTAGATCTGATCATATATTTTTTTTTCTTTTTTCTTTTTTTTTTTAATTTTTAACATAGCGACGGATGGGTTCATCCGTCTCTAAATTAGCGACGGATAAATGCATCCGTCGCAAATTTAGGGACGGATATCCGTCGCTAAATACCAGTCAAATTTCTAACCGTCGCTATAATCACCGATCCGTCGCTATTTTGTGACGGATGTGATCCGTCGCTATTCATCCGTCTCTATTTGGTTGTTTTCTTGTAGTGATACTATATTTGTTCCCTATAAAAATTTATATTAACCATTCACATAACAATTTTTAAAAAATAATAAAAAATATAAAAAAGCTCAAAAACAGTTTGTGAGGGTCACAGACTTGAACATTAAGTCATTGTGCACATGAAATTACTATTCATAAAAATATTCTTAACATTTTTATCTAATTTTAATTATATTTTTAAAATTATTCTTATAAAGTGAAATATGAAGTTTTACAGGAACGAAGTTAATAGTTTTTTGGATGGACGAGATTGTATATTAACATAAGATCACTCCTTATAGAGGCTACAAAGGGACTTAATTGGAGCTAAAATTCCAAATTAAGCCCCAAATAACCTCTAATGAGGGTAATAAATGGACTACTAATTTGGCTATTAATTAGTAGTTCTAATTTAAGTCCCAAATATTAGACCCATAAGGAAAAAAAACAATTACATTTGGAAGGGATTTAAGCGGAACTCAAAAAAAAGTTCAAATTAAGCCCCCAAACCATTAATTTGATACTTTATTGGACAGGGTTGTTTTTAACCTTATTTATTAAAAAACCTTTTAATTAAATCTCAACCGTAAGGAGTGCTCTAATATACGAATTCTACGAGACTCTAACAAGCAATCAGCCTTGATTTCATCCCACCTTTGCGGCTGTGCATTTTCTTATGTACTTTAGGACAAATTGATAAGACTATTTTTTTTAAACGGCAAAATAATTTTATTATTAAAACAAAAGGAGCATAAGAAATGCTCGGATCGGCTACAAATACAACGAGAGCAATACCAGCACACAGCTTAAACGCGGTTTAACACCGGCTTTACAGCCCAAACCTAAACCAACATTTGAACCTTAGAACCTTCTAAACCTGAACCCCAGAACCTTAGAACATGAAACACGTACTGAACCTAAACCTGGACCTCTAGAACCTGAAACCTCCTCGACCTGAACCTGGATCTCTCGATAATAACCTTCTGACCCTGCACCATAGTAATGTGGCCTCCTTAACTGTTAATACTTTGAGTATTGCTCTCCAACGAACAGAAACCACATAACAAGGAAAACAGCTAGCAACAAAACCACTCAGGAAACCAAACCAGCACCGAAACAGAGCACATAAAATCTATCTCCGAACAACAACATACCAGTCCAAACATCAGCCTCAAACAGCTTCGTCACCTCAACCAAAACTACGGCCCCCCCAAACAGAGCACTCCTCGGCAAGGACAGTGGATACAATTGCAATCTCACACGCTAAAAGCTCTACGTGAAAACTCAACAATAATCGAATTAAACTTAGCCAAAAGGACCAAACCCAACTGCAAATTTCTCACACCTATAACCATTAACCAATCCCAAAATGGCCAAAGTTCAGAACTTTTCCTCCTTTCTCTGAAAAGGCTGTTCATGGACTGAAGGGTTTGTCCTTCAAATTTTTCTTTGTTCGTTTCCCAAACGTAAACAGTAACCACAAAACCTCCTCCTTCACGTTGGAGCTTCTCCTCCGATCTAGTTAACATCAGATCGGAGGAGAAAGCTCTGTTTCGATCCTTTCTTGAGTCTTTGCTTTTAACTGTTCTAGTTTTTTTTTCCCGATCTAGATCTATTTTCTCCTTTTTGTTCTAGATCTAGGTTTCTTTTTTCCGTGCGTTTCATTTACAGGTGTTGCTCGTTGTTGAGAGATTTTCAGTTGGCCTCTTGTTGCTCTGTGGTGTTTCTCAGTGAATCGGGTGCTGGTGCATAGTGAATCGGGTGGTGGTGTAGGGGCGGAATCCAACCCCCAATCTTACTACGCACAGATCTGTAGATGACGTTAGGTTTCGGAGGTGGAGGAAAATGAGGGAAAGGGTTTGTAATTTGATGGGTTTAGGTTTAGGAGGTTGATGAACGAGATTGTCAGACTCGAACAATCAAATAAATTTGTTTTAGCCAAAGGGCAACTCACAACTACACAAAACACGTAGTGCAGAGGTAAGATGACCTCGAGTGTCGATCTCTAGGGACTAAACTAGCTTTAACTAAATAACTAACTATATAAATTCAGAAAACAAATTCTACTTAGCTTGACTTAACGATTTATGATGAGAGCTGGTGATAGTATGCTTATTCTAAGCATCAAGTTCTAATTATGCATGAAAGTGCAACTCGTACTGCTTTAAAAGTAATTCGAATTAACAAACACCAAAAACAGATTTGTAGACATGTATTTTGAAAGCTTCCTATCTATACTAATACTTGACTAAGGTTGTCAGTCTTAGTTCAAGCAGTACTTGTAATCGAAGATATTGAAAACGATGATCTTGAATTGTCCTAGTGTTTCTAACACTTTTCAACGAAGATATTGGCTTAGTCGGATCAAGGAATCGAATATAACAATAAAACAAGTAAAAGACTCAGAAACTCAATCATGCATAATATGAACCCTAGCTACGAATTTACATACTATCACCAACTAGATGCTTAGCTACTCATATCAAAATCATAAACAACAATGACAATCATATAAGAAAACATAGTTGAATTGAAAGATAAATAGCAGAAATTGTGAGATACAAAGTTACCACCAAAGGTTGTCAATCTCCGATGAATTGCTAAACTCACAAAGATCTAGCAAGGTGAGATCAATTGATGTCCAAATCTCTACTCAAGCTCCAAAATCGCTAAGAAACAATGGTTCTAAGAGAAAAAATACCCAGAACAAGCTCTAGGGTTTAAATCTGCAAAATAATGATGAAAGATATGAAAATTTGCAACCTTTACAATTATATATATAGCTGTTGAAAGCTTCCCGACGGACCGCCTGGTACGCGGCGGTCCGCCTGGCACGGGCAGCAAGTTTGCCAGTTTTTCCTCTAAGTTCGAGCAGAGATTCCGGGCGCGTCCGAACTTGGATTGGCACGTAAGACCCACCGTTGAATAGCTCTTCGAGTTAGCTATGCGTAGGTTGTAACCTCATCCCAATCAAATATCTTATGAAAGACTGGTGCCCAAAATACGGAGGCTATACAAATGGAACTTCCAGATTTCACTTCAAAGGTTCCAAATCTTCACCCGAACTCCGAATGAACTACCGTTTCCGCCTCATACAAGATATCTAGAATCTTTCATGTTCTCCTTGGCCTTCGACACGGCTTTGAGCTCCGAAACTTGGTCTTTTGGCCTTGAAACTCGTCCCGGTACTCCTTGACACACCACGGGTGATCTTGTTGCACCAAACTTCATTGTTTCGCCATGATTTATATCCAAAAGTGCGATTTTCACCTAAAACCTGAAAATGTCAAAGAAAATGGAAACATGACACTATTCTAACAAAATGCACTAAAATGCATGCAAGAGGATAGCTAAATTGGTGAAAAAGAGCCGAATGATAGTGTAAAAAACACTGTCATCAAACTCTCCAAACCGAACCTTTGCTTGTCCTCAAGCAACTAGCTAGACTCTATGCAACCTACATGCAACACAAAGAGGAGTCTCATGCCAAACAAGAAGAACTAATCGATTGTATCTACCAAATGGTTATGAACAAAGACCATACAAATCATAACATGGAAGTAGGTTGAAGAATGTCTCGATTGAACCTATACACATTCACATATGCACTTTGTTAAACAAGAGAGTCTCTCGTAACATTCTCTACCTGGACCTAGTCAATGACGAAGTAATGATGCATATTAAATACAAATGGTTGCCCCGTGCCTATGAAACTGAGAGCTTACTACTGTTCACCAAGTGAGACTTTCTCTCAAGAGAGGTCGAACCAATACTGTCTCTCATCAAACGAAGGAGGGTTCCTTAAAAGACAACACTCCCCTATTCTACCCGACTCTTAAAGAAAAACTCTTCACCACTTCCTGAATGGCAGGACGAGGGTGGTCTAGAACAAGACTTGGACTAGGCGACACGAGAACACAAGGAAGAATTTACAACTCGATTACGAACTACTACAATAGCTGAAAAATAATGCAATACTTTGCTAAAACTGCTTTTTGGCTTGCTTGGACCCTTCTTTTGTTTTTTTGGGTCTTATTCTTTTCTTCTTTTTCTTTTTCGTTTTTTTTTTCTTTTTCCAGATTCTGGAATTTTCGATTTTTTTTCTTTTTTTTTCTTTTTTTTTATAGCCAGCAGTAGCACAATGGAAGTACAATGAAAGGAAATAACAATGACACTACAACGACTTCCCCAAACCTATTCGAAAGAATAGGTTGGAGCACAAACTCACAAGAAAAATAAAAACAAACTCAACATGACTCAACAAGACGAAAAACAAGTCATAACAATGGTAACCCCCTCCCCAAACCTATTCGTTAGAATAGCTTTCAAATAAAGGATCACACACCTCACTCTACCTCCTTCCTAGGTGTTGGTCCCTTTAAACAACAAGAAAAGACTAGGGGGGGGGGGGGTGAATAGTCTTTTCAAACTTTCGTCGTTTAAAAACTTTCTCAGTAAGTGCTTATTACTTTTCAGTAATGAGTTTGCTGATACTTAACTTTCTCAGCAAGCGCAAGTTACTTTACAGTAACTAGGTTTGCTGATACTTTAAAATCAGAGAGCGGAAGTCTTTGATACAATAAGTGCTTTTTCAGTAAATGAAGGTTTCAGCAAGTGATGTGAGTGACTATGTACAGATAGATATAATTTGCTGAAAACCAAGTACAGTAAGTAAATCACACACACACTTTTATAGTGGTATCTGAGAGTGGCGTAATCTCTCAACTAATCCACTTTGTCCTTTCTAGGACTGAATCCACTAAGATAAGATTGAGGTTCCTTACAACACCTATCTAGAGCGATCCAAACAGAAACCAAAGCACACTTGCTTCGTCTCCAACCTAACTAGAGAACGTAACCTTGTTCTCCACAAAACTTGGTACTTTTAATCAGCAAAACTATGCTCGATTAAGTTCCCCCTGAATATCACGCCTGAAAGGGTGTATTTTCAGTTATAGATGTTTAGGATGAGATAACTTAATTATAACTTATTCAGTTACAACAAGTAATCTAAGAAACAAAACTTTGAATACTTTGCAGTAAACAAGTTTGATTGTTTCTAGTGTCAAGACTTGTTCTTGTTCGAAAGAAAGAAAGAACACTCAACTAATTTCTTAGTCGTGTAAATTCTACTTCTTCACAAGTAGCTTTATCAAGCTTTAAGTCTTGGAACGGATCAATGGCAGTAGGAGTATTTGAAGGGTATGTGAGTTTAAGCACAAGTGAGAGTATGATCACGTTGTTGACAACCCTTCAATTCTTTGACGGATGACCTCTATTTATAGTGAAATAAGGAGCCGTTTGAATTTCAAATTCTAAGGCTTTTGTTCCTTAAAATGTCACTATCTTGCTTTTGTACTTTCAGCAGCGTCCTTGTTTGTCTTCTAGTCTTCATGTTCTTCGCGTGCAAGCTTTGCATTTAATGCTCTTTTGAATGAAATTCAAACAGTAACATTGGAGTGCAAATACAAGTACTTTCAGCAAGAGGTCACATATGTTCCATTTGCAAGTGGTCAGTCTCAGTTTCAGCAAGCACAACCTACTCTGTCGTATAGATTTTCACTTATGCAATGTTGTTGCTGAAGTTTCCACTTTCTGAGCAACATGTACCTTTGTAGATACCAGTCTTCAGAAATCTTTTAGTCTTCAGTCTTCGAAATCTTCAAGATTCTGAGCGGTTCTAAATGCTTCAATAGTTTGTTTGTAAAAACAAAGTACATCATCAGCAAATGCTTCAATAGGTTGTTTTTCTTTTCAGAAAACAAGATACATCATAAGCGGTAAAACCAACCTATCTAGCACCTATACTAAGTCTTCAGCAAACGTTCCTCTTTTACAATGTCCTTAAAATTCTAAATTCCTATGGACCTTAAGAGTACTAGTTACTAGACTTTCCTTAATTTAGCATGGTTAATTGCTCATCAAAATTACAAGTTTCCCAACACTAGGCATTTAGCAATCTCAAAAAGTAAGGTGAAGACTTGTTGCCTCTTAGGTTCATAATTACACGAGAATACAACCAAAGACTCTAACATGCAACATTTTATAAGGCCTTCGCGAACCGCAGTAGAGAAAACACCAAATAGTGATGTCGAGACTACCAAGTTTAACTAGTGCACATACAAATATGACAAGCCAAGCGAGACAAACCTCAAACTATTCCATAGAGATGCAATGTATGGGCAATGGTCACAAACACTTAGTCTCTACAATAAAAAATATCAAAACATTTGGCAATAAACTCCACACAACATCATGCAAAAACTAGACTAAGGATGAATGCATACGAACAAACTAAATCCTAAGAAAGCGGTAAACGTGCAAACAAAGGTTTTCACGAGTTATCATAAGAAAAATAAGTTATAGAAATACCCAGCGATAACCCCCTCAAACCTGAACTTCGTCATTCGTCCCGAACGTCAAAAGTGGATATGAGGTGAGAGCTAGACGTATACATGTAAACTGTATTACTCAATGAAACTCGTGAGAAACCAAGACGGATGATAAAAAGGGTAAAAGGGTCGATATGGTTGCATTCGGGGGTGATTTGTGGTGTCCGAGGTCAAATCTGGGCATCCTGATCACTGGCGCCCTCAGGCGCACCGCCCCGTGTGGGGCGGTCCGCCTGGGAGCGGCAGAAGCGCCCCAGACATTCTGCCTCTCCCAGGCGCACCGCCCTGTGTGGGGCGGTCCGCCGGGGAGCGGCAGAATCTTGGCTCCGGGTTAATCACCCTCGAATACAAACAATATCAACTTTTTACCTATCTTATCACCAAAAACATACTCTAACACAAAGGGAAAAACACTAAAGACTCAAAAAAGGGAAAACTACAAGCTACATATCAAAAAACAAATTGTTCGATGTGTGCATGCAATGCAAGAAAGCAATAAAAACTCCGGGTTGCCTCCCGGAAAGCGCCATTGTTTATTAGTCTCTGACTCGACTTCTTCTTGTTCATTAGTTCCTTTCCAGACGGGTACTAGCCTTCCCCTTCATGGATCTCTTTCTCATACCTAGTACCTGAGAATGAGAATGAACAAACGCAGCAAGGCCAAAAAAGCTTATAGGGTGAGAATCAATGGAATGTATTTTATGATCAGAAATGGCTTGCAACGTATGTTTCTTTCCATCTACCTCAATTGTGCAAGATCCCCTGTAGGTGTCGATCACAGACCGCACCTTGGTCAAGAAAGCTCTTCCTAAAAGAACCACATCATTCATCCCACACCGTGATGCCGGCATCACCACGAAATTGGTGTAAACAGAAGTGCCACCAATCCTCATTAGCACATTCCGAACAACACCTTCCGGCCTCACAAAGGATCCATCTGCCAGTTGCACAATGGCCTTGTGTTTCTCTAGCTCTCCTAGGCCACCCTTCTCAAACAGATTCATTGGGAGCACATTAGAGAATTCTCTCGTACCTAGTGTAGCACGGACATCATCGAGACCACCTATCCCAACCTTAACATCAAAGCTATCAGGGATTGGTTCGAAATCTTCATTCTCCTCATCACTCACATCGAATTCCAAGCCCTTATTTTCCTCCTTGGCCAAAGGAGGCTCACCTTGTTCACAACCTTGCAGTCAGCAGCCTTCTTTATGGTGATCTCCACAGGAAGGTCTCCTACCAAGGTTATCGACATCGACTTCTCCGTGTTACTGGGCAACTTCCCTTGCTCCCTACTCGCTCCACGGTCGATTAGCTCTTGCATCTTTTGGTGAGCAAGCCTAGTACTTGCCTCCAATTGATCAAGCCTACCCCTCGTCTTCTCTGAGTCTTCTTCATACCTCTTCATAAACCTTTGGGTGTTATCAACCATCTTCTGCAGATTTTCCAAGAGAGCAGCTGACTTGGACTCAGGTGCTTCAGCTCTAGGAGTAGTGTGTTCACAATGATCATTACCGTAGTTGAGATTACTTGAGATTACTACGGTCTGCCCAGTAAACATCTTCTTTTGCTAAGTCTGATCTACACATATGAGCTCCATGCCCATAGTTCTTGCATACTCTGCAAACCTCATTGGAAAGAGCCTGTCCCATCGAGCTCTTAAGAGCCTGCTTCATCTCATTGGCGAAGCCATCAAACATATCCCCACTCACACCATTCAACTGCACCTCGAATTTTGTTGGAACTTCAGTTCCGCGCCTCGTGTTCATGCCCCTTGGATCCTTGAACTGAGACCCCTTCGCAAGCCTTTCAAAACACGCCCACACATCTTCGGCGGTCTCCTTCCTAAATATTTCCACGGCACTAGAAATCTACCATCTGTTGGCTCTCATACGTGAGCCCATCGTAGAAGTGTTGAACTAGATCAGAGATATCCATCCCATGGTGTGGGCACTTGTTCTTGAGGTACTTGAACCTCTCCAAAGCAGTGTAGATGGTTTCATCATAATCTTGCTTGAAACCGCGGATTTGTGCCTTCAGTGCGGTAGTCAAGGTGTGGGGAAAATATTTCTCCATAAAAGCAGAAAACACCTTCCCCCCAGGTGTCGAGCGATCCAGCCTCCAGAGTGCCCAACCATGCTTTTGCTCTATCACCGAGCCCCATAGCAAAAACGTTCATGCGCAACTCATCATCCGTAATTCCTGCTCCAGGCCTTGGGAGATTGTTAATGAAATTCTCAATGTCGTTCAAGAATCCCATAACATCCTCCATAGCCGTAGAATTTCGGAAGCTGCTGGAACATGTGATTTTTAATCTCCAAATCACGCGTAGCAGCAGAAAAGACGATAGCTGGACCTCTCATTCGTTCCCGGTTAGGTTGAACCCATGATTTCAAAAGTGGGCGAGCGATCACAAAACCTGGATATCTGTGACAGGAGTAACTCACAACCAAAAATCATTCCTGTTAGAACCCACCAAGATCTGGAAATCAATCACTAAACTAGACAAACAAAGATCACTTATCCTAGGAGTTGAATGCTGAAAATACAAATAAGCTAAAGAGTAAAAAGGAATAAAAGTTCCCGACAGCGGCGCCAATTTGATGAACGAGATTGTCAGTCTCGAACAATCAAATAAATTTGTTTTAGCCAAAGGGCAACTCACAACTACACAAAACACGTAGTGAAGAGGTAAGATGACCTCGAGTGTCGATCTCTAGGGACTAAACTAGCTTTAACTAAATAACTAACGATATAAATTCAGAAAACAAATTTTACTTAGCTTGACTTAACGATTTATGATGAGAGCTGGTGATAGTATGCTTATTCTAAGCATCAAGTTCTAATTATGCATGAGAGTGCAACTTGTACTGCTTTAAAAATAATTCGAATTAACAAACACCAAAAACAGATTTGTAGACGTGAATTTTGAAAGCTTCCGATCTATACTAATACTTGGCTAAGGTTGTCAGTCTTAGTTCAAGCAGTACTTGTAATCGAAGATATTGGAAACGATGATCTTGAATTGTCCTAATGTTTCTAACACTTTTCTACGAAGATATTGGCTTAGTCGGATCAAGGATTCGAATATAACAATAAAACAAGTAAAAGTCTCAGAAACTCAATCATGCATAATATGAACCCTAGCTACGAATTTACATACTATCACCAACTAGATGCTTAGCTACTCATATCAAAATCATAAACAACAATGGCAATCATATATGAAAACATAGTTGAATCGAAAGATAAATAGAAGAAATTGTGAGATACAAAGTTACCACCAAAGGTTGTCAATCTCCGGTGAATTTCTAAACTCACAAAGATCTAGCAAGGTGAGAGCAATTGATGTCCAAATCTCTACTCAAGCTCCAAAATCGCTAAGAAACAATGGTTCTAAGAGAAAAAATACCCAGAACAAACTCTAGGGTTTAAGTCTGCAAAATAATGATGAAAGATATGAAAATTTGCAACCTTTACAATTAGATATATAGATGTCGGAAGCTCCCCGGCGGACCGCCTGGTACGCGGCGGTCCGCCTGGCACGGGCAGCAAGTTTGTCAGTTTTTCCTCTAAGTACAAGCAGCGATTCCGGGAGCGTCCGAACTCGGATTGGCACGTAAGACCCACCATTGGATAGCTCTTCGAGTTAGCTACGCGTAGGTTGTAACCTCATCCCAATAAAATATTGAATGAAAGACTGGTTCCCAAAATATTAAGACTATGCAAATGGAACTTCCAGATTTCACTTCAAAGGCTCCAAAATCTTCACCCAAACTCCGAATGAACTACCGTTTCCGCCTCATACAAGATATGTCGAATCTTTCATGTTCTCCTTGGCCTTGGGCATGACTTTGAGCTCCGAAAATTGGTCTTTTGGCCTTGAAACTCGTCCCGGTACTCCTTGACACACCACGGGTGACCTTGTTGCACCAAAACTTCATTGTTTCGCCATGATTTATATCCAAAAGTGCGATTTTCACCTAAAACCTGAAAATATCAAAGAAAATGGAAACATGACACTATTCTAACAAAATGCACTAAAATGCATGCAAGAGGATAGCTAAATTGGTGAAAAAGACCCGAATGATAGTGTAAAAAACACTGTCATCAGAGGTGCAGGAAGAGGGTCTGTAATTTGGCTTGGGCGTTTGATGGATCGGAGGTATGTTGAGGTGATGAACAGGGAGAAGAGGTGTTGAGGGATAGGTTGCGGTGACTGGCTATGTCCGATTGAGTTCTCGCTTGCAGTTTCTTGGTTGTCTCTGTTGGCCGAGTTTGTGAAGTTGGTGTTGCTGATGTTGGAGGTTTGGATAAATTGATGGTGTGGAAAAGCTTGTTTCTCTTTCTTTCATTAAGGACAAGGATGAAGAAGTAAGATCTGTTACTGCTACGGTTTAAGGTTCGGAGGTGCTACGGTTCGTTGCTGGTCTCACTCTAAGGCGACGATGGTTGAGATGCCATGAGGGAGATGAAGTTGGGTGGTTTCGAGATAGTTTCAGTGGTTCGGGTGGTTTTTGGTGGTTACTTTGATTTTGGACAGGTGAGTTGTTTGGCTACCGGAGCTACAGCAGATGCTCTACTGAGGTCGCTCCCTGTTGATGAATCCTTGGAGGCTTCGCTCAGGTGGGAGCCAAGGGGTTTGTAAATCGACTTGCAGATCCCCTCCCATTTTGGGCTCTCAAGCAGAAGCCAGAGGAGATTTTGGTATGCGTGACTTGTTAAGCTAAAGTCGAGCTTTGGACGGATTTTTTACCATAAGTGGGACAGGAGGTTGGCAGGTGGTAGATGATTTTGAGAAGTTTCTTCTCTGGTCAGTTTACATGGGATGGGTTTCATATTTGCAACATTGCCTCGGTTGCTTTTCGGGAGTTGGCGGCTCAGAAGCTGGCTCTTTAGGTTCAGGAGAGGTTGAGGTTACAGGGGTGGTTCAGGTCGTTAGGCTCAGGTTCCTTCCCACTAAAGTCGTTATTACCGTGTTTCTGGTTCTCAACAAGTTCAAGAGGCTAGGTTCGAGGTTCTGGTTCTAAAGGTTCAGGAAGATCAGGTTCAGGTTGAGGCGCTGAGTTTGTGGGGTTTTTTTTTTTTTTTTTTTACGGAGCATTACTTATGCTTGTTTTGTTTCAATTAATTAAAAAAAATTGACCGATTAAAAAAAAAGGACTGAAGTAGATTGTTGCAGCTACATACGAACACGCAAAGAAAGCAACAAACGAAACTAGCTTAAACATCCAAGAAAAGATATGGATCTAGTCACAGAGCACGTATCCACCAACACCTCTCAATCCTCATCCAATCCTCCAACAAATCCACCTCCAGATCTGATGAAAGTGAATACACATCAAACATACGAACGGACTCAACCAACACGGGTGGAACAAAATCCACCAACACCTTAACCTTGTATGACAACAACGCCGGTTCTCAACGAGAATCACTAGGAGAGAGATTCCAATTTGAAAACAGATCAGGAGGAGTAGAAGAAACTGAAAACAAAGTTGCCAAAGTTCCGCATTTGGAGAAGGATGAGAAGGGTCGATCCAAACCGTACTCTTGTAAACAGAAACAAATCTAGATCTTCTCCGATCTCGCTTGGATCTCAAAGAAAATGGAAGGAAACAACACACAAAAAGAAAGTGAAAAGGAAAAAACTAAAGAAAAGCGAAAAGCAAGAAAAAGAGGGAGCTCTGGCAGCCTTAGCAGGGCGGCTGCCGGAGCTCAGGGAGGGATTTTTGAGTTTTTTAAGTTCTTTTCTTGGTGGTGTTTTAATTTTTTAGAGAGAGTTTTTTTAACTAATGGGTATAGGTGTAAATTGATAAGACTTGTCGCGTCAAATGATGTACTCGTAGTAATGTTCATACATTTCTAGTACCATATTTGTAGTAGCACATTCTAATGATTAGTGATTCTCTTGAGTTTTGACTGTGTTAGACTAGCCGCATCAGTGGTTTAAGGCTAAGGCCAGTTTAAGGCCTTAAACTGGCCTTAGCCGCGTTTAAGCAGTCACTGATGCAGACGAAAACTGCTTAAACGCGGCTAAGGCCAGTTTAAGGCCTGCCACGTCATTTTTATTTTTTTTATTTTTTTTATTTTTTGTTAAGGTAAAGAAAAAGGAAGATTGTTTGTAAAGAATTTCATACGAAATCAAGTTTATAGATGGAAATCACGAATATATTACATTAAGTTGTACCGAATTTGAAACACACAATATTACAACAAGTTCTGCTTAATTGAAAACAAACGATTGAAACAAACAACTGAAACAATTGAAAATGCAAACAACATTCTAATGGAAACTAAGGCCTCATCCTCCAAATGTGTTCAATCAAGTCATGTTTGAGTGCGTCATGCTGGATGTAACTCTCCATCATCCTCTGATTCTTCCTGTAATCAACAAAATCATTCAGAACAGATGGACGTGTTGTGATTGTCACGTCCCTAAGGATGTTTGCATTGTACTGCAAGTTGCCTTCGGCGCATTCCTTAAGCCAGTCTTCGATTGCTTGGTCGTAGTTTAAGTAATTGTCACGCTCATCCTCGACTATCATGTTGTGAAGTACGATGCAACAATCCATTATCTGTTGGAGTTGTAGCCTGCTATGTGGAAGGGCCGGATGCTTGATAATATGAAACCGAGCTTGTATAACTCCAAAAGCACGTTCCACATCTTTCCGGCAAGATTCTTGGCGCGTGCTGAACTTCTGTAGTTTGTGAGTCGTAGGATTGGGAACGGCAGGTACGAATGTTGCCCAATTTGGGTAGATGCCATCGACTAGGTAGTAAGGCATGTTATACTCACGACCATTGATATGAAAGCGCACGTCAGGTGACACACCGTTGAGGAGATCGTCGAACAAATGTGATCGTTCGAGCACCGTCTTATCATTGAATTTTCCAGAAAGTCCAAAGAATGAATGCCAGATCCAAGTATCTTGGGATGCAACAGCTTCGAGAATGAGAGTGGGCTTTCCGCTCCTGCCTTGAAATTGACCGGCCCACGCCTTTGGACAATTCTTCCACTCCCAGTGCATACAATCGACACTTCCAATCATCCCGGGGAAGCCTCTACTCGCGTTGATTGCAAGAAGCCTTCTCAAATCATTTTCAGTAGGCTTCCGCATGTACTCCGGGCCAAAGCGTTGTACGACTGCGATACAGAATCGATTAAGACATTTAATAGCCGTGCTTTCTCCCATTCTGCAATACTCATCAACCCCGTCTGCGCAAAGCCCATAGGCTATCATTTTCATGACTGCGGTAAACTTTTGGTAAGGGGTTAAACTCGGTGTACCAGCCGCATTGACGCTGTTGTGGAAGTAGGTGTCCGTCTCCATCACACCGGCCATCACTCTGTCGAACAATTCCCTCCTCATTCGGAACCTCCGTCTGAATTGGTTTGCGTAGGTAGCTCTTGGAGCAAAGTAGTCATCGTACAATTGCACTCCCCGTTGCACTCTACTCCTATCAATGTACGCACGTTTCTTCTTTTCTTTTTGTGGCTTCTTTGATCGTTCTTCATACTGCATGGATTGTTCTATCATGCTTGGCAAGTTTTGGATGAACTGCTTTTCCATTACTTTGTAGTTCGAGGACGAACCACCATCATTGAATTGTTGGTTGAATTGAGGGTAGAATTCTGGGTAGATTTCTGCAGTAAAGTTCTGGAGGAAGTTATCGGTGGATGATGATGATGATGAAGATGATGAAGATGATGAAGACATGATTATCTTTCGAGAGTGGAAGTGGTTGTGGATGCAATTGGATTGTGTTGGTTGGTGTGTCTGATTGTAAGTTCTGAGATGCTATTAAATAGAGAAAGTCAGCTGGCAAATTCAAATTCAAATTCAAATTAAAGATAAGATTTCCGACAAATTCAAATTCAAATTAAAGATAAGATTCCCGACAAATTCAAATTCAAATTCAAATTAAAGATCAGATTCCCGACAAATTCAAATTCAAATTAAAGATAAGATTCCCGACAAATTCAAATTCAAATTAAAGATAAGATTCCTGACAAATTCATTTCAAATTCAAATTTCAAATTTCAAACAACACACTGATTTTATTACAACGGACATCGATCTCTCACGGAAAGGAAATACAAGCACACCACACTTGGACATAAAATTAAAAAACGAACAAATCACACATGCGTTAAAGTAAAATAAAAGCAGACGACCATTTCTGCCTACTCATCGGGAAACAACTCCATCTTAAGACTGTCGAACACTAGCTGCTCATCAGGCATCAAATCACGGACAGCCTTTTTTGCTAGATATTTGGTATACATCTTCAACTTCTTGAAACGTAGTTCTTCATCTTGTCTCTTTTGTTGTTTCTCGGATATCTCCTGGAAATAGAGAAACTTCTGTTGGTCAAGCTCAATTGAAGCCGGATAATTCATGGTGAACCGCGACATTTCTTCACTTATCGGACTTGAGCTAGAATTTCCATTTCTAGCCAACCTCTTGGCCACGTCACGTCCCATGGGACGTTTCTCCAGGGAGGTCACGACAAATGAACGTTTGCTCCCACCACTACTACCAGCACCCGCAGATGCCATTGGCTCGTCTTCTCCCTCGTCACCACCACCACCGGCCTCTCCCTCCCGAGGCCTGTTCACATAATCATCCCAGCGTAAGTATTCCGCATGCTCCGGATACTTCTTCACGACATTCCATTGCTCCATAAGTGTGAAGGCCTCATTTTTCTTTGCTCTGTAGAGATCCTGGGCGTACGAAATTATTTGTTCATCGGTGTAGTTACCACTACGTTGACCAAGGAACTTGTGTGCTTTTTCATGGCAGATAACCCACACAGATATGTGTTTTTTAAGCAACTGCAATCTCCCCCGGAGTGAGTCCTTGGTGCGCACATTCATATCAGGAATCATCCCATCCCTACGGGCGTTTTCGTATCTTTCGGACACCTTTCTGAAGATCGACTTGAGGTCTTGGTTCGTGCCGGTGATTGGGCACTGGCAAACCTCCGCGTAAGCAATCAGAATGACCCCGTCCTCATGAATGTTGAAGCTGTGTCTCTTAGAACCACCACCACCAACTTTTTTAGCGGCTTTCTCTTTTCCTTTGCCACGACCACATGTTCTTTCCTCGGCCACGGGCGGCTCCGGCTGGGTCTCACGAACAATCTCAGGGTACTGTTGAGAATCATAGAACATGGGTGTTTGTGAGGGTGGACTGTTGAAATAAGAAACATACGGAGTTTCAGATGGGTTTTGGAAAAGAGCTCGGTTAGGTGGGGGGAGGGGGTTGGACGAAACATGTCATTCATGATAGAATCGTATCGTTCAGGATCGCTGTTTTTCAAGTAATTAAGATATTATTGTTGTTCGGGAGTCATTTTGGTGGATGAGAAAAATGGAAAGGAAAAGAGTTGAGAGAGTGTTTTGAGTTTAATTAAGAAGGGAAAAATGAGTTGGAGAAATTGTGAGCAAACATATCCAAGAGTGGTGTCTATTTATAGATCTCGAAAAGTTCTATCCGTTGGTAATTTTTATTTATTTTTTGCATTTTTATTTTAAAAGTTATGACCGTTTGAAATTTAAATGGAAAAGTAAAAAAAAAGAATTAAAAAAAAAAAAAAACTAAATGGGTGGAGTCCACCAAAAAGGTGGACTCCACACCACATGGCTGCTCAGCGTTTATCATAAACGCTGAGCATGCCAAAACGCGGCCCCCGCGTTTTGGGCCACATCAGTGGCCCAAAACGCGGCTTGGGCCGCGTTTTCAGTCCCCTTAAGCGCGCTTAAGGGGACTGATGTGTGTAGTCTTAATGGATTTTGAGATTGAAGGAAGACTATTATTCGATAATGTGAATTATATCCCTAAAGATATATGACATAAAAAAGGAGAGTGTCGGTGAATCATCTTAATTCATCAATAGAAAAGTATAAGGAATCTTAAATATTTGGCAATGACTTGCGACATATATATATAGTAGTTTACCGAACACAATCTTCTGGAACTACAACCGTAAAGTAAATAGAAATGTAATTTGAAAAAAAAAATTGCGCACCTTATCTCTAAAGAACATTTATAAATGGGGCTATTTTCTGTTATTACAGATTAGCTCACCTATATTTTTATTACGTAAACTTCCCCTGCTATAAAAATTTAATTACAGATTAACCCACGGCTTTGACTTTCGGTGCTCTAATCCCTAGAAATGACATTTTCGCCCCTGTCGGAATTTCTGATTTTGAAATCATCCAAACAACATGAACTTCAAAATCAGTCCTAAAGTATTCCATCCTTTTTAATCTAGCCCCCAAATTTTGTAAAAAACCTCAAACAAGTCCATGTAACAATGGAGGATTTCCAAAACTCAAAAAATCAATCCCAGATCAAAGAGGACGAAAAATGGAGAAAATTGATATATAGAACCCCTAGGGAGATGAAGAAAAGGGAGGGAGCTCAAAGCTCCATCATCCTCCAACAAAGGTGGATGAATTCATCATCTTCCACTTTTTTTTTTATTTTTTTGGATGCGATCATGAAGCATTTGTTGCTCAATTCGATCCATTCAACATCCTATGTTGTTCTCCATGTTTCCACGAATCTATTGCAGCCAATTTTGGTATAGATTGAATGAAGAATACAAAGTTTGGAAGAAACCCATCAATGGAGTTTCAAGCTCCATGAACCCTAAATCAAACTTCATCAACGAATCTCTAAACTCGAATTTGGTGGGTCCAATAGAAAGAGGGAGAAAAATGGAGAAGATTGATGTATAGAACCCCTTGGAAGATGAAGAAACGTGAAAGAGCTCAAAATCCTCATCAATGGCGGATGAAGGGTACTATTCATCATTTTCCTCAAAAATTTTGATAAAAAGAAAAAAAAAGGGGGGGGGGGATGAAGATGATGGTGATGGTTTCGTGATGTAGATTCATGGAGAATGATGGCAGTTGATGATAACTGATGATAATGATGATGGAGGCCGTGAAGATGATAATGGTTTCGTATGTATGTTGTTGTGAAGATGATGAAGTGGTGAAGATGATGATAAAAATCAGAAAAATAAAAGGGTTAGTGAAAAAGAAAAAAAAAATAAAAAAAGGAGAAATAAAATGGTTAAGGGCATGTTTGGATGTTAAGTTTGGAAGAGAGAGAGGACGCCGGAGTCAATGCCAGACGTTGGGTTTATTTGTAATTTTCCGCGATAGTTGAGTTTGGATGCAAAGTAGTTGTTTAGTGGGGGTACCAAATGTAATTATGTCTTAAAAAAATAGGAACTTTCTAGAAACCATACATCCTATTCTACATGATTCCCACTAATGGACCCGATCCACGACTTAGCAACGAACTGGGCAGCCCATGCGGATAGGAATCCCAACACAATATTGCCCCCTTAAAACAAAATTTGTCTCCAAGTTTCTCTAGCCTTCACCGTAGCTTCTGGACCACCCATGGCTATGTCTCCATTGTTCTCCTGGACCGAACACAAGAATCAAGCTAGCCAGAAGTACAATGTAAGGTTGTGTCCATTGTTCTCCTGGACCGAACACAAGAATCAAAGCTAGCCTTCACCGACCACCAATGGATATGTCTCCACTGTTCTCCTGGACCGAACACAAGAATCAAGCTAGCCAGAACTACTACGTAAGGTTGTATCAAGTATTTTTGTTCAATCTCCCCTTTTTGTTGTGTCAAATATTCTTGTTCGAGTTAAATCCTACACTTTTTAGATAATAATATTGGGCACGTTAGTGCTGGTCAACAAGGTTCTAGGGTAGGCATGGTAACCTTAGGTAACGTTGATTGTGCGGTACCGTTAGGCTATACCGCTGAAGAGCCTAACGATGATGTATATGTGTACAATTTGTTTTCCTAATCTGGTACCGGAATATGCGTTTGAGTTGGAGTGTGATATCGTTCAAGCATGGTAGGACGATGTAGGCATAGCCATGGGTGCTCCACAAGAATCAACAATGCGATGTGACATATATATAGCAGTTTATTTCACACAGTCTTGCGTAACTACAACAGTGAACTAAATAAGATTGTAATAAGAAAACAAAATATACATACGCGTCTTATTTATAAGGAACCTTCCAGAAATTTTAGGTAAGAACTTTCCAGACAGCCTAATTACTGGACTTATAGATGATTTCCACAAATAGATCTGATTCACCACTTGGCACGAACAAATCAGTCAGTATGGATACAATGTCTTATAAATATGTATCAATAATTAGGGAACACCTACCAGCATTCTCGTCCTAGTATTTTCCCCCTCTAATGGTGTTTGGAATCTAAAAACCTTTGAATGTACACGTAATACTGCAGACTTAAACTGCATGTTTGGGTTTGAGTTTGTGAGAGGCCTTTTGAATAGTAGCGTGAGAAGTGAATAGTGATTACTGTTGAGAGGGGTTTCTGAAATTAGGTTTGGGTTTGAGTTAGTAAAAGGTAATAGGATATAGGGGGAATATTAATAGGTATGATGATGATTGGTGATGATTGGTTGATTGAATGATTGGTTAGTTATAGTTAGTTGTATTGGGATTGTGGAAGAATGTATTGGAAATTGAGTAGATTTGGTTGGGAATTGAATTTTTTAATATAAGATGAATTATATAAAAGATAATTTAGTAAAATTAGAACCTGAATGTACAAAATTTCTGCGTCATCTGGATTTATTTATTTTCTTTTCGTTTTTTTTTTTTTTTTCTTATTAAAGAAAGAAACAAGTTGAGGTCGGGGAAAACATTTGAATGCGTATTACGAAATATTATAGCGGTGAAAATATGATTTATTTAGTTTATGACAATAATCATACGACTATACGTTCGGTACCACACGGTGACCAACAATATAAATACGAAACTAGTTACCCTTAGGGCGAACCGAAAGGGTTTACAAATATAATATGACAAGGATATATTAGGAAGTTCAATTTTTCATGAAAATTACGATGCTGCCTAATCATCATAGCCCAAACACATATCAAGTAATCACATATGAGGCAGCTAGCAGTAGTTAGAGAAGCACTTTGGCAGTTTGGCAGTTTGCAAGTATGGCAGTTTGCAAATTTGCAAAGCGAAGCGCCTGTAAGGCCCAAACGCCATGGCTGCATATTGGTTCTCATATTGACCAATAGCCTCGCCAAGTTACGAGTGGCTTTATTCCTGCACCAAAGAGCAAAATATTTACTTACATGTTTTAGTACGAACTTCATATCCATTTGAACTTAGAAAATGTAAGTCAAGATATTGTAATTACCTTATGGCACGAGTCGCCCTGAAATCATGAATTGGATACCTAAGCAGAACCACTGCCGGCAACACAATCGAGCATTCTTTCTCTCTCCAAGTCCAGAATACTTCCAACTCAAATGCCGAGGAAAAAATATCATATTAGATATCTTAATTAGGCAAAACATAAACTTGGAAAACAATACAGATGCTAACGCAAACCAAATCCAATTTTGGAATACATAAGCTATGCAGAAAATCACATGGGGAGAAAAGATTTCGTTAGCCCAAAAGAACATGAATAAGCAGTGAAAAACGCAACTAACCACAACATACACAGTACGATTCCAAAAGCAAACACATTTCAGTTTTTTTCTTTTTTCTTTCCACAAACCAATTCCAATTCGAATTACAGAGACAAACAGAGCCAAGCCCCTTGCATCGAAATTAGGCTGAAAACAGAAGTAGCCACAGAAAATTGAAAATCGATAAGGGGGGAAATTGAACCCACAATTTTTACCAAGTAGAGGTCATTCAATAATTTATCAAACATAAAGAGTAGGGACAAATCGACAATGAGCCAAACGAATTCAAGAAATCCACCACACGAAGAAACCCTAATCGAAATCAGACATACAATCCCAATTTCTAAGCCAAAATTGAAAAGAAAACATAAAAGGATGGTGAAGCTTACCATTAACGCGCTTCAATAAGGCCGCCGGCGAGTGATCGGATTTTTTCCGGTCACCAAATCGCAAAACGAAACCGATGGGATTGTAGATCGGACCAAGAGGAACACGACCATGTATTCCGTTTCATGAGACGGCGTCGGAGATGACCGGAATCTGCACCGGCATGCTCGATGGAAAAGGGGAATAGAAAGGGGGACAGAGAGAATGCTGTCCCTAGAGAGAGAAAGAAATGCAAATAATGGGAGAAAACGCATTTGAATAGTATCTACAGTGGCATAAGGCTTTTTAATTGAAATCCAATTGTAAGTGGGCTTCTCTACAGGGCCAGAGGCGTTTCAAGTTGGAAGCCAAATATGCAGAAACTCTCTACACATATATCACAAATTCATGAATTTGAACATACGAACAAAATGATATTATTTGTCTCTAATTTCCACTTACAAATGAATCAGCTAATTGCATTTATATACGAACAATTTGTTCACTCTTTATAACCTAAGCTTTGATCAAGTTTAAATTCACATGCACTTAAAGAAACTAGGAATACACACAGTCCAAGGAAGACTCAACCAATCCTCCTCTTTTGGTCCAAAGTCCAAGTGTACTTGACTACTTGTCAACTAGTCAATCTGGATCCAGTGTAGCTTCATTCCTTAATCCTTATACCTGAACAGCAAGATGCTCGAAAATTTACTTCAATGATGAAAAGTTAGAAGCTAAAATAAATTCCCATCCTGCGCATTCACCTCTCAATCAACTGCTCATTCCTGTCTAATCTAAAGATACATTTACCATTGATATTGTTAGAGTACTATATCCATCATAAAACTCTATTATATCCGAATTCTATGTCACCTCAGCCTTAAAATCGTATCAAACTTAAATCTTGTTAGCATAAAATTTACACCAAACTCAACTAAATCTTCATCTCCAATCATGAGAGTCTATCATACCCAAATTTCCTTTTCCTCATAAAACTAATTATAATAACACCAAATAAAATTGAAAAGTTACAATAATAGGGAATAAAAAAAGAAAAACTTGATAAAAAAAATGAAGATTAGACACGACGCGTCTTATCATCAGACGCTGATGAGACGCCGCATCAGCTCCCGATAATCATTATCACACCATCTCCATTAGACGTCGATGGAGATGGTCTTAGTTGTTACCCTACGTAGTCGTTCAGCCTGTAGCACGCGTTTTAGGCTAGCTAATTCACATCTGCTTGAACAGTCACATTATCCCATTTCACCTTTTTAATTTTGGAGTTACAGTCTCTTGGATCTTTTCTAGCGTCACGACGTTAACCTCCAAAAGCGCAGGATCAATTGGATGCTTCTGTGGCCTTGCGTTCCATCGATCTCTTTTTTATTTGTGCTACGATCTTGGCTTGTTTCTTTAGTTCCAGTTCCTAAACAACATGACCAGTGAGGGGACCCTTTAAGAAAGCAATTAAAGCATGATCAGAAGTTGGATAGTACATGGACAAATATGTAAACATGATCACATGGGCATCTCACATCAAAGCCTTGTATACATGTGCTCCAAGCCTCCTGCTGCAACTAATACCAAGTACTGAAGTACTAGTGCAGTAGTGCTTCTGCTACCTTCTACTAACATATGGAGTATAATCAATGTTAGGCCTAACCTGAACTGATTCTTTAGTTTCACATCCCAACATTTTTAATGCGTGAAACTTGTGCTACATCTTGCACTTTAATATGACACACACGGACACGAGCACACGCACTAAAAAAGATGCAAGGACTACATAATAAAGCAAAACATGATTAGCCAGCTAAACAACTTTACACGATCATACTTGGATGAGATTAGAGTTTCTTGTGCTATATATCAAGCCAATGCCAACTCCCCGGGGTTCAAAATCATATATCCACTCGAACATTCCACTCAATGAACATCGAAAAGTAGAGGGAGAAAAACACTGTGACCATCCGATCATTTAACTCGGCAGAGCTATTTCTTTCAAACTGGCATTTTTTTCATTCGTGTTTTGCTTACTAAAACAACTCCTTAGCTCAACCCCACACCAACTCCTTCCCGCCAGATCTTACCACCCACACGTTCTTTGCAAAATAAGCTTAGTGCATATTATATGCTGCAGAGTCAGACAACAAACTTTTCGATGTACAGCTGAGCCCACCAAAGATGGCTGACAGCTTCTCGATCTACAATAGATATCGACTAGTGTGACTAAGTGTGTTCTCTATCACTTATAAGATACAAATCCTAGAAAAGCATTTTTTTTACTAAATAATTAAACCAGTGAAAATGCGTTTGAAGACAATAGAATTTAATCTGCAGTGTAAACTCACCATTTTCTCAAAAATGGGAGGCAAGCAACCCTTTACATATACTCCAGAATCTCGTACAAACCCTAACGGTTCGGTGCCCATAAAGTCCTACTTATACACAGGAAACTAATAACTTGGACCCGAGCACCAAGTACCTACCCCAATCGGAGTGCAATGAGTGATCCATGCCAGTTCATGTAAAAAATCTAAATAGAAGTGACATGTTGTTTCAGCCGACAGATGTGTGACCATAATTAACACGAAAACCAAACATTGCGGTAGGATGCATGACGAATCAGAAACAAGAGAACTGGCCAATGAAATTGGTACCTTGTCAATTTCTCTCATTGCACTCCTAGCATACTACGCGACTACATAAACAGCTGATAAAAAAAAAAATTAATAATAACATAGCATTGTTAAAATATTAGCCCAAAATATCAAACAACTAGAAAAAAAAAAATAACAATACAACTGACAACGTAAGATCTATACGTACCCAATATCGGAATATCCACATGCATGCAAAGTCACAAATTAACATGAACATCCAATTGAATTATCGAAAGTAGTGAACTACATTAATCCAACTGTTAGACAGAATGCCTGAAAGAAAATTCACAGTTTGTTTACCATTGGAGGATTAGTGAAGAGGATTTTGGGTGCTGTCATGAAGTAGAGGTTACGAAGATCTTTGTACTGTTATGTTATTGTCTTGTTGATCATACATACGTGGACAATGAAGATCACTAATTATGCTAAATAATGGAGATCGGTTTGTTGTTGCTGACAGGGGGGGAGGAGGAGGAGGAGGAAAAGGGTCCGGTGCAATTGACATTGAACCGTTTGGTGAATCAGATTTCCGAACCAATTGCCATTTTTTCTACGTGCTGCATCGAATTTGGGTTTGATGGAAGAATGAATACTCTGTGGTTCAAGGTTGAATGGGCTTTTACTGTATGAAAGCTAAGAAATCTAATGGGCCTAAGACTAACTCCATCCCTTTTTATTTTTATTTCAGGTTAGATTTAGTCTGTTACTTCACCAAGATACGTCATAGTGGATTCTACGTACGTGGAATCCACATGTATATGTGTTGGTGGTGTAATACACTAAATCTAGCATCTCAATTGTCATAAACCCTTCATCGCACGTTTCGTATCAAACCCGATCAGACCTCTTTCCCTTTTTTCATTTAAATTTATTTTTTCCCTTTCTACTTTTATTTTATGATAATATGAAATATAAAAAAATAGTTTAATTAACAAGAATAGAAAAGGAAATTGTAGTTTAAAAAGGAATGAACAAGAAACGTGTGGTTTATAAAGACATGAGAAAATAAAAGAAAATGTGAGTTTAATGTGTCGGAACGGGTGGAGTGCAAAATATGGTAGAGTTTGACGGTTAATCAGGGACGAACGCATAAATTGTTGTTAGGGAGCACAATTTTTTTTTAAAAGTAAATTACACTTTAGAATAATGTAAAATGATGATGTAGTTGAATCTGATATATTGGAGCGGATAATGAAAGTCTACCATTCCTTGTGGAATCTTTTTTGGGACTTAGTGGAGTCCTAAAACCTCAATTAAGCTCAAAAAATATCTCTAATAGAGGATGTCTCTAAGACCGATAATATCGGTGTATGGGTGGTCACTGTTTGGTGGCCACTGTACACTGGGCCCCACAGTGACCACCTATTTTTTAAAAAAAATAAAGCAATGGGCGCACATTTACGTGCGCCCATGCTGCCACCAGCCACCGGCTGGTGGCATATATGGAGGGGGACACTTGTCCCCTCCTATTTGTCCATTTTTTTTTATTTTCTATTTATCTTTTTAATTATCTTTTTAGATTTTATAATATCTTTTTAGATTTTATTATTATCTTTTATATTATCTGATATTTTTATTATTTAAAATATATATATATATATATTAAAATTCATAATTTTTTTCCATCTATAAATATAACCTAACTTCATTATATTTCACACACTTTTAAAAATCCTAAATTACTCTCAATCTCTCTCTCATTCTCTCCTAGCCAAATGGATCCAAATGAAGATTTCTTTCCAGAGTTTTATTCTACTTATCAAAGTACCCAAAACTCTTCAGGTTTCCCAAGTTATGAAACATACACTCAGTTTCCACCGAATCCCACTCAAAATAGCCCCGAGCCTCAAAATGTTACGAACTCGACCCCTCAAAATGTTACGAACTCGAACAATCAAGCGGCGGTGTCTTGGGATGCCGTTGAAGATTGCACCCTAATGTCAGCATGGATTTACGTCAGTCAAAATGCGATAAAGGGCACTGGTCAGAAACAAGAAACCTTTTGGGGTGAGGTTTATAAGTTATATGAGCAAGCGCGAAAAGAAAACCCCGGAAAAATCAATCAACGTTCCGCAGAGTCAATGAGAGCTCGTTATCAGCGGCTCAACAAAAATGTCACTGAGTGGATCGGTTGTTGCAAGGAAGCCTATGCCCAGAAAACGAGCGGAATGAGTGATGCAGATGTTGACGCTATAGCTAACAAGCTATATAGTAAGGGTACTAAGGGCAAGAAGGCTGGATTTCCGCATAAACTTGTGTTTGAAACAGTTATGCGCCACGCACCCAAGTGGGAGTTGAGTTATGGTGGAGGACAAAGAAGGCCTCATCCAGATGCAATGGAATCCGAGCAAGAAGGTCATGGTAGTTCAAAAAAATCAAGAACCGATGATGATGATGATGATGGTACACCAGATACTCCAGTGAGTGGTGCTTCAACAATAAACCGTCCTACCGGCCAAAATGCGGCAAAAGCTAGAAGGAAGGGCAAGGGTGTGGCATCTTCATCAACTACTGTGATTTCGGATGAATTTACTAGTGAGCTGCGTGCAATGAGGATCACGCGTGAGAAAGAACTTGAGGTGAAGGTCGAATTTGAGAAAAAGAAGCTAAATGCCAATTTGTTGAATGCTTTGTTGGCTAAACCAAATCTAACTGAGCAAGAAGAACAGGTCAAGAATCGCTTGTTGGCGGAGTACCTTTAATTATCGCTATGTCTTTTTATTGTCGTAATGCATTACTATGTCTTCGTATTATTTCAGTTATGTTTGATTTCGCTCCATTATGTATAATTATGTTTGTAATCGGGTGTATTTGCTATTTTCAAATGTAAGGTGTGTTGCTTCTTATTGATATGTACTGCTATATTTAAATCTATGAGCTTTTATCAGTCTATAGCCTATTCTACTTTCGTTTTTTTCAAGAAAGTTCACATGCTTCTTCCTCTTTAGTCAATTCATCTTCCACTACAACTTTAATGATTCCATCTTTGTCAGACAAATTTTAAACTTCACATGCTTCTCCCAATTTGCTGACTCATATCCAACTCATTGTTGACTAAGATCCAACTCATTGTCCACTGAAATTCATCTATACCTCTCTTTAAATATGGGAGTGATCTTTACCATACTTACACCTACATCTTTTCCAACACTTCTACTTCCCCTCACTCTTCCTTGTATCCACACTAAAAATAATGTCAAGTTATGCTTCTTCCAGTCTCAATGAAATAGATGAGTTGGAAGAACAAAACCAAACACTTAATCGCATTCTCGGGGATGTGGTCATGAAAATTCTTACCATGTTACAACCCACAAGCCACAATACTAGAGCTAAGAGGCGTCATATTGAGCGAATTCGTGAGGATGGTCATGAACAACTGTTCAAAATGTATTTTTCAGACACGCCAATCTACCATGAAGATATTTTTCGTCGTAGGTTTCGAATGAGAAAGCACGTCTTTGAGCGTATAATGGAGGCACTAAGTTCCGATGAATATTTTCAGCAGAAGCGTGATGCCACTGGTCGGCTAGGTATGTCTTTGATCCAAAAATGTACTGGCGCTATAAGAGTTTTAGCCTACGGAACATCACCAGATTTGCATGACGAGTGCCTTCGAATGAGCGAACAAGTAATAAGAAAATCAGTTATGAAGTTTGCAGAAGGCGTAGTTGCCAACTTTGGGAATGAATACCTTAGGCGTCCAACACAAGAAGACATGGCGCGACTACTACACATTGGTGAAGAACGTAGATTTCCGGGCATGATGGGAAGTATTGATTGCATGCACTAGGAATGGAAGAATTGTCCGACTGCTTGGGCAGGGCAGTATCAAGGAAGAAGTGGGAAACCAACGATTATTTTGGAAGCTGTTGCATCCGAAGACCTATGGATTTGGCATGCATTTTTTGGATCCCCAGGTACAAACAATGATATTAATGTGCTAAACAAATCACCTATTTTCGATGATATTTTAGCAGGCCGTGCACCGAAAGTCAATTACACCATTAACGGCCGACAAAGAAATATGGGGTATTACCTCACTGATGGCATATATCCAACATGGGCTGCATTTGTCAAATCTATCAAGTCTCCTATTGTCCGTAAGCACAAGTTATTTGTTCAACATCAAGAGTTTGTTAGGAAAGATGTTGAACGGGCATTTGGTGTTCTACAAGCTCGATTCGCATTTATAAAAAATCCATGTTTTCTATGGGATCGACATGCTATGGGGACAATTATGCATGCGTGTATCATCATGCACAATATGATAGTGGAGGATGAAAGAGACACTTATCTGAACTATACCGATCCCAAAGAATTTATGAATGATCGGACGAGACAGGTCAACCAAGAAGAGCCTGAAGAAGGCTATGTGGATCCCATTTTCAACTTCTCCACGGAACGAATTGCAAGTGTTGCCCAATATATGACTAACAGGGATCAACTTCGGAACAGAGAGGCGCACAAGGAACTTATGAACGACTTGATTGAGCACATATGGGAGAATTTCAATGATGAGGAGGACTAAATATGTATTTTTATTTCGTTTTTTCATAATTCTGCATTTCATGTTTTTCGTTGTAATCAATTTATAAAACTATTGTAATATTAATTTTTTTCCTTCAGTAATTTTAGTAATGGTTGTACTTTAATAATATAATAATGCTTAATTTGTTATTTCGGAAAATTAGAGAACTTTTCTAGATTAATACAGTAATTTTATAATAATATACAATTATTATATTATAATTATTAAATGATAATAAGAAAATAAAAAAACAAATAAATTGAATTGATTGGATGGTGGGTGGTCATGGATAAATGTGGTTTTTGGTGTTGTGGTGGGTTGGTTGAAGGATGGGGTATGTGTATGAGAGAGAAATTAATTTTTTATTTGAAATTGGATAGTGGGGTGGGTGGTGGGTGGTGGCTGATATTTATGGTCTAATAGAGGCGTTTTTGGGGCAACTATTTGGTAGCCCATAGGAAAGGGCTACTAAATATTAGCTTCCATTTAACACCCAAATTATATTAAAAAATTATTTAATAATATTATTTAATAGGAAAATTAATAATAGACTAACATGTGTCGTATGTGACCTACATACAAGCCTCAATTAGACCCCAAACTATTGGATGGTTCAATCTGGAAAAGTCTTTTTTTGAATTTATATATTTAAAGTCTCAATTAAATCCAAAACCATAAGAAGTGCTCTAAGCCCAAAATTTACTGAACTTTGCGTTCAAGCGAACTAAGAAAGTTAAGTGACTGAATAACTCTAAAGGCACGACTAATCACACAAGTCTCTGTTCATTCCACCACAAATATTTCCATTAAACTTATTGCAATTCAATTTAGTTTAGTTCACTTCAATTCACATTAAGTGAGTTAAATTCAATTTAAAGTTTTCAGAAAATATAACGCGGTTTTGATATGGAGATATAAGATAATATATGATGTTATACACTGCTCTCCTCGTTTTCAAATAAGCGTCGTTTTAAAGAAATCACACATATTAAGGTAGTCATAATTGTTTCGATAAATATTAATCTAGTGTAGTAGTAGTTATAATATTTGGATTAAAAAAATAATTGAATAGAAGACACACAAGTATATAAAAATTAAAATTCTTGGGATATGTTAGTGGCTGCATTTCAAATGACATAAAGAGTGTCGGAATATCAATCATGCATCTCTTTTTGCTACGTTGTCTCCTTGTCCTCTTCAATTTTGAACTACAGTTTATAATTATCTCCTATATTCATTTTTTATATACTATAGTAGTCAAACTGCACTCATTGGATTCATATTCGAGCAAGGCCTAGTATTTCGTTGAGATTAAGTGATAAATATTGTACTCCATTTTTTATGATAAGTGAATACAAATGAAAGATTTTTAATCTGGTTGACTAATTTTCTACTACTACAGTAGTAAATAGTTTCTCAAACTTCTAACGTTGATAAACATGTTTTAATGAAGGTGTATGTGTTTTAACATATTTATACTCTCTTCACATTTGAGAGCAATTGCATTAGTCCTGCATTTTGTATTCTCCAATCTCCATCCCAAAAAATTTACCCATTACAAGCTGTGCAAAATTAAAGAAATGATATTAAAACTTACGCATAAATTTTCTATTGAAAATTGTTGTTAGAGTAAACTGTAATGACAACTTTTTTTTTTTTTAAATGTTTTTATTATTATTTGTTTTAACGTTCAAAATTCGCTACACTTTGGATGCACACTTGATAAACTCTACGAGTTGATATAATAGTATGCAAACTACGTAAGTCAAGTTAAAGCACAACTCGTTACGACACACTTGACTCAGAAGACATAAATCATAGAAACTCACTCCTTGTGGGCCTGAGCCTGTAACCAAGAGGATATTATTCTCCATTTTAACCAAAAGAGCCACCTTTACAGGTAAATTTATTGTAATAGGTAACATTTTTTATATGTGGTGTACATTTTCAGATTTTTTAGAAATGGATAAAATTATATGGACACATATAACATGAAAATGAGTAAAGTTTTGTGATACAGTATTGACATTCATCAACTTTGACTACAAATTAATCCTATACTATACAATTAAAATAGTACTTAATAAAGTTGGATATATTATATCACTTTATTTCCTAAATATTCATTATATAATTTTATTAAATATATAAAACTAATATCTAGTCAAATTAATAACAATTGTCCATAAAATATATACTATGCAGTTAGCTATTCATTGTCTACTTACTAAATATAGGTGTAATTAAATAATTTAATGAGTGACTTTAAACACATTATTACAATAATATTATTATTTTCCAATATTTTATTAGTGAAAACTCAAAAGGCAATTTGATTGATAACAATAACAAAATGAGTCAAACAGAGCATGAAGAAGAATCAGAGTCCACAATGGCACTTCTTTTCCCCACTGAAACTGAACTTTTTTAAGACCCAAAAATTTCCTCTGCATTCTTCTTGAAATCAATCCCAGAATAGAATACTCTCGGTCCTCTCCAACTTGAAAATTCGGCGCTATTTTGCCGCCGATAAAGTATCTTTCATGTCTCTCATCATCACCATTTCAAATTCAATTTTCTTTTCCATCAATAACCATTATAATAGATTAGCTCCTACGGCTAGATAGATTGCAGGGTTTTGAAAGAAAAAGAAAAAAGATCAAATCTTTTTCTTTTTTTTTTCTTACTGGGTTTTGCAATGATATGCCGTAAAACTTTAGTTAACAATGGCCGTGGATCGGCTCAGGTGTTTCTCAATGTCTACGATCTCAACTCCATCAATGGCTATGCTTACTGGCTTGGCCTTGGTGCCTATCATTCTGGTGTTCAAGGTTTGTCTACTTTTAGTATTCCAAAGCAAAAGAAACCTTTTTTTTTTTTTTTTGGTGGGTATGAAATAATTTCTTGAATTTTCAGTTTATGAATGCTGATTAGATCTGCAATTGGAAAAGTAAATTAATCCATTGATGCTTTGCTTACTTTTCTTGATTTTGTGCTGGAATTAGTTGTTTTGAGTGTTGGAAATGTTTAGCTGATGATCTGATTGTGACTGATAAGATTTGGTGAAATGCAGTTCAGTGAGCTAATTTTCTTTGCATATTAATTTTAGAATCTCTTGTAGAAGTATTTAGTATGCATATGTAAGGGCTCTCTTGGATTTTATACAGTGTTTGCAACCTCTTGTCAAATTGCCCTCTTAGTGTATAAAGAGGAAAATGAGTTGGGGGTTTTCTCAAGGTGAATCATGCTTATGAGTTATGCTTGTGCTTGTCACAAAATAGATTATGAAAAAAGGCCTAATCATTCAAGAAGCAAGTCCCATGTTGGTGTCTTTATGGATAGTTAGTATTTTGTCTAGTACTGGATTTGCGCAGTTCGTACAAACCTCCATGATTTGTGTACTAGTTAGTAGTAAGTTGATTTTGTAAATGGTGCTAATTGGTAAGCCTTTGATGGCAGGTATGTAACTCGAGTGACTAAACACTCTTCTGTAATTGTCCCGGTTTATTAAAAAAAAAAAAAAAACCATGTTGATTGTGCTTTCACTTAAATTATCATGTGTCTGCAAATACTCCATTAGTTGTGTGTGTTCTGTAACTCATTCAGTGTCTATGCCTACTCGTACTTTACTTTTTCATTGTTTCAGTGTGTGCAATTTGATTGATTGTGGTGGTCTTCTGTAAATTTTGTGAATTCTGGTATTGTGGCAGTTCATGGTGTGGAGTATGCATTTGGAGCTCACGATCAACCCACAACTGGGATATTTGAATCGAAGCCAAAACAATATGATGGTTTCACGTTTAGGAAGTCAATTTTTATAGGATGGACTGATGTGACTCCTGCCCAAGTGAAGGATGTGATGAAGGAGCTTGCAAAGAAGTACCAGGGAAACGCATACAATCTGATTTCAAAGAATTGCAACCACTTCTGCAATGATGCCTGCAGAAAACTCACTGGGAATCCTATCCCGAACTGGGTTAATCGACTCGCTAGAATTGGTAATCTTTCATCCTATTCCACTTTTATGCTTTAGATTATGCTAGCTCTTTGTGCAGGATGAATTGTAGTCTTGAATTCCATTCCATGAGTATCGAATTTATGCAATTATGTTCAGTTCTTTCTGCAAGATGAATTGTAGTCTTGAATTCAATTCCATTCCATTAGTATCTGATTTATGCAATTATGTTCAGTTCTGTCTGCAAGATGAATTGTAGTCTTGAATTCAATTCCATTCCATTAGTATCTGATTTATGCAATTATGTTCAGTTCTATCTGCAAGATGAATGGCTGCCATCTTTTTGTTAAGCAATCTGTTGCTGTAGGGACAACTAAGTTATTGTAGAATCACATAAAAGATGGTTATTGAAGCAAATGTTTTGGGGTTAGCTTCGTGTTCTTTACCGCATCATGTTGTAACTCTTGTTAAACCCTCAGGGCTATTTTGCTAACTCACATGTAGTCTTATTTTGCAAGTTACTCTGTTTGACAATATAAGTGCAATCTGATGATCTTATAGGTTAAGAATTTGCATCTCCACCATTATTGTTGGGGATGCTTGTCAAAGCCCCATAAGCTAGAATGTGAACTTTGTAATGCTTAGACTTTGGAGGGCTGCAAGTGCAAGCTATTACTAGTAAATATGGTTCATTTGATCATTATCATGAAGTGAAGCTAGGGCAAGACAGCGCTTGATAGTTGTGTTGACTTCTTTTCATGTTTAGTTTGACTTGTCCTCATCTTAAAAGCCTTGTAAGGGGATATAATCTGTCTATCTATATACAAGTTCAAGATTGTTCGAATGGCTCGTAGTGGGATAAGTCTTGTATACTTCCAATAATCTCAAATTTATACGTTGTGTTCTTCTCCTAGGTATGTTCTGCAAGTGTATAATTCCGGAGAACTTGAATTTGACCCAAGTTCACCAGCCCAAAACTGAAACCATGTCCTGTAATATGGAGAAGAAGAAACTCGTGAGAAGCCAAGCAAAGGGGTCGTCATCTAATGACTCACCTTCCAACTCAAGCTCGACTCTCTCCTGTTCGATAGCCACACCCTCAAGCAGCCGAAGCTTGTATTCTCCTCCCTTGGCTGCAATCTCAAGCAGCCGAAGTGAAAGCTCGTTGCCCCTGTGCCGTCCTGAGTTGTAACAATTTTTTCATTTATTCTTTCTCAATTTTTGATCCATGTGATCTTACAGTACTCAAAGTCTGCTAAAAGGAAAACTGTCTACATATGTGTACATGACTACATGTACATTTCTGCTGGCCTGGCTGTAATGATATTTTTAAAAATTTTCTTCTTCTCCTTTTCATTTTCTCGTGCATTGTTTTTTTTTTTTTTTTTTTTTTTTAAGGGAACCATGGCTATTATATTAAGTAATCAAACTGGTACATCATAGTTCATATTCTGCTTAACCATACGCATCTTAGTTTCTACTAGATCAGCCTTAATTAGTTCAGATAACCAGATGAGACAGTCCCCAACTTGGTATATATTAGGTTCTAGCATAAGTCCTACATGCAAAGTTTGTAAATTTGGTGCCACCACTGCGTCTTGAAAAAGAGGCAGCCATTTTCTTGATCTGGAATAACTTCCTTGTTTAGCTAAGATATCAGCTATGCCATTTCCCTCCCGATAGATAAAACGAAACTCCACTTGCAGACCTTCCTTCAACTTGTTAATTTCCTGGATCATTGTTCTGTGTTGCCACGCCGGAAGTTTCCCCCTGTAAATACAATCAAAAGCATATTTAGAATCCGTTTGTAGGACAATTTTGTGATAATGTAAATCATTACATAACATGAGGCCAATTTTAATAGCATAAAACTCTGCCATATTATTTGTTGTTTTTCCAATATATGCAGATAAAGCGTGTATGAGTCCTCCTTCAGAATTTCGTAGTACAACTCCTATTCCTGCATGTCCCTATTCCTGTATGGTAGATCCATCCGTATTGACTGCGATGAATTCTGGAGGCGGTCTCTCCCATCTGCAAGGTACCTGTAACTTAACTACATGCAAATTCGAATTTGTGGTTCTTTCTTTTGAAAATATTTCTTTAGATATATTAGTCAGTTCCCTTCTCATGTTACCAACCGAGTTATCCACCCCCCTAAAGATTTTTGAATTTCTAGTATTCCACATGATCCAGAAAGAGTTTAGTAAAATGATCTGTTGAGGGGAATTTCCATGCATATGAAATACAATTTCTTTTAAAGAACCTCCATGCTCTATGTTAACTATTCCCCAGAAAGTATTGAAAAATTGACACTTAAATAAAAAATGATTTATATTTTCCTCTCCTTGTCTACATAAAGAGCATACTGGACTTTGTAAAACATTTTGGTTGAATAACCGTGATGCAACCGGAAGTTTTTCATGAAGGGCCAACCATAAGAAAAATTTATCCTAGGTAAGACATTTAGCTTCCACAATCTATCCCAAGGTAAGTTAGGTAATTGTTGATTAGAAAGTGCTAGGTATGAACTTTTAACTGTAAAATTGCCATTACTAGTTCCTTTCCATATCATTTTATCCTCAACTGGTACCGTAGGAATTTGGATTGCAACTATTTCTTCAACTAACTCTAAAGGAACTAATGTTAGTAACTTATCTAAATTCCATCTATGGTTATCTATGAAATCACTTACTTTTTTGATTTCTATCCAAATCCATAACATAGTCAGCAAGCTTCTTCCCATTAACCCAATTATCAGTCCAAAAATTAATCCTTTTTCCATCTCCAATTTCCCAAATAACTTGTTGAGCCATAAAATCTTTATGTTTTAAAAGATTTTTCCATAGCCAACTGTGTGAGTTGGTAGCAGTTACTTCCAGTATTGAATTAGTAGGGTAATATTTATTTTTAAGAACATCTTGCCAAAGAGAATTTTCTTTTTGCAAAAGTTTCCAAATTAATTTCATTTGAAAGACCTTATTCATATTCTCTAAATTTCTTATTCCTAATCCTCCTTGAATGTTCCAACTTATTTTTGGTCTACTATGACCCTCTTTAGTGGAATTCCAATGAAATTTCCTATTCAGGGAGTTAATTTGATTAATACAAGTTATAGGGACCTTGGCTACTTGCATGCAATAAGATGGAACACTGTTTGTAACTGATGCAATAAGTGTACTTCTCCCTGCATATAAGAAAGGTACTTGTTGTACCAATTGTCTATTTTTGTGGTCACTCTATCTATAAATATGGTAAAAAAGATCAATCTTTTTCTTACCAAATAAGAAAGGCATCCCTAAATATCTATCTAATCTTTTATTGGTAGGCACCCCTAGCTTATGTACTATTTGTTGTTTCCTATTAGTGGTTGTATTTGGGGAGAACAGAACCCTAGATTTGATCTAACATATTTTTTGTCCAGGGGCTTCTGCATAATTTTGAAGACAAGTCTTTACCCCTGCTACTGAATGTTTAGTTGATTTGCTAGAATATCATACAATCATCTGCAAAGCATAAGATAGGGATTTTTGGCCCTCTTTGGATTGATTTCAAAGCCTGAAACACCCCTTGCCTTTCTTTTTCTAACATGTACTGTACAAATAATTCTTGAGTTAAGATAAAGATATAAGGGGACAAAGGGCCCCCTGTCTAATTTCCCTTGTAGGTACCCAAGTATCTGACAAATTAGAGTTAACTAGAACTTGATATGAGACTGACTGGATGCATTCCATAATCAAATTTATTATTTTGGTTGGGAACTTATACTTTTCTAGGGCCACTTTTATGAAATTCCATTCTAATCTATCATAAGCTTTTTCCACATCTAACTTTAGAGCCATATAATATTGTTTAGACCTTTTCTTCCTATTCATTGTATGTAGCAACTCCTGAGCAAGAAGTATATTATCACTAATTTGTCTACCTCGGACAAATGCATTTTGATAGGGTGAAATAAGATTATTCAAACAAGGTCTAATCCTGTTAACAAGTATTTTGAGATGATTTTATAACTCACATTGCATAAACTACTTGGCCTAAAGTGAGAAGTTTCTTTCGGGTTAGGTCTCTTAGGTATTAAAACTAGAGTTGTATTATTAATATTTGTAGGCATATTTCCAGATTGAAAAAAAAAATTAACTAGTAGAATAATTTCTTCTTAATAAGTTGCAAATTATTTTGATAGAAAAAAGCATTCAACTCATCAGGGCCAGGTGCCTTATCCCCCCCTATTGACTTAACTGCTTCCCAAATTTCATCTTCAGATATATCCTCTATCAAATTATCCCCATGGTTTTGTTCTAGAGTAGGAAGCTGGATATTTTCAAATTCTTAGAAATTGACTCCATTAGTTTTGCTTTGGTTAAAGAATAAATCTCTAAATTGGCTAGTGATTCCTTCCCTATCTACTATCCAATTATTATTATTATCTTGTATTCCATGAATATAGTTTCTCCTTTTTTGAGTAGTGGCATAAGCATGCAAATATTTAGTATTGGCATCCCCTAAATTTACCCAATTTCTCTTAGCTCTCTGAGCCCAATAAGTACTTTTCTGTAGTCTAAGCTTATTAATGTAATTTCTTAAGTTAGTCTGTATCTGACCAAAAGTATAAGGATTTGAAGTCAATTTTAAAGTAATGTCATGCAACATCTTTTTACTTTTGGCTAATTCTATTTTTAAATCCCTAAGTGTAGCTAAGGGCCAATAAGGTGCCTTTTCTGCTAAGGTTTTACAAAACTCCATGTAAGAAACCTTTTTTTTCTCGATTTCCTCCTCCCATAACTTCTTTAAGTTATCTCTAAACAAAATATTATATTGCCAAGCTATCTCATATCTGAATCTCCTTACTCTATTAAATTTTTCATCCCTAGTATCTATAAGAAGCATGCAATGATCAGAGGTTGTAGTAGGTATAGTTCTAACAATTGTGTCAGGAAATAATTTTAACCAGTTTTGGTTTGAGCAAGCTCTGTCTAATCTTTCACAAATGAATGAAGGTCCAAATTGCCTATTTGACCATGTATATAAAGGTCCACAGAAGCCTATATCTTCTAAATTGCAATCTAATAAGCAATCTCTAAACTTATTCATTTTACTCCAATTAGGTCGTTTACCACCTAATTTTTCATGAGGCCGCAAATAACTATTAAAATCACCGCAAACTAACCATTCAGAATTAATTTGTGTAGAATTTTTTTAAAATCATTCCATACCTGTGCTTGTCCTGCATACTGTGGTGAGTTGTAAACAGTGGTAACATTGATCTCCTTCGCAAATTTGTTGACCAGAATTGTTGCATTTATCATCCTATCTGATATGATTGTCGATTTCATCTTGATGTGGTTGTCATCCCATAGGACCCAAAAACCTCCTACTTGTGGTGTCTTAGGGGACGGTGGCATGATTTCAAACGATTGAAATTTTAATTTCCTGATCATGGGTTCTGATGCAGCCGCACTTGCTCTCGTATCAAACAACACGATTAGTACTGATTTATACTCCTCGATGTAACCCTCCAGCTCACGCAGGAACTCAGGCTTGCCCACTCCTCTCACATTCCAAATTAACATCTTCATGAGATCCTCTTCAATGGCTGGGTGTTTTCCTCTAAGATTCTTCCTGGCTATCTGTTTCTCTTCTTCGTTTCTGCCTTTTAGTATTGGAATCGCTGTCACTGGTGGTATAATTCCTCCGCAATTTGGCTCTACTTTGATTCTGTGCATCAACTGCATCCCCAATGAGTGCTCCAATTTGAAGTTCTCGTAGTGAATGAATGCTAAAGTCATCGTCTTCGACATTTGAAAGATGAACGGATCCACAAAGAATGGTTGGATATTGTACTCGCACGTATTCACTCTCTCGAACTCCTTTAGTAGCTCCTCCGCTGACTTCATCATCACTTGGGCATAATTGGAGTGAAGTTGTAGGTTGAGATCGACTGTTGTTGGTGGTGGAAATCGATGAATTGCTCCGACTGGAATGGGAACGATTGGTGTCGGAGGCAAAGGTGGAATTGGGAAAAGGGCTAGGGTTGGGGGCGGAAATGTCCACGGTAACGGAATTGGTGGAATTGGGGGAAATGGTGGGTAGATTGGGGCTTGATTCGGGTAATGAACCGGATAAGGTGGAAATGGCTGGATGGGCCTCCCTGCTGGTATAAACTGGGCCTGGACTGGATGTTGGGCCACTAGGCGGCCCAGTATCACATCTAAGGTTGGGTAAGGGTTCTGGGCTTGGATCTGTGGAGCTGGGTGCTGAAATTGGGCTTGGACCTGCGGAATCTGGGGCCTGATATCGTTTGGGTGTGAGTTTAGGTCCGAGCCGTGCCAGTTGTTTAAGCTTGGTCTTGGGTTTGTCAAAGGTGGGTGTAAATTGGGTGGGATTATTTGGTTTTGATCTAGCAACCGTATATTCTGTGAATTTGGATTCATCCTTTGAATTGGATCCACCAATTCCTGATTTGTTGGCATCCAATCCATCTACATGGGGTTTTGATTGGATCTTGATTTTTTTCCTCCTAAATGAAATTCCTCTCCGTCCTCTATTTCTAATCTTCTGCTCTCCCGATTGAATACAACCGGTGGATGTTAGTTCTGAGTCGGTATCGTCGCTTTCCACGGGTAAAAAACTGCTATCTTATTCTGCCGCGCCTCTGTTGGTGAGTTTCTAATCGGATTTGCGCTGAGCGGGAAGTGGTTTGAAGGTGACGGTATCTGTAAGGGTGTCAGGTGTGGTGGAATCGGACGATTTGGGTAGATCGGCTGAGGTCTTATGGGCATTGGGCTCGGAGATGGTTGAGTGATGATCTGAGGGTTTTGCATGTGACGATCTTGGTTCTGTCCGTGTTGGATTTGGTCTAGGGTTTGTTGGTTGTGTCCGAATATGCTTGGACGTGGTGGATTCTGTGATCTTAGGTATGTTATTGCCGATTGAAGTATGTTTTGGGGAGGTCCTGAGAATGGTGGCGGGGGAGCTGCCGACCTTTGGGCTGCCGGGTGAGGTGTTGGGGGTCTGTTGTAATTGGGGGCATTTGGTTGGTCGAGGAAGTAAGATTGGGGGTACAATGTGCTTATTGGTGATGGTGTTCGACTGTTGTCTACGCTGTGAATCGACGTCTCGTCCGGTGAGTCGTTGTTCTGCATCTTTTTTTTCTCCTAAATTATCCTTGCTCTGAGTTTTTTTCCTTTTTGGTTGTTAAGTGTGTGGTTCTGGTCTCTATTTAAGTTCTCCGGTGAGTGGGTTGTTTGTTTATTATTAATATTGTCATTTAGGGCTGTAATTTCTTGATTTAATAGTTTTTTATTAGAATCTAGACTAAGGGAAGTTGCAGGGTTGCTATAAACACTGGATTTACTGCATTGTGCGTCTGTAGGTGTAGGTATAGGTTTAAGAGAAGTAGTAGTTATAGGTTTGTGTTGGTTTTCTTGTGGTTGCATGGGGAAAAATTGTTGTGTTGTTGCCAGGTGTTTAGGGGATTGTGAAGAAATTTGATTTGTCAATGAGGAGGGGTAGTTGTTGTCAGCAACACGCTTGTTCAAGTAATTCATCTCACTTAAATTCTTCTGCAGCTCATGCTTGTTCCCAATGAAACTCAGGTTGGAGTTCATTTGCAAGTTATCCTCTACCGGATTTACATTTTTATCCTTACTAAAATAAAAGGCACCTTGCTTATCTTGTGTAACCCTATCTCTCTTATCTTCTTTTTTACCTAACTTATCAATGCTCTTATCTTCTCTATATCCCTTTTCATTTCCATTATCTTTTCTTTCCTCATTTTTTTTGTTTTTGTTTATACTTTCCTTCTCTGATTTTGGGTAAAATCCTTATGAATAATACTCCATGGTTGAGTAGATTGGGGATTTGAAGTTGATTCATTTCTTTGAAAGGAATTAATATTACAGAGATAATCCATATGTCCAATTCTCCCGCAGGAATGACAGAATTCCGTTCTTAACTCATATGTGACGGACTGTCTTTTCCCTCCTAAATGTATTGCTTTAATTAAAGGTGTAGATATATCCAATGCGATGCATAATCTAGCATATTTTCCTTTGCTCAAATTAATTGTGTTAGCATCAACCTTTATTGGTCTACCAATAAGTTGTCCAATCTTGAAAAGTGTTTCAAAATCGTAGAACTCAATTGGCAATCCCTGAAGTTGAATCCACACCACCATTTTTTCTGGTAGCCCAAAGGAAATATCAAATTCCGGGAACCATTGTTATACTGCTAGATAGTACGTGAAAATATACCAGGGACCTCCAGTTAAAGCATTAATATAATCTTCTTCCGAGCTAACTTTAAGAATATAATAGCCCTCCCCTAGCTCTGTTGCAGTCATCTGGTTTTTAGATCTCCATATACCCTTGAGGTGTTTACTAATATTTAATATTGGTCTTGCCCAACCAACCGTTCTTATTATAAGGGATTTTTGCCGTGGTTTAATGATTTTTTCCATCTCCTCTGTTCCTAATCTTAATGGTGGTTCATCTACGGGGTAGTCACCAGTGAGGTCTAGGTCAATTGGTTAGACTGAGGTGTCATGATACTAGAGGTCATAGGTTCAATTCTCGCCAAGTGCGAGATTATTTATAATTTATTACTAGCTTTGTAATGCTACTTGTGACATTGTAATGGTTTGATTATTAAAAAAATATTTATAAAATCTACGGGGTAGTCTTTAGGGTCAATATTTGCATATTTTCGAATGTCAACTTTAATTTGTTCTAACCATGTGAGAAAAAAGGTATGAGCTTGTTTGGTGTTTAAACTATCTCTATAGGTTTGTTTTGGTGGTTGAGGTCTGTTTGATTGATTTTCAGCTTTGTCGGGAACATTGATTTTACTTTTGTGGGGTTGTGGGTTTCTGTTATTGCTATCCGGGTCTGAGTTATCTATCTTCTCTTTTCCTTGTAGGTTTTTTGGAGAAATCATACCTGGTTCCGCTGTTGCATTTTCTTCCATGGTTTGGTCTCCAAGTCCCCCGGTGGCTCCTTCCGAACGTTTATCTGACAGCATGGTGGTTCCTTGCTTTTTTGTTAATTTATTAAGTAAATTCTGGTATTTTACTTCCATTTCCTCATCATAGTGAGACTTATTGGTACTTAAATTCCCTCTTAGAGTTGAAGACACCATCGGCTCCTTCTGCTGATCAATATTGCGCTGTTCTCCATGCTTGTCGTCAGTTACCTGTAAAGTAGAGATGAGGGGAGAATTTTGTAATTCCTCCCCTGTGTTATTCATCTATGGTTTCTTAGTAATTCTTGTACATATTTTGAGTGGCTTCTTTAATTTTTTGTATTTTTCTTTCTTGCTTGCTTCAATCTGTGCCATTCGGCGCATGAAATGTAATTTTTTAAAATCCATGCTTGTAATCTTTTTCTCGTGCAATGTTGAGTTATTATTCAAAGTAACCTTTTCTTGGTAGTACTATTTATGTTCAGTTTCCTAGGTTATATTATGAGGCATACTTGCGTATCCCTAAAGAAAGGATTGGTGTGTGATATAAAGATGGACTTACTACACTATCTTCAAAACAGTATCCCCTCCGTCCCGTTAAAAAGTCGCCCCTTCTAAGTTTTCACAGCCTTTTTCGCCACCATCCATAGAATCGTTAGCAATCAAATGGTTAGAACCGAATGCGGTTGGAGGAGCAATCATATGCAACGTCACATGCCCAAATGAAAACTTAAAATTCTCACTTTCAAACAAGTGGGCGAAATGTAAATGAGGCAGGTGAAAGTAGGCACCGCAATTCTCACCTAGATACCACATTATCAGATCACAAAACCACATACGTATACTGGTACCATATTATCCGTGGGTGTTTCACGCTCCGAGCATGAATTCACCGATGTTAGCTAGACGCTTCAATAACCTTCATTGTACAAATTATGAGTTAAGCGCGGTCAAGTAAATTATAAATTTAAAAATCAAACTAATGGCTTGTCTTGCCTCCTCCAATGCCGTGGAAGGAAAAGTTGTTAGTCCACTATTCAACATCAAATTTACTCTGCACCTATCAGGGTAAATGGAGAACCATTATTGATCCTCGCTTTGCCGCTTAAAAAAAACTCATGTCCGGAAGGACTTTCAAATGGATCAAGTTCCTTCAGCCGGACAAATCCATGACGTATCCGATCCTATGGCAAACCTCTTATGTTATTTTTATTATAAGTTACTGTATAATGGATCCAGATCGGACACCAGATCCTAAAAATAGTTTGACCAAAAATCTCATTTTTGGAATTACATACGTTTGGATCTAGTCCAGTCTGATCCCTCTAATCGGACCGCAAAAGCCTATAGGTCGGATTCAAATTGTCAGGCTTACCGAATATTGATGTAGTCATGTCTTTGAATCAAAGTTCAACAGATTAATTTATAATTGACCCGTGCATATCTCTATCTTTACTATATACTAAGTATCTTTAAAAGTTATTTTTTCCCACTACTCTATTTTTAAAATCAATTAACTTGATTTGATGGCAATATAACATGTAATAAAATAATAATTTTAAACAATATGTTTTGATAAATACACAGATTTGTATTAATAAAATTTAAAAATAATACAAATATCATATATATCATGCGGTATCAGCATATAAAAAATACTTGTACATATTAACTTTAACATTAGTGGTAGTCGTAGACTCTATGCACACTTACTCTATTTTAGAATTGTAAGTGTCTCAGAGAGCAAATAACGCGGTACTACTTTGGTAACCAAACGCTCTTCACCTTAGCAGCAAAATTCTGTCAAAAAAAAAATGTAAATCTCAATGCTGCTAAAACTACTCTCCTCAAAGTTTGGGGTCTTGAAAGAGATGTAGAGGTCAATGAATTGGAACACAACACCTTATAGTCTGTTTGGCTTTAAACTGGCCTGTGGTATTTTGTTATTTTGGTAAATCGGTGTTGTTGGGTTACGTTTGACTTTTGTTAAATAATAAAAGACACAAGCCGAGTTACTGTATATCACTTCCAAAATTCGTCTCTCTCACTAGCCTGGCACAATTCAGAGATTTGTCTCTCCCTTCTCTCTTCTCACCGACTAAAAACTTCTTCACCGTGATAAGAATTCGGGTCAAATCTCCACCGTTAGGCCACCGATGACGAAACCAAACACACCATTAGACTCCCCTCGTCACGATCTACAATCCTATGGGAACCAAATTTCAAAACGGTTGACTTTCCAAATCGATGGTAGGCGCGTGGAGCTTTCCGGCGGCGCGTTTCGTCTACCTTGGAGAGGCCATGACCGACCCGTGGTGGAGGGCACTCGTATGGTGACGAAAATGGAGTTTCCCGGCAGCCTTTGTTTTTTTCGACTCTTTTCTGATCCAGTGGAGTTTTCCGGCCTTCTTCACTAGTCGAATTGAGTGGACTCACATAACAATAAGATGAGTTCTCTAAACTCTAATCCTTTGTCTTCTACACTTGGAATTTCATTCTGCCTATAATTTTCTGGGTATTGATTACTATGTCTTATGTATTTTTCTTGTATGGATTTCTCTGTGCAAATTGATTTGGGGGTTTGATTATTGCATGTGTAATTTAGTTTATTTCATTTGGGATAAAAATTTGGGATTAGGATTTTTTTTTTCAATTTTATGCTTTTTATTTGGGGTTCAAGGCAGCCTGCTTTGGATGCAATTTGCTATGTTCTTGTTGTGGGGTTTTATTTTTATTTCCATATATTTTCTGTTTTCGTTTTTGTTGTGGCATCCTCAGATTATATGCTATTTTTTGATGTAGATTGTTTCTGTGTCCATTTTGCTTTTTGGTAGCCTTGTTTGGATCCACTTTGCTATGATATTCGATTAAGTGTAGTCTTTTTTAAGTCTGTAATAGGGTTAGTTCTTGTTCATGTTGGCTTTGCAATAGTTGGCTTGTGGCAGTTTGCTTTGTTGCCTGAGGCCATTTGAAATGGATTGAGAAAGGACAGTCTGCTACCGGTTTTATTTTTGTGGCATTGGCAGTTTGCGTGTGTTTGGTTTGGTTGCTAAGTTGTATGCCTCTGTGTCATACATGAAAATGCAAAGTATAGTTGTTTATGAGGTACAGTAACTCGACTTGTGTCTTTTGTTATATTACAGAAGGTAATTCTAACCCAATACCCCTATTTACCAAAACAACAAAATACCAGTTTAAAGCCAAACACCTTGATGTCTGCTTTTCTTTTTGGTCTACAATGATTAGGCCAGAGAGGGAGTTGTACTTGAGGATGTTGGAGTTGCCGGATTATCTTCCTTGGCAGCCCTTGAACCGAATTACGACACATTGTACTCAAAGGTGATGGACTCGTGACATTGCTCTCAGTTTTAATGTATGTCACTATTTAATTTTGGATGCTTATACTATCTGTACCTCTCTTGCATGTGAATAACAAGGTTATATCAGCGTCGTATCTTGGCGTGGCTCAACTGTCGTTCCAGTCGAGCAGCCATGGCGTTGCTGCCTTTGCACGGTATGATGTGTTCGGTTTTAAGAAAAGCAGACCCAAACAGGCTAATCAGAAAACTTATAACATATGCATGCATTATAATATGCATTATCATGTCATTTTGCATTATTGTAGTGGGAAAATGGAACGTCGGCGATGATGATTGCATGCATGGGTTATAAACGACGGTTGACTTGTACAAGTAGCATATGAGCTACACCGTATCTTGGCGAGGCAATTTCTATCGCAGCCATGGCGGATGCCTTTGTTAGTTTTGTACAGGCATCCATTTCTGAGTTTTATTGATAAAAATCTGAGCCAACTTACATTCTATAGTGTTATGTGTATACTGTTGAAATTTCCTTTGTTTTTTTTTCCCAACTTGCATTCTAGACTAGTTGCCTTGTGAATATATCTGAGTTAACTTGTCATATTTGGTTGAGGTGTGCCACCTTCTACTTTAGTTTGTGGTAGGGATGTTGGGATTTTGCATGTCATTTGTCACTATACACAAATTTTTCAAAGTTATTTACTTCATTTATTTCATTGGAAATGACTACTCATGTTGGGACATGAGTGCCTATTGTCATTCATGTTTCCCAACACCAAACCATTATCACACTTTTGACCAAATTTTTTTTATTCCCATTTTGGCACTTAGTTTCAAATAGGGACACAACTACAACTTCCAATGCATCCCTTTCTTACTATAAATGTGCATCCTTCCCTTTCATTTCCTTACACCTAAAACACACAAGAAACACTACTCTCCTACTATCCTCCCCTACCTCTTTTGCAAACAGCCGACATCCCCCTACTCCCAATTCAATTTTCTTTTCACGTTAAGGTGCACATTTCATTACCTTCATAGAGTACTTATCGTCATTACATGCATTTTAGTTGCTATGTTTACTTGGTTCTTTATTACATGTCTTTAGTTACATGCAATTGAGTTGTTATGTCTATTTGGTTTTTCATCACATGTCTTTTGTATGTGTAACTTCTTATCACTTTAGCGTTATGTTTACGATCATCCCATCATATACTCTCATTCTAGCATATAAAAAGTACGTAAAATGAAAGAAATTCGTTCTAGGTTGTCTGGGTTTACCATTCTTATACCGGATGCATTAAATTCTGCTATGCTTCGGTTCTCATGCACTAAAGGAAATCAATGGATACACTCGAAAGCTGCCACTGTTTGCTCCTTATTGGTCTTCCGAGAATTTTTTTTTAATTTATGAGGAAACCATTACTGTCTTAAAAATGTAGTTGCTATTAATATTATTTTGTAATTCTATACTTTTATGGTTATTTCACATATCGTACATCCGTTTGCTGTAATTGGTAATTGCGAACAATTCAAACTTTCTATAATATTTGCATATGTGGATGTCTATATAATGCGCGTAAACGTATGTAAGGTTTAAAGGTACCATGATAAAATCGGCACGTAAAGCTACCAAAGATAATTCATTATCTGAATTATATTATACAAAATGCATAACTAAAAAGGCAGTTTATAAGCAGACACCCCAAGTAGGCAAACTTTTTTTAAATTATCTCTAGCCATTGAAAGTTAACAAAAAACGAAAATCCAACTAAAGTACACGGCATAAAAGAAACCATTAAAGGTCATGAAAAGTTTTCTAAGCTTTAAAATAATTATTCACGGTCCCGAAAATGGATCCACATTTGAACACCAAAACTCTGTCATTCGAACAACGTCTAACCATTATGTTGGTATGTTAATAATTCCTTGTGCAGTCAATGGCTACCGGATCATCCAACTCTTCCAGTCGTAGGCCAATTTCCTGCGACCATCCTTGGACTCCTGCACGCATAAAAGATTTATCCGCACTGTTTTATCTTTTGGTGAGAAGGGAAAAATGGTTTGTAGGAGTTTTGAATGGAATACATGGAGGGAGATTCTGGCCATAATGAAAGATGGCTTACCTGAGAATGAAAACCTTCGAGTGGCTCATCTGGTTACCAGGTACAATATTATGAAGTATGAGTTTCAGCGCGCTTCAGATAAAATACCCACAGAGCCAAGTTGGATTGTGAAGTCGAATGGTGATTTGGTCCGCCCCGCCTACTACGATGTCAATGAATGTCGTCGAGTTCCCGAGGAGATGATTTTCTTCCAGTTCCAGCAGATTGGAGACATGTTGACTCTATGTCGGGAGGAGCCATAATGGAACGGAGCCCATCACAAAAGGCAACATAATTCCCTTTCAGTAATGCTACGCAATTCCCTTGCATAATAATGTTGAAAATCTCCAATAACATGCGTTACTTCAATATGTAACCGCAACTAAATGGTTCAGTGTGTACCCGTATTATTATTTCTAAACATGTGTGACTGTTATTTTGCCTTATCGTAATGAACTTTGCATTAAGGAATTTCCAATTATATGTTTCTAATATTATTTTGTCATTTTATTTTATTAATTTAAATCTGTATTTGCTGCAAAATTTCGGTATTTAAAAAAAAAAACGAATTTAAAAAAAAAAGATTTTTTTCCTAGGTTTGGATATTTCAGATTTTTACATTTTCTTATACCAATTTAACTCAACAATAACTAATCCTCTCACTATTTAAACAACCACACACAATCTCTCACCAATCCCCATACATGCCAACACATCATTAAACAAATCAAACAAACATTCTCTTACAACACTCATCATTATATCTATAAAAATCCTACTACCCTACCATTCAAACCCCTTAATTCAAACTCAACTACAACATAAAAAACTAAACTAACAATACCTTAATTCCGTCACTATTCCGACTTTTGTTAAATTTAACAAAATACCACAAGTCAGTTTAAAGCCAAACAGCCAGTTAGCTTTTATGTTCTCCTCTAAAGAAGTAAGATAAAGGTAATCTCTAAATCACCTTGGAATTTTCGTGGCTCTCTAGTAATCTTGAAAGAGTGGCCCCCACACTTGGCTTTTCAAGATTTGAAGTTTGATGAAGCACCCTTTTGGATCCAAGCTCTGAATATCCCAGTAACATTTATGTCCAGGGAGACTGCTATGTATATTGGCAACTAGTTGGGCAAGTACATAACCACTGATTTGCAATCCGAATCCCGGCGTTGGAGGAAAGCCCTTCTAATCCGAGTAACTCTGAACCTAGCCAAACCGCTGCCCAGAACAACCAACATCGATCTTGGTAACCAGAGTCAAATATCAGTCGAAATTCGGTATGAAAGATTGGTGGACTTCTGTTTTAATTGCGGTTTACTTGACCATAAATCTGATTCTTGCTCTCTATCTGTTGAACCTCTTGACCGCATTTGGGGAGCGAACCTTGGAGCAGAACGAATGGGTAGATACATTCTGAATCCAACTCCCCCGACAAAACCAAGTGACCCTCCCACAAGCCTCCCACTTCAAATTTCACAACCCATAATCTCTGTCTCACAAAGCTTTTCACTTCCTACTGAATCTCCTTCGCCCATTCACATTCCAATTACTCATGAATACCATAGCCCTCAAGTCCACCAATGACCAACTTCGATGGTTGCAAGTCCGATGGACCCTCAAAATCCTAATCCACCAAGCCACACGTCCTGCACGCATTCCGACATACCCCTCGAACCTTCCACCATGTCTTTTCACCTTTTTTCCCCCACAGAACAAACAAAAAGGCTAGCACCTATGAAGAAACTACTTTTCAGCCTCCCTTTGAAAAATTGACTTCTCCACGCCACCCTACTTCTCACACCACAAGCCACCCTATTCCTATTTCTACAGGAAACAATGTGATTGTTCACAATTTGTTTATCTCTTCTGAAATAAATATCCAAAATCTCTCTTTGGGCCTCCCTCAAAACGTTAATAGAAAAAGGCCTCTTAACCCATTTCACCTGGTCCGTAACAAAAAGCCATATTGAGTTATTTTGGACCAAGCCCAATTAACTTCCAATTTGGCCAACACCACCCCTCCCGGTCAATCCCATTCTACAACAATCCCAACTCTCCTCCTCACTGATAATCACCCCATGGTCCCCATCCCCTCTTCACTTTCTTCAATTCAAAACTCCCTCCACTCTCCCTCTCCACCAATAGTTGTCCCATTTCTCAAAGAAAATACATCCGAGTACGGCGCACCAATTCTTCCCACAACCAGTCTATTGAACCCGAGTCTGAGACCGTGTCACAAGAACTTACCCTTATGGAGCAGATCCCGCCAGCCCGACCAAATTGTGGTGTTACAATCTTCGAAATTACTCCTAAAGTACCGAGTCCCAATGGGATTCGGGAACAACAATGAGTCTCTTAGCTTGGAACAGCCGCCAGATGTCGAATCCCAAGGGAAAGAGAGCTCTGGGTGCTCTTCTCAAAACACACACTCCAGCCATAATTTTCTTATCTGAACTAAAATCACTCCCTTCCACTGCCCTCCGGAATCTTCTTAATCATCACCATCTTCCCAACCTTTTTGTTGTTGATCCAATCGGTCGGGCGGGTGGCCTTCTTCTTGCTTGGTCTAATGTAGCTACTGTCTCTATTCTGTCTCATTCCCCATCTTTCATTCACACTACAATCGCACCGAGCAATTGTAACACAAATGATCTCTGGTACCTCACAGCGGTACATTGCCCTTCCAATCCCATTTTGAAGACTGTGTTTTGGTCATCCATCCATACCATTTTCCCTTCCATCACTGGTCCTTGGGTGATGGTAGGCGATGTCAATGAAGTGATTTCTCAAGTGGAAAAATCTGGGGGTAGGCCTTTTGCTAGCTCTTCTAATAGAAATTTATTATCTAATTTTGATGCTCTCAAGCTCATTGACTTAGGATTCGTGGGTCACCCTTTCACCTGGAACAACAAAAGGGGTGGCCGTGAAAATATTCCGGAAAGAATTGACAGGGCTGTTGCTAATGAAAGTTGGATAGCCACTTTTCCTCATTTCTCTGAAACCCATCTTACTGCTGTGAAGTCTGATCATAAACCTCTATTGGTATCTCTGGTTCGGAGTGGAAACTCTGGTCCTAAACCATTTAGGTTTGAGGAGATGTGGTTGGATAGCCCTGATTGCGAGTCTATTATTGAAAAGGCGTGGAAAACTGTAATCTACGGTTCTCCAATGTTTGTTCTATCCGGTAAAACCAAAAAGGTGAAAGTAGACCTGAAGGAGTGGAATGAAAAATCCTTCGGTTTCCTCCCTACCGTAGTCTCTCAAACTCTAGCCAAACTTGAATCTGTCCAACAAAGAGTGCAAACTGATGATAACATCCTTTTAGATTTCTCTTTGCAAGAGAATCTTGACACTCTTCTCAAGAGACAGGGTGAACTTTGGAGGCAAAAGTCGAGAACGGGTTGGATCAAATTCGGTGACGCCAACACCAGGTTTTTCCATTTAACTACTCTTTTTCGTCGCAAGTTCAATCATATAAGTTTTATTACTTTGTTTGATGATAGTAGAGTTTATGATTGGGGAACAATTGGTGCTAGATTTACTAGTTACTTCAAAAATCTTTTCTACACAAAATTCCCTGGAATCCCACCTCTATCCTAGTGTGATTTTGATTTCTTCTTTCCTCAATCTGTCTTCGAAACTGACAATGTAATTTTGTGTTCTACTCCGACTTTTGTGGAGATTCGGAAATCTCTTTTTAGTATGGATTCTCATTCTTGCCCCGGTCCAGATGGTTTCCCACCCTTGTTTTTCAAAACATTTTGGCACATTGTTGGGGACCAAGTGGTTGAGGCGGTAACTCATTTTTTCACCACTGGCAATCTTCTCAACTCCTTTAATCATACGTTCTTCTCTTTGATCCCAAAACATGAAAATGCCACTCATGTTGCTGATTACCGGCCAATTAGTTTGTGTAATGTGATTCTCAAGATTATTACAAAGATCCTGACCAATCGGTTGAAACTGCTTCTTCCAAGGTTTATCTCTCCAACACAACTAGCATTTGTTCCTGTTCGTAACATTCTTGAAAATTCAATCTTGTCTCATGAGATCATGAATTATCTTAAAACCAAAAAAGGAAAAGGTGGGTTTACGGCTGTGAAAATTGATATGTCGAAAGGCTATGACCATGTAGAGTGGAATGTTCTTTGTTCAATCCTTAATTCACTTGGCTTTGATGAAAAATTTGTCAACTGGGTTAAAGAGTGCATTCCGTCTTCCTCTTTTTCCATCCTAGTCAATGGATCTCCTTTTGGCCTTTTCAAACCGTCTCGTGGTATAAGACAAGGTGACCCCCTATCCCCTTTCCTTTTCATTATCTATTTCGAACTTTTCTCCGGATTGCTTTTGTGTGAAATGGAAAATGGGCACCTTAAAGGTGTCAAGATAGGCCACAATTGCCCTTGGATCAACCACCTTATGTTCGCCGATGACTTAGTAGTCTACTGCAAGGCAAATGATGTTGACACCACCGCCCTAAAAAATTGTCTTGACAAACTCCATGCTTGTACAGGTCAGTTTGCTAATTCTGAGAAGTCAGCAGTCCACTTCAGTAGAAATGTTCCTAACTCCCACAAAACTCCAATTTTAGAGATTCTTCAGTTCTAAGAATGCTCTCATAATCTAAAGCACTTAGGAACTCATTTATGCAAACATACCAAACGAAATGAAAACTTCTCCGATCTGGTCTCGAACCTTCAATCGAAACTTGCCACCTGGAAATCTAGAAACATGTCTCAAGATGGTAGATTAGTCTTGCTCAAGCATGTCATCCAGTCAATCCCAATTTACCGTATGACTGTATGAGTCAAGCCATCCTTCCCAAGTCTATTTGTAACCAGATTGATTCAATTTGTCGTAACTTTTGGTCGGCTAGGACTAATGAGCAACTTGGGCTCACTTTGATTGCTTGGGACAGCCTATGTAAACCAAAGTCGTCTGGAGGTGTGGGTCTTAGGCGGACAGGCGATTTTAATAGGGCTTTGATGGCTAAACATGCTTGGTCCTTGACACAACAGAATCCTACTAAGCTTTGTTTTGACACTCTCCAGAAAAAATATATGGGAGGTTGGGATTTTTTGGAAGTTGAGAAATCATATTCTGGATGCTCTACGTTTTGGCGTGATGTGATGAAATGTCGTGACCTGATTCGAGATGGGGCCTGCTATCGGGTTACAGTTAACTCTCAAATAAGAACTTGGCAAGACCCTTGGATCCCAACCCTTCCTGATCATAAGGTGTCTTGTGCGGATCTACCTGATGCGTTGGTGATTGAACATCGGTTAGTGGGCAACCTACTTCTTGCTGGTCTGCCTTCCTGGGATATTCCATTACTTGAATCTCTGTTTGACTCCACTACTGTTGAAGCTATTCGAGGTATTCCTATCCTTTTGGATGAGGAACCACTTCATTTGGTATGGACCCCCTCTAGTAAATGGGTCTTTAGTACCAAAGCTGCTTACTTATTCGACCAGCGTAGGCGCTTTGATACGCAATCTTTGGACAGCAAACCAAGAGAAAATATATGGAAACTTCTATCCACACCAGGCATAAACTCTTGTTATGGAAAATTATATCAGATGGGCTGCCCACTGCTTCTCGCCTTAGTAACTTTATGAGTGTGGAAATACTTGTTGCTTCTGCGGGGAAATTGATGAAACATGTGAACATTTATTTCTGAAATGTCCTAAAACTCAGCAACTATTTTTCTTATCATGTCTATCTTTCAGGTTGCACCCATTGGGTCTCTTGGGTTGGCTCGATTTTATTTGTGAATTCAACCAGAACTCCCTTGATGGTTTGTTGCACCAGAAGCTATTGCTTTTCTTAGTGATATCCATGGAAGAAAGTTGGAAGGCAAGAAATTCTTTTGTCCATGATGAGATTCTGAAAACAACTGATGATATCCTAAGCGCAATCGAAAGTAAATTTAAACAAATGTGGGTTGTCCAAACAAGTGCGCCAATCGGAAAATCAATGAATCCTACCCATTGGCTACCACCTGACGAGAAGAGAACCAAATTCAACTCTGATGCTGCGTTTTGGGAAGGGAAGACTTGTTGCGCTTGGGTTGCACGAGACCATGAGGCTAGATTTCTTCATGGGGAAGCAACACATAAAATTTTCATTGATGCCATGGCTGCGGAAACTCACGCGATCCTTAATGCCATGAAATCTGCCCATGGTATGAATATCTCCTCAGCACACTTTGAATGTGATTGTAGCTTAGCAGTGGAGCTGATTTTGAATGACAAGTTGCCGAGCAACTAGACCGCTGTAGAGGTAAAATTCTAATAAAATGTAAGACGCTCTAAATGATATAAAGCATGTTACAATACACTAAGAACTATAATGATCTCTAAGTCACCATAATTTAAGTACAATACACGAATCAGTCACCAAGTCCGCACCACAATCTTCGGATTCTCTCTATGTCAAATGGAGTACCTGAGATTGAAATGCACGTGTGAATGTGTGTTTATCTCCGGCTTGCCTAAGTCAAACCGGTATGAGACTTTACTTGAAGGAGCTTGATAATTCTCCTTGTCTTAGTGTAATAAATGTACGTATTTAATACCAGTTACATTTTCTTTGGAAATGGAGCCTTTATATAGTTGTTGTCTAACCCTAGGTCGCACCAATCTCTTGCTTCCATCTGTCGCCTTCTCCTTCCTCCACATGTATCGAGTAGGCCCAACGTTGACCTTCATGGGCTTGGCCCAAGCCCATTTAGCTGTAGCTTCTTGTGCCACCTAGAAACTTCTACACTTCTCCACGCCTTTCTCTCCTTATAGTCTTAGTGCGAGTCTCTTCCTGATTCAATTGTATAGCAAAATAGACCAGGTATTTAAGCTTCGTAAGAAACAAGCCTCGTACAGCCTAACCTGTTAAGGACTTGAGTGATGAACCCTTGTCCTCATAACACATGTTCCGGACCCCAAAATCTCCGCCTCTCTATAGCACATTATTTTAATAAACTAGGCACATTTGTAAAAATGCCACCAAGGTTCGCATATTTCAAGGTTCGGATCCTTGTGAGCCGCGGCCGGTCTTTAACGCTTGCACTTGGAAAGCTTCATAGTTCGTAGAGGGACGCACGTTACGAACTAGACATATTTTCATATCAACTATGTCCCTGAAGTTTCAGAGTATCTTAGTAGAAGATAGTGTGAAACTATACTGTAAGTGGCTGAGAAAAAATTCGTCACCATCTTTATTCGGGGTTCTCATGCCGTGTCCGTGTTTCCCGAGGTATCATTGTGGACGCCGTGTCCGTATCTCTTGTGTTCCGTATCTGTGTCATTACTTCACTAGACGTCGTATCTGTTTTTCATGAGGTAACGTTTTGGACGCCGTGTCCGTATCTCTTGTGTTCCGTACCTATATCATTACTTCACTAGACGTCGTGTCCGTTTTTCATGAGGTAACATTTTGGACGCCGTGTCCGTATCTCTTGTGTTCCGTAGCGTCGAATCCAACTTTCCGTCCTTATCCATATACTTGGGTCCGAATTATCCTTTTGATGCAAATATGATGAATGCTATGCAAACTATCCGTGTCTATATGCTGGTAAGCTTAGTACGCGCGTATACTAAATATCTGTGTCTATGTGTATGTCATGATAAAACCTTTCAATTTTAACAATGATTTCCGGACCTTGTATTCTGAATAAAGACTAGGATTTATTCCGTATCTTCAATTTCTCGTAGGTCAAAGTTTTTGAGGGTTGTACAGTAACTTCAGTGTGTTGGCTTCATCCCGTCCGTTGATTTAAGTCTTACGTACGGTTTAGATTTAAAGTCAATGGTTGCATCGATTGGGCTTCTCGATTTTGTCCCTCCCTATAAATAGTCGGTCAACCATTTTCTTCATTCACAACCTTTTAGAGAGAAGTCTAGAGAGAGAAAATTTTTCTTCCGTATCTAAGCCCCGGAACTAGCGTGCGATCTGACGTAAACCCGTTTCTGAAGCTTCGGAATCTTCTGCACCTTCACCACTTTTAATTTCCAGGTACGCTCAGCTTCTTTAAACTTCTAATCTGTTAATTTTGCTGAAGATTCGCTTTTAGTTAGAGTGATTTTCTTTCGGAAAACATCTAAACTGACCCTCGGACAATCACCTAACTTTTCCGTTTCTTACTTGCGCTTCTAGGATGTCCGAGGTTAACCCTAAGGTCGTAGATCTCACGGATCTTCCTACTTCGTCCAATTCGGAGTCTACAAGCAACAATTCTTCTTCCTCTTCTGATTCAGACTCTTCTTCCGAATCTTCTTTAGACATCGGGGGTGGAAATCACGTTCCTTCCACCTCTCGTGTGAGGATGAATGAAGCTGGTCCGAATTCCGTTGCGCCACGCTCACAGGCTTTGATTAGTCGAGATCAGTCGCCTGGAATATCTTCCGACCGTCGCCTCTCCGTCTATCAACCTCCCCGTCGTAAGGTAGAACTCCCTTCACATCTCCGGCTCCTTTGTAGATACGGAGGCCGTAATTATAGGTGTATTTCCGATCCTAACATAGAAGCTGACTTCGAACCTACCTATGCCCATCCACAACTAAGTTTTAGAGAACCGGATGTGGCTAGTCCTGAAAGAGTCCATGAAGTTGCCCTCTTAGGGAGGTCCGTGCTGTCGCCCCTCTTGAAGGTGCCGGAGATGATGCAACTCAAAATATTCCGGCTGGTAACGATCCTCCTGCTGATGTAAATGGAGCTAACAATGAAGAGGGCGGACAACCTTTAGAAGGCGAGGTACGGGAGTTCCGTGGTGCTCTTTTCCCCGTACCTGATCATCTCGAGCCCGCTCTCCGAAGACGTTACGAAAGACTGCGAGATGACATCCATTTATTCAGCGTAGCTCGAGAGACTAACGAGGACAGATGGATACCCACAATGTCTAAAGTGACCGAAAATCAGCTTCCGGCTCTCAGAAAAAATTCACCATCCCCGATGATATCGAGCTTATCGCTCCGGGTCCTGACGATGCCATATACAACTGTCCTGATGGAGCTCTAACATGCTTCGTTGTTTCTCTCGAGCTTGGATGGAGGATTCCCTTCATCGAGGAGTTTGCATCTATCTTCCGGGCCTTGGATATTACTCCGATGCAGGTTATGCCAATTTCTTTGGCTAACTTAATATGCTTCGGAGTTCTCATGAAGATGAAGAACGAGCCCATTACTTTTGCCAATTTCTGTCAAGCTTTCACTGTCTCGCTGTCTGGGACTTGGTATTATTGGCAATTCAAACCGCGCCAATATTTTTACTTCATTCTTGGGAGTCCGAACTCCTTGGGCTCCGCCTGGTGGTCTCGATATTTTTACTTCAGATATAAGCTAAGACCTGTGGCTTCGGAAAGCGAACGCAAGTATTTCAACGTCCGGTACGATCTCAATAAAGAGTCTCCCGCTGACTATCGTCCGGTGCGGGATCATTGGAGTCCCTGGGCTGCTGCCATGCGGGCAAGAAGCATTGCCAAAAACCCGGAGAAATACATTTTTTGCGTGCTTACCATGCAACCACTTCCGGCCTTTGCCAACCTTACGGACACTGTAGACTTAGGTCCTTATAAAAATGATAGCTTTGGTAAAGACCTTTTATATGTTAACTTTTCTCTAATCTTTCAATGTTTTTCCGCCTCTTTGTTTTATCTCTTTTTCCGTCTGTCTTACACTTATATATTTTCTTTGTTTTTTTTCAGAGGATTGGGTTGAGTATCTGATGGCAGAGGCACGAAGACTACAAGCTGCAATTGAGGAAAAAATGGTCGAGGAGAGGCGGAAAAAGGTGCGTAAGGGAACCACCAACCAACTGACCGTCTTTCGCCAAGAACATCCGAAGGATGGGGTTAAGTAGAGACAAGAAAAGGAGCGCCGGAAGCTCGAGAAACTGCCTGCTCAAGAGATGGAGTCCAGCCGGAAGGGTTTGACTCCGGAAGAGGCCAAGCGTCGTTCTGATGAGCGGAAGAACGAATAGAAGAAGGAGAAGAACGACAATAAGCAACAACCGAAGCAGCCTCGGAAAGCTAAGAGCAAGACTGCTCCGGACGTTGAAGTCATGGAGATTGATCAGCTGACTCTCGTCCCGGAGCCTGCTGGCGCGGACATGGTTGCTCCAGGTCCCTCTTCTCAGGCTCCTCCTGCTCCGGCCCCTCCCAAAAAGCTAATGGGAGATTCCTTCAAGGCCTCCAAGTCCGGAACTTGTACTTCCGCTGCTCCCGTGGTTGACCCCTCCGGAAAAAATAAACAAGTGGTCGAAGCCCCGGTAAAGTCCAAGAAACGGAGGGGTACTGGTCCGGCGGTTTATGCTGATGAGGCGGATTTCGATCGTGAAACCGAGATCTGCTGGCAGTGGACCGCATCCGCTTGTTGGAAGAATCTTTCTGTCAGGTATTATTCCGTACCTTAAGTTGTTTTTCTTTCGTACCTTCTTTCTATATTTCTTAACAAATCTCTTTTGCAGCTTGGCTTGGCAGTTCGTGGTATCTCCGTTGCTGCTCAGAATCAGAAGTCCACCTTGGAGAGCAACTTACATGCTTCTGAGCTCGAGAGGATTGCCCTTTCAGAGAAGCTCTCCCAAGTCCAATCTAGCTTACAAGAAGTCGAAGCTAAGCTATTGAAGATGGCCCTGCTTGAAAGTGAAGTGCTTGAGCTTCGGAATCAGGTTGTCGAGACCTCTAAGCTCCGTGATGAGCTATCCAAGCTACAATCCGCCTATGAGGCGCAGCGGAAGGAGGTTGAGGGATGCTTGGCTCTAATCAGCGACCAACAGGAGAGCTACGCATGCTGCATGAACATGCTCGAGCACTTCCATCATGCTCTGATGATCGGATTCGTCTGCTCCCGGAAGGACATAGTCCAAGACTTTCTCAAGAGCATCTCCTTCAAATACGCTAAGGCCATGGGAAATGACAAGGCTCGGGTAGACGGATTCTGTGCCTGCCTCGGACAACTTGAAGCTGCGGGTCTTGTTCCTTCGGATCTTGATTGGGAGGCTAACAAGCTCGACATATTCAAAGGCCCGGATGGTGAAGAGGATCCCCAAATTCCCACTGTCGATAATGATGAGCTTGGCAAGGATGAATTTGTAAGTCTCGTGGCCTCGGAGGGTGATGACTTAAAATTTTCAGATCAAGAGCCTCGCCTCCCCGGGTTCGTCCCTGACATTCTCCGGTACTGGTATCTCATGCCTTTCGAAAAATATGAGAAGGAGAACTGAGCCTGGTTGAATCTCCCTCATCCGGTGATTGGTCGTCCTGTGGACTATAGCCTTTTTGATGAGGCCAGGACCTTGTGCAAAGACTGGGAGGAGGCTCGGGAAAAGGAGGAGATCCGGAGGCGTGAGACAGATCCGGAAAACTAGGCAGCCGGAAACGTTGAGAGCTCTTTCAAGAAGAACTTTTATATTCCTCCGTTTCCGACTGTCACGGAGCTTAACAAAAATACGTATGCCCCTTTGCCTTGGCTAAGCTGGAAACTTCATTTAGAGGACCTGGCTCGAGCTGCTGCGGAAGCTGAAGCAGCGGAGGTTTTGGCCCGGATGACCCGGGAGGCTATGGATCAAGATGAGCAGGATCAAGTTGATGATAATGATGAGTCTTCCGTGTTTTCAAAGTCTCGAACTCGTGACGATTAGAAACTCTTTCTTATGCCGGGGTATGCCCCAAAGTAACTTGTAATTTGAATAATTGCTACCTTTTTTAGATTCGGAACAAATTTATCTTACGGAGGTATGCCTCCTTGAATCTGTTATTTCGAACAAGTCTTTAAGCTTCGGAACCCTTTATGAATCTGAATCATCACTTATAAATAATAATTCAATTTGATGAAATCATCAGTATCTTTCACTGCTCCGGTACTCTTCATGAACATAACTTCCGGGACTTGGTTTGAGTTCAAGATCCATTCGTTTTCTTTCTCAAGTCTTCGAGGTTCGGACTATTAACCAGAAAATGTTTTTTGCAACTAGTTCTTTCTCTCCCTCTTCTTATTCCGGCTGATCAATTAAAACTTGTGTCAAGTTTCCAAGAATCGGATTATTAACCCATTAACCAATTAAAACTTGTGTCAAGTTTCTAAGGTTCGGATTGTTAATCTGCTTGACGTGTTCCGTGTCGTCTCCTATCCGACGCTCTTTTGACGTAAAATATGCAAAGCTCTCACGATAGTTATTTTAGTAAGTTGAGACCTAAAAAATTTCCGGTGAAAATTTTCTGTCTCGACCCGCGTCTCCTATCCGACGCTCTTTTGACGTAAAATATGCGAAGCTCTCACGGTACTTATTTTAATAAGTTGAGACCTAAAAATTTTCCCGGTGAAAATTTTCTGTCTCGACCCGCGTCTCCTATCCGACGCTCTTTTGACGTAAAATATGTGAATCTCTCACGGTACTTATTTTAATAAGTTGAGACCTAAAAATTTTCCCGGTGAAAATTTTCTGTCTCGACCCGCGTCTCCTATCCGACGCTCTTTTGACGTAAAATATGTGAAGCTCTCACGATACTTATTTTAATAAGTTGAGACCTAAAAATTTTTCCGGTGAAAATTTTCTGTCTCAACCCGTCTCTTGCTTGTTTATTGACTAATTCAATAAATATTTACTCTTTCTCTTCTTCTTCTTTGGACTTTTTTATTATGATCTTTACTTTCTTTTTTTCGCTCCAACTTGTCAGATGAACTATCTCTATGTGGATTTGACGTAAATCTAAGATGTTAAGGCTGCAATAACTTTGCATAAAACTGAATTGTTCATAAGTAGATATTAATGGATTTGACGGAAATCATTACAACTCTCTTTAATCAAATAAAAGGTTCAAAAAGGAAATTAAAGCAAAATAACAAAGTTCCTAGGTGATCTTCTACTCTCCCACTTCTGCTCTTCTTTTCCTAAGTGTAGAATTTCCTTAGGTTCTTGATGTTCCAAGGTCTCTTCCATCCTTTGTCTTCTTCATCTGCTAGCTCGTAGCTGCCATTTGTTTTTGCCTTGGTTATTTTGTACGGCCCTCTCCATTTTGGCTCAAGTTTGCCCACTCCATCTTGCTGTGTTGCTTTCCTCAGCACCAAGTCTCCCACTTGAAGTTCTCTGTTCTTCACGTTCTTGTTGTAGCTCCTTGCCACTCTGTTTTGGTAGTTTAGGATCCTTGCTAAAGTTGTGCTCCTTACCTCTTCCAACGTATCTAAGTCCAGCATTCTTGCATCGTGGTTGTCTCCCGGTTCATAACCTTAAATCCTTAGGGTCTCCACCACTGCTTCTGCTGGGATCACAGCCTCTGATCCGTAGACCAAGTGAAATGGTGTTTCTTGAGTTGCTGTTTTTGAAGTAGTTGATAGTGTATATGTCCTAGAGACAGTCTTTATTAAGGGCATGCAACCCTTATTAAGGGCATATCTGTACTATTACACAGGTCAACGTAAATAATATATGTTTGTTGTTTGACTATTGAGTATCGCTTTCATATTTATATTACACCAGGCATACAACATGTCATATCTCTATTCCTGTCTGTATTGATATCAAACATGCCCCCTCGGATAGATGACCGATCATACAGATAGTGGGAGCTATGTGAGTTATCATCTATCCCAAACTCTCCCTAGTCGAGGTTCATCTCGGATGTAGGGGTCTGAATGAACCAACTGAGACTAGTATGCGTGGAGGTTACACTTGTTAGAGCAAGTGTGAGCCGATCCCACGGCCACGGAACGGATTGTTGGACAATCAAGAAACGTACCCATAACTCCGCATAGTTGTTCGAAGGGTGATTACCGAACAATGGAAGTACCCACCAGAAACTCCCATCAATATATACTCTACATCGAAGTGTCTATGGGAACCGGAAAGTTGTCGAAGTGATGCCAGTCGTCCTTTGGACTTACAAGACTTTATCATCACATTTGTTGCCCCATATCCTTGCTGGACCCGTCGATGTTAGCTCTGAATAAGCAGTTGACCCAAGACACGATCCAGGATTATGACTACATACAAATGGGGATGATAAGTGATTCTGTGAAGGATTCATCTCTCATGTGTAGCACATGAGAGCATTGCTCATAGTCGTTCATAGTTGTGATTGGTCAAACCGCTGGCCAGCGTATCAATATTATTATGATAGTTGATGAATGTGTATTTTACACTTTCATTCGAGTCTTTTTCACCTATTTTAGCTATCCTCTATGTTAATTTAGCTATATTTTAGTACATTTTATTAGAATAGTGTCACGTTTCCCTTTAGATTTTATTTTACAGGTTTTGGTTGAAATTCGGAGATTTACGGGCAATTATATTGAAGTCTACAAGGAATTGGTGTTCCAGAAGCATATTTGGAGTATCTGAAGGTTTCCGGATAGGATTTGGAGTCTAGGGGCCGAATCTGGAGGTTAGAAGGCTACTAGAAGTCATAAACCGAGTCCGAAAAGGTGAAGAAATCCAAAACCGCGTCGAAAACGCGAAAATCTCGCGTTTACACTGGGGGGCGAACCGCCCCAGCTCTCGGGCGAACCGCCCCAGAGGAACGGGCCTATATATAGTTGCGAGTTTTCTCTCCGAAAATCATATCTTTCCAAGCCTACTTTCTCACCTCTCTCTATAGTTTTAGGTAGGAACTACCCGGGGCCTGTCCTGGGAGTTCCATAGCTTAGGGGATACTTTTTCATAGCAGATTGGAGCGCGTAGGATCACAATCATCCGGAGATTGACAACCTTCGGTAACTTTGTATCTTACAACTTTTATCTACTTATTTTATATATTCTTTCAATATGTTTTCTTCTATGATTGTTATTGATTGCATGCACATTATGAGTAGCTAAATTTATCGTTGGTGGTAGTATGTGAATTCTTAGCGAGGGAAGATAATCATGCTAATGGCTATATCGCGCATTATACTCCGTGTCATTGCTTTATTTCGTTGATGAGTTGAACACCAAAATTCTCATATGTTGTATTGATCATTATGCACGCTAGGACACTTGTCGGCCAATCAGACTTAATTATCTTCGTAGTGTTGAATGATTACGGAACACAATAGGACGTTAGTTGTTGACAGGTCACACCAATACTATCTTCGTAGTGCACAATACTTACAACAGGACCCAAGATTTATTCAAAGATCTCCATGCAAGACCGAGGAATTTATGCATGATTATCGACCCATTATGTTAAGAAGGACCATACTATCACCAACCTCCATTATCTGCTTGAAAACCCCTATCGCTTTTTATTTGCTGTTTTATATTTTCTTGATTAAATAGATAAAGCTAGTTATAGTCCTGAGAGAACGACACTCGAGTCATTCTGCTGCTACACTACGGTTTTCGTTGTAGTTGTGGATTGCCTTTGGATAAATACAAATATTATTTGCTGAATCGAGACCTGACAAATCTCGCGTTCATCAAATTGGCGCCGTTGCCGGGGACTATACTCCTTTTTTCTATTTAATTTGTTTATATTTACAGCTTTAGATTCCTAATTCTTTTAGTTTTAGTTTTCCTTTTAATCTTTTTCTGCTTTCCTAGTTTGTTTCTAATCACCTTTCCTAGTCTGTCACAGATAGTGTATGCCGCATACGCGTTCTGCAGGAACACCGCTTGCTGATTCAATTGCTGAGATCGATAGAGTCTACCACCAGAGAAGGCGACTACTTGAAAGGCGCGCACTAGAGGAAATAGAGGAAACCGATTTCTCTGAATCTCTAATTAGTCTATTCAAGAAAATCGACGGAATGGCAGAAGCTAGACCACTGAAGGCATGGGTACAACCCACCAAAGATCGTATGAGGGGACCGGCGATTGTTCTTTTGTCTGCATCCCGAGATCTGGAAATCAAAAGTTGCATGTACCAGCAACTCCCGAGGTTCTATGGGTTGGCTAGGGAAGATGTTATGGGATACCTGAATGATATTGACGACTTTATCAACAATCTTCCAAGGCCCGGAGCAGGGATAACGGACGATGAGCTAAGGATGAAGGTTTTTGCTATGGGGCTTGGGGATAAAGCCAAGGCATGGTTAGGCTCTGTGGAAGCCGGATCACTAGACACCTGGGACAAGGTGTATTCTGCTTTTATGGAGAAATACTTTCCTCACACATTGACTACCGCGCTTAAGGCGCAAATCACAGGATTCAAACAGGACTATAATGAGACCATCTACACCGCTTTCGAGAGATTCAAGGACCTCATGCACAAGTGTCCACACCATGGTTTTGGGCTTCCTGATCTTGTCTAGCACTTCTACAATGGACTCACATATGAGAGTCAACAGGTGGTGAATTTCCAATACCGTGGTACTATCTGGGAAGAGACCGCCGAGGATGTGTGGGCGTGTTTCGAAAGGCTTGCTAAAGGATCTCAATCCAAGGATCCAAGAGCAATGGTTAGAAGGCGTGGACCTGAGGCCCCACCAAACCAGGAGATCCCAATGCATGAAGTGAATGGTGTGAGTGGCGATAGGTTCGAAGGTTTCGCCAATCAGATGAGGCAAGCTCTAAGTGGCCTAATCGGAACTTCTCTCTCCAACGAGGTATGTAGGGTGTGCAAGAATTATGGGCATGGGGCTCATATGTGTAGATCAGATCTAGCACGAGAAGATGTTCACTTGGGAAACCGTAGTAATCCTACTCCTAAGGACGAAGCATCTACATCCAAGTCAGCAACTCTCATGGATAATTTACAGAAATTGGTGGATTTCACCCAAGTGTTTTTGAAGAGATACGAGGAGGATTCGGCAAAGATCAATGCTCGTCTGGATCAATTAGAAGCTAGAGCTAGTAGAGAGCAAGGGAAGTTACATAGCAGCACTGAGAGGTCCATGTCGATCAACTTGGTGGGAGATCAACCAGTGGAAATCACCACTAAGCAAGTTGCTAAGTGCGAGTGTTACAAGGATGAAGAGCCTCCACTAGCCAAGGAAGAAGAGAAGGACCTTGGTACTAATGAGAGTGGAAAGAAGCAAGAGAATCCCGAGCCACTCCCTCAAAGTTTCGATGTTAAGGTCGGGATTGGTGAACTTGAAGATGTCCGTGCCACACTAGACACGGGATCTTACTCGAACGTGCTCCCTTTGAATGTGTTTGAGAAGAGTAACCTTGGAAAACTATCTAACCATAGGGCTATTGTGCAACTGGCGGATGGATCCTTAGTGAGACCCGAAGGCGTTGTGAAAATGTGTTGGTCAAGATTGGTGAAGCATCTGTATACACCAATTTTGTAGTTATGCCGGCGTCTGCACCTGGAACGGGGGATGTCATACTCTTAGGGCAAACATTCTTGACTAAACTACGCTCCGTGATGGACATCTACCAAAGAACTTGCACTATCGAAGTGGATGGCAAGCAACACGTGTTGCAAGCCATACCTGATCCACCTTAACCGCCTGATATTACTACTCACTACTGTGGTCTTACAGCCTATATTCTTTCTTATTCACAGGTTCGTGGCATGGAAAGGAGATCAATGAAGGGGAAACCTAGTACCTGCAGAAAGAAGAGATAGGCGCGGACAGGAGTCGAGTCAAAGACTTTAAACAATGGCGCTATCCGGGAGGCAACCCGGAGATTTTATCGCTTTCTTTACCGCTTTAGATTTTATCTCACGAGTTTGATTGAGTATTATAGGTCACTTATACAAGCATTAGCTCTCACCTTGGATCCACTTTCGATGTTCGGGACGAGCGACGACGTTCAGGTTTGGGGAGGAGGTTATCGCTGGTTATCTCTATACTTATCTTGCTTATGATAAACTCGTGAAATTTTTTGCATTTGCACGTTTACTGCTTTCCCAGGATAGTCTTGCATGTTTTATATAGAGTTTATTGCCGAATTTTTTGAACTTTTTTATTGGGTAGATCAACCAACTATGCCATTAATCGTATGCTTCATCTCTATGAATTTGTTTGAGGTTTTTCTCGCTTGGCTTGTCACATTTATGTATTGCACTTAGTTAAGCATGGTAGTCTCGACATCACTTAGTGGTGTTTTCTCTACTGCGGTTCACGAAGGCCTTTATAATAGGATGATGCATGTTAGGGTCTTATGGTTGTTTTCCCGAGTAATTATGTACCTAAGAGGCAACAAGTCTTCACCATGCTTTGAGATTGCTAAATGCCTAGGAAGGAGGTAGTGTGAGTTTGTGTGATCCTTTGTTTATAACCTATTCTTCAGAATAGGTTTGGGGAGGGGGTTGCACCATCATTAGACTTGTTTCTGTTTTTCATTTTTCGTATCGTGAGTTTATTTTTCCTTTTCCGTAATTTTGTATTCCAACCTATTCTTTCGAATAGGTTTGGGGAAGTCGTGTGAGTCTTTTTGTTTCTCTCTTTGTTATGCTACTGCTGGCTAGAAAAGATCGAAAAAAAGAAAGAAAAATTCCAGAAAAAAAAAGAAAAAGAATCTGGAACGAAAAAAAAAAGGAAAAAAGAGAAGACCCCAAAAAAGCAAAGAAGGGTCCAAAAAAGAAAATCCAAATAGCAGTTTAGCAAAGTGTTGAGTCTTTTCCATTTTTCGTGTTGTTCGTAATCGTGTTTTTCTATTTTTATCTTTTTTGTCTTGAGTGTCATCTGTTCTAGACCACCCTCGTCCTGCCATTCAGGAAGTGGTGAATAGCTTAAGACTTTACTTGAGAGATGGGTAGAATAGGGGAGTGTTATCTTTTATAGGGAACCCTCCTTCGTTTGATGAGAGCCAGTACTGGTTCGACCTCTTTGAGGAAAAGTCTTAACATGGTGGAACAGCAGTAAGTCCTCAGTTTCATAGGCACGGGGCAACCATTCGTATTTAGCATGCATCATTACGTCGTCACTGACTAGGTCCAGGTAGAGAATGTTACGAGTGACTATCTTGTCTTGACATAAGTGCTTATGTGGATGTGTATAAGTCAATCGAGGTATTCTTCAACCTATATTCATGCTTTGATTTATATGGTTTTTGTTCATATGTTATTTGGTAGATTCAGTAATTTAGTTCATTTTATTTGGCATGAAACTCCATTTTTGAGTCTTGCATGTTTTTTGTATTAGAGTCTAGCTTAGTTGCTTGAGGACAAGTAAAGGTTCGGTTTGGGGAGTTTGATGAATGTGTATTTTACACTTTCATTCGAGTCTTTTTCACCTATTTTAGTTATCCTCTATGTTAATTTAGCTATATTTTAGTACATTTTATTAGAATAGTGTCACGTTTCCCTTTATATTTTATTTTACAGGTTTTGGTTGAAATTCGGAGATTTACGGGCAATTATATTGAAGTCTACAAGGAATTGGTGTTCCAGAAGCATATTTGGAGTATCTGAAGGTTTCCGGATAGGATTTGGAGTCTAGGGGCCGAATCTGGAGGTTAGAAGGCTACTAGAAGTCATAAACCGAGTCCGAAAAGGTGAAGAAATCCAAAACCGCGTCGAAAACGCGAAAATCTCGCGTTTACACTGGGGGGCGAACCGCCCCAGCTCTCGGGCGAACCGCCCCAGAGGAACGGGCCTATATATAGTTGCGAATTTTCTCTCCGAAAATCATATCTTTCCAAGCCTACTTTCTCACCTCTCTCTATAGTTTTAGGTAGGAACTACCCGGGGCCTGTCCTGGGAGTTCCATAGCTTAGGGGATACTTTTTCATAGCAGATTGGAGCGCGTAGGATCACAATCATCCGGAGATTGACAACCTTCGGTAACTTTGTATCTTACAACTTTTATCTACTTATTTTATATATTCTTTCAATATGTTTTCTTCTATGATTGTTATTGATTGCATGCACATTATGAGTAGCTAAATTTATCGTTGGTGGTAGTATGTGAATTCTTAGCGAGGGAAGATAATCATGCTAATGGCTATATCGCGCATTATACTCCGTGTCATTGCTTTATTTCGTTGATCAGTTGAACACCAAAATTCTCGTATGTTGTATTGATCATTATGCACGCTAGGACACTTGTCGGCCAATCAGACTTAATTATCTTCGTAGTGTTGAATGATTACGGAACAAAATAGGACGTTAGTTGTTGACAGGTCAGACCCATACTATCTTCGTAGTGCACAATACTTACAACAGGACCAAAGATTCATTCAAAGATCTCCATGCAAGACCGAGGAATTGATGCATGATTATCGACCCATTATGTTAAGAAGGACCATACTATCACCAACCTCCATTATCTGCTTGAAAACCCCCTATCGCTTTTTATTTGCTGTTTTATATTTTCTTGATTAAATAGATAAAGCTAGTTATAGTCCTGAGAGAACGACACTCGAGTCATTCTGCTGCTACACTACGGTTTTCGTTGTAGTTGTGGATTGCCTTTGGCTAAATACAAATATTATTTGCTGAATCGAGACCTGACAAATCTCGCGTTCATCAATAGTCATAATAGATATTGGATTCACCAAACAACTCACTGAAGACGCCCGTGGATGTATTATTGGGATAGACACTTCATCGATCCTAGATGCACTCGAGTCAGTCAGATGAGGGACGTTACCATCGCCGCGTTCAGCGCAACAGACTTCACAACGAAAGAGTTTGCTTTGGGAAACCTCTCAAACGTCCTCATGTGTTAATATTGCAAATGAGACCGTCTAGGAATTCCATGTTGCCTAGTGTAGCACTTGCTTATACAATGAGGCCCTATGGGTCACACTATGTGGTGATTCAGCTTATCCGAATATCCTTGAAGATGGAATCGCAATTAATTTGAATTAATTGTGATTGATGAATTATAATTGATTTGGAATTAATTATAATATTTGTGGCTCAATTAATAATTTGGAATTATTAATTGAATTGACTGATTAATTGTATTTTATATAAATACAATTAAAGATTATATTTTAGAAATATAATAGAGGGTTAATTTGAAAGGATATGTTAATTTAGAACTAATCTATGCACATGGGCAAAATCTACTTGGAGTTGAATTGCCTAAGAATTATAAGTGGGTCCAAAATCGGGACCCACCTATCACCCTTAGACGCGCGCGACCAGCAGTAGTAGTACGGGAAGGAGTTCGACCCCTTCCTCTATTAGAAGTCAAGGGATAAGTTAGATTTTCCTAATTGAGTTCTAATTTGATTGGAATGAATCTAGACTGAATTAGTTTCCTTGTTCAATAAAATTAGATTCTCAGTCCTTTAAGAAGTCTAATTGATTATTCTTTAGGCTTCTATTGACTACTATATATAGTAGACTATTAGATCTTTTAACATGGTGAATTTTGAATCATTCTTTCTACCAGTTTTCTTAAAGAAAATAAAAGCTCTCCCCCTACCTCTCTATAGCCGCCGCGCGCCACCTTCCAACCGGAGGAAAATCGCAGCCCCATTTTCTTGGCCCATAAAGAATATCCTAGCATTTTTTCCGATAGGCTGTTCATGCGTGGATAACAAGGTTGAGGTTCAAAGAGCTGGAAACTAACTTTTATGTCTTGCAGATAATCAAGTATTGCAGATATCTTCGACTTCGACGAAGGAGAAGATTCACCGGACTATTACGAAGACTTCATCGATTGGCATATCGATTTATACCTATTCTTGCTTTTGAGTATTGTACGTCTTCTGATCAATGTGTTTATTATATACGCTATATGCATGATCATTAACCTGCATGTTAAGAAAAATTTTGAAATTCCGCTGCGTACCCTAGGGGTAACTCTGACCATATTTCCTTACAGTGGTATCGGAGCAGGTTAATTGATTATGTATATACGTGTATATGTTTATGTGATTATGTAGTTTATGTGGATGCAAATTGATTCTATGATTGATTCGATTTTCGAA
>CM051458.1:13767907-13845662 GCA_028274465.1 Plantago ovata
ATCGAATCAATCATAGAATCATTGCATCCACCTAAACTACATAATCACATAACATATACACGTATATACATAATCAATTAACCCGCTCCGATACCACGTAAGGAAATATGGTCAGAGTTACCCCTAGGGTACGCAGCGGAATTTCAAATTTTTCTTAACATGCAGGTTAATTGATCATGCATATAGCGTATATAATAAACACATTGATCAGAAGACTTACAATACTCCAAAAGCAAGAATAGGTATTAAATCGATATGCCAATCGATGAAGTCTTCGTAATAGTCCGGTGAATCTTCTCCTTCGTCGAAGTCGAAGATATCTGCAATACTTGATTATCTGCAAGACAATAAAAGTTAGTTTCCAGCTCTTTGAACCTCAACCTTGTTATCCACGGATGAACAGCCTATCGGAAAAAATGCTAGGATATTCTTTATGTGGCCAAGAAAATGGGGCTGCGATTTTCCTCCGGTTGGAAGGTGGCGCGCGCGGCTATAGAGAGGTAGGGGAGAGCTTTTTATTTTCTTTAAGAAAACTGGTAGAAAGAATGATTCAAAATTCACCATGTTAAAAGATCTCTAATAGTCTACTATATATAGTAGTCAATAGAAGCCTAAAGAATAATCAATTAGACTTCTTAAAGGACTGAGAATCTAATTCTTATTGAACAAGGAACTAATTCAAGTCTAGATTCATTTCCAATCAAATTAGAACTCAATTAGGAAAATCTAACTTATCCCTTGACTTCTAATAGAGGAAGGGGTCGAACTCCTTCCCGTACTACTACTGCTGGTCGCGCGCGTCTAAGGGTGATAGGTGGGTCCCGATTTGGGACCCACTTATAATTCTTAGGCAATTCAAACTCCAAGTAGATTTTGCCCATGTGCATATATTAGTTCTAAATTAACATATCCTTTCAAATTAACCCTCTATTATATTTCTAAAATATAATCTTTAATTGTATTTATATAAAATACAATTAATCAGTCAATTCAATTAATAATTCCAAATTATTAATTGAGCCACAAATTATTATAATTAATTCCAAATCAATTATAATTCATCAATCACAATTAATTCCAAATTAATTGCGATTCCATCTTCAAGGATATTCGGATAAGCTGAATCACCACATAGTGTGACCCATAGGGCCTCATTGTATTAAGCAAGTGCTACACTAGGCAACATGGAATTCCTAGACGGTCTCATTTGCAATATTAACACATGAGGACGTTTGAGAGGTTTCCCAAAGCAAACTCTTTCGTTGTGAAGTCTGTTGCGCTGAACGCGGCGATGGTAACGTCCCTTCATCTGACTGACTCGAGTGCATCTAGGATCGATGAAGTGTCTATCCCAATAATACATCCACGGGCGTCTTCAGTGAGTTGTTTGGTGAATCCAATATCTATTATGACTATTGATGAACGCGAGATTTGTCAGGTCTCGATTCAGCAAATAATATTTGTATTTAGCCAAAGGCAATCCACAACTACAACGAAAACCGTAGTGTAGCAGCAGAATGACTCGAGTGTCGTTCTCTCAGGACTATAACTAGCTTTATCTATTTAATCAAGAAAATATAAAACAGCAAATAAAAAGCGATAGGGGGTTTTCAAGCAGATAATGGAGGTTGGTGATAGTATGGTCCTTCTTAACATAATGGGTCGATAATCATGCATCAATTCCTCGGTCTTGCATGGAGATCTTTGAATGAATCTTGGGTCCTGTTGTAAGTATTGTGCACTACGAAGATAGTATGGGTCTGACCTGTCAACAACTAACGTCCTATTTTGTTCCGTAATCATTCAACACTACGAAGATAATTAAGTCTGATTGGCCGACAAGTGTTCTAGCGTGCATAATGATCAATACAACATACGAGAATTTTGGTGTTCAACTGATCAACGAAATAAAGCAATGACACGGAGTATAATGCGCGATATAGCCATTAGCATGATTATCTTCCCTCGCTAAGAATTCACATACTACCACCAACGATAAATTTAGCTACTCATAATGTGCATGCAATCAATAACAATCATAGAAGAAAACATATTGAAAGAATATATAAAATAAGTAGATAAAAGTTGTAAGATACAAAGTTACCGAAGGTTGTCAATCTCCGGATGATTGTGATCCTACGCGCTCCAATCTGCTATGAAAAAGTATCCCCTAAGCTATGGAACTCCCAGGACAGGCCCCGGGTAGTTCCTACCTAAAACTATAGAGAGAGGTGAGAAAGTAGGCTTGGAAAGATATGATTTTCGGAGAGAAAACTCGCAACTATATATAGGCCCGTTCCTCTGGGGCGGTTCGCCCGAGAGCTGGGGCGGTTCGCCCCCCAGTGTAAACGCGAGATTTTCGCGTTTTCGACGCGGTTTTGGATTTCTTCACCTTTTCGGACTCGGTTTATGACTTCTAGTAGCCTTCTAACCTCCAGATTCGGCCCCTAGACTCCAAATCCTATCCGGAAACCTTCAGATACTCCAAATATGCTTCTGGAACACCAATTCCTTGTAGACTTCAATATAATTGCCCGTAAATCTCCGAATTTCAACCAAAACCTGTAAAATAAAATCTAAAGGGAAACGTGACACTATTCTAATAAAATGTACTAAAATATAGCTAAATTAACATAGAGGATAACTAAAATAGGTGATATATATATATATATATATATATATATATATATATATATATATATGTATATATATATACATATATATATATATATACATATATATATATATATATATATATATATCACCTATATATATATATATATATATATATATATATATATATATATATATATATGTATATATATATATATATATATATATATATATCTCAAAATTTTGAAAATTTTGAGGATTGAATTTATATTTGGAATATAAATATGATTTAATTGTAATTATTCTTAACTAGAGGGGTTAAATTTAATTAATATTAAGTTGAGGGGCTTATTTGTGATTTATCAATTTATTGTGTATTACAAATAAGTCTTTCTACTTTTGAATTTTTAATTTAACACCTCCAAGGTTTCGAAAATTATAATTGAGTCCTTCGGGTTTTCGAAAATTGCTACCTGGTCAATAGAATTTTCGATTTTTCAATCTAGTCCAAATTTTCAATTTTTCATAGAGATTATAAGTATGGGATTATAATTTTCATAATGAAATTATTAAGTCATTTGGCATCCACATAGGCTACTACTTGTTTGTTTGCTCGATATGCTATTGTTTGAGAATGCATGTTTAAATACGACGTATTTTACTTTCTGTTCGACCGCTATGCATGCGAGGGTAGGCGGCGCCCATTATGTGCTTGACCGCGTTTAGAACTAGAATGGATAGGCGGCATCCATTACGTGTAGACCGCTCATGCATGATGGGTAGGCGGCGCCCTTATTTGTTTGTAGATGACTGATAACAACCCTCAAGCTACAAGCCCCAACCAATATAAGTGCAGAAACATGTATACGTATGTTTTTCTGAGATGCTTTCCATGGGGTGCTTTAATTTTGAACTTTCATTGCGTTTCTCTGTATTGGCGACCTCGTCTTGCAGACTCGCAGTGATCGTCAGATTAGAGTAAGCCTATGGTTATAACTTACTGCATATTATATCTAGCGATCTCGATAGGTACAATATGTAGAGCGTCTGGTTAAATTAGATTTAACACCCAAGAGTTGCGTGACGCAATTGGATAGTCCTACCGGTCATATTATGTTATGCGACCAGCCCCCGTTGGAGTATAGCATAGTATGGATTTAGATCTTGGCCACTACGGTAACTTGTTGGACATTACCCGTATGTTTGTTTTGGGGGCAATCATATGTGAAAATAGTGGAAGCTAAACAGCTAAAGGACCTTGTTGTTTAGTTATGTTGACTGTGTATTTAGAAATAATATTTCAATAGTTGATTTATTATTTTCCTTCTATATTATTTCTCCTTAGGAAAATAGAAATGGCTATACCGTCCTCCGAGCTCATTGCCAACTTGGAGTTGCAAAAGCTAACAGGACCAAACTACGTGGATTGGATCCATGAGGTACGAAGGGTGCTATGGCACAACGAGGTTGAGTATGTGTTAGACGAACCTATCCCTCCACCTCCCACTGAGTTGACTACTGCAACCTATGATTGCATTCATGAGATGTCAGTGGAAAAGGCCAAGTTTATGAAAAATTTGTTGCTGAATGCTATGTCTGACAATATGGTTGGACCACGTCGAGACAAGGAACCATATGAGATTGTGAGATATCTCTCCTCATTCTTGGATACTCCAAGGATGTGTGAAGGGTTCGAAGCTATCAAGATCATGCTTATCCAAAGACTTGAGACAGAAGAGCTGTCGCCTGAACAAGTCAAGTCATTGATTGATTTTCTCTTTCAACTTGTTGGACATGGCTTGGAGCTAGAAGCTAAGGCTTCCATTATCTTGATCGTGCAAAGATTGTTGCAATCTATTCAGAATCCCGAAGTCGGGGCAGCAACAGAGTCGATTGCTGAGAGACCTATTGCCAACGAGTTTCTAATGGTCAATCGTAGACCCAAAGGGAACAAGGGTGGCAAGAATGCACGCAATCGTAAGATGGCTAAGTTTCGACTTAGGATGGAGATTTGTCTCTATTGCACTCAAGGGCCATTGGAAGAAAGATTGCCCTAAGCTAAGGGCAGATCAAGCTAAGAAGCCGCCGACTTCTAGCTCAGGTATGTTTGTTATTGAAATGAACATGACTACTTTTGACTCCAATGGTTGGGTATTAGATACAACCTGTGGCTCACACATTTGTAATAATGTGCAGGGGCTAATTGAACACAGGCTAGTCAATCAAGGTGAAATCGACTTGCATGTTGGGAACGGCAATCCAGTTGAAGCCAAACGCGTTGGACGCTGCAAGATAGATTTACCATCAGGACAATGTTTAGAACTTGATAACGTCTATTTTGTTCCATCCATTGTCAGAAATATTATTTCCATTCCATTGTTGGACAATTTGGGTTTTTCCTTTCGTTTTGCTAATAATACTTGTTATTTTTCGCTAAATGACCAGTATTATGGAAAAGCTCGCTTAGTGAATGGTTTATATATTTTGCAAAGTAGTCTACCTTTATTTCAAATACATAACAAACAACCGTCTTCAAGTAGGAAGAATAATCCATCTAATCTATGGCATTGTCGGCTAGGCATATAAATGAAACACGGATTCAAAGACTAAGGAAGTTGGACTACTTAGAACCATTTGATTTCGAATCATATGGTACATGCGAATCATGTGTTAAGGGTAAGATGACGAACAAACCCTTTGTTGGACAAGGTGTTCGTGCCACTCGCTGCTTAGAGCTCATACATACCGGTGTATGTGGACCTTTTAAAGTCCAAGCACGTGGATGTTATTCTTACTTCGTTACCTTTACTGACGATTTCTCAAGGTATGGATATATTTATCTTATGAAGAATAAATCTGAGACTTTTGGGAAAGAGTACGTCTCCTGTGAGACCACTAGTTTCGTGAGACCAAAATGAGACTCAAAGGAACTAGAAAATACATCAAAATCTCGCTGACCCATTTAATAATTCGCGGGTCATGTTATAACCCGAAATTGAACCGGGTCATCCTCCCTAACCCGTTCAAATCGACGACATATTTCATTCTCTTCTCGCCGTTTCTCCCTCACATCTCTCTCTCTGCAACAAAAGCTTCGATTCTCGCCTTCATCATCGTGATCATCATCGTGTTCATCATCGTTTCTATCTTCAACGAATATGAGGATGAACGATTTCTCTCCTAGATCGTTGAATGAATTGAACAATTTGAGGATTAGATTGGCTCAATTGAAGAATTCGAGAAGGAGAAAACGTTCTAAGCAAATTAAGGATTCACCAGCGGTTGAAGTCGATCATGAAGACACAGGAGACGTTCTCATCACTGAAGGATTTGCAATGAGACAGTCCGAATTTGATGAAGAAGAAGATTTCAGTGAATTTGCTGAAGAATTTGTTGAAGATATTGATAAAATACCTAGAGATCCCGAATTTACAGAAGGATTTGCGATGAGACAGTCAGAATTTGATACAGAAGATGATTTCATTGAATTTGCTGAAGGAATTGTTGAAAACATTGATTCAGAATTTGCAGAAGAATTTGGTGATGAACATGAAGCTGATAAACATGAAGCTTCATCTAATAAGCAGAAAGCAGCTTCTGAACAATCAGGTTTGTTTTCAATTTGTTTGAGTTTTATGTATTATTCGTTTGAGTTTAATGAAATAACTTTCTGAGTTTTACTCTGTAACGTACTGTATGTTACAATTTCATATGAGTTTTATGTATTATTGGTTTGAGTTTTGATTCCAAGTTTCAGAGTTTTTCTTTGTAAAAGTTCTGTATGTTACAATTCTTATTTGAGTTTTATGGATAATTTGTTTGAGTTTTACTCTTTGGATTCTTGAGTTTTATTCATAGACTGATTGAGTTTTATAATAATTCACTGCAGAGGAAATACCACTATCTTTTGATGGTTTAAAGAAGGAAAAATGGGAACATTTTGAGGATGTTTTCAACTACTTCTGGAATTTGGGAATGTCAGTTCACCAAATTGAGCAACGCATTGGCAATGATAACAGCGAACTCTACTTTGCTGCTACATCAAAGGAGATAGACGTGGAGGTGGAGCATACGATTGATGAGAATGATCGCAGTCGTACAAGCTTGGAGAATGGCATACTATTCAAGGTGGTCTAGGGATTATTATATATGTCGAAAAATACTATAGCATTCATAGTAGATTAGGAAGTTGATATTATAATCTTAGAAACTTATGTTTGTAATGTATATGTGTTTGTGAAAACTGATGTATATGTGTTTGTAATAAAGTAATGTATAACTGTTTGTAATATATATATGTGTTTGTTATGGAATAATGTATATGAGTTTTATATGTTGTTATTTTTGAGTTTTACATGTTGGTAGTTTGAGGTTTAATTCAAACAGCAACTACCATACAATGAACAACTAGCAACATTCATATAAAATGATGTTTTATATGTTTGAGTTTTATATGCTATTTGTTTGAGTTTTATATTATGCTTGTTTGAGTTTTACATCTGTATTAAAAAAGGTGTACAAAAACCTTCATATAAAATTGAGAATCCTCAAAAAGTCATACAATTTACAGAAAATAAAGAGATCCCTGACTGAATCATGTGAATGGTCCTTAAAATTATTCCTGCATTGAGTTTTATATGTTGTTATTTTGAGTTTTACATGTTGCTAGTATAAGGTTTAGCAACACCAGAAATTATTCAACAAGGGATACAGAAACTAGCCTACAATGAACAAATACCAACATTCATATAAAAAATGAGAATCAGTAAAACTCAAACGCAGAGTAAGTAAAACTCAAACACAGTATAAGTAAAACTCAAAACAAAATAATATTTGAAAACCAAAAAACTAAACAACAAAAATGTACAAAAACATTCATATACAATTCAGAATTCTCAACAAAGTCATAAAATTTAAAAAAATAAAGAGATCCCTAAATCATGTTAATGGTCCTTAAAAATCACAAATATCTCTAAAATTGATTCAATTTTCCAATAGACTATTTCTTCAATTTTCTTCTCTGACCCATCTTTTTTTCAAACTCACTGCAGATATGTTCTCTTTCATTTTCTGCAAAGTTTCTGACACTCTCAATCAACCGATTCTTCCTTGTATTTGCATCAGACAGACCAATTAAAGCAATTATTTCAGCTCGTGCTTTCCGCCTTTCAGCAACCTGTTAAATTATAAAAATAAAAAAAGAAAATCAAGTACATATAGATTTCAAAGATTATATTTTAAAAACTCACTACATAATGCATATAAACCTCAAATAACATATACTCAAACCTCAGTAATGTATTATTAATAAAACAGAAGAATAAAACAAACACATAAAATCAGACTCAAATAAAACTCAAACATGATATACATAAACCTCAAACTTAACAACAATAAAACTCAAACTTATTGGAGCTCATGACAGACACATAAAATCAGACTCAAATAAAACTCAAACATGATATACATAAACCTCAAACTTAACAACAATAAAACTCAAACTTATTGGAGCTCATGACAGACACATAAAATCAGACTCAAGTAAAACTCAAACATGATATACATAAACCTCAAACTTAACAACAATAAAACTCAAACTTATAGGAGATGATGACAGACACATAAATCATACTCAAATAAATATTATATCTCATTTTCAAAACTCAGTCATAATGCATATAAACCTCAAATATCATATACTCAAACCTCAGTAATGTTTTATTAATAAAAAAGGCAACTTAAAAATGAATAAAAAGTAAGCTACCTGTTTCACAGTTTTCAAGTACTCAAAGTTGCCATGAAGTGTATTGAGAATCCATTGGTCAAGACAATTCATCAAATCTGAATTTGCTTTATGCAGCTCTTCACTAGTAGGTGATGAATGTGTATTTTACACTTTCATTCGAGTCTTTTTAACCTATTTTAGCTATCCTCTATGTTAATTTAGCTATATTTTAATACGTTTTATTAGAATAGTGTCACGTTTCCCTTTAGATTTTATTTTACAGGTTTTGGTTGAAATTCGGGGATTTCTGGGCAATTATATTGAAGTTGACAAGGAATTGGTGTTCCAGAAGCCTATTTGGAGTATCTGAAGGTTTCCGGATAGGATTTGGAGCCTAGGGGTCGAATCTGGAGGTTAGAAGGCCACTAGAAGTCAGAAACCGAGTCCGAAAAGGTGAATAAATCCAAATCCGCGTCGAAAAACGCGGAATTCCACGAAAAAGACGGGGGGCGAACCGCCCCAACCTGCGGCGAACCGCCCCAGAGTTTATTCGGGGCCTATATATAGTGCTCAGTTTTCTCTCCGAAAATCATATCTTTCCAGACCTTCTCTCTCACCTCTCTCTATAGTTTTAGGTAGGAACTTCCCGGGGCCTGTCCTGGGAGTTCTGTAGCTTAGGGGATACTTTTTCATAGCAGTTTGGAGCTCGTAGGACCGCAATCATCCGGAGATTGACAACCTTCGGTAACTTTGTATCTTACAGTTTTATTCTACTTATTTTATATTCTTTCAACATGTTTTCTTCTATGATTTCTGTTGATTGCGTGCCTATTATGAGTAGCTAAACTTATCGTTGGTGGTAGTATGTGAATTCTTAGCGAAGGGAAGATAATCATGCTAATGGCTATATCGCGCATTATACTCCGTGTCATTGCTTTATTTCGTTGATCAGTTGTAACCAAAATTCTCGTATGTTGTATTGATTATTATGCACAATTGAACACTAGTCGACCATCAGACCAATTATCTTCGTAGTGTTGAATAATTACGGAACACATTAGGACAATCGTGATTGACTAGTCAGACCAAATTATCTTCGTAGTGCTTAATACTTGCAACATGACACTAGATTGATTCAAAGATCTCTATGCAAGACCGAGGAATTTATGCATGATTATCGACCCGTTATGTTAAGAAGGACCATACTATCACCAATCTCCATTATCTGCTAGAAACCCCCTATTGCTATCTGTCTGCTGTTTTATATTCTCTTGTTAAATAGATAAAGCTAGTTATAGTCCTGAGAGAACGACACTTGAGTCATTCTACTGCTACACTACGGTTTTCGTTGTAGTTGTGGATTGCCTTTGGCTAAATAACAAATTTATTTGATCAATTGGAATCCGACAAATTCCCGTTCATCAAATTGGCGCCGTTGCCGGGGACTATACTCCTTTTTTCTGTTTAATTTGTTTATATTTACAGCTTAGATTCCTAATTCTATTAGTTTTAGTTTTCCTTTTTAATCTCTCTCTAATACTGCTTTCCTAGTTTGTTTCTAATCACCTTTCCTAGTCTGTTACAGATTGTGTATGCCGCATACACGTTCTGCAGGAACACCGCTTGCTGATTCAATTGATGAGATCGATAGAGTCTACCACCAAAGAAGGCGACTACTTGAAAGGCGCGCACTAGAGGAAATAGAGGATACCGATTTCTCTGAATCTCTACTCAGTCTCTTCAAGGAAATCAACGGAATGGCAGAAGCTAGACCACTGAAGGCATGGGTTCAACCCACCAAAGATCGTATGAGGGGACCGACGATTGTTCTTCGTCTGCAACCGAGATCTGGAGATCAAGAACCACGCATTCCAACAACTTCCGAGGTTCTATGGCTTATCAAGGGAATATGTGATGAGGTACTTGCACGATATCGATGATTTCGTCAACCAACTCCCACGACCCGGAGCTGACATAACAACGGATGAGTTGAGGATGAAGGTTTTTGCTATGGGACTTGGCGACAGAGCCAAGTCATGGTTGAGTTCTCTACCAGCCGGCTCGCTGGACACTTGGGAAAAGGTTTTTTCAGCTTTCATGGAGAAATACTTCCCTCACACCCTGACTACCGCGCTAAAGGCGCAAATCACTGGATTCAGGCAGGACTATGATGAGACCATCTACACCGCGTTCGAGAGGTTCCAAGATCTCACGAACAAGTGCTCTCACCATGGTTTTGAACTTTCCGACCTAGTCCAACACTTCTACAATGGACTAACCTTCGAGAACCAAAAAGTAGTGGATTTCCAATGCCGAGGCAATATTTGGGAGGAAACCGCAGAAGCCGTCTGGGCAGTTTTCGAAAGGCTTGCTAAGGGTTCGTAGTTCAAGGACCCAAGAGCAATGGTTAGGAGACGTGGACCTGAAGCTCCACCGACTCAAGAAGCCCCTATGTACAGGGGGAATGGGGATCAATTCGAGTGCTTTACCAACGAATTGAAGCAAGTCCTCAAGAGCGCCACCGGAATGACTGTTTCGAACGAAGTATGCCAAATATGCAAGAACTATGGGCATGGGGCTCATATGTGTAGATCGGAGCTGGCATACGATGATGGCAACTGGGCTCGAGGAGGCGAAGAAGAAGCCTTTGCTACGGAGTTTGGTACTCAAGAAGTTATCTACGGACAAGACGGTAGGAATCCTCGAGGTGGATTCTGGAGAAGAGGATACCGCAACAATCAAGGATATGCACCGGCTAACCAAACTTATGGACCTAACCAAGACCGTAGTAGGCTAAACTATGGTAATGACCACTGCGAAAACCCCGCTCCGAAAGAGCCACCGAAGTCGAAGTCGGCTCAACTGATGGAGAACTTGCAGAAGATGGTCGATCACACACAAAGTTTTCTCAAACGTTATGAAGAAGACTCCGAGAAGACTAGGGCAAGGCTCGATAGGTTGGAAGAGAGCACTAGGCTTGTCAATCAAAAGATGCAAGAGTTGATCGACCGAGGAGCAAGTAGGGAGCAAGGAAAACTGCCTAGCAACACTGTGAAGACGAATGCCATTACGTTGGCTGGTGATGTACCTGACGGAATCACGATCAAGAAGGTTGTTAGGTGCGAGTGTTGCATGAAGGAAGAACTTCTACAGGCTGAGGAAGAAGAGAAGGGCCTTGGTTCTGACACAAGTGATGAGGAACAAGAGGATCCCGAACCACTCCCTAAAAGTTTCGATGTAAAGGTAGGGATTGGTGAGCTTGAAGATGTCCGTGCCACACTAGATACGGGATCCTACTCCAACATAATTCCTTTGAATGTGTTTGAAAAGAGCAACATTGGGAAACTATCTGAGCAAAGGGCTATTGTGCAACTGGCGGATGGCTCCTTTATGAGACCCGAGGGCCTTGTGAAAAATGTGTTGGTCAAGATTGGTGAAGCATCTATATACACCAATTTCGTAGTAATGCCGGCATCTGCACCTGGGACGGGGGATGTCATACTCTTAGGGCAAACATTCTTGACCAAGCTACGCTCCGTGATGGACATCTACCAAAGAACTTGCACCATCGAAGTGGATGGCAAGCGACACGTATTGCAAGCCATACCAGATCCACCAGAACTGCCTGATATTACTACTCACTACTGTGGTCTTGCAGCCTATATTCTTTCTTATTCACAGGTTCGTGGCATGGAGAGGAGATCAATGAAGGGGAAGCCTAGTACCCGCAAAAAGAGGAGATAGGCGCAGACAGGAGTCGAGTCAAAGACTTTAAACAATGACGCTATCCGGGAGGTAACCCGGAATTTTTATCGCTTTCTTTATTGCTTTTCTGCATGCATTCATTCTTGAACTATTTGCTTCTCGTATGCGAATTTGTTCTTATGTGTGTCGTATGTGCTTTTGTTTGAGTGAGATTTTTCGAGTGGTTTTTTGAAAAAATTAATTTCGGGGATTAAACCGCATTTTCTGACGTCGGGAACCGTCTCCCCGCATTGGGGAGCACGGGGCGAACCGCCCCGTGTGGGGCGAACCGCCCCACGGTCCCAGAACTTCAAAAACGCGGATTTCTTCCCCAAAATCTCATTTTCTTCATTCTTCTTCATTCATCCTCCCAAAAAATACGAAAAACGCGATTTCATCTTTAAATCTTCATAACTTCTTCATTTCTTGACCAAATTGAGTGTTCTTTAGCTTAATTCGAAGCCTATTATATGATCTATTATGCTATCCGATCCGATTTCATCCTTATGCGTTAGATTTACAGATCTGAAGTATCATCCTTAGAACCCTAATTTTCGAATTTGGGGTTTTCTAATTTGAGCTTCAATTATGTTTGTTTGATGCATGGGTATGTTGTTTGTGTGATTAGACATGTTATTTACTATCAATTGCATGCTCAATTTTGCTTGAATTGTAGATTTGGGTATTTTGCTATTAGATGATATATCTTGTTATGCATTATGTCTTTATCTTTGATTTCTAGCATATGGATGTGTTTATTGATGTAATGTTGGTAGATTTGACGATAGAATGCTTAATTGTTAAGTATGAAGATTTATGATGATTGGATTTTTTCGCTGCTATGGTATGAATTGAGCCTTGTTATCAAGGATATTGGTTGTCTAGTAAGAGCATGATGTGATGTATTGCATGGAGTAGTTTCGTTGGTATGTTGTATGATGAAGAAGCTAGGCTAGACATTGCGGTTTGGGGAGTTCGATTGTCGATTTTATCACTTGTGTGTTTCACTTTTACTCTAGTATGTATTTGAGTCAGTTTTGCGTCGTACGAGGTGCTAACCGCTGTTTGTAGGTACCGTACCAAGGGGAAGGAGCATTCCCGTATGATTGTTGTGAAGAACTATGTCAAGGAAGGTGACCTCGCTAGATGTGCGTTCGAGCCAAGGGGTTTTGCAACAACGTCGTGGATTATCCAAGAGGAGGAGCTAGAGTGCACCCGGAGTAAGGACTCCTATGCCTATTCATGCACCACCGAAGGGACAGAAACCACTATTACGTCAGCACTCCATCACAAGGACTGCAAAGTTCGTGTGAACTGGAAGGCACCGGGAAATTCTCGCCGCGATGGATTCAATCTTGAGTTCGCAGTTGCTAGAAGGTTCTGAAGCGCTAGCTTGGTTCCAAAACGTAATGACATGGGTACACAGTCCCTCGTTGGGGCGCCCCTTGCCTGCATCTAAAAGGAGCATAACATTGATATTGGGAGCATCAACTGTAGAGAATGTGGTCGACATTGGAAAACATGGAAGACAACCTCTGAATACCCGAGCAGCTTGCTGTAACCTCCTTGGGGTGTAAAACGCTGGAGGGGGAGGACCTGATACCACTTGCCTTTCCCCTTCAACAGTTCACAAGCTATTGGAGAGATACCGGGTAGAAGATTACATAACAGATGGTTGAATTGGTCCTAAAAGGAGCAACTCTACCAGTGACGATGTGCGTGACAGTAGTGACAATGAAGACAATAGGGACAATGATGATACAGATGGTTGAATTGGTCCTATCCGATCTACTGATGAAACTACCGCCACTACCACAAGTCCCGATGATCATATATGAAGCTCCCAGAAGAGGCCCAATAACTCAAGAGCAGCATACTCAGCCGACCGAGGCCAAACCATGGGGTAACATCTAGTATCACATCTTAATTCCTCATTTTCTTACTGCTAGGGACTAGCGTTAATTTCATGAGGGGGGATGGGATTTAAGTGATCTGATGTTGTTATGTGGAGCTTGGTATTGGTAGGATGAGTATAGTACCTCGCATGCTTTATCCGTCTGCATTTTCATTTGCACGTTTACTGCTTTCTTAGATTTTTTAGGTTGCATTTCACTACATTCATCCTAGGATAGTCTTGCATGTTTTATATGGAGTTTATTGCCGAATTTTTTGAACTTTTTTATTGGGTAGATCAACTAACTATGCCATTAATCGTATGCTTCATCTCTATGAATTTGTTTGAGGTTTTTCTCGCTTGGCTTGTCACATTTATGTATTGCACTTAGTTAAGCTTGGTAGTCTCGACATCACTTAGTGGTGTTTTCTCTACTGCGGTTCACGAAGGCCTTTATAATAGGATGATGCATGTTAGAGTCTTATGGTTGTTTTCCCGAGTAATTATGTACCTAAGAGGCAACAAGTCTTCACCATGCTTTGAGATTGCTAAATGCCTAGGAAGGAGGTAGTGTGAGGTTGTGTGATCCTTTGTTTATAACCTATTCTTCCGAATAGGTTTGGGGAGGGGGTTACACCATCATTAGACTTGTTTCTGTTTTTCATTTTCGTATCGTGAGTTTATTTTCCTTTTCCGTAAATTTTGTACTCCAACCTATTCTTTCGAATCGGTTTGGGGAAGTCGTGTGAGTCATTTTGTTTCTCTTTTTGTTATGCTACTGCTGGCTAGAAAAATCGAAAAAAAGAAAGAAAAATTCCAGAAAAAAAAAGAGAAAAAGGAAAAAGAAAAAAGAATCTGGAAAGAAAAAAAAGAAAAAAAAAAGAAAAGACCCCAAAAAAGCAAAGAAGGGTCAAAAAAAAAAAAGAGAGCCAAATAGCAGTTTAGCAAAGTGTTGAGTCTTATTTTTTTGTAATGTTCGTAATCGTGTTGTAATTTTCTATTTTTTATCTTTTTTGTCTTGAGTGTCATCTGTTCTAGACCACCCTCGTCCTGCCATTCAGGAAGTGGTGAATAGCTTAAGACTTTACTTGAGAGATGGGTAGAATAGGAGAGAGTTATCTTTTATAGGGAACCGTCCTTCGTTTGATGAGAGCCAGTACTGGTTCGACCTCTTTTGAGGGAAAGTCTTAACATGGTGGAATAGCAGTAAATCCTCAGTTTCATAGGCACGGGGCAACCATTCGTATCTTAGCATGCATCATTACGTCGTCACTGACTACGTCCAGGTAGAGAATGTTACGAGAGACTATCTTGTCTTGACATAAGTGCTTATGTGGATGTGTATAAGTCAATCGAGGTATTCTTCAACCTATATTCATGCTTTGATTTATATGGTTTTTGATCATATGTTATTTGATAGATTCAGTAGATTAGTTCATTTTATTTGGCATGAAACTCCATTTTGTGTCTTGCATGTTTTTTGTATTAGAGTCTAGCTTAGTTGCTTGAGGACAAGCAAAGGTTCGGTTTGGGGAGTTTGATGAATGTGTATTTTACACTTTCATTCGAGTCTTTTTCACCTATTTTAGCTATCCTCTATGTTAATTTAGCTATATTTTAGTACGTTTTATTAGAATAGTGTCACGTTTCTCTTTAGATTTTATTTACAGGTTTTGGTTGAAATTCGGGAATTTCTGGGCAATTATATTGAAGTTGACAAGAAATTGGTGTTCCAGAAGCCTATTTGGAGTATCTGAAGGTTTCCGGATAGGATTTGGAGTCTAGGGGTCGAATCTGGAGGTTAGAAGGCCACTAGAAGTCAGAAATCGAGTCCGAAAAGGTGAAGAAATCCAAATCCGCGTCGAAAAATGTGGAATTCCGAGAAAAAGACGTGGGGCGAACCGCCCCAACCTGCGGCGAACCGCCCCAGAGTTTATTCGGGGCCTATATATAGTGCTCAGTTTTCTCTCCGAAAATCATATCTTTCCAGACCTTCTCTCTCACCTCTCTCTATAGTTTTAGGTAGGAACTTACTGGGGCCTGTCCTGGGAGTTCTGTAGCTTAGGGGATACTTTTTCATAGCAGTTTGGAGCTCGTAGGACCGCAATCATCCGGAGATTGACAACCTTCGGTAACTTTGTATCTTACAGTTTTATTCAACTTATTTTATATTCTTTCAACATGGTTCTATGATTTCTGTTGATTGCATGCCTATTATGAGTAGCTAAACTTATCGTTGGTGGTAGTATGTGAATACTTAGCAAAGGGAAGATAATCATGCTAATGGCTATATCGCGCATTATACTCCGTGTCATTGCTTTATTTCGTTGATCAGTTGTAACCAAAATTCTCGTATGTTGTATTGATTATTATGCACAATTGGACACTAGTCGACCATCAGACCAATTATCTTCGTAGTGTTGAATAATTACGGAACACATTAGGACAATCGTGATTGACTAGTCAGACCAAATTATCTTCGTAGTGCTTAATACTTGCAACAGGACACTAGATTGATTCAAAGATCTCTATGCAAGACCGAGGAATTTATGCATGATTATCGACCCGTTATGTTAAGAAGGACCATACTATCACCAATCTCCATTATCTGCTAGAAACCCCCTATTGCTATCTGTCTGCTGTTTTATATTCTCTTGTTAAATAGATAAAGCTAGTTATAGTCCTGAGAGAACGACACTCGAGTCATTCTACTGCTACACTACGGTTTTCGTTGTAGTTGTGGATTGCCTTTGGCTAAATAACAAATTTATTTGATCAATTGGAATCCGACAAATTCCCGTTCATCAGTAGGCAAATAGTTCTTATCAACCTTCGGAGGATAACCAGCAAGAGTTGACCAGTACATCTAAAACAAATAACAAAAAAAATATATATAAAAATAAATAAATAAATAAATAAAAATGTTAATTTATTGATTCCTTACCTTTATTGACTGCTTTCTTCATCACATCTTGCGGATTATCATGATTCAATGGTACCTCACCTTCAACGACAGGTACTCTAATCGTTTTCAAAGCTACTGTATTACGTCCCTTACGTGCAACAGGTGGCTTGCCCTGCTTCGGCGGTAGCTTAGTTCTCTTCAGTGGTTGATTCATCTCACTCACAATAGCCTCTGAATCAACATGCTCGTCTCTGCCCGCAGCATGGAATCTAGCAATATCAAGCATAGTTCCAGAAACAAGTGCATAAGCTTGATCAACCACGTGTGGATCAAGTCTATTGACAGTATCAGCTGCGGGAGCACCAACACCACCAAGAGCAGAACCAGAAGCGGCAGCACCGGGAGCATCAACAACAGGAACACCAGAACCAGAATCGGCATCAGCATTAGAATCATAAGTCGAAAGTACAACCATGATTGCTGCAACAAAAATCAGACTAAAGTAAGACTCAAAACATTATATACATAAACCTCAAACTTAACAACAATAAAACTCAAAATTATAGGAGCTGATGACAGAAACATAAATCAGACTCAAGTAAAACTCAAACATTATATACATAAACCTCAAACTTAACAACAATAAAACTCAAACTAATAGAAGCAGATGACAGACACATAAATCAGACTTCAGTAAAACTCAAACATAATATACATAAACCTCAAACTTAAGAACAATAAAACTCAAACTAATAGAAGCAGATGACATACACATAAATCAGACTTCAGTAAAACTCAAACATAATATACATAAACCTCAAACTTAACAACAATAAAACTCAAACTAATAGGAGCTGATAACAGACACATAAATCAGAATGAAGTAAAACTCAAACATAATAAAAATAAAACTCAAACTTAATAACAATAAGACTCAAACTTATAGGAGCTCATGACCTGACTCTTATACTTGAGATCATATAAACCTCAAACTTAATAACAGTAAATCTCAAACAACCACTATACAAAGACTTATAACACATGCAGAGATATTCAACACACAAAAATGAAAACAAAATGTAACGAAACATACATATCGAACCACTTAATTGCATTGTAATTGAATTATACATAAATAAGCACAGAAATGAAGAGATCGAAGCAATTACAGCCAACAAAATCACAGAAACTAATATACAAACTGAAATGAACAGATCGAAGCACTTACCGCTAGTCCTACTAAGGGTCGGTCTTCTCTAGCATACCGAAGCAGCAAGAAGTCGATACCATGCCTATGTCGACCGCCGAGTTTTATCAACTTGCAAATTCTTCCGAGGTAATACTCGTACGACCTAGAGCGCGGTGCGACTGGCAGAGTCCGGGCTGTTCACCGGGATTCCTTGGGACTCTGTCTTTAAGAAGACAGGATAAGAATCCCCAAAAGTATCGAAAAAGAAAGTTTGAATTCTTCTTGGGATTCGTCTGTCTTTCAGCATCGACTTATAGGGTAGGTTTCGGGGGAGGAATAGAAATAAGTCGGGAAAGACTCGACCATCGAGCATCCGGAGAAGCCAACAAGCGACCGACAGAGAGAAGAGAACATGAGTCTTTCCTGAGATTGAGCCTCGACTGCTCCAAGAGTGTGGATGAACTGCAAAAACCTAACACAAACCGATAAAATGTAGAGTTAGGGCTTCGACATCAATCTAGCATCCGAAAATGCGTGAATAAGAAGAAAAACTAGCAAAATTGAAGAAATATATGATAAAATTGTAGATTAGGGTTCCAAAACACAATCGAGAACAACAGAATCAAACGAAAACTCACATTCAACAGCTGAAAAACAAAATCTAGAAGCCGACGAAGAGAATAGATACGACAGAGACGACGATCAGTAGCTTTATCACGGCGACGGAGCTTTAATTCACACGACACACACAGCTTTCTCTCTCTAAAACCCTCTCTCTCTCTAGGTTCCCTGAAACGAGAAGAAGGAAATGAACGAAAATGAACAAAAAAGCGGGCGAATTATCATATTTATACCTAACCCGTTAAAAGATCCGAAAGCAATAAACCGGGTTATAACATGACCCGCGAAATTGGATATAGTATAATGGATTGATCCGGATCACTTGGTCTCACGGTCTCAACTTAGAAAGAGGTCTTAAACAAGAAATTGTATTTGGGAAATTCAAGGAGTTTAGGAATGAGGTCGAGAATGAATTGAACCTAAGGATAGTCACTCTTCGATCAGATCGAGGAGGTGAATACCTTAGTGAAGAATTTATCGACTACTTGAAGGAGAATGGAATTCAATCGCAATGGACCCCTCCTGGAACACCACAATTAAATGGTGTGTCTGAGAGAAGGAATCGAACCCTGCTAGACATGGTGAGATCAATGATTTGATTCTCGACTCTTCCAAAATATCTATGGGGATATGCACTACAAACTGCAATCTACATTCTGAACCGTGTACCATCTAAATCAGTGGAGAAAACTCCTTATGAGTTATGGAAAGGAAAGAAGCCCTCACTAGGCTATCTTAGACATTGGGGCTGTCCTGCGATAGTCAAACTGATGCTCACTGATAAGTTAGATGCCAAGGGTGTCAAAGTATATTTCATAGGCTATCCTCGTCAGACGAGAGGCTATGAATTCTATCATGCTGAAGATCACAAGGTGATAGTATCTAGAAACGTCAAGTTTTTAGAAGCAGAATACCTCGAAGAAAAGAGGTTAGATGATATATGATAGAACTTGAAGAAATTCAAGACTTTGACACGCGCGAACATGAGTTCTCTAAATCTTCTGATTTGGACTCAAGTTCAGTGTGAGCTTTCGAAGCAGACAAGGGTAATGATATGAAACTTGCTAGGCATGTCATAGTCAGTGGGAGTCCTGTGATTAGATCAACAGTTGAAACCACACCAATAGAACCCGTTGTCAATCAACCTGTGCAACAAGTTGCACAAGAGCAGCCTCCCTCTAGGGAACAGGGTCGTAGCACGCGACCGGCTGCATCAGTGCCCACTGATAATGTTCGCGTTACACGAAGCCAGAAAAGAAAAGCACCAGAAACACCGACAGAAGCACCAGTTGAGCTCCATAGGTCGAAGAGGATCCCAAAAGGACCTCAGAAGCAAAGCCTTATGATAGAAGACATCAGTGAACTTGATGTTGGCTTATCAGATCGGGAAGACCCCGAGACCTACAAAGAGGCAATAAATGATATTGACTCAGACAAATGGCAAGAGGCCATGGAATTGGAAATGGACTACATGTACCTGAACCAAGTTTGGAGCTTGGTAGACTTGCCCCAAAGGGTTAGACCTATTGGGTGCAAATGGGTCTTTAAACGAAAGACAGATGCCGATGGCAAGGTACAAACGCACAAGGCTAGACTTATGGCGAAGGGCTACACACAAAGGTATGGCATCGATTACGATAAAACCTTTTCACCGGTAGCAAAGGTGAAGTCTATTCGAATTCTACTTGCGATATCTTCCTACTATGATTATGAGATTTGACATATGGATGTAAAGACTGCCTTCCTCAATGGCAACCTTGATGAAGAGGTCTATATGGTACAACCGGAAGGTTTTATTAGTAAAACCAGGCCAACTGCTGTATGCAAATTACAGAGATCCATCTATGGGCTAAAGCAAGCGTCTAAGAGCTGGAATATCCGCTTTGACGAAGCTATCAAATCGTTTGACTTCGTCAGAAGCGTAGAAGATCCCTGTGTCTACACTAGGCACAGCGACAAGGGAGTCGTTTTCATGATCATTTATGTTGATGACATTTTGATCATAGGAAACAATGTCTCTATGCTAGAAGAGACTAAAGTTTGGTTATCAAGTACCTTCTCAATGAAGGACTTGGGTGAAGCGAACTACATCCTAGGGATAAAGATCTATAGAGATAGGTCCAAGAGGATGTTAGGATTGACACAGTCCACCTACATCGACAAAATACTGAAGCGTTATAAGATGGACGACTCAAATAGAGGTTTTCTCCCAGCTAGGCATGGGATCGTGCTATCAGTTAAGGATAGTCCTTAAACTGATGAAGAAAGAAAGGCAATGAGTCGTGTGCCCTATGCTTCGGCAGTAGGGTCTATTATGTATGCAATGAATTGCACAAGGCCAGATGTGGCATATGTGCTTAGTGTCACTTGTCAACACCAACGGAATCCAGGAGTACCTCACTGGACTGCTGTAAAGAACATTCTTAAGAACCTTCGACGGACTAAGGAAATGTTCTTGGTGTTTGGTGGAGAACCAGAATTAAAGATGTCTGGTTATGTCGACGTTGGATTTGAATCATATCCTGATGACTTTAAGTCACAGACAGGATACGTATTCAAATTGAACGAAGGAGCTATCTGTTGGAAGAGTTCTAAGCAAGCCACCATTGCTGACTCATCCACAGAATCCGAATACATTGCTGCATCAGAAGCATCGAAAGAAGCTGTCTGGATTTCAGAGTTCTTGAAGGAATTGAGGGTTGTTCCTGCTCCTAGTCCAATAACGATTTATTGTGACAACACGGGCGCCGTCGCTCAAGCCAAGGAGCCTAGATCTACAAACAAGAACAAACATGTACTTAGAAAGTATCACGTTATACGTGAGATTATTGATAGAGGAGAAGTGAGTATAGAACGTGTCTCACTACAAGGGATCTGATGTTCAGCGACGGATGAGAATAAGCGATCCGTCGCTGATTAGGCTCAGCGACGGATCGCTAAATATAGCGACGGATGAGAATTCCGTCGCTAATACGTTGGTCGTAAACGAATTAACGACGAATCAACGATCCGTCACGAATTTAGCGACGGATGATTCGTTGACAGTGTTGCGACGGTTGAGTCATCCGTCGCAAAGGTCATGGTCAGCTTACTAGTCTGACCAGGACTTTAGCGACGGATGAGTTATCCGTCGCTGGTTTTTTTTTTTTTTTTTTTTTTAAAAACAAATTCTTTATATTTAAATAAAATCCAAACCAAAAAACCCATTGAACCTGTTACACACATCATTAATATTCGTAATAAATAAATTCCCCAAAAATAACGAAACGATCCAATAATCATAATAAAAATCATTCATACAATAAATATCTAATGTAATATCCGATAGGAAGTATAATATTCGTTCATGAGTCGAAAAACAACATAAAAAAACTAAACTGGATCATGGAGAAGGTGGTGGCGGTGGTGGTGCGCTGGAGGAAGGAGGTGGCATCCCCAACTTCGCATAAATGGCAGCGATGTGGGCCTCCTACTCAGCGTGTCTCTCGGCCAGCCTCCTAATCTCTGCATCCTTCTCTGCCAACTCCGCTCTGAGGGCGGCCTCAGAAGAAGTACTAGAAGACGTGGTCCGTGAGGCAGAGTTCCCGAGATGACGGGAACGCGCATGCCTCGTGCTACTGGTGGTAGCAGCCAAACTCCCTAGTCCCAAGCGACGACCCATCTCGTCCTCCCGATCCAGTTCCAACAAAATGTTGTTCATCTCCTCGACAGTGAGGTCCTTGTCACTAATCCTGTCTGTATAGGCCTTCTGAAAGGATAAATCAATAGTGCAAGGCGTTAGTGAATTCAAGTATTATTGAAATCAACCGTATTTAATGAACACAAGTATTGCAGAACTTACCGCAATCTTCTCGGCCTTAGTAGACAACCATTCGCCATCAGGGCCCATCTGAGACTTCGTGAAGAACGTGAAGAGAAGACTCTCGTTATCCTCAATCTGAATGACACATGAATTACAAGTATAAAAGGCATGATAAAAAAGATCACAAAGTATAAGAGGCATGATGTATAAAATCACAAAGTTCGAACTGATATTACAAGTACAAGAATAATATTAAAACCACAAAGTTAATTAATTATACACTTACCAGCCTATTCATGTTGGCTGTAGCGATGGACTGAGAGCCAAATCGATGTGTGACCATGCTCCTGGTCCCATCCTCGGGCCTCGCCTTCCTGTTTGAAGTGTTCTGCTCAGCCGCACGCTGGACTTTTGGATCAGGCCAGTAGGCCTTCCACTGAACCCACAGTTCATCTCCTAGCCAACTCGGCTTCCCCAGTCCGTCAGTGTGCCTGGACTTCATGGTATTAACCATCCCCTTGTAAAGGGAACTACCATGGGCGTTGAAGCAGTACCAGAGTGGCCACAACAGAGCTTTGGGAAGGAAGTAATATTTCTACACAAGTACAGACAAACATCCAAAAACATACTAATTGTGAGAACTTAAAAACAGTCAATTATAACAAGTGTAGCACATGCACAACAATTATATCGGTGACTAACATATCACCCAAGTACAGTGGCTAACATACCACTCACATTGTCCTATATTTTACTACAACAATGGTGACTAACATATCACCCAAATATAGTGGCTAACATACCACTCACATACAGTAACATACCACTCAAGACAAAAAAACAATTATGAAACAGCAGTATGATTATTAACTCACCCTCAGCTCCTCAAAGTACTCTCCCTTTAACTGGTCAGGGATGGTAGTCCACTGGGCGCCACCCTGTTGTGGTGGGAGCATCTTGGCCCTGATGATCTGGCCTAGGTTGTGAGCCGCCTTTTCCGCAAATAACCTGCAAAGAATAAGGCAATCATTAAGCAAACCTTCGTAATATATAGTAATGAACTCAAGCCTTAATACAACATTTTTACGTAAATATATAAGTTAAATCATAATACTTACTTGTCCCCGTTGGGGTAGAGTACAGGCCTACCATTCCACTGAAGACCGTCCATGGGTGATCTGTAGGGACAGTCATCGTCTGGCACGTGGGCCCATGGGTCACGGGGATCGCTCGAGCCCCTACTGGACTCACCTGGAGTCCCACAAGCAGTCGGGGAGCCGTGCTGTGAGCTAGGCCCGGTGTCATCTCCCTCAGTACGTGGTGACTGAGGAGTGCGTGGAATCTCATCCGGTTGTATGGTGTAACGAGGCAGTCTGGGTTTCGGCATCTGCAAATTAAAGCAAAGATCTGTGTTAGTACATACAGAATTGAATATAAAACATGTACAATCAGAGATATAGCAAGGAACGACACTAGACATTCGGGTGATCACGCCAGTAGGACTCCCAAACATCATGAAGGGGACTCGGCATCCACTCTTTGGGCGGAACTCCCAAAAGCCAGTTGGCTTTCCAAACCTCAAGTAAGGGAATCCTCAGTGTACGTTCTGACATATTTGAATGCTAAACCTGACCAATCGAAGTTTAGTTCATTGCTAACGTATTATTTCATTCTATTTATCGAGGTTTTTACTTGCCATTTAAGATATGTGTAATTAAGGAAAATTTTTATATATATAATTTATTATATTTTGCTAACATACCCAAAATTCTTACTCATTTTTTTATTAATTTTTACTTTGCATTATACTTATACTATTTCTAAATTACAACTAATTACTTTGCATTATAGTTACGATATGTCTATATTATACATTTTCATTAACAACTAATTACAACTAATTACGGCCGATTACGATCGAATCATTCTACAACTAAATTCTAGAGGTCTCCAATCAACCCCAAACAAAGTCTCAATACTCCAAATATCAATTCAACCCAATCAAATTCTCAATTACTAAAACAAAATTTCAATTCCTAAAATACCCAATTCATCCCAAATCTATCAATTCACCAACAAAAAGTTGTGCATCTCCCCTAATTTGAGCTACATAACATAATAGATACTAGTAGAATGCATACCATTCAATGAAATTGAAAAAGAATGAAGAATACTCAAATTTAGACAAGTTAGGGTTAGAAGTTAATACCTTTGATTGTGGAATAAATGGTGAAAGAATCACACAATTGACTAGCTACCCTTGTTCCTTGATGGAAGAGCTTCGAAATGACTATAACCTTGTGTGAAATGGCCAAGAAATGAAGGAGTGGGGAGATGGCCGACGCACGCCGGAAGGAGAGACGGAGGAGTTTCTGTGTGTTCTGTGCGTGAACTGATGTGAATTTTTTTTCGTTATATAACCAGTCTGCGACGGATGAGCCATCCGTCGCCAAAACAGCGACGGATGAGTCATCCGTCGTAATACAACGACGGATGAATCCATCCGTCCCTAGCTTTTATTTTCCTATTTTTTTCTTTTTTTTCCATGGTCAATGAGATATACGACGGATGAGTAATCCGTCATAATTACGAGACGGATGAATCCATCCGTTGCAGAAACGAACAACGGATGGAATCATCCGTCACTAATGATGCGACGGATAAGCATCCGTCGCAACTCTCAAACGTCCCAAGGGTTTAGGGACGCGCATTATCACGAATTGTCTTTATCCGTCGCTATTTCTATTTCATCCGTCGTAAAAAGACCGATCCGTTGCTAAAGGTAGGGACAGATCAATCCGTCGCTAATTTCGGTCGCTGTTTATGGTATTTCTTGTAGTGTCTCGACCACGGACAACGTGGCAGATCCTTTCACCAAGGTCTTATCAGTGGATGTCCACTTAAGACATTATGTTAATCTAGGCATTTAGCATAAAGGTTACTGGCTCTAGTCCAAGTGGGAGATTGATAGTGTATATGTCCTAGAGACAGTCTTTATTAAGAGCATATATGTACTATTATACAGGTCAACGTAATATAACATATGTTTGTCGTTTGACTATTGAGTATCGCTTTCATATTTATATTACACTAATGAATGTGTATTTTACACTTTCATTCGAGTCTTTTACACCTATTTTAGCTATCCTCTATGTTAATTTAGCTATATTTTAGTACATTTTATTAGAATAGTGTCACGTTTCCCTTTAGATTTTATTTTACAGGTTTTGGTTGAAATTCGGGGATTTCCGGGCAATTATATTGAAGTTGACAAGGAATTGGTGTTCCAGAAGCCTATTTGGAGTATCTGAAGGTTTCCGGATAGGATTTGAAGTCTAGGGGCCGAATCTGGAGGTTAGAAGGCTACTAGAAGTCAGAAACCGAGTCCGAAAAGGTGAATAAATCCAAAAACGCGTCGAAAACGCGGAAATTCCGCGAGAATACTCTGGGGCGAACCGCCGCAGGCTGGGGCGAACCGCCCCGGAGTTTTTCGGGCCTATATATAGTGTTCAGTTTTCTCTGCGAAAATCATATCTTTCCAGACCTACTTTCTCACCTCTCTCTATAGTTTTAGGCAGGAACTTCCCGGGGCCTGTCCTGGGAGTTCCGTAGCTTAGGGGATACTTTTTAATAGCAGTTTGGAGCTCGTAGGATCGCAATCATTCGGAGATTGACAACCTTCGGTAACTTTGTATCTTACAGTTTTATTCTACTTATTTTATATTCTTTCAACATGTTTTCTTCTATGATATCTGTTGATTGCATGCCTATTATGAGTAGCTAAACTTATCATTGGTGGTAGTATGTGAATTCTTAGCGAGGAAAGATAATCATGCTAATGGCTATATCGCGCATTATACTCCGTGTCATTGCTTTATTTCGTTGGTCAGTTGTAACCAAAATTCTCGTATGTTGTATTGATTATTTTGCACAATTGGACACTAGTCGACCATCAGACCAATTATCTTCGTAGTGTTGAATAATTACGGAACACATTAGGACAATCGTGATTGACTAGTCAGACCAAATTATCTTCGTAGTGCTTAATACTTGCAACAGGACACTAGATTGATTCAAAGATCTCTATGCAAGACCGAGGAATTTATGCATGATTATCGACCCGTTATGTTAAGAAGGACCATACTATCACCAATCTCCATTATCTGCTAGAAACCCCTCTGCTATCTGTTTGCTGTTTTTATATTCTAAATTAGATTTGATAAAGCTAGTTATAGTCCTGAGAGAACGACACTCGAGTCATTCTACTGCTACACTACGGTTTTCATTGTAGTTGTGGATTGCCTTTGGCTAAATAACAAATTTATTTGATTGACCTTGACACGTTCATCATACACCAGGCATACAACATCTCATATCTCTATTCCTGTCTGTATTGATACCAAACATGCCCCCTCGGATAGATGACCGATCACACAGATAGTGGGAGCTATGTGAGTTATCATCTATCACAAACTCTCCCTAGTCGAGGTTCATCTCGGATGTAGGGGTCTGAATGAACCAACTGAGACTAGTATGCGTGGAGGTTATACTTGTTAGAGAAAGTGTGAGCCGATCCCACGGCCACGGAACGGATTGTTGGACAATCAAGAAACGTTCCCATAACTCCGCATAGTTGTTCGAAGGGTGATTACCGAACAATGGAAGTACCCACCGGAAACTCCCATCGATGTATACTCTACACCGAAGTATCTATGGGGACCGGAAAGTTGTCGAAGTGATGCCAGTCGTCCTTTGGACTTACAAGACTTTATCATCACATTTGTTGCCCCATATCCTTGGTGGACCCGTCGATGTTAGCTCTGAATAAACAGTTGACCCAAGACACGATCCAGGATTATGGCTACGTACAAATGGGGATGATAAGTGATTCTGTGAAGGATTTGTAACACCCCGTTTTTTAAAGTATTTATTTATTTATTATTTTATTATTTAATTATTTAATTTAGTTAATTAATTATCAGAGTAAATTATTTATTCGATAATTATTTAATTAATTTCACGTAAGCTAGTTCGTTTCGTTTTGTTTGGATCAAGCTGGAAGACTGGACCGTTCTGACCTCTTTTTGGCCCATTCTTTAGCCCAGTCAAGGCCCATTGACCGGCCCATTAGTAACTTAACCCTAAGCCTAATCAGATACTCCTCCCTCCTCATTCTTGCTTGCCGTAAAAGAGAATTAGAAAGAAAGAAAGTCTATTGAAAGAAAGAAAGAAAAAGAGATAGAAGAGAGAGCTATGTTGCTGCTCCGTCTTCTCCGATCAAACCGCCGCCGTCTGACCGCGTGCTTCCGATCCGCCGTGCGGTTCGCCGCCAGCTCGCGCCGCACTCTGTGCGGTTTTTCCGCGCGCGCGCCGCCCTTCCTCCGTGTTCCGCCGTACCGCTCTGCACCGCCGCACCGCCTGTTCCGTTCGCTCGCGCTGCCGTGTCCGTTCGATTCGCGCCACCGTTGTTCCGAACCGTCCGTCCGTTCGTCGTCGCGACCGTCGTCGATTCGAACCTATCTGTTCGATCGGCTCGTCCGTTCCTTCCGATTTGAGTTGCCGCGCCGCCGCTCGCTTCTTTCCGTTCGCCGCCGACCCTGCTCGGTCGATTCGCTCCGATCTCGGTCTCAATTCCGGTAAGCTTGCGCGGCTTGGGTTCGTTATGTTACTGAAATTGAATCTAGTTTAAGATCTCGTTTTTAATTCTTTGTTTTTGATTTGATTCGCAGCTTGATTCCTTTTCGTTCGATTCGAAGGTAAATCTCGATTCCTTTACTGTTGCTTTCGATTCGGAATTCGTATTCTGTTTCGAACATTTTTACCCCTGGACCATTTTACCCTTGTTCAATCAGGCCATGTTGTTATTTGATTCGAACTGAGAACCGGGACTTAGGATTTGTTAGAATGTTGTTGCTGTTGTTGGACTTGTGTTGGTTTGACCTCGTATGTTGACCATAGTTTTCTGTTGACTTCGAAAAGGACTATTTTGGACTTTGATGATATTGATTTGAACTTTGTGGACTGATTTGGGAAATCTGAAAACCTAAGGGACCTTTTTGCAATTTAACTTTGACCGTAGTTGACTGACAAAGGACTTTTTCGTAAACCATTTTATTCTGTGAGGACTGATAGGTATGTTTGGAAAACTCCTGGTTTTGTTTGTACTTTCTGATTTTGAAAATGATCTTTCTGCAATTTACCACTGAGGGTATTTTGGTAATTTCCAGAGTCTGAAAACCGAAATAGTAATTCTGAAAATGTTTCAACTTAGTTTCTGTTTTGTAAGTTAGGAATGACTTGACTTGCTAGCCTAGTTGGTTAGGTCCTTGCTTGATTAACTTAGAGGTCTCGAGTTCGAACCCCGTCTTTACCATTTCTTTACCAACCTTTTTCCTTCCGTTCGTTCAACTTCTAAAGTGTAATTAGTATTTTCTCTTTAGGTTCTCCGTTGTTCGGTAACCCGTAAGCTCGCTACTCGTTGGAGATCTTTTGTTCGCAAGTTAAGGTGAGTGTTCACCCCTAAACCTATTTATTTGCGAAAAACTGGAAGGATATGTGACAACTTGTACTTATTACTATATACTGTTTTACTGTATGCTTCCGCGTAAAAGTATTTAAGTCCTAAGTATGACTATTTACTTTCTTTGTTTAGTGCTACTCTGTTCTGGACTGACTTTTCTGCAGGAACACCTCTCGGTGTTGATTATCTGTATATGTTGTTCTGTAACTGTTCTGTTTCTGTGTGACCGGTCGATTAGGTTGTAATTAGGTAGGCTTGGGTAGTAGAGGACTATCGGGTTTGCTTGATTATTGCCTAGTCTAATCCCTTTTAGGCGCGAGGCAGAAGTCGCTGAGGTCTATTAGGGTCGTAGGTTCTGTTTCCCCAAAGTACACGGGGGTTTCTGTTTCTGTCCGGAGTTGTGCACCCTCTGGAGGGAGTTATAAGGGCATTCTGGGAGTAGGAGCAATAAGGCGGGCTGCACCAACGGTCTTCAACTTATCTGTTCTGTTATTCTGTTATGTTACATGTTCTGTTTGTTTGCTTTTCTGAAAAGGATTTTGATTTCAAAACTGTTTACTTTCTGTTTTTAACTTAGAACCTCACTGAGATCCTTTATCTCACACTCTCTTGTTTACAAAATTCCTTCCTTCCAGATACTGCTGAGGATGTTCGCGAATAGGATGCCAGCGACTGAGAGAAGGGTCTGGGGTGTCTTGGGATTTTATTTTAAAATAAGTAGATGAACTTTTACTGTCTTCACTCGTTGTTTCATTTGAATTCTAAGTTATCGTTGACTATTTATTTGTTTCCGTTAGCACTGTGCGCGTCAAAAATTATTTTGGCATTAATTACCAACCGTTGCTATTAAAGTTATTTTGGATTTTCTTTTTCAAGAAATTATTTTGTTTTCAAAACCGATACCGTTAGAGTTGGTGTCAGAGCTTGAGTTCAAACTCGAGCTTGCTAGGATAGGATATTTTGACCTTTGGGGTGTGTGAGAGGGTCCAAGTCGCTGGTTAGGTCTTGTATTTTCTGTTGCCTTTCTGATTCGAGTCTTGCATACTAACCTTGAACCGTTTCTTCATCTTCTCTGTTCTGATTCACGACTTTCCTGACCCGTTTCTGAAACTGTTGACCTTCCGTGGATGTTTTGATTTTGACGTAGTTATTAACTAGTTAAATACGCGTGTGCTTACAGATAGGTATGAGTTCTGAAAAGAAGGTCATTCGTTACCGCCTAGTCGAGGGAGAGTTTAACCCGTATACCTCCGTTCCTGTTGTTGGCGTTTACCCTGGATTCGTGATGGACAGGGTCGTTCGTGAACGAGATCACTACTGGCTGGAAAACTTTAAGCTCCGAGACGAAGTAGCAACGAAGGATGCGGAAATCGGATTCCTTAAGACGGCTTTACGCGCCGCAAAGGAGCACTCTGGCTTTGTTTCGTTAACCGCGTCCAACATAGGCATCAGGATTCGCAGGAGGAAGGCTCGGACAACGTTCCCCGAGGGTTGCGGACCATCACGTAGAGTGGAGAGTGAAGGAGAACCCGAAGAAGAATCCGAAGAAGAACCCGAGGAGGACCCCTCTGAGGAAGAAGGAGGAGATGCTCACGTGCCCGAACGACGTTCCGAAGATGATATCGAGGACGTTTATTAGGATAGATGCCTTTTCGAGCTCGTACCGAACTTCCTTTTTGCCAAGCGAGTTTTTTAGTTCAGCCGACTGAGACTGTTTATGCTTTTCCGTTTACTTGACTCTGTGGTTTTCTGTTTTCTCGCTAAGATGAGTAGAGACCGGTTTTCCTTTGTTTAATTGCATGCTTGGCTGTTTTGAGACTTCGTTGATTTTCTTGTTTTTGCATTTTGTTTTAAAGTTCAAGGCATGTTTTCTTCTTCACTGCTCAGTTTATACCTGTTGTAGAAGATTAAGTTCTGGCCTTAGTTCTTTGTTTTTCCGTTCTTTTCTAAGTTAGAGATTCGAGGTTGTTAAATCAACTGCTAAGTAATGCCCTTTGTTAGAATGAGTCGTAGAAACACTCGTGGTGCCAGCAGCAATGGAAGTGGAGATGATAAGCATGCTGAAAATGGAGACCAAGTGGACCGTATCATCGCTGCTTTGGGGAATTTCAGCGAAACCATTCGCCGCGCTGGAGCACCACCTGTTCAGCCAGCTCCTCCGCCACCACCACCGATCCAGACCATCGATCAAGCTGCGGAACGATTCACTCGTTTCCGTCCTGAAAGGTTCGAGGGAACACCTGATGCTCGTAAGGCTGAGCTCTGGATCGAAGGTATGGAGAACTTATTCTCGATCCTGCACTATCCGGACGAGAGGAAAATCGAGCTTGCTGCTTTCCAGTTTGTGGGAGCCGCCAGGAACTGGTGGAGAACCGTGAATGCAAGATGGAGGCAAGAGGGAGTTGCTTGCACCTGGGAGAACTTCACCAAGGACTTCATGGACAAGTACTTGCCCCGCCTGGTTCGCGAGAACCGGAGAGATGAGTTCCAGGCTTTGGTGCAAGGGAACATGGATGTTGCCGACTATGACTCGGAATTTACCCGACTACTGAAGTATGTGCCGCATTTCTAGGACGATGAACGAGAGAAGGTTCGTCACTTTGTGAAGGGTCTGAACTCTCTGAGATCCGGTATAGATTGTTTGGGACCAATAAGGCTACCTATCTCAAGGCTGTCGAACTCGCCTCTGAGGTAGAAAGTGGTCTCAAGGAGATCAAGATGGCTGATAAGCCATACTCTAGCAAGAGGAACTACTCTAGTTCTTCTGGGAGCCGGAGGAAGCCAATTTGGATACAAGAGGGAGAGTCGAGGTGGATATCAATCTGGATATCAAACACCACCGGCGAAGTATTCCCGTACTCAGCATGACAACAGTTCCCGCAACACCACTGGAGGGTCTGGGCAGTCATCCCAGGAAAGGAAGAACTGCAACTACTGTGGGGGGGGGGGGTCAACCACGATGAGCAAAACTGCTGGAAAAGACAAGGCTTATGTTTGGCTTGTGGGAGCAAGGATCACAAGATCAGCCACTGCCCGAACCGTCATGCCATTGTCAAAGGAGGAAGACCAGGAGACTATGCTCCGAGAAATGATGGAAAGGGTACTATGGCAAAGCCTTGAGTTTACAGCATAGGTGGTCATGAAGTTCCTGACACCACGAATGTGGTTGAAGGTACGCTACTGATCGCTCAAACTTCTTCTAAAGCTTTATTTGATCCTGGTGCTACACATTCATTTATTGCTGAAGTATTTGCTGAGTCACTCGTTTTACCATACAAAGTTTTACCCCACTCTTTAGAAGTATGTACGCCTTTGGGAGCTAGTTTAATCACTAAGAAGTTCGTCGAGCGATGCGAGATTTCCATCCTAGGAAGAACTTTCCCTGCTGACCTTATATTTCTACCTCTATCAACCTACGATGTTATTCTGGGTATGGATTGGCTGTCCGAGCACTACGCGCAACTGGATTTTCGAACCAAGGCTATATCCCTGGGAAAACCTGGAGAGGAGAAAGTCGTGTGGAAAGGAGATAAGAGAAAGGATGAGAAGTTTCTGTTGTCTGCTATGGAAGCTAGAAGGCTGTACGTGAAGGGGGCTACCTGATTTTTGGCGTATCTGATCAATAGACCCAAAGATCAGCCAAAAATTGAGGAAGTTAGGGTGGTTAAGGAGTTCAAGGGTGTTTTCCCTGAGAAGGTGGATTCCGTACCCCCTGAACGAGAAGTGGAGTTTAGTATTGATTTTGTACCTGGCACCGCACCCATTTCGAAGTCACCTTATAGGATGGCACCTGCTGAGCTTAAGGAGCTTAAGACTCAACTGCAAGATCTGGTGGATAACGGTTTTGTGAGACCTAGTTCTTCGCCTTGGGGATCACCGGTTCTGTTCGTAAAGAAGAAGGATGGTAGTATGAGGATGTGCATCGACTATCGAGGCCTGAACCAAGTCACTGTCAAGAACAAGTACCCCCTACCCCGTATTGAGGAACTCTTTGATCAATTGGAAGGTTCGAAGGTTTACTCGAAGCTGGATCGGCGACAAGGCTATTATCAAGTCAGGGTAAGGGAGGAAGACATACCTAAGACTGCTCTGAACTCGAGGTATGGTCATTACGAGTTTGTGGTGATGCCGTTTGGCCTTACAAATGCCCAAGTTGTGTTCATGGATTTGATGCACCGAGTTTTTCAGCCGTATTTGGATCAGTTTGTGGTTGTTTTCATCGATGACATTCTCGTTTACTCAAAATCCAAAGAGGATCATGAGAAACATCTTCGAATTGTCTTGGAAACTCTTCAGAACAACAAATTGTATGCCAAATTCAGCAAGTGTGAATTTTGGCTAGATAAAGTAGCCTTTCTAGGGCACATTATCTCTGGAGAAGGTTTGGAGGTCGATCCGTCGAAGATTGAGTCGATAGTCAATTGGAAGAGACCTGAATCAGTCACTGAGGTGAGGAGTTTTCTCGGTTTGGCTGGTTACTATCGCCGTTTTGTGAAGGATTATTCGAAGATTGCAAGATGGAGGCAAGAGGGAGTTGCTCGCACCTGGGAGAACTTCACCAAGGACTTCATGGACAAGTACGTGCCCCGCCTGGTTCGCGAGAACCGGAAAGATGAGTTCCAGGCTTTGGTGCAAGGGAACATGGATGTTGCCGACTATGACTCGGAATTTACCCGACTACTGAAGTATGTGCCGCATTTCCAGGACGATGAACGAGAGAAGGTTCGTCACTTTGTGAAGGGTCTGAACTCTGAGATCCGGTATAGTTTGTTTGCGACCAATATGCCTACCTATTTCAAGGCTGTCGAACTCGCCTCTGAGGTAGAAAGTGGTCTCAAGGAGATCAAGATGGCTGATAAGCCATACTCTAGCAAGAGGAACTACTCTAGTTCTTCTGGGAGCCATGGAGGAGGAAGCCAATCTGGATACAAGAGGGAGAGTCTAGGTGGATATCAATCTGGATATCAAGCACCACCGGCGAAGTATTCCCGTACTCAGCATGACAACCGTTCCCGCAACACCACTGGAGGGTCTGGGCAGTCATCCCAGGAAAGGAAGAACTGCAACTACTGTGGGGGGGTCAACCACGATGAGCACAACTGCTGGAAAAGACAAGGCTTATGTTTGGTTTGTGGGAGCAAGGATCACAAGATCAGCCACTGCCCGAACCGTCATGCCATTGTCAAAGCAGGAAGACCAGGAGACTATGCTCCGAGAAATGATGGAAAGGGTACTATGGCAAAGCCCCGAGTTTACAGCATAGGTGGTCATGAAGTTCCTGACACCGCGAATGTGGTTGAAGGTACGCTACTGATCGCTCAAACTTCTTCTAAAGCTTTATTTGATCCTGGTGCTACGCATTCATTTATTGCAGAAGTATTTGCTGAGTCACTCGTTTTACCATACAAAGTTTTACCCCACGCTTTAGAAGTATGTACGCCTTTGGGAGCTAGTTTAGTCACTAAGAAGTTCGTCGAGCGATGCGAGATTTCCATCCTAGGAAGAACATTCCCTGCTGACCTTATATTTCTACCTCTATCAACCTACGATGTTATTCTGGGTATGGATTGGCTGTCCGAGCACTACGAGCAACTGGATTTTTGAACCAAGGCTATATCCCTGGGAAAACCTGGAGAGGAGAAAGTCGTGTGGAAAGGAGATAAGAGAAAGGATGAGAAGTTTCTGTTGTCTGCTATGGAAGCTAGAAGGCTGTACGTGAAGGGTGCTACCTGCTTTTTGGTGTATCTGATCAATAAACCCAAAGATCAGCCAAAAATCGAGGAAGTTAGGGTGGTTAAGGAGTTCAAGGGTGTTTTCCCTGAGAAGCTGGATTCCGTACCCCCTGAACAAGAAGTGGAGTTTAGTATTGATTTGGTACCTGGCACCGCACCCATTTCGAAGTCACCTTATAGGATGGCACCTGCTGAGCTTAAGGAGCTTAAGACTCAACTGCAAGATCTGGTGGATAACGGTTTTGTGAGACCTAGTTCTTCGCCTTGGGGATCACCGGTTCTGTTCGTAAAGAAGAAGGATGGTAGTATGAGGATGTGCATCGACTATCGAGGCCTGAACCAAGTCACTGTCAAGAACAAGTACCCCCTACCCCGTATTGAGGAACTCTTTGATCAATTGGAAGGTTCGAAGGTTTACTCGAAGCTGGATCTGCGACAAGGCTATTATCAAGTCAGGGTAAGGGAGGAAGACATACCTAAGACTGCTCTGAACTCGAGGTATGGTCATTACGAGTTTGTGGTGATGCCGTTTGGCCTTACGAATGCCCCAGCTGTGTTCATGGATTTGATGCACCGAGTTTTTAAGCCGTATTTGGATCAGTTTGTGGTTGTTTTCATCGATGACATTCTCGTTTACTCAAAATCCGAAGAGGATCATGAGAAACATCTTCGAATTGTCTTGGAAACTCTTCAGAAAAACAAATTGTATGCCAAATTCAGCAAGTGTGAATTTTGGCTAGATAAATTAGCCTTTCTAGGGCACATTATCTCTGGAGAAGGTTTGGAGGTCGATCCGTCGAAGATTGAGTCGATAGTCAATTGGAAGAGACCCGAATCAGTCACTGAGGTGAAGAGTTTTCTCGGTTTGGCTGGTTACTATCGCCGTTTTGTGAAGGATTATTCGAAGATTGCTGGAACCTTGTCCTCTTTAACAGGGAAAAATCCTAAGTTCGTATGGAGTGACAAGTGTGAGGAAAGCTTCGAGGAGTTGAAGAATAGGCTGACCACTGACCCTATACTAGCTCTTCCCGAGGGAACCAATGACTTTGTGGTCTACACTGATGCTTCAAAGGAAGGTTTGGGTTGTGTACTGATGCAACGGGAAAAGGTGATCGCGTATGCTTCGAGAAAGTTGAAGCCATATGAAAGGAATTACCCAGCCCATGATCTTGAGCTAGCTGCTATAGTCTTTGCTTTGGGAAAGTGGAGACACTATCTTTATGGTCCTGAGTTCACCATCTTCACGGATCATAAGAGCTTGAAGTATGTGTTCACATAAAAGGAGTTGAACATGAGACAACGACGATGGATGGAATTCCTGGGCGATTACATCTGTACCATTCGATATCATCCTGGTAAGGCTAATGTGGTCGCTGATGCCTTAAGTCGTAGGGTACACGTGTCAAATCTCGAAGTATCCAAATTGTCTTGTATGTTCGCCAATGTCACTTTGAGGTATGAGCTGGCAGGTAAAATTCTTGAGGCTCAAGAGCATGATGAAGAGCTTCAAGATATGAAGGCACATATTACCGAACCTCGCAATGCGAAATTCTCTATTGATGAGAATGGAGCCCTAAGGTTTCAAGGTAGATTGTGTGTGCCTTCTGATGAAGAGCTTAGACGTCTGATCTTAGATGAAGCTCATAAATCTAAGTATTCGATGCATCCTGGAGGAAACAAGATGTACGAGGATTTGAAGAAGGTTTACTGGTGGACCCATATGAAGCGAGATGTTGCACAGTTTGTGCAAAGTTGTTTGGTCTGCCAGCAAGTGAAGGCTGAGCACCAGAAACAGGGAGGTTTACTACAACCACTCGAGATTCCACAGTGGAAATGGGAGATGATCACTATGGATTTTGTGACTGGTCTACCGGTAGCTAGGGGTGGTTTTGATAGTGTTTGGGTTATTGTCGATAGGTTGACAAAATCGGCACACTTTCTGCCTGTAAAAACCACCTACACATCTGAGAAGTTGGCCGAGGTTTATCGCGATGAGATAATTAGGCTTCATGGCACTCCGGTGAGCATTGTATATGATAGAGATCCAAAGTTTGTCTCGAGATTTTGGAAGCAAGTACACGAAGGCTTGGGTACTAAGTTGAATTTTAGTACCGCAGCACATCCGCAGACAGATGGTCAATCCGAAAGGACCATTCAAACTCTAGAGGATCTACTGAGATTGTGTGTGCTGGATCACCAAGGAAGCTGGGCACAGCATTTTCCATTGGTTGAGTATGCTTATAATAATAGTTATCAAGCATCGATTGGTATGGCACCGTTTGAGGCACTGTATGGTCGGAAGTGTAGATCACCGCTGTATTGGGATTTGGAGGACCGAATTTCTACACCAGTAGCTGGAGAGAGGACTCTCAATGAGATGATACAAGAAACCTTGGAAAAGGTTAGGCTTATCCGAGACCGATTGAGAACTGCTCAAAGTCGACAAAAGAGTTACGCCAATAAGCGTAGGCGAGATTTGGAATTTGAAGTTGGTGATTTTGTCTTTCTCAAGCTATCTCCGAGAAAGGGAATTGTTCGTATGGGCCGTAGAGCTAAACTGAACCCTCGGTATGTAGGGCCATACGAGATTATTGAGAGAGTTGGTATTGTGGCTTATCGGTTGCAACTGCCCACTACTATTACTGGAATTCACAATGTCTTCCATGTATCTCAACTGAAGAAGTACTATCCGGACCCGTCGCACGTGATTCAACCCGAGGAAGTGACTATTGAGGAGGATTTGTCTTATGTGGAGCAACCGGTTCGTATTCTAGACCAAAAGGTGCAACAGCTCCGTAATAGGCAAATCAAACAAGTAAAGGTTTTGTGGAGAAATCATCAGTATGAGGAGGCAACCTGGGAAAGCGAGGATGACATGCGCTGGCAGTATCCCGAGCTCTTCAACATTTCAGGTGCGAATTTGGGGACCAAATTCTTTTAAGGGGGGAAGAGTGTAACACCCCGTTTTTTTAAAGTATTTATTTATTTATTATTTTATTATTTAATTATTTAATTTAGTTAATTAATTATCAGAGTAAATTATTTATTAGGTAATTATTTAATTAATTTCGCGTAAGCTAGTTCGTTTCATTTCGTTTGGATCAAGCTGGAAGACTGGACCGTTCTGACCTCTTTTTGGCCCATTTTTTAGCCCAGTCAAGGCCCATTGACCGGCCCATTAGTAACTTAACCCTAACCCTAATCAGATACTCCTCCCTCATCATTCTTGCATGCCGTCAAAGAGAATTAGAAAGAAAGAAAGTCTATTGAAAGAAAGAAAGAAAAAGAGAGAGAAGAGAGAGCTCTGCTGCTGCTCCGTCTTCTCCGATCAAACCGCCGCCGTCTGACCGTGTGCTTCCGATCCGCCGTGCCGTTCGCCGCCCGTTCGCACCGCACTCTGTTCGGTTTTTCTGCGCGCGCGCCGCCCTTCCTCCATGTTCCGCCGTACCGCTCTGCACCGCCTGTTCCGTTCGCTCGCGCTGCCGTGTCCGTTCGATTCGCGCCGCCGCTGTTCTGAACCGTCCGTCCGTTCGTCGTCGTGACCGTCGTCGATTCGAGCCTATCTGTTCGATCCGCTCGTCCGTTCCTTCCGATTTGAGTTGCCGCGCCGCCGCTCGTTTCTTTTCGTTCGCCGCCGACCTGCTCGGTCGATTCGCTCCGATCTCGGTCTCAATTCCGGTAAGCTTGCGCGGCTTGGGTTCGTTATGTTACTGAAATTGAATCTAGTTTAAGATCTCGTTTTTAATTCTTTGTTTTTGATTTGATTCGCAGCTTGATTCCTTTCCGTTCGATTCGAAGGTAAATCTCGATTCCTTTACTGTTGCTTTCGATTCGGAATTCGTATTCTGTTTCGGACGTTTTTACTCCTGGACCATTTTACCCTTGTTCAATCTGGCCATGTTGTTATTTGATTCGAACTGAGAACCGGGACTTAGGATTGGTTAGAATGTTGTTGCTGTTGTTGGACTTGTGTTGGTTTGACCTCGTATGTTGACCATAGTTTTCTGTTGACTTCGAAAAGGACTATTTTGGACTTTGATGATATTGATTTGAACTTTGTGGACTGATTTGGGAAATCTGAAAACCTAAGGGACCTTTTTGCAATTTAACTTTGACCGTAGTTGACTGACAAAGGACTTTTTCGTAAACCATTTTATTCTGTGAGGACTGATAGGTATGTTTGGAAAACTCCTGGTTTTGTTTGTACTTTCTGATTTTGAAAAGGATCTTTCCGCAATTTACCACTGAGGGTATTTTGGTAATTTCCAGAGTCTGAAAACCGAAAGAGTAATTCTGAAAATGTTTCAACTTAGTTTCTGTTTTTGTAAGTTAGTAATGACTTGACTTGCTAGCCTAGTTGGTTAGGTCCTTGCTTGACTAACTTAGAGGTCCCGAGTTCGAACCCCGTCTTTACCATTTCTTTACCAACCTTTTTCTTCCGTTCGTTCAACTTCTAAAGTGTAATTAGTACTTTCTCTTTAGGTTCTCTGTTGTTCGGTAACCCGTAAGCTCGCTACTCGTTGGAGATCTTTTGCTCACAAGTTAAGGTGAGTGTTCACCCCTAAACCTATTTATTTGCGAAAAACTGGAATGATATGTGACAACTTGTACTTATTACTATATACTGTTTTACTGTATGCTTCCGCGTAAAAGTATTTAAGTCCTAAGTATGACTATTTACTTTTTCTGTTTATTGCTACTCTGTTCTGGACTGACTTTTCTGCAGGAACAGCTCTCGGTGTTGATTATCTGTATCTGTTGTTCTGTAACTGTTCTGTTTCTGTGTGACCGGTCAATTAGGTTGTAATTAGGTAGGCTTGGGTAGTAGAGGACAATCGGGTTTGCTTGATTATTGCCTAGTCTAATCCCTTTTAGGCGCGAGACAGAAGTCGATGAGGTCTATTAGGGTCGTAGGTTCTGTTTCCCCAAAGTACACGGGGGTTTCTGTTTCTGTCCGGAGTTGTGCACCCTCTGGAGGGAGTTATAAGGGCATTCTGGAAGTAGGAGCAATAAGGCGGGCTGCACCAACGCTCTTCAACTTATCTGTTCTGTTATTCTATTATGTGACATGTTCTGTTTGTTTGCTTTTCTGAAAAGGATTTTGATTTCAAAACTGTTTACTTTCTGTTTTTAACTTAGAACCTCACTAAGATCCTTTATCTCACACTCTCTTGTTTTCAAAATTCCTTCCTTCCAGATACTGCTGAGGATGTTCACGAATAGGATGTCAGCGACTGAGAGAAGGGTCTGGGATGTCTTGGGATTTTATTTCAAAATAAGTAGATGAACTTTTACTGTCTTCACTCGTTGTTTCATTTGAATTCTAAGTTATCGTTGAATATTTACTTGTTTCCGTTAGCGCTGTGCGCGTCAAAGATTATTTTGGCATTAATTGCCAACCGTTGCTACTAAAGTTATTTTTGATTTTCTTTTTCAAGAAATTATTTTGTTTTCAAAACCGATACCGTTACAGTTGGTATCAGAGCTTGAGTTCAAACTCGAGCTTGCTAGGATAGGATCTTTTGACCTTTGGGGTGTGTGAGAGGGTCCGAGTCGCTAGTTAGGTCTTGTATTTTCTGTTGCCTTTCTGATTCGAGTCTTGCACTAACCTTGAACCGTTTCTTCATCTTCTCTGTTCTGATTCTGACGACTTTTCTGACCCGTTTCTGAAACTGTTGACCTTCCGTGGATGTTTTGATTTTGACGTAGTTATTAACTAGTTAAATACGCGTGTGCTTATAGATAGGTATGAGTTCTGAAAAGAAGGTCATTCGTTACCGCCTAGTCGAGGGAGAGTTTAACCCGTATACCTCCGTTCCTGTTGTTGACGTTTACCCTGGATTCGTGATGGACAAGGTCGTTCGTGAACGAGATCACTACTGGCTGGAAAACTTTAAGCTTCGAGACGAAGTAGCAACGAAGGATGCGGAAATCGGATTCCTTAAGACGGCTTTACGCGCCGCAAAGGAGCACTCTGGCTTTATTTCGTTAACCGCGTCCAACATAGGCATCAGGATTCGCAGGAGGAAGGCTCGGAGGACGTTCCCCGAGGGTTGCGGACCATCACGTAGAGTGGAGAGTGAAAGAGAACCCGAAGAAGAATCCGAAGAAGAACCCGAGGAGGACCCCTCTGAGGAAGAAGGAGGAGATACTCACGTGCCCGAACGACGTTCCGAAGATGATATCGAGGACGTTTATTAGGATAGATGCCTTTTCGAGCTCGTACCGAACTTCCTTTTTGCCAAGCGAGTTTTTTAGTTCAGCCGACTGAGACTGTTTATGCTTTTCCGTTTACTTGACTCTGTTGTTTTCTGTTTTCTCGCTAAGACGAGTAGAGACCGGTTTTTCTTTGTTTAATTGCATGCTATGCTGTTTTGAGACTTCGTTGATTTTCTTGTTTTTGCGTTTTGTTTTAAAGTTCAAGGCATGTTTTCTTCTTCACTGCTCAGTTTATACCTGTTGTAGAAGATTAAGTTCTGGCCTTAGTTCTTTGTTTTTCCGTTCTTTTCTAAGTTAGAGATTCGAGGTTGTTAAATCAACTGCTAAGTAATGCCCTTTGTTAGAATGAGTCGCAGAAACACTCGTGGTGCCAGCAGCAATGGAAGTGGAGATGATCAGCATGCTGAAAATGGAGACCAAGTGGACCGTATCATCGCTGCTTTGGGGAATTTCAGCGAAACCATTCGCCGCGCTGGAGCACCACCTGTTCAGCCAGCTCCTCCGCCACCACCACCGATCCAGACCATCGATCAAGCTGCGGAACAATTCACTCGTTTCCATCCTGAAAGGTTCGAGGGAACACCTGATGCTCGTAAGGCGGAGCTCTGGATCGAAGGTATGGAGAACTTATTCTCGATCCTGCACTATCCGGACGAGAGGAAAATCGAGCTTGCTGCTTTCCAGTTCGTGGGAGCCGCCAGGAACTGGTGGAGAACCGTGAATGCAAGATGGAGGCAAGAGGGAGTTGCTCGCACCTGGGAGAACTTCACCAAGGACTTCATAGACAAGTACGTGCCCCGCCTGGTTCGCGAGAACCGGAAAGATGAGTTCCAGGCTTTGGTGCAAGGGAACATGGATATTGCCGACTATGACTCGGAATTTACCCGACTACTGAAGTATGTGCCGCATTTCCAGGACGATGAACGAGAGAAGGTTCGTCACTTTGTGAAGGGTCTGAACTCTGAGATCCGGTATAGTTTGTTTGGGACCAATATGCCTACCTATTTCAAGGCTGTCAAACTCGCCTCTGAGGTAGAAAGTGGTCTCAAGGAGGTCAAGATGGCTGATAAGCCATACTCTAGCAAGAGGAACTACTCTAGTTCTTCTGGGAGCCATGGAGGAGGAAGCCAATCTGGATACAAGAGGGAGAGTGGAGGTGGATATCAATCTGGATATCAAGCACCACTGGCGAAGTATTCCCGTACTCAGCATGACAACCGTTCCCGCAACACCACTGGAGGGTCTGGGCAGTCATCCCAGGAAAGGAAGAACTGCAACTACTGTGGGGGGGTCAACCACGATGAGCACAACTGCTGGAAAAGACAAGGCTTATGTTTGGCTTGTGCGAGCAAGGATCACAAGATCAGCCACTGCCCGAACCGTCATGCCATTGTCAAAGGAGGAAGACCAGGAGACTATGCTCCGAGAAATGATGGAAACGGTACTATGGCAAAGCCCCGAGTTTACAGCATAGGTGGTCATGAAGTTCCTGACACCGCGAATGTGGTTGAAGGTACGCTACTGATCGCTCAAACTTCTTCTAAAGCTTTATTTGATCCTGGTGCTACGCATTCATTTATTGCTGAAGTATTTGCTGAGTCACTCGACTATCGATAAGAGAGGAGAAAGTCGTGTGGAAAGGAGATAAGAGAAAGGATGAGAAGTTTCTGTTGTCTGCTATGGAAGCTAGAAGGCTGTACGTGAAGGGTGCTACCTGCTTTTTGGCGTATCTGATCAATAAACCCAAAGATCAGCCAAAAATCAAGGAAGTTAGGGTGGTTAAGGAGTTCAAGGGTGTTTTCCCTGAGAAGCTGGATTCCGTACCCCCTGAACGAGAAGTGGAGTTTAGTATTGATTTGGTACCTGGCACCGCACCCATTTCTAAGTCACCTTATAGGATGGCACCTGCTGAGCTTAAGGAGCTTAAGACTCAACTGCAAGATCTGGTGGATAACGGTTTTGTGAGACCTAGTTCTTCGCCTTGGGGATCACCGGTTCTGTTCGTAAAGAAGAAGGATGGTAGTATGAGGATGTGCATCGACTATCGAGGCCTGAACCAAGTCACTGTCAAGAACAAGTACCCCCTACCCCGTATTGAGGAACTCTTTGATCAATTGGAAGGTTCGAAGGTTTACTCGAAGCTGGATCTGCGACAAGGCTATTATCAAGTCAGGGTAAGGGAGGAAGACATACCTAAGACTGCTCTGAACTCGAGGTATGGTCATTACGAGTTTGTGGTGATGCCGTTTGGCCTTACGAATGCCCCAGCTGTGTTCATGGATTTGATGCACCGAGTTTTTAAGCCGTATTTGGATCAGTTTGTGGTTGTTTTCATCGATGACATTCTCGTTTACTCAAAATCCGAAGAGGATCATGAGAGACATCTTCGAATTGTCTTGGAAACTCTTCAGAACAACAAGTTGTATGCCAAATTCAGCAAGTGTGAATTTTGGCTAGATAAAGTAGCCTTTCTAGGGCACATTATCTCTGGAGAAGGTTTGGAGGTCGATCCGTCGAAGATTGAGTCGATAGTCAATTGGAAGAGACCTGAATCAGTCACTGAGGTGAGGAGTTTTTCTCGGTTTGGCTGGTTACTATCGCCTTTTTTTGAAGGATTATTCGAAGATTGCTGGACCCTTGTCCTCTTTAACAGGGAAAAATCCTAAGTTCGTATGGAGTGACAAGTGTGAGGATGTTCGCGAATAGGATGCCAGCGACTGAGAGAAGGGTCTGGGGTGTCTTGGGATTTTATTTCAAAATAAGTAGATGAACTTTTACTGTCTTCACTCGTTGTTTCATTTGAATTCTAAGTTATCGATCCGCTCGTCCATTTCTTCCGATTTGAGTCGCCGCGCCGCCGCTCGCTTCTTTCCGTTCGCCGCCGACCCTGCGCGGTCGATTCGCTCCGATCTCGGTCTCAATTCCGGTAAGCTTGCGCGGCTTGGGTTCGTTATGTTACTGAAATTGAATCTAGTTTAAGATCTCATTTTTAATTCTTTGTTTTCGATTTGATTCGCAGCTTGATTCCTTTCCGTTCGATTCGAAGGTAAATCTCTATTCCTTTACTGTTGCTTTCGATTCGGAATTCGTATTCTGTTTCGGACGTTTTTACCCCTGGACCATTTTACCCTTGTTCAATCTGGCCATGTTGTTATTTGATTCGAACTGAGAACCGGGACTTAGGATTTGTTAGAATGTTGTTGCTGTTGTTGGACTTGTGTTGGTTTGACCTCGTATGTTGACCATAGTTTTCTGTTGACTTCGAAAAGGACTGTTTTGGACTTTGATGATATTGATTTGAACTTTGTGGACTGATTTGGGAAATCTGAAAACCTAAGGGACGTTTTTGCAATTTAACTTTTACCGTAGTTGACTGACAGAGGACTTTTTCGTAAACCATCTGTGAGGACTGATAGGTATGTTTGGAAAACTCCTGGTTTTGTTTGTACATTCTGATTTTGAAAAGGATCTTTTTGCAATTTACCACTGAGGGTATTTTGGTAATTTCCAGAGTCTGAAAACCAAAAGAGTAATTTTGAAAATGTTTCAACTTAGTTTCTGTTTTTGTAAGTTAGTAATGACTTTACTTGCTAGCCTAGTTGGTTAGGTCCTTGCTTGACTAACTTAGAGGTCCCGAGTTCGAACCCCGTCTTTACCATTTCTTTACCAACCTTTTTCCTTCCGTTCGTTCAACTTCTAAAGTGTAATTAGTACTTTCTCTTTAGGTTCTCCGTTGTTCGATAACCCGTAAGCTCGCTACTCGTTGGAGATCTTTTGCTCGCAAGTTAAGGTGAGTGTTCACCCCTAAACCTATTTATTTGCGAAAAATTGGAATGATATGTGACAACTTGTACTTATTACTATATAGTGTTTTACTGTATGCTTCCGCGTAAAAGTATTTAAGTCCTAAGTATGACTATTTACTTTCTCTGTTTATTGCTACTCTTTTCTGGACTGACTTTTCTGCAGGAACACCTCTCGATGTTGATTATCTGTATCTGTTGTTCAGTAACTGTTCTGTTTCTGTGTGACCGGTCGATTAGGTTGTAATTAGGTAGGCTTGGGTAGTAGAGGACTATCGGGTTTGCTTGATTATTGCCTAGTCTAATCCCTTTTAGGCGCGAGGCAGAAGTCGCTGAGGTCTATTAGGGTCGTAGGTTCTGTTTCCCCAAAGTACACGGGGGTTTCTGTTTCTGTCCGGAGTTGTGCACCCTCTGGAGGGAGTTATAAGGGCATTCTGGAAGTAGGAGCAATAAGGCGGGCTACACCAACGATCTTCAACTTATCTGTTCTGTTATTCTGTTATGTGACATGTTCTGTTTGTTTGCTTTTCTGAAAAGGATTTTGATTTCAAAACTGTTTACTTTCTGTTTTTAACTTAGAACCTCAGTGAGATCCTTTATCTCACACTCTCTTGTTTTCAAAATTCCTTCCTTCCAGATACTGCTGAGGATGTTCACGAATAGGATGCCAGCGACTGAGAGAAGGGTCTGGGGTGTCTTGGGATTTTATTTCAAAATAAGTAGATGAACTTTTACTGTCTTCACTCGTTGTTTCATTTGAATTTTAAGTTATCGTTGAATATTTATTTGTTTCCGTTAGCACTGTGCGCGTCAAAGATTATTTTGACATTAATTGCCAACTGTTGCTATTAAAGTTATTTTGGATTTTCTTTTTCAAGAAATTATTTTGTTTTCAAAACCGATACCGTTACAGGATTCATCTCTCATGTGTAGCACATGAGAGCACTGCTCATAGCCGTTCATAGTTCTGATTGGTCAAACCGCTGGCCAGCGTATCAATATTATTATGATAGTCATAATAGATATTGGATTCACCAAGCAACTCACTGAAGACGCCCGTGGATGTATTATTGGGATAGACACTTCATCGATCCTAGATGCATTCGAGTCAGTCAGATGAAGGGACGTTACCATCGCCGCGTTGAGCGCAACAGACTTCACAACTAAAGGGTTTGCTTTGAGAAACCTCCCAAACGTCCTCATGTGTTAATATTGCAAATGGGACCGTCTAGGAATTCCATGTTGCCTAGTGTAGCACTTGCTTAATACAATGAGGCTCTATGGGTCACACTATGTGGTGATTCAGCTTATCCGAATATCCTTGAAGACGGAATCGCAATTAATTTGGAATTAATTGTGATTGATGAATTATAATTGATTTGGAATTAATTATAATAATTTGTGGCTCAATTAATAATTTGGAATTATTAATTGAATTGACCGATTAATTGTACTTTATATAAATACAATTAAAGATTATATTTTATAAATATAATAGAGGTTTGATTTGAAAGGATATGTTAATTTAGAATTAATATATGCACACGGGCAAAATCTACTTAGAGTTTGAATTGCCTATGAATTATAAGTGGGTCCCAAAATCAGGACCCACCTATTCCCCTTAGACGCGTGCGACCAACAGTAGTAGTAGGGGAAGGAGTTCGACTCCTTCCTCTATTAGAAGTCAAGGGATAAGTTAGATTTTCCTAATTGAGTTCTAATTTGATTGGGAATGAATCTAGACTTGAATTGGTTTCCTTGTGCAATAAGAATTAGATTCTTATTCCATTATGAAGTCTAATTGATTATGCTTTAGGCTTCTATTGACTACTATATATAGTAGACTATTAGAGAGCTTTTAACATGGTGAATTCTGAATCATTCTTTCTACCAGTTTTCTTAGAGAAAATAAAAAGCTCTCCCCTACCTCTCTATAGCCGCGCGCGCCACCTTCCAACCGGAGGAAAATCGCCGCCCCATCTTCTTGGCCACATAAACAATATCCTAGCATTCTTTCCGATAGGCTGTTCATCCGTGGATACCAAGGTTGAGGTTCAAAGAGCTGGAAACTAACTTTTATTGTCTTGCAGATAATCAAAGTATTGCAGATATCTTCGACTTCGACGAAGGAGAAGATTCACCGGACTATTACGAAGACTTCATCGATTGGCATATCAATTTAATACCTATTCTTTCTTTTGGAGTATTGTAAGTCTTCTGATCAATGTGTTTATTATATACGCTATATGCATGACCAATTAACCTGCATGTTAAGAAATTTTTTGAAATTCCGCTGCGTACCCTAGGGGTAACTCTGACCATATTTTCTTACAGTAGTCATGTATGCCCAAAGGACTCCATCTAGTTCATCTACCCAATGTCCTTGGCATGCTTTAAGTCTCTTCTCAATTAGCTCTGCCAATGTCCGGTTGGTTCTCTCCACTTGACCGTTTGACTGTGGGTAGTACACTGACGTGAACCTTTGCTCTATCTTCATCTTTTTGCACCACTCCTTGAGCTTTTTCCTTGAGAATTGTGTACCATTGTCCGAGACTATGATTCTTGGTAGTCCAAATCGACACACTATATTCTTCCAAATGAAGTCTAGCACCTTATTTTCTAAAATCGTGGATACCGCCTCTGCCTCAACCCATTTGGAAAAATACTCAAGTGCTACAATTAGGAACTTCTTCTGCCCCGTTCCTTTTGGTAATGGTCCTACTATATCAATGTCCCATCTATCAAATGGGCAAGTGATTATAGTTGGCTTGAGCTCTCTGGCTGGCTTTGTGCTTTGCTTGGCATATTTCTGGCATTCTGTGCAAGCCTTGGCGTATTGGATAGCATTTGCGATGATCTTCGGCCAATAGTATCCTTGCCTCAAAACCTTCTCAGCTAATGACCTTCCTCCAGAGTGATTTCCACAACTTCCCTCAAGCACTCCTGCTAGAATCTGTTTCGCTTCCAAATTTGTTAAACATCTTAAGTGAGTGCATGCGAATGATCTTCTGTACATGTCATTGCCAATCATTAAGTATCTCAGTGACCGTGCCACCACCCTTCTCGCGTGCACCTTATTAAATGGAAGTTCTCCCTTAGTCAAGTATCTTCTGATGTCTTGCATCCAATTATCATCTTCCTCGATGCTCAAGATGATCTGCTCTTCCACCGTGACGGACGGCTTGGCTTGCTCCATCAACATTATCCTCCTTGTGTCTATTGCTCCTGAAGTTGACGCATATTTTGCTAGTACGTCCGCTCTATCATTGTCCTTTCTAGGTATCAAGCTTAAGTGGAGCTCTATGAACTCTTCAACTTCTTCTTTCAATAGGGCAAGGTAACTTCTCATGCTCGGGTGTGTTGCTTCAAACTGTCCCCGGTATTGATACTCCACTAACTGTGAGTCTGTGTATGCTTCCATGTATTCCACTCCCAATGCTTTGGCTATCTTGATCCCATTTAAAAGGGCTTCATACTCTGCCTCATTGTTAGTCACTTTGAATGGTAGAGATATGGCGAACTCTAACTCCGCTCCTCTTGGTCCTGCCAAATACACTCCTGCTCCCCCATGGTTGTTAGTGAAGAACCATCAACTTTCATTTCCCAATATTCCCGATCTTCTTTTTTCCCCTCAGTTCTGTCTTCCACTTGGATTGTCTCTCTTCCATCTTTAGGCTGAGGATCTTGAGCTTCTTCCAAAGTCATGACGGATGCTATCCTGCTCTCTTCTTCTTTTGTGATGATGAGAGTAGATCTGGATGGGAATTCCACTATGAAATTCGCTATTACTTGTGCTTTCTTAGTTGACGGAGCATGAAAGTCTATCTCATGTTCACTCAATTCAATTTCCCATTTTGCCAATCTTCCCGAATGTTCCGGCTTCCCTAACACTTGCTTTAGGGGCTCATGAGTTAACACAATTACTTTGTGAGATCTAAAGTAAGGCTTCAATTTTCTTGAGGTATAAAGCAAAGCATATGCTAGCTTCTCCATGTCTAAGTACCTCGTTTCTGCAGGGGCCAAAGCTTTACTCACATAGTAAATTGGGAGGCAATCAGCTCCTTGAATCCTTACCAAAACTGAGCTTATTGCTTCATGTGCGAATGCCAAGTATAAGTAGAGTGGCTCTCCATCTAATGGCTTCGACAACAGAGGTGGAGATTGAAGATAACTCTTCAAATCTTTTAAGGCTTGTCGACATTCCGCGTTCCATACGAAGCTTGCCTTGTCCTTTTTCTCTTTTTCTGTTTTTCTCAAAACTCTAAAGAATGGGAGGTTCTTTTCCGCGAAGCGAGATATGAAACGGCTCAAAGCAATTACCTTCCCTACTAACTGTTGTACCTCGTGATGTGTCGTTGGGTGCGGTAAATCTTGTATTGCCTTGATCTTCTCGGGGTTTGCTTCTATTCCTCTTTCTGTGACCATATAACCCAAGAACTTTCCCCCTTTTACCCCGAAAGTGCATTTCGCGGGGTTAAGTTTCATCCCATATTTTCTCAAGATAGCAAAACACTTGTTTAAATGGACTATATGATCAACCTCTGTCTTGCTCTTTACAAGCATGTCATCCACGTAAACTTCCATCGTCTTGCCTAGCTCTTCTTTGAACATTTGGTTCACAAGTCTCTGGTAAGTAGCTCCTGCATTTTCAACCCGAATGGCATGACCTTGAAGCAATAAACACCTCCAGCTGCAAAAAATGCTGTTTTTGGGATATCCTCTTTTGCCATCTTGATTTGGTAAAAGCCTTGATATGCGTCCATAAAACTCAATAGAGCACATCCTGCTGTTGAATCAACCAACTGATCTATCCTTGGGAGAGGGTAAGGATCTTTTGGGAAAAATTTGTTGAGTCGTGTAAAGTTATTACACATCCTCCATTTCCCGGTCCCTGGCTTTTCCACCAGCACCACATTGCAAACCCAATTTGAATAACGAACCTCCTCAATGTGTCCGGCTTTCAACAACCTCTCTACCTCCGCAGCGATAATTGCCACTTGCTTTGGTCCAAAGTTAGTTCTCTTCTGCCTTATGTGTGTGATCTTCGGGTCCATGTTCAGCCGGTGAACAGCTACAGACGGATCGATCCATACCAAGTCATTTGTGCTCCACGCAAACACATCCGCGTTCTCCTTCAAACACGCTATTAGCTTACACTCAACTTCCCATTCCATCTCTGTCCCAATCCTTGTTGTTTTTTCAGGATCTCCATCTATGATCTGCACTTCCCTGATTGTCTCTTTGGGCTGTATTTTGTTTTGCTGTAAGAACCTTTTCTTTGGAGTTGGAGCGACGGGCTCCTCAGGAATAACCTTGTACTCCTCCGGTTGAATTTCTCCCTTTGTGGGCTCCTCTCTAGCTTTTCGAGCTACCTCTCTTCTTTGGCCCTTAGTAAGTGACGGACTTATCTTTCGCTTTTTTGTTGGTGCTTCTTTGATGGCAAACAATTCCCTCTCATCTCTTGACTTGCGGTCTCTTGTCTCTTCCATTTAAAGTGAGCTCCTTCTGACGAGAGAGTATAGCACTCCCAAGCTTGATTTATGTTTCCCACTTCTTGTCCTATTCCAGCCGGTGTAGGAAATTTCACTCTATTGTGTAGAGTTGATGCTACTGCTTGGAAGACTCTAAGAGCTGGTCTACCTAGCACCACTTGATAAGAGAACTCAATATCCACTACTAGGAATGGTATATGTCGTGTGACTCTCTGTGGCTTTGTACCTAGGGACACTTTCAAGTAAACTCTCCCCAATGGGTAAATTTGTTCGCCTCCAAAACCAACTAAGGAACTCCCCACCTTTTCCATCTCTCAGATCAACTCTCATTCTTTTCAACGTCCTTAACAATATAACATTGACTGAGCTTCCCGTATCAACAAGAAACTTCCTTACCGTATAGGTTGCGATATCCGCCGAGATTACCAAGGGTACATCTGGCTCTTCTGTGTCTCCATCGCAAGGGCTCTGATTTGGGATTTCGCTGTTGTCAAATGTTATTTTATTTCAGCTGAAGCTTTCACACATGGGTCCCCATATGCATCAGCAATCTCTCTTAGATATGAGGCAGTTTTTTCTCTTGCTTTCCTTGTGTCTCCGCCTGCTGGTCCTCCTGATATGGTTATGACTCCAAATCTTGGCAAGTTGTCATCATCTTCATCTTCGTCCCTTTGTCTATCCTTGTTCCTCCGATGATAATCTCGCTCTCTGCTCTTCCCTTTATCCTCATATCTTCCTTCTCTATCTTCCTCCTGTCTTTCCTTTCTCTGTCGATCTCTTCGGTCATGTCTTGATTATTCCTCTTTGGCCTCAAACTTTATCAAATAGCCATCTCTGACTAATCCCTCTATCTCAGTTTTCAGCCACATACAATCTTCAGTGTCATGACCTTTCCCTCTATGGAACTTACAATAAAATCTGGAACTTTCAGATCTCTCTGATGGTTGTATGGGCTTTGGCCATTTGATATTCATCTTTTGCTCAACTAGCGATGCCAAGATGTCGGATCTTGGTCGATTTAAAGCTGTGAAATATGTATATCTTCTTGGAGGAGTTATCTGTAAGAAAATATGGTCAGAGTTACCCCTAGGGTACGCAACGGAATTTTAAAATTTTTCTTAACATACAGGTTAATTGATTATGCATATGTCGTATATATATAAACACGTCAATTAGAAGACTAACCTTACTTCCAAAGCAGCTTCCAAGTCTTCGTAATAATCCGGTGTATCTTCTCCTTCGTCGAAGTCGAAGATATCTACAATACTTTGTATATCTGCAAGACAATAAGAGTTAGTTTCCAGCTCTTAGAACCTCAACCTTGGTATCCACGGATGAACAGCCTATCGGAAAGAATGCTAGGATATTCTTTGTGTGACCAAGAAGACGGGGCGGCAATTCCTCCGGGTGGTGGTTGCGCGCGCGGGTTGGCTAAGGGAGGAGGGGAGAGTTTTTATTTTCTCTAAGAAAACTAGGTAGAATGACTGTCAAAGTCTATGTCAAAAACTCTCTAATAGTCTTCTATATATAGTAGTCAATAGAGGCCTAAAGCATAAGCAATTAGACTTCGTAAAGGAATAAGAATCTAATTCTTATCGCACAAGGAAACCAATATCAAGTCTAGATTCATTCTCAATCAAATTAAAACTCAATCAGAAAATCTAACTTATCCCTTGGACTTCTAATAGAGGAAGGAGTCGAACTCCTTCCCCTATCCAGCCATGCGCGCGCGCGCGCTCTCCCAGGGATAGTAGGTGGGTCCCGATTTTGGGACCCACCTATAGTTCTAAGGAAATTCAAACTCCAAGTAGATTTTGCCCAAGTGCATATGTTAATTCTAAATTAACTTATCCTTTCTAATCAAACCTTCATTATATTTCCAAAATATAATCTTTAATTGTATTTACATAAAATACAATTAATTAGCCAATTCAATTAATAATTCCAAATCATTAATTGAGCCACCAAATATTATAATTAATTCCAAATCAATTATAATCCATCAATCACAATTAATTCCAAATTAATTGCGATTCCATCTTCAAGGATATTCTGATAGACTGAATTACCACATAGTGTGACCCATAGGGCCTCATCGTATTAAGCAAGTCCTAGACTAGGCAACATGGAATTCCTAGACGGTTCCATTTGCAATATTAATACGTGAGGACGTTTGAGAGGTTTCTCAAAGCTAACTCTTTCGTTGCGAAGCCTGTTGCGCTCAACGCGGCGATGGTAACGTCCCTTCATCTGACTTGCTCGAATGTATCTAGGATCGATGAAGTGTCTATCCCAATAATACATCCACGGACATCTCAGGGAGTTGTTTGGTTAAGATATACTTATGACCATCATAATATATCATTTGCACTGGCCAGTGACTTTACCAACACAACTATGCAGACTATGAGCAGTGCTCTCCTGTGCTACACTTGAGAGATGAATCATTCAAAGAATCACTTATCACCCCCATTTGTATTTAGCCATAATCCTGGATCATGTCTTAGGTCAGCTGCTTATTCAGAGCTGACATCGACGGGTCCACCAAGGATATGGGGCAACAAATGTGATGATAAAGTCCTGTAAGTACAAAGGACGAGTGGCATCACTTTGACAACTTACCGGTTCCCATAGACACGTCGGTGTAGAGTATACATCGATGGGAGTGTCCGGTGGGTACTTCCATTGTTCGATAAAGCTTCTTCGAACAACTATGCGCAGTTATGGGAACGTTCCTTGATTGTCCAACAATCCGTTCCGTGGCCGTGGGATCGGCTCACACTTGCTCCAACAAGTATAACCTCCACGCATACTAGTCTTGTCAGGTTCATTCAGACCCCCACATCCGAGATGTACCACGACTAGGGAGAGTTTGGGATAGATGATAACTCACATAGCTCCCACTAACTATGTGATCGGTCATCTATCCGAGGGGACATGTTTAATATCAATATAGACAACAATAAAGATATGACATGCTGCAGCCTGGTGTAATATAAATATGAAAGCGATACTCAATAGTAAAATGCAACAAACATATATTATATTACGTTGACCTGTATAATAGTACATATATGTCCTCTACAAGGGCACCATGCCCTTAGTAAGGACTGTCTCTAGGACATATACACTATCATTATCTCTCTTGGGAAATGATTTCTCCCGTCTTTGCCGCCTCTTTGATCTTGCTTTCTGACTTTTGGAACATTGTTTTGCTTGACTGGTTCCTTATATTTTTTGTATCCGGCTCTGATCTGCGCATTTTCTCTAAAATCTTCAGAGGTTTTGAAGCTTGAGCACATCTCATCAAAATCTTCATCTGTTTCAAGATTTTGTCCATTTGTGGCTATCACGTCTCGCAATCTTTGGTTAGTTGTATTGTCGTACAAGTATATTGCTCTTTGTTTAACACTATGTGGTTCAACCTCCATAGCTATCTCATTGAATCTCGCGAGAAAGTGACGTACATTCTCTTGGGGATCCTGAATGATCTTCTTGAGGTCCGTAACCGGTTTTTTGATTTTCCTCATCCTCTCGAACTTGTGAACAAACTCACTTTTTAGTTGTTCATAGCTCTTGATTAATCCATGTGCCAACCTTCCCCACCATTCCATTGCATCATCAAAAAGAGTAGTTGGGAATGTTAAGGCACACATGTTCTCATTATGCCCATAAGCCTCCATCCTACTTTCAAACCTGCTTATGAAACCATAGGGACAAGACTTTCTGTAATATTGCTCTAACGAGGGTATAGTAGTGTCCGGTTTCTTTTGCTCCTCTCTGATTTCCAAACTCAAAGGGTTCTTAATTTGGACTCTCTCCTTCTCTTTTGTTGAGATTTGCTTACTTAGATCATTCATCTTTTTAAGGAGCTCCCTCTGTTCTTTTGCTATTTCTTCTGGTGTCAATTGTTTTTCCACCTCTTGTCTTGCTTGACCGCCTCTTGCTTGGGTATCCCTTCCTTGTTCCTGGGATCGATGTATAGTAGTAACTATCGCATCCTGAGCTGGAACTTGCTGAGTTGTGCTTATTCCTGATGTTGGAATTGCTCTTGTACCCTCCGCATGAATCTCTGACCTTCTTTGCAACAGTTGTCTTAAATCTTCAGACCTTGTGGTATCTTGTGTCTGACCTTGAGTAGTCCTTGTCTCCCATGGAAAGGTGAGTCTATCTTGAATTGGTCTACTTGAAGTCCCATTAAATTCCAAACTCAATGGGCGCGTTGGAATAGGTGGATTAACATGTCGTATGTTATCCCGAGAGTTCACGAGGTCGTTGTTGGTTAGATCAACCACACTTCTCATAGGTTGAGTTGCGATGGGCAAAGTAACATGTCGGATGTTTTCTCTCGTTGTGGCTACCTGAGTATGTGGTGGTCCTAACAAGGAAGTTGGTATCTCCGTTGTACCTCCTAGCTCAAATTGAAACAAGTCATGAAGACGACTTAGTTGCTCATTTGTCAATCCAAAAAGTGCGCGATTATCTAAAACATGCCCATTTGGCAATACAAAATTTCTCTCTTGAGCTTGTGTGTCTTGTATCGGGATAGCTGTCGTAACTACTCCCTCTGTTGAGTCGGGATAGAATGGGGGTGCTTGTGGGTTCAATGGTTGTGATCCTTGAAGTGTTGTTTCATTTGGTAAACTTGTTCCCACGGGTCTCACATTCCTTACCAAATTCTCTTGCACAAGATTTCTTCTGGCATCTTCGAGTTGACGTAACTCTTCTTCTGTTACTCTCCTTCGGTGTTCCAGATTATTCAGTTCTGCTCTTTGTACAACCAATCTTCTTTCTCTTTCTTGCTCATTGACTACCGAATTTGTTGCTGAGTAACTTGCGGTATCTCCATCTTGATGTGAATTTCCTCTCCCTACATTTACATTTCTATTGACTCCACTATTTCCTCTTCCTCCTCCTCTTGATTTTCCTCTGCCTCTTCCCGGTGGTCTTCCTCTTCCTCTTGCGGACAAATTATTAGTACCTCTGTTTCGAGTTGAATAATTATGTCCCACCATCTCTTCTCAGTGGAGTCCTGGAAACCCTTTAGTAGCGGTTCCCACAGACGGCGCCAAAATGTAGAGGTAAAATTCTAATAAAACGTAAGACGCTCTAAATGATATAAAGCATGTTACAATACACTAAGAACTATAATGATCTCTAAGTCACCATAATTTAAGTACAATACACGAATCAGTCACCAAGTCCGCACCACAATCTTCGGATTCTCTCTATGTCAAATGGAGTACCTGAGATTGAAATGCACGTGTGAATGTGTGTTTATCTCCGGCTTGCCTAAGTCAAACCGGTATGAGACTTTACTTGAAGGAGCTTGATAATTCTCCTTGTCTTAGTGTAATAAATGTACATATTTAATACCAGTTACCTTTTCTTTGGAAATGGAGCCTTTATATAGTTGTTGGCTAACCCTAGGTCGCACCAATCTCTTGCTTCCATCTGTCGCCTTCTCCTTCCTCCACATGTATCGAGTAGGCCCAACGTTGACCTTCATGGGCTTGGCCCAAGCCCATTTAGTTGTAGCTTCTTGTGCCACCTAGAAACTTCTACACTTCTCCACGCCTTTCTCTCCTTATAGTCTTAGTGCGAGTCTCGTCCTGATTCAAAGGTATAGCAAAATAGACCAAGTATTTAAGCTTCGTAAGAAACAAGCCTCGTACAGCCTAACCTGTTAAGGACTTGAGTGATGAACCCTTGTCCTCATAACACATGTTCCGGACCCCAAAATCTCCACCTCTCTATAGCGGATTATTTTAATAAACTAGGCACATTTGTAAAAATGCCACCGAGGTTCGCATATTTCAAGGTTCGGATCCTTGTGAGCCGCGGCCGGTCTTTAACGCTTGCACTTGGAAAGCTTCATAGTTCGTAGAGGGACGCACGTTACGAACTAGACATATTTTCATATAACAACCGCCCTTCCGGATATTTTGGAAGCTAGATCCTTGCTGTCTAAGAACCACCGTTGGAGCGTATCTTTTGTCCCCAGGAGTGCAAATTCTCATGCTCATGATCTAGCTAAATGGCTTCTTTAAATGATTATGGTGGTCAAATTTGTGAGGATACTTTTAATAGCCTGTAATTTACGGTTTATGTACTGAACTTGATTACGTTATTAATGATTCAGTTTAACTAACAAAAAAAATGACAAAAAAAATGAGGGAGCATTTCGTCCACCATAGTGTTTCCCCGTAACTCGTATGTGTCTTTGGTGGTGTAGAAAGAAAAGAAAAGGAAAAAACCACTCGATGCTTAATCGAATTCACCGTTTAACAAAACAAATCAAAATTTACGATAATAAAATTACTTTCACGTACTCCACCACGTATATACTTCATATTGGTACCGTGCCAACCCACAAACGGGGAGGGGGTTTAAAACATTGTGCAAACTTGATGTAAAGTATCATCTATCAAGCACCAACGTGAACTACGTACTCTCACTCCGTCCGCTCACATGTTTTTCGTTTGGTTTTGTTGATTACTTTTTGTCGTAAATTATTTCTAAATCACATCGAATAAAAAATTCAGACAAATTATAATTAAATAGTTCGGTATTTGTACTATTTTCATATTAATTTTTTAATTTTTTTCTCCTATGTGATTTATGAATAATTTGCAATCGAAAAAAAGTCAGCAAAACAATGAAAATATTTAACCTGGGTGAAGGGAGTACATAGTTGCTTTCTTAGCTATTGGAAAGCTTCATATTAGTCCGCGATATCGCATTATCGTGCCCATTTGGTATCTATCTACCTTTTTTTTCTTTTTTTGAACCGCAAAAATTTATTAAGTACTTGAAAGTCTTGAAACAAAGAGTATCCGAAATACTCTTGGGAATACAAAAATACAAAATCAACAAGACACCAAGTTCATGGCAACAACACCCATAAACGAGTCAATACAAAACCAACTTTTGCACTATACGTACAAAGAAGTTCTAATTATCTCGAGATTATTGTGAATCAGCGTAGGTATCACACCTTATAAAATGTACCATAAGTTTCCTACCCCGTCCATTTTGTACCGTAAGTTTGTTACTCCCTCATTTTGTCCTCTAAGTTCACAAAAAATCTAATTTTTGTACATTGGACCAAATTTAGCCCGATGAACTAATATTAGGTAAATTTGAATCTGATTCCCCACAATCCACCATGAACTCACAAATTAGTGATAGTTTTTCACTATTTCACCGAGATTATTAACATATCTAAATAAGAAAAAAAAAACTTTTCAAAACAATCAAGGTAATTGTTGAGCATGTATACCCCTTTGTATGACATATCGATGCAAACAAACAAATAATTAAAATGGATCCGATTTTTTTTTGAATGTATGTCATGAAGACATAATGGATTGGTTGCTACTCTCCTTATTCTAAGTTCTAAATATTTGTGAAAATCAATTGGGGTATGTTAAATTCTTAATGAGAGTTATATGTAATATAAATGTTCAATTTTTAAAAAAAAATTATTTATTTATTTATTTATTTTGCAATGATGTGTTATACTTATGGGTATGCTCAACAATTACCTTGTTTGCATTAAAAGAAATGATTTTATTTATCTATAATTAGGCGAATTAGTGAAGAATTATCACGAATTCGTGAGTTCATAGAGAATTGGGGGTGATATAGAATCAAATTTGCCCTAACATTAGTTCGTCGGGCTCGACTTGACACGAAGTACAAAAATTAGATTTCTTGTAAATTTACAGGACAAAATGTGGGAGTAACAAACTTATGGTACCAAATGGGCGGAGTAGAAAACATATGGTACATTTTGGAGGATTTTTTCCCTTACCTTATAAGTTTGTAAGTTGGGGATTTCTATTCTCAGGTCTGCTCTGTACGGACCTAAACTCAGGTCTTCATTCAATAGTTGCCATGTGGCGCTTAATTTAATCTCATCCATTCAATTCGGTTCAAAAGTCATTTTTGGTACGATGGATTATAATTAATTTTCTTTAACATTAAAAATTACCACAAAAATACAAATTAACTATAATGTCCTTAATTTCAATTTATATGATTACATATACGTAAACCTTATTAATTAATCTTAATCACAAATCAAAGTTAATTGATCACAATTAATTTATCCATTTTAATGATACATAAACTATCGAACACTTCTAAATAATATACTTCGTAGCTAAAAAAATAAGCCTCTGTTATTGTCCTCTACAAATGTTGATAGCTAGTGCAATTAGATTATGGAAAACGAATATTCCATTGAATTGTTGTTGAAATTAATTTGATATATATTGGTTAATTTTAATTTTAGTTAAAGTAAATTTTTATTTTTAATTTAATACTTATAAAATAGTAAGAACTTATTTAAATTATTTAAATGGATTTTTGAAAGTAGGGGTATAACTGCACATTTATATATTTTTATCAAATTTAATAAATTAGAATGAAATATATAATAAAGACCTACGTTTAGGTCGGTACGACGCCGACCTGAGAGTAGAAAGCTCCTTGTAAGTTTGGTTCACATTATTTAATCATAAGTATACGTTATGAATGTCCCAGTAAGATGATTTTATTTAAGAATCTACGAGATGTACGTAGCTTTAAAAAAATAAAAAAAATAAGGTGACTGATCAGCTGCTAGCTAGCTATTCGTCACCATACTAGTTCCTTTTTTTTTTCTTTTCCAAAAGATATACATTATCTACCAGGATCATCGAATATCCCTTGATGGCAGCTGGTTTGTTTTAATATTCTGTAATCAAAATCAAATTTCTTTTTATTTTCATGATTTATTTTGTATTTTCAATATAATTTTTTTGTAAAAAGTTGTACACAACAACTAGCTTTTTTTTTTAGAATAATAAAAATGATATATTAACCATCAAGAAGGAAGTACATAAGGATTGGATTGGAAAAAAGGCAAAAACTCTGAGCCATCACAATCAAATGTAGCTTGTCTAGCTAACAAATGTGCTACTTTATTCCTATATCGCGAAACGAAAGCAAAAGAAATAGAAACAAAATTACTAGCTAAATCCTTGATGTCATCCACAATGTTCCCAATACTAGCTAACGAAAACTCCAACTGCTGCAATTGTTTGATCAAAATGAGGCAATCCGAAAATGGTTAAGACTTAAACGAATTTTAAGACCCGACCACGACTGGATCACCTAATAAATTGACCCGGAGTCCTCCAAGTTATTTAAAGCCAAATCCAAAGGTTTGACTACATGGATTAAAACCCAAGAGACTGATCGGCTACCCTACCCGTGTCACTTACAAAAGACAAGTCTCCAAGAAGTGAAATAAGAAAGTAAAGAGCCTCCACATTCCCACCACAAGGCACCTTGAAATTAATGACACTAAAACCACCACAATCGAATAGGTCAAAAAACGATTAATCAACGTGTGAGAACCGGCCTCACCACACCGAGGCCCGGTCTCACACCCATGAGAAATTAAATGAATAGATCAATTCTTCATAATTTTAACGGGATTGGTATACATATGCATGCAATTTTTGGTGGTCATCACAAAATTACTCGAAAGATATGATATTTTTCAATATATTTGTAAATTGTTATTCTTTGATTTCAATCATTTCATAGTAATGGTAAAATTAATCAAAATGCTTATCAATATCGACAAATTTGATAATTTTCTGTGTCAATTATCATTTCAAAAGGCATTTTATTGGATTGATTTCTACTACTTAATTTTTCTGTGTATGAAGCTAATGATGGAGTATAAATAATATATATACTCCAGGAATCACGTCAATTTGGATTTTAAAAATTAAACCTATATTGCGAAACAAAAGCAAAAGCAAAAGAAATAGAAACAAAATAATTATTAGCTAATTAAATCCTTGATGTCATCCACAATGTTCCCAATACAAGCTAACGAAAACCCCAACTGCTGCAATTGTTTGATCAAACTGAGGCAATCCGAAAATGGTTAAGACTTGAAAAGGAATTTTGAGACCCAACTATGACAGGAATTTGAAGTCAGTGTTGGGAGCTTTACCTATTTATTAGGTATCTTTCTTTCTTGCTCCTAGTGCTGTAGTTCGCGAACTTGTTGCTCTTCAGAGGAATTTCTTGTGGGGGGCGTTGAAGGTGGGGGAGAAGAAGGTTGCATGGGTCAATTGGGAGCTGGTGTGTTTGCCTACGGAGTTGGGTGGGTTAGGAGTGAAGGATTTGCATATGTTTAATTTGGCTCTCCTTCGGAAGTGGGTGTGGAGATTGCTTCTTGGAACGTCTGGTCTTTGGGGGAGGGTGCTACATTCCAAGTATGACTCTGTTTGGGAGTGTATGTGTTTAGTGAAGGAAGGAAGGTTGAAACCGAGGTGTTGGTCCGCTTGGTGGAGGAATCTGGTGACTAAAGTGGATTTGAGTGGTTGGTTCTTTGAGAATATTGGAGTTAGTGTAGGTTGGGGCATAGAGGCACGGTTTTGGAGCGATCCTTGGGTAGGTGGTGGGGTGATTCTTAAGGATTTATTTCCGAGATTGTTTAGTTTGGAGAAGTTTAAGGAGTGCTCGGTGGTGGATCGAGTGGAAGGTGACGGGTTCAGTTGGGATTGGCGTCGAAATCTATTCGTTTGGGAGTTGGCGTTGGTGGAAGAATTGGAAAGGGAGTGCTATGGTGTGGAGTTGAAGGAGGATGGTGTGGATAGTTGGAGATGGCGTGATGGGAGTGTTGGGGAGTATTCTGTGACTTTGGGGTATAGAGCCCAAGTCATTTAGTGCCACATAGGTCGCCTCGTCTTGATGGGGGTGCTTTTGATTGACTATGGTATGTGTAGGTGAAGTGTGTACCGTTGAAGGTGGCTGGGTTTCTATGGAAGGTGGCTTGGGATAGAATTCCTACTATGTCAAATGTGGTGAGTGTAAGTTGTGTGGGGGGAGGGAAGAGACCGCGTTGCATTTGTTTGTAGATTGTCCTTTTGTTGTGGAGGTGTGGTGTGGTGTTGCGTTTTGGGTTGGTAGTAGGGTGGGGGTGGTGAGTTCGGTGTTGGAGGCAATCGAAGGTCGTTTCTTTTTAGCACCGGAGGTGGATAAGAAGCTGAAAGTGGTGTTGGCTCATGGCGTTTTTTTGGATTATTTGGTTGACAAGGAATGCTGTGATTTTCAAGGGGGAGGTGTGATGAATGTGTATTTTACACTTTCATTCGAGTCTTTTTCACCTATTTTAGCTATCCTCTATGATAATTTAGCTATATTTTAGTACATTTTATTAGAATAGTGTCACGTTTCCCTTTAGATTTTATTTTACAGGTTTTGGTTGAAATTCGGAGATTCACGGGCAATTATATTGAAGCCTATTTACTAGGAATTACGTGTGGACCCCCTCTTATGCTCGGTAATTACATATGTTTCCTCGTTAGTAAAAGAATTACGTATAAACCCTCTTTATGCAAAACAATTACAAATAAACCCACGATCTTGACTTTTGCCGCTCTTAATCATGGAAAGTACATAATTGTCCCTGAACAATTATCAGATTTTAAATGTTACCAAACAATCTCAACTTTAAGTTATTACAAAATAAACCCACATATCTTATCTAAATTATAAATTTCCCCAATTTTTTTTATTTTTTCTTCTTTCTAATTTACCGGATTCCGGTGCCGGAATCCGGTAGCCACCATCAGCTCCGATCTGGAGCCGTGAAACAGCTCCAGATCGGAGCTGTTACAGCTCCAGATCTGGAGTTGGCAGCTCCAGATCTGGAGCTGCAATAAGAGCTCCGACGGAGCTCTGTAATAGAGCTCGTCGGAGCTCTTTACAGAGCTCCACCGGAGCCCTATAAGAGCTCCGACGGAGCTCTGTAATAGAGCTCGTCGGAGCTCTTTACAGAGCTCCGATGTACAGAGCTCGTCGGAGCTCTGTTACAGAGCTCTAATGGAGCTCTATTACAGAGCTCCCGTCGGATTCCGGTCAACCCATTGCCGGAATCCGGTAATAGAATTAAAGAAAGAAAAGAAAAAGAAAAAAGAGAAAAAGAAAAGAAAAAAAATAAAAGGATTAAATTGCAAATAAGATTAAATGAATAAGGCTAAATTGTATAAGGGCGTGTTTGGGTAATTAGTAATGAACAGTAGATTATAAGCATGTCAACGCAAACTGCTTAAATTGGAGTTATATGTAATTCTTTTATTAAGGAGGAAACATTTGAAAATCAGGTCCATAAGAGGGGGTCCCCGCGTAATTTTCTCAGGATAGTTTTGCATGTTTTACATGGAGTTTATTGCCGAATTTTTTGAACTTTTTTATTGGGTAGATCAACTAACTATGCCATTAATCGTATGCTTCATCTCTATGAATTTGTTTGAGGTTTTTCTCGCTTGGTTTGTCACATTTATGTATTGCACTTAGTTGAGCTAGGTAGTCTCGACATCACTTAGTGGTGTTTTCTCTACTGCGGTTCACGAAGGCCTTTATAATAGGATGATGCATGTTAGGGTCTTATGGTTGTTTCCCGAGTAATTATGTACCTAAGAGGCAACAAGTCTTCACCATGCTTTGAGATTGCTAAATGCCTAGGAAGGAGGTAGTGTGAGTTTGTGTGATCCTTTGTTTATAACCTATTCTTCCGAATAGGTTTGGGGAGGGGGTTACACCATCGTTAGACTTGTTTCTGTTTTTCATTCTCGTATCGTGAGTTTATTTTCCTTTTTCCGTAAATTTTGTACTCCAACCTATTCTTTCGAATAGGTTTGGGGAAGTCGTGTGAGTCTTTTTGTTTCTCTCTTTGTTATGCTACTGCTGGCTAGAAAAAATCGAAAAAAAAAAGAAAAATTCCAGGAAAAAAGAGAAAGAAAATGAAAAAAGAATCTGGAAAGAAGAAAAAAAAAGAGAAGACCCCAAAAAAGCAAAGAAGGGTCCAAAAAAAAAAGTCAAATAGCAGTTTAGCAAAGTGTTGAGTCTTTTCCATTTTTCGTGTTGTTCGTAATCGTGTTTTTCTATTTTTTTTTTTTTTATCATCTGTTCTAGACCACCCTCGTCCTGCCATTCAGGAAGTGGTGAATAGTTTAAGATTTTTACTTAAGAGATGGGTAGAATAGGGGAGAGTTATCTTTTATAGGGAACCCTCCTTCGTTGATGAGAGCCAGTACTGGTTCGACCTCTTTTGAGGGAAAGTCTTAACATGGTGGAACAGCAGTAAGTCCTCAGTTTCATAGGCACGGGGCAACCATTCGTATCATAGCATGCATCATTACGTCGTCACTGACTAGGTCCAGGTAGAGAATGTACGAGAGACTATCTTGTCTTGACATAAGTGCTTATGTGGATGTGTATAAGTCAATCGAGGTATTCTTCAACCTATATTCATGCTTTGATTTATATGGTTTTTGTTCATATGTTATTTGATAGATTCAGTAATTTAGTTCATTTTATTTGGCATGAAACTCCATTTTGAGTCTTGCATGTTTTTTGTATTAGAGTCTAGCTTAGTTGCTTGAGGACAAGCAAAGGTTCGGTTTGGGGAGTTTGATGAATGTGTATTTTACACTTTCATTCGAGTCTTTTTCACCTATTTTAGCTATCCTGTATGATAATTTAGCTATATTTTAGTACATTTTATTAGAATAGTGTCACGTTTCCCTTTAGATTTTATTTTACAGGTTTTGGTTGAAATTCGGAGATTTACGGGCAATTATATTGAAGTCTACAAGGAATTGGTGTTCCAGAAGCCTATTTGGAGTATCTGAAGGTTTCTGGATAGGATTTGGAGTCTAGGGGTCGAATCTGGAGGTTAGAAGGCCATTAGAAGTCTGAAACCGGGTCCGAAAAGGTGAAGAAATCCTAATCCGCGTCGAAAACGCGGAAATTCCGCGTTTACACTGTGGGGCGAACCGCCGCGGGCATAATTCGGGCCTATATATAGTGCTCAGTTTTCTCTCCGAAAATCATATCTTTCCAAGCCTACTTTCTCACCTCTCTCTATAGTTTTAGGTAGGAACTTCCCGGGGCCTGTCCTGGGAGTTCCATAGCTTAGGGCATACTTTTTCATAGCAGATTGGAGCGCGTAGGATCGCAATCATCCGGAGATTGACAACCTTCGGTAACTTTGTATCTTACAACTTTTATCTACTTATTTTATATTCTTTCAATATGTTTTCTTCTATGATTGCTATTGATTGCATGCACATTATGAGTAGCTAAATTTATCGTTGGTGGTAGTATGTGAATTCTTAGCGAGGGAAGATAATCATGCTAATGACTATATCGCGCATTATACTCCGTGTCATTGCTTTATTTTGTTGATGAGTTGAACACCAAAATTCTCGTATGTTGTATTGATCATTATGCACACTATGACACTTGTCGGCCAATCAGACCAAATTATCTTCGTAGTGTTGAATGATTACGGAACACAATAGGACGTTAGTTGTTGACAGGTCAAACCCATATTATCTTCGTAGTGCACAATACTTACAACAGGACCCAAGATTCATTCAAAGATCTCTATGCAAGACCGAGGAATTTATGCATGATTATCGACCCATTATGTTAAGAAGGACCATACTATCACCAACCTCCATTATCTGCTTGAAAACCCCCTATTGCTTTCTATCTGCTGTTTTATATTCTCTTGATTAAATAGATAAAGCTAGTTATAGTCCTGAGAGAACGACACTCGAGTCATTCTACTGCTACACTACGGTTTTCGTTGTAGTTGTGGATTGTCTTTGGCTTATTACAAATTTATTTGACTGAATCTGACACGTTCATCAAGGTGGCGAATGCTAGCGAAGTGGTTCATCGTTTACAATATATGGTGTGGCAATGGGCACGAAGCAAGGGTTTTTTAGGTGCAAAATATTCTCTTCGAGAGTGGGTTATGGCCCGTACTCTCTGTTGGAAGTAATCAGAAAGGGGGAGCTGTTTTGGGTTCGGTAGCCGGTGGCGGTACTTTGGCGATATCCTTGATCCTGGCGTGTTTGTTGTGCATGTGTGCATGCTTTTGTCTTTTTGTGCTTGTGTGCATGCGTTTTGTGTGTACTGTTTTGTGCATGGGTTTTCTGTGTGTTGTTTGGTGCATGCGTTGTGCGTGTGTTTTTATTCCTTTTGTTTTTGTTTGTGCTGGCTGTGGGACCAGTTTGCTGGGACCTGCTGGTTCTTTTGGTGTGTGTCTGCATGTGTTGGAGGTTGTGTTGGTTTTGTGTGTGGCTTTCAGTGTGCGGTTCTTTTGGTGTGTGTCTGCATGTGTTGGAGGTTGTGTTGGTTTTGTGTGTGTTTGTTGTGCATGTGTGCATGCTTTTTGTCTTTTTGTGCTTGTGTGCATGCGTTTTGTGTGTACTGTTTTGTGCATGGGTTTTCTGTGTGTTGTTTGGTGCATGCGTTGTGCGTGTGTTTTTTATTCCTTTTGTTTTTGTTTGTGTTGGCTGTGGGACCAGTTTGCTGGGACCTGCTGGTTCTTTTGGTGTGTGTCTGCATGTGTTGGAGGTTGTGTTGGTTTTGTGTGTGGCTTTCAGTGTGCGGTTCGGTTTTGTTTAGTTTTCTGTCGTTCTTTCTTTTTGTTTCGTTCTTTCTTTTGTTGTGTGTACAGGATCAAGGGGTAGTTGGGATGCAGCTTTACTCGACTTGGTGCAGGGAGTTAGTGGTTCGGCTGCACGTGGTTTATGTACTCTTGTTGGTTTTATTTTGGTGTTCGTTTTTGTGTTACAGGGATGAACAGGCTCTACCAGCTTGGGTGCATTTAGCTGATGTTGCGGTCTTGGTCGTGTCTCGTTTGTTATCTTCGTTCATTTTTAAGTGCGAGGGTATTGCCAACCGAGAACTGATTCTTTCTGACTAACCATTTCTATGAGTTGGAAGAGGGGTTGTGGTGCTGCATTATCGCCCCTGGAACTATAGGAGTGTTTGGCTGTTTATGTTTCGAATCACAGACATAGTGCTGGAGTTAGTTGGGCCACCATTTAGTCTGAGAATCGGTTTGAGATTCTCTGGGGATCATAGCTTAGCTAGAGTCCTTCGGGTTTCGTTTCGTTTGGTTTCATCCATAAGCTGCTCTGGGTTTTTGGACCCTCTTGTGTACTTGGATTTAATGATACACCTTGTATCATGATTGGGTATGCCCCTCTTACCTTGTACAACTTTTGGTGCTTAATGAACTTTTTGCTGTTTAAAAAAAAAATGACTGGATCCCCTAATAATAAGTTGACCGGTCAATTTGGATTAACATCGTTACATCACATGGACACGGAAGAAGACTTTGTGAAGTAAACTCTTGGGATATAATTAATCAACAAATGAATTCAACGTTGTATAATGAATTATACTATAATAAAATATGGATTAATAGAAATATTGAAATTAGCAAGTAGCTAGTGTGCATTGCACTTGCATCCATGATCAGTTCCCCTTTGGTTTAAAATTTTCCTATAAATAGGGGCATTAGTTCATCCCAATAAATCATCACACTTACAAATTAACACTTAAATTACAAATTAAAGTAGTAAATTGCATCAATTAATCAACTACTTAAGATCGATCATGGCATTCATGAAATCATCCTCATCTATCCAAAAGCTGGCTTTCTTTGCTCTCCTTCTGGTCATAGCTGGTACGTAATTATCTTGCTTGCTGCACGCAATCAAATTTTAATTATACTTATGATATATCTAGCTACTAATTAATTAATTAATGTGTTGAATTGATGCAGTTTTAGTGGCTTACCCTGGAAAAGTGGAAGCTGCTGCTGCTGGTGTGCCGCCTAGCATGGGAAGGAAGTTGTTGCAGCAGTGTCTGCTAACTGACTGCACCACAGACGCACAGTGCTCCAGCCGACCAGGTTGTTTTGGGCATTGCATATTCGCGGGTTCGCCAATTGGTCGCTGTGAACCATTTTAATCCATCAAATGCACATACCGTCTGGCCCGGAATGAATCGATAGGACGTATCGATGATCGATCGACCTTAATAAGTGTGTGTACGTACTACGTATATGTTGCGCAATATTCCTTTTGATTGTCTGCACAGTGTGCAGTGTTCCTTAATTTCAATATTCCTCAAATTTGTGTACTCTCGTTACAGTTTATAATTATGTCAGAATAACTCCGGTGCCTCTATATATTATCAATGAATTTTTATTTATGATCATGTTTGTATATTATCGTTAATTAATTAAATAATGTGCACTAGGGCCGAAAAAATGTTTCAATGAATTTGTTGGTACGATTTTGATAATTGACGGTGGAAGTGTGTTTGTTTATCATATATATAATTAATAACTAGGAATTGCGTGCGAAGCGTACTCCTTTTAGCGTTCATCAGTATTCCTTTATGGTGCATTGATTTTTCATTTTTGCACACATAAGTTTGCTTTAGTACAACATGAGTCACATATAATGTATAAGAGCATTCCTTATGGTCGGGGCTAGGGCCGGGCATAATAACCGAAAACCGATCTGAAAAACCGAACCAAACCAATCCGATCCAGCATCTTCGGTTCGGTTCGCGGTTCATTACTTTGACAGATTTTGGTTTTCGGTTCGGTTCGGTTAAAAAACCGCGGTTTATCGGATTAAACCGATCCGATCAATATTATTGTTATTTTTTTTTTTACAAATTATATATACGACACTCCAGTCTTCGCCTCATTTTTCAACCCTAATCGACTAAACACCGCCTCCTTTCCCTCTTTACGCAAACGGCAAAACCTATTTGTGGCAAAAAACTGTTTGATTTGGATATTTGCTGCCTGCCTATATGATGGAAAATTCAAAAAAAAAAAAAAAAGTAGTTCGGATTATTCGGATTAATCCGAAACCGAACCGATAATTTTCGGATCAAACCGAAACCGATCCGAAATTTCAGTTCGGTTTTCGGATTGGACAAAATTTTACTGTTCGGTTCGGTTCAAACCGAAGTTCGGTTCGATTTTGAACCGAACCGCCCCATGCCCAGCCCTAGTCAGGGCTTATATAGAGACTTTCAAACATTAGAACTCTAAAAAAAGTCCATCACAAATGAAGTCCCCAATGGTTTGGAGCTTATCCGCTATATTGTGGGTCCCATATGCTATATGTAGAGTAAAAATGAGAGAAAGTAGTACATTTTATTTGAAATTTTTGTTGTGGGTCCCATATTTGGGGCTTCTTTTGGGGCTACTAATTAGTAGCCATTTGCCATGGGCTACTATTTAGTAGCCCCTAAGAAGCCCCCATTGGAGGCTTTTTGGGGCTTCTTTTGGAATTAAAGCCTCAAATAAGCCCCAAAGAAGCCTCCATAAGGAGTGCTCTAACTAACCAGAATACCATCCAACGATGGGTAAATCTTGGTGTCTATACATAGCAGGTAGTACAAATCAAGTCGAAAAGATAATATGTCCTATTCTGGCTTGCTGGATGAACTTCGACTTGCTCATAACCATTTATCTCGCTTCCCAGCTTGTTGGCGGATCCGGGCTTACCATCAACTTTACTTATCTCTAACTGCTCAGCTTGCTGAGTGGATCTGAACTTGTTCTTCACCATCTGCATATGCTTTTAATTACGCGAAGACAATAGTTTCCTATGAGCCCAGCACTTACTTTAATGTAGTTAAACCTTGGATCGAGTTTTCTTTATTAACTTCGTATTTACATATAATAACTTTTTAAGATACCCTCATTTCATATAGGTTTTAAGAATAATGTCTTTGGAGTATTTCGCTTCACAGCGATTATAGGCCTCATTCAACGACTTAAGTGTTGGGATTGGAAAACTCTTCTATTAACAATGGAATAGAATTACAATAGGAGGAGCAAACTCTCACACTCGACTATTACAAAAAACCAATCCCTCGACTCTTTTTCTCTCTACTCTGATTACTCTCTATTTTTGTGTGTGCTTATGAAGTGAACACAAGCTTGCCTTTTATAAGCATAAATCTTCAGCTCCTCAACCACATCATTGAATTGGCAGCAACCTATGTCTTCAATACAGTACGTGAACTCTGCAATGAAGTTAATGCTAATGTCATGCTTGACATTTTAGTGCCTCCATTGTTGAACAACTCTTGTCCGTCACCTGAAAGTTGCTATGGTTATAACGATGTCACAACAGATTTGTATCTAATAGCCCATGAGCTTATTCCAAGTTGATTCGAAAAATCACATTCATGAAGTGATGGGAAATACATTACAAATGGTTGTGACCTGTGATCATTGAAAAACGATTAGAACACCACCATCATTGATCAGTTGGCTGATATGTACCTCATGTACATCAACGATTTTTTTTCAAAACCGATGCATCTAAATTGCTATTTAGAGTTTATGCCAATAGCCATGATCATTATTAGATCCCAAAAGAAATGGGCTCTACATATCAATGTACATGTATTGCAAAATCATGAAATATGGCATCATGCACGACATAGATAAATCTCACCAACCTGAAGTTGGGAGAAGTATATGAATATTAGTTATTGCAATACAATGAAATATCAACTACTGGCTATATTGATATATCGATCATCTGATTATCAAGAATGATACATAATATATTTGATGTATCAAACTCTACCAAAGAAAAGATTGAGCATCATACTCTTACGATGAAATAAAGATGTTGTTTGTGGCCATGAATATTACAAGACCATTATATTATTAGAAAAGAAATATGTGGTGACAAGATCACACATTAGACTCACTTCCTGAAGAAGTTCGAGATTACTAGTCTTGCCAAAATAAAATAGATTGTATTTTTATGTCAGATCATTCTGGCCAGATATATTGAATTATTCACTATTGATATTTAACCAACAAGATGTTGGTATGTGAAAATTGGCCATTATTAAGTTTGCATGCAAAGAGTGAACATTACTAAGCATTGCTAACAAGCTTTCACAAATAACAAAGTTCATATGATGTGACAAGCATGGCCATCCGGGTGTGGAATTACCAGTTTATAAGGAACATGAAGTTTCCATTATAAGAAATATAATTATGTGTTGAAAGCTTTTCATGTCGTAGTTAAATTATATTTATGGCAAGACATGACATTGAGATTAAGCATGTTAATGAAGATTTTGAATAATGAACGATGTTGCATACTTAAAGTGATGTGGCTAGATAGAAGTCCGGCCACCAAATAATTGATATACTACAACTGAGTTTATTGCTCAAATTAGTGATCTCCTATTGGGGCAAATCTAATTTTCAGCACACAGAAAATCAACTGCTAGAGTTATATACTCCCATGGGTGTATATTTTTCTCTTGAAAAGAACTCATACATGAAGCCTATTTAAATAAAAGTATGAGTATATCAGTATCTAAGCTGGGCATGATCATTTATATTATGTGCCCCCAATAATGCTAATTCTCTGAATCAGTTTTTCCCAACTTAGGGAGGAAGTACATGATAAGCTGATAAAAACAAATTCATAGAGTGAATTAATCCCCATATATCTGAGAGTTCAAACTTGAACTAAAATACGAAACGTAATTTTCAGCTTCATGTTACTATTTCAATATTTCAAACATGAAATTATAAAATTTGAATGTGGACAACTATGACCCTATTTGTGGCATACCGAGCTACATATCAGTTATATATATGACATGTGTTGGCAATTGAATATCTTGCCAATTGTGATTCATGCACCGAAAGTGCAACATTTAAATTATGTGGTTCCATCATTACAGAAATAATGTCAAGAAATGCAGTTGGTACTCTCTAGAGTAAAATAGGCATATACAAGTGATCCCTATATATTGAGATATCTGAAAATAATTACAGATGGCCTACAAACATGAAAATGGTACCTGCATAATGCATATTCAGATATCCACGATCAATACTGAATCAAATAAAGAGATTTGATTATTGAATATAACGGTATACATGGAACCGAGACTTTGAAAAGCATATGCGAAATTCAATGGATATGGATGATTAACATGTAAAGGGGATCTTACATGAAAATCCAGTTAATGTCGACAAAAATGATTATAGAGCTCATGGACCTGATGTCCATTCGATTGATAAATTCAAAATTTTATACGGTACCGTTGCATTATCGAGTCAAATTTCATGTGCATCTAGATATTAAGTTTTTCATCATGCATATTATCTTTATTCCTATAGAATTTACATATTATTGCTTATTGTAGTTGTTTTAGGTATCATATTGCATACATACATATTATCATATGATCTTACTCAAAGATTACCACTTAGATACAACCCTGAAGGTTATACGTGGTGCACATGAATAGTCATGAAATTGACAATGAAATTCTATGTTTTGAGAAAGTTTAAGAGATGAGGTGAATACTCTCTATCAATAATTAGTCCATCGTGGACTCGAGATATAATGTTGGCGAACATGAATCAATGAACGAGAAAAGTTCCTGAAGAACTAGATTTTGATATATTGTTGAACATCTATACTTATCTATTCATGTATGGCTTCACATATTGATAAGTACAATATATGTATTCACTATAAGTGAAACATGAGAATTATGAGTTATGATTATCGAGGTTCTTGAAGAATGCAAAATAATTTATCTTGCGAACAAGGGGAGATAATAAGCAACAGTGAGAGTTTTTGCGCATAATATAACTTGCTACACTCTTTTTCCCTTCGACTAGGTTTTTATCCCGTTGGGTATTTCCTAGCAAGGTTTTTAACGAGGTAGCATTATAAGCGCACATATAACTATCTCCCAATCTCCATGGTGATGATACATGGGCTAAAATAAGGTTATAGACCTTATTGGTTATTTTACAACCATATATATATATACGAAGGAGATCTAATGAGTAGTATTGAACTCATTTTACAGCAAGATCATTCCTTGACTTGTCAAAGTGACATAGTCTATAGTATTTGAAGAAATCTAAATCTTCAAGTGTTCGAGAGGCTTCCACATAAAGTCGAAGCATATATGACCGATCTTCATCTTTAACCATGGTCCATAAGAAGACTTCATCCGAGCACAACATATTCGTCTAATTGTGGGTATTGCATATTTGTTCACCGATAGTAATTCCAACAATCAGTTTAGACGCTCGTTTGAAAGATTGCACTGCGAAGACTCAAAGACTTGAAGTGATGTTTCAATCAGGGGAGACGGATACGCACTGCACTCTTTTTCCCTTGACTAAGTTTTTATCCCACTTGGTTTTTCTTAGCAAGGTTTCCCTCTCAACGTACAACGATGTTCAACTCATGTTTCATTCAAGGGGAGTGTTATGGATAAATATAGGAATGTAACAAGAGTTTACTGATCTCTCTAGTTTATTAGTTTGTTACGTGTATTTCTCTGGTTTGTTAATCTCCAGATAGACTTTAGAGATACTTTCCTACTTGTATATATACACTCTCATGTACTCCCATATTGATTGACGAGAATAATACTCTCTCTTCCATTTATCATTCAACAAAAACGAATTAATATTCATATTAATTAATGCGGTGCACATTTATACTCGTATTTAGAACCCATGATAATTTATCCATATATAATTCGTACAATTCATGATCCTCTGTTACGCACATGGTTGTTCCAGGGATTTCATACATCTCGTCGTGTATCCTGTGTTACTGGCTCACGTGCTCCACGACCACTAAGACGAATTAAGGCGAATCTGTAGTAGAATGAATCCGCCCAACTGCTCCATTTCCGTAGTATTCTCTCTTCTTTACTTCCTTCCTTCAGCATTTGATCCATATTTCTTCCTTCTTCAATACAACTCGTATGCCTGAGACGAGTTTCTTGAGAAGGGAGGGAGCAGAGCCTTGGCATTACCATTAACGAAGCGAGCCTGATTTCAGGCTCGAGCCGAGCCTAATCTAGGATCGTTTAGCGAAGCGAGCTTAATTTCAGGCTCAAATTCGGTTCATTTGACTCGAGCTCGGCTCGTTTGGCTCGGTTCGTTTGTTAAAATACAATAAAAAATATGTTAAAATATGAAATAAAATATAAACAAATTTAAGATTATGCATTAAAATCAACTTCCAAATGATGAAATCACTAAGTGTAACAAAATGCAAATTTAATCAATTCAAGCCAATAATCTCAAACTTAAACCATAACTTATAATACTAATACTACTAATAATCTATATAATATCGAGTCTTACAGAGTACTCGCGAGCCGAGCCTAGCTAGCTCGGCTCGTTAGTGGAACGAGCCTAAGTTTAGGCTCGAGCTCTGCTCGAAAACCTTATCGACCCGAGCCAAGTCGAGTACTCGATAAGGCTCGATTCGCGTAACAACACTAATTGGCAGTGCCAAGGATCTTCTTTGGCTTGGCGACACTAGCCTTCTTTGTGAAGTTATTATAGTCAATGTCATTGGCCTCAATTTCGTCCAATATCTGCTTATACATCAGCAACGATGCCCAAATCTACAACATATGAAACAAAAAAGAATTGGATTGGTGATGAACGTGTATTTTACACCTTCATTCGACTCTTTTTTCACCAATTTAGCTATCCTCTATGTTAATTTAGCTATATTATAGTGCATTTTATTAGAATAGTGTCACGTTTCCCTTTAGTTTGCATTTTCAGGTTTTAGGTGAAAAACGTGATTTTCCGAGTAATTATATTGAAGAGAATGAAGAATCGGTATTCCGAGGATATTTTTGGAGTATCTAAAAGGTTCCGGATGGGATTTGAAGTCTAGGGGTCGAGTTTCAAGGCTTAAAGGTCACTAGAAGGCAAAAACCGAGTCCGAAAAGGAAAATAAATCCAAAAACGCGTTCCTCGCCAACTGGAGCTCCCGGGCGGTTCGCCCGGGATGTGGGGTGGTTCACCCCACACTAGGCGGTTCGCCCGGTGTGTGGGGCGACTCGCCCCATGCGTTCCGAACTCCTATATATAGTTGCAGTTTCTCTACGTTTTTTCATACTTTCTCAGACCTTTTCTCATACCTTTCTCATTAGTTTTAGGTAGGAATTCTCCAGAGCCTGTTCTGGGAATTCTTAGCATAGGAGGCAATTTTTCTTATCAATTTGGAGCTTGTGAGATCGCGATTCTTCGGAGATTGACAACCTTCGACGGTAACATTGTATCTCACGATTTTTCTATTTATATTTATCTCTTTCAACATGTTTCCATTCAATCTTGCTTTGATTTCTGTTGATTGCATGACATCTATGAGTAGCTAAATCTATCGTTGGTGATAGTATGTGATTTCTTAGCGAGGGTTCTTAATTATGCATGATGGCGGTAATGCGAATCAGACTTTGAGTTATTGCTTTATTTCTTTGATCTATCTAAGTCCTCTAGCTTCGTAGTGTTGAATTGAACGGAACACATTGGACAATTCATGATCTTAGATTTCTATGCAAAACGATCGGGTACTTCATGCATGATTATTAACCTGCTATGCTTTGAATGATCATACTATCACTAACTTCCATAATCTTGATAAGAAAAATCTGTGCTAAGTCGTCTGTTGATTTTATAGTTTAAGTTAAATTAGATAAAGCTAGTTATAGTCCTTAGAGATCGACACTCGAGGTTATTTTACTGCTACACTACGGTTTCGTTGTAGTTGTGAATTGCCTTTGGCTAAAAACAAATTTATTTGATTAATTGAATCTGACAAATTCCAGTTCATCAATTGGCAAGAATAGTTATACACACTATTATATATAGTTCAATATACTATTAGTATTTTGTAGTGAAACCGTAACGACTGTTTTGTAAGGAAGGAGTATATATCAATAAACTGCGATAAGAGAACAGTTACCGGCCATCTACTAGCTAGGTTGAGCTCTGCGATGGCTCTCTCAGCATCAGCGTAGAATTTCCTTGCCCTCTTGATCTGCTTCCTCATAAAATTCCTCCATTTATGGTGACTTCCATAGCAAATATGTCATCATCAGAAAGTCCAGATTGAGCAAGTTCATCCTGAGGTAAGTAGACTCGTCCACATTGAGCATCCTCTCCGACGTCCCTAAGTATGTTGGTCAACTGATTTGCAATCCCCATTGATACTGCGCCATTGTAGATGCGTTCTGTCATGGCTTGCGATTCAGGTGTTATGCCCATGACAGGCACAGTCATGAGTCCAACAGTACCAGCCACATAGTAACAGTATAGATACAGTTCATCGAAGCTCTTGTATCTTGACTTACTGAGATCCATCTTCATTCCTTTAATCATATCCCTGAATGGTGAATGTCAATTGGAAACGTGTGAACAGTGTATGTTAGAGCAGTATCAAGCATGTCAAACGGTTCTCCCCTGAATATATTCTCTAACCTTGCCTCCCATCGGTCCAAGGTGATGAACGTATTTTTGACGCGTTCATCTTGTCTTTTTTGCCTTCTTTTGCTATCCTTTTGCCTAGTTTTTTGGTTTTTTTGTAGAATAGTGTCACGTTTTGTGTTTTCTGCATTTCCAGACACTTATGTACGAAACAGTGTTTTTGGAGCTAAAAACGAGCATTTTTTGAAAAATGGCCCCGTTGAAGTTCCTCGACCTCCGTGGCTTTGTTCGTGAGTGCTTAAGCCCCAAAAAGTGTTGAGAAGGACGAGTCCAAGGCACCCGAGGGCCGATCGTGGCAAAGGATTGAGCTTCCAAGTCAAAATCTGCCCCACAGAGCAAGTGAGCCGCTTCCGGAAGCCAAGCCCTCCGCTTGGAAATCTCTGAATTCTAGAGAAGTTGCCCAGCATCCAAGCGGTCCGCTTGGCAGCAGCCAGCGGTCCGCTTGGCTGCAGTTACAGAATCGGGATTCTGTCTTTAAAAAACATTTTGAGTTACTTTTTTCACATTCAGACTTCAGCATTCGAATTTTGGAGAGCTCTAAGCCCCAATTTTGACCGTAGAACTCAGATTACATTGTATTCACATTGGATTGTGGATTTGGCCATAGGATTGCATGCTATTTTCATCTACGGAGAGGTTTCTATCAATTTCCACCGAATAGTGACAGCTTTTGTGGTAACTTTGTATCAATCTCTTATCTAGTAGTTTCATCAAATGTCTTTCTGTAATAATTCATATGATTGATGTTTTCATTATTGAATATGAGTAGCTAAATCCTTTGTGTTGGTGGTAGAATGTAGAATTTACATGTGTTGGATTATGTTTATGCTTACATGAGATTGTGATTCAATCTTGCTGCAAATTGCTTCTATGATTCATAGTTGCCTATAAAATATATTCGAATAGAGTATGTGACAACTCGTGGTCAATGAAAGCTATAGGATTGTATGTTTGTAATTTGCAGCATGCTAGATAAATGGTGTTAGTGACAAACACCTCAAAGTATTGATAGTGATCTTTTATGATGTGTGTCTTGAAAGTTACCTAGACGGTTGCTTAGCAGACTTAGTCGAAGGTTTTACGCGCTGAACTTGTGAGCATATTCGTAATCCATACATGTTAATTGGATTTCTACCACCAACTGTTTTCCATCTTTGATTACAAACAAGTCTGATGATACTAGTTGGCGAAGTTGAAGCCATTTTCGAAACAACTCTGATTTCGGTGACATAAATTTATACAAAAACCTCAAACAAAGCCACGTTAGGTCCCAAGAGAACGACACCTCAGGGACAACTTGCCATTGCACTCTGATTTGTGTAGTGATAAGTGTTCTTTGACTTTAAAACAAATTTAATTGGTGTAAAAAGGACTCATCAATTTGGCACGTTGTCGAGGATTTAACTCCTTTGGTTAGTGTTTTGTTTTGGTTTTCAGCCACATCTCTTCTTTGTCTCATTTCTGTTTTTTATTTCTTTGTGCTTTGGATACTCACTACTCTTTGTTTCAGGTGAGTGCATGCCTAGAATCCGAACAGGTGGGCCTAACGTTGAACCTTTTGTGGACGTGATCGATAGATTGTTTCTTCGAAGAAGGGGAATTTGAATCTCTAGTTTGAGGAGGTAGCATCTAGAGCTTCCGCTTCTGGAATTAGGGAGGATCTTTCTCTCATCTCTCGGAAACCAGTTCTAGAAATCTGTCTATTTAGGAGGTGAAATGGTGGGAGCAGCCTATTCGTACTCTTCCAAGCCTACGGTTGGGGCTAGAGGGCCAACAATTGTCCTCAATGATGCCACAAGAAATCTGGAAATCAAGACTCACATGTTCCAAAACTTCCCAAGTTCTATTGGATGGCTAATGAGGATGTGCTGGGTTCTTGAACGAGCTTGAGAATTTGTTTCTCCTCTTGGGCGACCAGGGGCGGTGGTGTGAGTGATGATGACTTCGTATGAAGGTATTTTCTATGGGTCTTGGCTGATAGAGCAAAGGCTGGCTCAACTCTCTAGAGGTCGGTCTTTGACAACATGGCAGATTTGCTTTGATAAGTTCATGGAACGGTATTAACCCGCTTTCAAGACATGGCTATGAAGAGCCAAATTAGAACCTTTTGATTAGAAATATGATAAGCTTTCCACGAGGCTTATGATAGATTCATGGTGTTTTGAACATAGGTGCCCCATCATGGGTAACGGATAAAGGTAGCTTATCATACTTTTACAATGGCTTACATCTGAGATTCGATCTCAGTGGATAGTATATGTGGAGGTAGTATGGGAGAGT